>BSBK01000566.1:2500-677500 GCA_027943335.1 Chamaecyparis obtusa
GTGTGTGTGTGTGTGTGTATAGACATATATATATATATATATATATATACATACACACATACATACATACATATATATATAATTATACATGTAGACTCTCAAGCATGATTTTTGCGTCATCAAATTGACATGCATAAGTAATTAAAGTTGGAACAGGTAGCAACTTGAGTTTAATTAATAGTTGTCAATACAAAGAAATCAACGGTACTCAGCATGATTCAAAATCCTTCTACTGAGCTCAATAAATATATATCACTTAGTTCTTTTATTGACACATCACCACTGATTGAATGAAAAAAAATACCTTTCATCTCAGCTAACCAGTCATCCACCTTTCATCTGACTTGTTGTCCATGTCATCGTAACATGATGTGACAAAGGAGAAATGAACTCCCACCATTCCATTGCTTGCCACATCACAAAGAACTCCTAAGAATGAAGAAATATCTTGGTAACACATTGAGACCGAAGAAATCTCTCAATGTGCAACTGCATGCCAACTCGAATGACATGACATAGCTCGATAATGCAGGTAGACACTAGAAACATTACAACTCTAAACCAACAAATTACACACGTGCATTTATAAATGGGTTAAGTTTTCATGTGGGGGGAAAACACTTAGGCATAAGGACTTAGGAAATACATGACTGCAAGATATAACAAATGAAATAATCAACCATAACAAGGGCAACCAACGAATGATGTAAATTTTAACAAAGGGGTTCAATCAACTAATGGACATTAACCCTTCAAACATAACACTTCAAGAGATTCAACTAGGTAAAACAAGTCAACACAAGAATAGAAGTTGGTTCATATCATAATTGTACCTATTCTGAACACGTTGATGAATTTGGTTGAGAGGTTACGATTAACTATGTTTTTACATTCACAAGCAAAAAATGACTTGTTTTTCATAAGTTTTTTCCTATTGAAAGTATGAACAATAAGGACCAGTGCCATATATCCATGGTAACAAAGTGAAATATCAAATGAATCCAATATTTATTGTGTATACTCTTATAAATGTTAGTGCCTTACACAAACATTCAACTGCATCTAATCATGCATCATTCTTATAGAATCACTACTATTTCTTTGAACTGTTGCAACATATAAACATGAATTTAATCTTTCCCCTAATTTAATACCTTATACTAATCAATTGTAACAATGAAATAATATGCTCTAAAACAATCATACATAATTATCAGATTCATACAAGTGATTCAAGAAATGTTTAAATCTTTACTTTAGAGATCTCCAAAATTACTCACACAATTTCTAACAAGGAGCAATAGAGAAATCATAAATCCTTAATTCAATTTGCAAATTATATTTTCAATTAATTTCTTTATAAGAAGTATTCATACATTTTATTTAATACAAGAGTCTATCATTTATATTTCTGCAAAAAGACCTATTACATAAACTATGCTACTTGTCCATGTACAAATAAATTTTAGAACTCGTAATATTGGCCTTGGTATTCCTTTTATAAACACAAGGAATATCGCAACAAGCTACATACCATATCCCATATATTTTGTTACCAACCACCACTAGTTGATCATAGATTACTACGCAAAGGAAAATAATGAAATTTTGATAGTTATCACTAACTTCAACATGCCTCCTGATTTTATAATGATGTTCAAACCACACATTTGAGCTTATCTAAACTCTTCAATAGACAAAAAAATTTCACTCCCAACAAATCCACTGCCTCAAAATATTAGAAGAAGCACTAGTATTATATTATGTATATCATATTATTTCAACAGTACATGTAGAGATTTATATATAGAAATATTTGAAGAGTTCATGCCTAACATAAACATTCTAATGTATCACCTCATATTATACTCATGAAATCACTACTATTTTCCCTAAATCACCATAATGCATCTAACATGATTTAATATCTTCCTTGAAGAAAGCCCCCTTCTATAGGACCCTAGCCTAAGTAGTTATCTTACTTGTCATGAAGGCTCATTTCTTTATCAACCCAAGGATGTGAGCATGAAATGGATCAACACTGTATGTACACTAAGAATCACTAGTAGGCATACTAACATAGAGATGGAAAGGAAATAATACTAAAGGAAAATTCTTGAAAATAAATAGCATGGTGCTAAACATGAATCAACAACTAAATAGGATTGAAATAAATAACATAAATGTAGTTCTTAGAAAACAAATAGGAAGTTATTATGTTTTTCCTTGGTTGTAGGAACAGTGAAATAATAGAGTTCCAATGGCTATAAGAACAGTCAAAGAAAAAAGTTCTAATGGATGTAAAAATAGTCACAGAACAAATTTCTCACCATAGCTTCAAGTTTCTTACTAATAATGCAAATAATTTACCTTGAATTCAACAACACAAAGTAAAATGATTTCAGATGTATGGATTATTGTGATCTCCAAATAGTATTCTGACATGACTTAGACTAGTGCTTAACCTATAGGGCAACAAAGTAAGAAAACTATAAGACACACCCAACTTTATGTTTAACTTCTCACAGACACAAGATTAAGATTATTGAATATGTCTAACATATATGTAATCCCGCATAAAAAATATTATCATCACATTTATACCATACATACACTTCTTAAATTTATCACCTCATATTACATTCATGAAATCACTAATATTTTCCCCAAATCACTATAATGCATCTAAAAGGATTTAATCTCTTCCTTGAAGAAAACTAGTAAACACATTATACATTCATGAAATTATTATGAAGATGAATTTGGCTATTTTGAATAAGTAAATTTATGTAACAAAAAGAAAGTAGACTAGGAGACAATCTTCAAATGATATTTTCAATTAATTTCTGCAAAAGTATTCATAGATTTCATTTAATTCAAGACTTTGTAATTCTTATTTCTACAAAAGGACCTATTACATAAACTATTATACTTTTCCTTGTACAAAGAATTTTCAAAACCCATAATATTGGCCCTGGTATTCCTTTTATAGACACAAGGAATGCAATAAGATACATGCCAGAGTATTCCTTTTGTCCAAATGAAGGTTGAAACCTTTGTTTGTGTCCTTAATTGAAACTACTTACAGACTAGGATCTAGAGGAGGAAATGGAGTGCTTATTATTGCTAGACCTATGATCCAACCATGCATGTGAGCTATGTCATTATCACCCATGGATGGCTATAGAGGTATAAAATGCCAAAATGCAAAATTCTCACCATCTTCCCTTGCAGGAGATGGCCTTGAAAATACAACACCAAGAGAAAACACTGAATCCAAACTCCCATCTTTTATGTCTACACCCAAACTTTTAGTCTTTGCCTCCATCCCAAAAAATGGAACCAATGTAGTAATATGAGAGATTGGAATTATTTTCAAGCTCTACCCAGAGTTTTCAGCTCTGCCCAGAGCTTTGAATATCTCTATGATAATCAAAGGAAATTTTAGTATCTCTACGATAACAAAATGTATAATCAACTAGTTCACCACCATGATCCTTGTATATCTATTACAACATGGCTTGGTCTAACCCCTTCTTCTATTAAAATCCCTTTGTATCCTCAACAAGCCCCATCCTTAGCACTCAAACAAAAAAACACTACCTTCCAATCGTGAACAACCCAAATTTAGATTATACACATAACTCATTATGTATTTACCTCTTCCTGTATTTGAGCTATGGCTCACACTTTCAAACTCAGAAAAAATGAAGAAACAACTATTACAATATTTGCACCTATCCCAATAGCTGTAACACCTGTTATTATGGCCTTTTCCATTAGTTATAGCAAGTTAAATTTGACACTCAAAAGGTTGGGTAGTAAGGTAATGATTTTTAGATCGTAAACTATAACATTCAACCAGTCATGATGTCTCTTCTTAGATTCTTCCTACCACCACTTCTTTCTTTAATATATTGTCAAATAGTTTTGAGTAACCCACATGAAGTGTCAGAAGGTTGGACTTACCCAACCTTGGTTATCAATTCATTTTATCACAAGCTCACAACCATTTTCCTTAACTCTAATTTAGGCTCATGAGGCTAGAGGTTTATAATAGGCGTTAGTACCCTGCTCAACTTTGGCATGCATCCATACCAATTTGTTAACCCCATGGTGATGTGGTGAAGAAAACCCATCAAGTTCTATATGTAACATCCTTGCTTCCTTGTGGTCCAAATTCGGGCCCTACATAATATGTCACAAGGTGGCGAAAAGGCATCACCATAGCATCTTATTCTTCCTTGCAAGCTCATCATCTTTAAACATTTCCCCCACTAACTGCCATGAGGATGCAACAAACTATTTGTAATGCCCCACCAGGGAACCCAGGAGATATTAACCTAAAACATGTTACTAAGTTTACAGAATAATTTTTTTCTTAAAAGTTTGCAAATAGTATTGAATAACAAAGAGAAAGTAAAACATAAAGTCCATATGTACTTATATACACAATCTTAATTACATATTACAAATCTCAAGGTTTCCTTGGCATAAAATTACGTAAATACAATTTTATTTATTAAGTACAATAATCATCTAAATCTTCTATATAGTACATCATCTCAAAGAATAAACAAATACATCTAAACCATAAAGTATACATGAAAACCCACATCAACTGCACAAGTCATAGGGTATGTAAATACAACTTAGTACAAAGTACAAATAAAGAAATAATAGGAATCAATCTCCCAAGAAGATAGGATAAGAAGCAACCATAATAAGGATCATCCAACACTAGTACATGAACGTCGAAGTCTCAAATGGTAAAATAATAACTACCTCGTGGAAACCTATGGTTCCACTCCCACCATAATGAGGAGATTTTTGGAATTAGGAGAGATAGGAACTAAGAGGGGAGGGGTGAATCAGTGCCTTCAAAAACTTCACTTGTAAACCTTTCAGATCTATAACTGTAAACAGTAATAACCGACCAAAATAACTTGAATCTAATTGCATGAATCAATCATCCATTAACTTAATTAAGTAAACAACATGAAATCAATATCACAATCACATGACACAAGTATTTTGGTAACACAGAAACCCTTGTTAGAAGGTAAAAACTATGGTAGGGATGACACCCACAAATTCTTCACTACTGTAGATAGAAAAGGTTTACCTGTTAGGGCTACAAGTTTTGATCACTTCTAGTGATCTCACCCTGTTAGGAGTGACATGTTAGATCAGCTAGATCTACCTAGTTATAGGATTTTAACAACACTAATGAAGTGTGCACTTGGTTAAGAGATTTACATAAGACTGTTAAGTCTACTCTGTTAAGATATTTTATCCAAAAACTCTATTATAATTGTCAGAAAGCAATAGGTAATTATCTGTTATTTGACACTCAATTGTCTAATATAGATCTATAAGCTCTGATAAAATATCACCTTACTTGTGATGAATCTCTGCTCTAAACTGCTCGGTAGCCTCTACTGATTCTACTCAATCTGAATTCCTTTGTACTCGGTTCTGCTCTGTTAACTGATAGACTTGAAGATAGGCAATTGCTTCAAGTGCTCCATGATTCATATATTAGCTCACACCAAAAATGATGCAAACACACAAATATATAGTGTTCTATTTTTTTTGCTTTAACAAAATTAGGTTACACAATATATTTATAACCCTAAGATCTACAGTGTACAAAAATAACCTAGATCATCTATTACAAAAGATATACATTGTATTTAATGAATATCATTACATTAAATGTTCCTCGATCTTGGTAAAACATTTTACAAACCGTTGTAACCATTTGCATAGAAGTATGTGCCATTTCTGATTACTATGCCATTTCATGTGATCCTCGATAAACACTGTGTAAATTGATCAATGTATACTGTGATGCTTGGTGTTTATTGTCTGTCGGTGTTAGTGTCGCTGGTGTTTGGTAAACTGTCTACTGCTCGGTATATAAGCTTTACCAACTAGTCTGTTCTGCTTTATGTTACCGATTGGCTCAATGTAAGTGACTGACCAATATCTTTACAACCTTTGGTACTAATGACAACCTTAAAATCTCAATAGAGATAACAATCTCCCCCTTTGGCATTAGTATCCAAACTTTGAATGTATATAGGAAAAATTTTCTATATTAACTTATATCTCTGCCATATATATACACATCAAAAAAATTCTAAGTACTAAGTACTCCCCCTCAGTGCATGCTCCCGATAATATATAGTATACATAGCATCTATGTATATATATGGCATAACAACTAATACATTGTTTTTCCCCCTTTTTGATAGTAATGCCAAATACAAAAATTAAGTAGTATACTCACATCTTGTCAAAAATGGACTGACGGGTTTTCTTCACTGACTCCAAGAGGTTGTCCAATTCCTCTTTCAAGTTGGTGAGAGCGATGTGCTCAAGATCGACTTGTGCATGCTTGTCAAAGATGTTATCTAACACCAAAATTTCTGGTGTTGCAACTAGTAGCTTGACTTTGACAATATGTGCTTCAAAAATTTTCAAGTATGGAATGAGTTTGATTTGCAACTCAGTAACTTGATTTGTTATGTGCTCTTCTTGTTTCTTCAAATCTACTATCAACCACTGGAGTTCCTAAACTTGGTGAATGTACTTTAAGAAAGCATGAGGCTCGGTTATAGCTGCATTTGTACTCAACTGTATTTCTGCTTCCAATCCTTTGATCTTTTCACTGACTTCAATAGTGAAGGTGTCTGTAGTACAAAGCTTCAATAAATACTGACAAATTAACTGGGTGATGGATTTCATTTCAGTAATTACCTTAGATAATTTGACTTTTTCTAATGCCACTTCTAGGCTGATTTTCTCTGCTAATTTGTGTTGTATCCTGGATTCTGCCCTTTCCTCAATTCATTTATCTGTATTAGTGTCTGGGGCATTGATCTTCTCGGCAAGTGTATCAAGTTGATCTATAATAGGCATATCCTCATCAATATTTATCTTAGGTACTACCTGTAGGAGGATATCCCGCACATCGGTTAATACTTCTTTCCATTTGTGTTATTGCTTCAACTTCTCTTGCACTGCCTTCCTTGTACATAATTCCCCATATTTACTCAAGTCTTCGGGGCTTAGGGTCCTCGGGTCACACTCAGAGATAATGATCACTTCATCTAGGGTGACCGGCCCTTTTCCTTTCTTCTTCTTCTTCAGTGCTAAAGGTGATTTCTTCTCAATAATAGCAATAGTTCTATCTCCAGTCTTCGGAGTATCCTTCCCTATTAACACCTGTTCTTCCTTCTTCTGCTCCTTGGTAGTTGTAGTCTTAGTTGATATAGTAGGAGTCTCAGTTGTGGTGTCAAGTGGGATCAACTCTGTTTCCTTTGTTTCTTTTGTTTCCTTTGCTTCTTTTGTTTCCTTTGCTTCAGTGGAAGGTGCCTCTGTATGTGTAGGCTTATCTGTATCTATCAGTTTCTCTATGTTTTGATCCCCTATGATATCTTTGTTTTGCTCAAGATCTGAGCCGTTGGGTTGTACTTGGGAAAGAATTTTAGCTACTTCTGTAAGTACAAGAAGTTCACCCAGTAGTGATGTAAATAGACATTCAATGTCTAGTACTTCATCTTTATTTAGTGCAATATTTACATCTTCATCATCTTGGTCATCAGGATCACCATTTGTGATGTCTTCAATGAGTACATCATCATTGGTTTTCTTCTCTAGTTGAATTTCAACTTTATCCGATGCATCCTATGAAATACTTATTTCTTCCTTGTCCTCGTTAATATCAATTGCCTCGGTAACTGATATACCAATATTCTTTGATTTCTTTGTAGTTCCCTCATCAAAGAAAATACCCTTATCTTTGGAATTGTGTCTCTTCTTAGACAAGTTCAAGAATGCTTCTTGCTCAGCTTTTTCTTCGGCCTTCAAAATTGATGCCCATATAGAATTTGTTGTGATATCCATATCTACTACATTGTCATCCATTATCATCAAGGCTCTATTCTTGATCATAAAGTTTGCTTGGTATTTGGTCAAATATTCACTAACTTCTCCAAAGCTTAAGTGTGTGGCTACCCGAACTAGAGAGCATTCTCCCTTTCTCTTCTCAGTGTCCAGTGCAATAGCCCATTTTTCAGTAATTGTATCATCCAATTTCTTCGGTAATGCATAGGCAAATTCCATTGGAAATTTCTTGAATTTTATCATCATTTGGATGACAGCCTCTTCAATCTTTGTTTGATCTTCTTTTGACATTTTGTCAAATTTTTCTAGTAAGGGATTAGTGAGATCTCCATGTTCAATTATGTCTTCAATGATTTCATCTATTGTTTTTGCCTTGTTACTGACCACTTTAAATTGATTAACATCATCTTCTGTCTCAGTAACCTCAAGATCTTCCTTATTTCTTATGAGTTTTCTCCTTTTCTTTGGTGCTTCAGCCACAACCTTGTTCTTTCTCTTAATGTATTTCCTTTTCGGTGTAGCTGCTCTCCTTTTTTTTACTTTCTCTGCTTCTTCCTTATCGGTAGGTGGTGTTGTAGTTGATGATCATGTCTTCATACCTTCATGTACAGGTGATTGCTTCTTTATAGGAATTTCAAGTGGAGGAACCGGTGTGGGATCTTATTCTTTGTCAGACTCAGTCTCCTCACTATCATATGGTTTGTCAACTAATTTTAACTGACCTTCGATTGCCTGTTCAACCGGTGTCTCTTTAGATGTCTCAGACTTATCTCCATATTTAGCAGTGAGATTTTTCTTCATCTTCTTTACCTTTCTAGTTATTTTATCGATCTCAATATTTGTTGAAATTCTAGATTTTGCCTCTTCATATACTCTGAACCTAGTGGCAATGGGATCTTTCAATAGTGCAAGCAGTGCATTTATGGATTTCAGTGCGAAATCATGGTTTATTTCATATCCCATTGGTGCCAACCATTTTATCCTAGGCTCAACTACTTTTATCAAAGTATAATCAGTGTTGACTACAAAACATATGTCATCTTCAAATTTCTGAACTAATTCCCTCATAATTCTACTTCTTTTATGCATCTTAGATTGAAACTCTGTGAAGCATGCATTAAACTCTACATTCAACTTATCTCCTAACTTATTCATCATTTCACTAATCTATTTTGTTATCGGTACATCTAGTATCCAATTTACTTTACCGGTGCCAGGTACATACTTTTGTAGATAGAAAAATATGCATGCAAGTAGAGAGCCGAACTTACATGTGTTAGATTTCTTTTTCCTTATGGTCTTCATATTCTCCTGAAGTTGATGAAATAGTACCTCGGCAAGATCAACCTGGTGACCTTTTACTACAATTTTGTGCACCATGTCTATTGTGCTGCAAGGTACATTGTTGAGTCTGCTCGATTGAAATAGCTTGTACCTTATCACATGTGCTACAAATTTGACTATTGGGTCCTTGATTAACAAAATCTTCAATGCCCGACCGTCCCATTGTGCTCCAATATATTTCTCAAAATCCGGTCATGATGAACTATGGAAAGCCTTACCCTTGTCGGTTGTAGGGAGCCCAATAACCCTACTGATCATTTTCTTGTTGACCTCAATCGGTTTATCCAGCCAGAACTTGTCATCGTGATTCCTGCTCAAAATTATTCTAATCCAATCTGATTTAAATGATTGCAGAAAGTGTATAAAACATGATAACCCTGATTCCTCAATCTTCTTATAATCTAATTTCATTTTTCCATCGGGGCCATAGAGTAGTTGATATGCTACAAGAGTTTCAAAATCACCAACTTCTTTGATTTTGTAGTGAATATAAGACCTTACGTCTTCTGTCAATAAAACATTTTCCGGTATGTTCAAAAAAGCACCCATTGTATCTATTTGTGCTGCGACCTTAGGATGTGGCTTAAACTTGGGTTCATCAAAATTTTCCCTAACAATTAGATTAACTTCCTCCTCAACACTTTGAGTTTTGCTTACAGATGATGTAGATGCCATAAATTGATTCTAGGGTTTCGGCAAGCAATAGGATAAGAAGTGTTTGATCTCAAATGAACTTACTCAGTATCATGAAGAGTGATGTCGGTTTGATCTAACGTAGCCTTGAATCCTTATGATAAACTTTTAGCTCAAACTCTGCTCTTTGAATTCTCCACTCTTTGAAATCGCATTGTAAAAATGAACTCTGTTCCCGTGTATTTATAGACTTCTCGATGTTCCTGCATAAACTTTCATGCAATAAATGCTTGATCTAACTTTCGGTATGAAACAACTGTCAGCTCGGTGACAACTAAAATTTTCATCTGCTCGATTAACATAGAATTTCTTCATCGGTTGATACGTGTGCTCGATTAACCTTAGATAGTGATTACTGACGAGTAACCAACTCTTGGTCTCTCTTTTACCGACTGTATAACATTGTTAGCTCATGACAACTAAACCATAGTGCATCTTTATTCATGTTGATTTGGTATAAGAACATTATGCATAAGGAATTGTATGTAAAATGTGATCTTTTGAAATGTCAGTCCCATACATACCTATTTCACCTTAAGTGGAGGTACCGATGTCACCTAATCCAATGGACAAGGTTTCACCGACAACATTACTTGACTCAGCATTCTCATTAGATGCCTTCTTCCACATAGTGTTCCTTAACTTTGTGATATCTGCAATAGTATATCCATTTTCAAATATATGGTTTTCATCTGGTGCTCAATCTCTGCAGTTCTTTCTTACATGACCAATCTTATGGTAGTGCATACATGCCATCCCAGTGCTTGTCCAGTTTCTTGATTGTCCAATCTAACTCTTTCTATAACAATTTGCTGCAATGTGTCCATATCTACCACATACAATATAGTTAGCCCATGTATTATAATCCCAAACATAAGAATTACCTTTTCTCTTCAGTTGATATGGCCCGCATTGTGGTTTCTCCTTAGGTGTCCAGACTTGTTTCATTTTTGCCTTACAGTCTCATGCAGTGTGTCCATGCTTGTTACAAGTATAGCATATTTTCTCCATAGTGGTATTATTAGCAAGATCATTTTGCTTAGCTCTACACTCATAAGTAGGATGTCCAAATTTACCACAGTAGTAACAATATCCATTAAACTTAGGAGTGACAGGAGGTTTACCTTGTGCTTTGCTTCTACACACATTAGATGTATGTCCCGATTTGCCACAGTGATAACATGCCAACACTTTAGGTTTCTAATTTTGACTAATGTTGACTTGTTTAGCTTGTTGTGATGATTCTCCTTCACTGGTGTAGCCTATACTAGCTTTACTTCCAAATCTTCTCTGATTAGTCAGAAAGTCATCAATCTTCTTAGAGTTGTCCTTAGCAAGTTTCTTCATTTCATTTTGCTGTTGTTGATTTTTCACTTCATTTCTCAGCTTCTCATTCTCTTCTCTAAGTCTTGCAACATCTTCTAGTTTCCTTGACAATTCTGCATTTACTTGGTTTACCTCTTGATTTATAGTCATCATTTGATTAGTTACTTGGAAATGTCGGTTAGTGAGTCTTTGTATCTCACTCTCTTTAGTTTGAAGTTGTTCACTTATCTGTCTTCAGTCATCAATTGCCAGATTTCTTTCTTGCTCGGCCTGTTTGGCTTTGTTCATTGTTTCTACCATTCTCACCATCTGAGATTCTTGACCAATTTGTAGTGCTTTCACTTGATCAATTAAATATTGATTCTTTTCAGATAGATTAGTGATTATGCTTTCAGATCCATCAGAGATGCTTCCAGAACTAGATCCAATATGCTCGAATATTTCATCAATAGGTTCTTCACGGTAACGATCTCATTTTGTAGTATAGCTAGGTTCTTCCTTTCAACCAGTAATTTCTTTAGTCCTTCCTTGGCTTGCTTATATTGTTCCACAAACATTTGCATTTGTATCTTCTGATTCTCAATAGTCTTGTCAAGCTTGTATCTCTCCATAACTTAGATCTTTACCCTTTAGTGGTTAAACTATTCAATAAGAGAACTGCGCTCTAATACCAATTATTGGAATTAGGAGAGATAAGAACTGAGAGGGGAGGGGTGAATCAGTGCCTTCAAAAACTTCACTTGTAAACCTTTCAGATCTATAATTGTAAACAGTAATAAATGACCAAAACAACTTGAATCTAATTGCATGAATCAATCATCCATTAATTTAATTAAGTAAACAACATGAAATCAATATCACAATCACATGACACAAGTATTTTGGTAATGAAAAAACCCTTGTTAGAAGGTAAAAACTGTGGTGGGGATGACACCCACAAATTCTTCACTACTGTAGATAGAAAAGGTTTGCCTGTTAGGGCTACAAGTTTTGATCACTTCTAGTGATCTCGCCCTATTAGGAGTGACATGTTAGATCAGCTAGATCTACCTAGTTATAGGATTTTAACAACACTAATGAAGTGTGCACTCGGTTAAGAGATTTACTGTTAAGTCTGCTCTGTTAAGATATTTTATCCAAAAACTCTATTACAATTGTCAGAAAGCAATAGGTAATTATCTATTATTTGACACTCAATTTTCTGATACAGATCTATAAGCTCTAATAAAATATCACCTTACTTGTGATGAATCTCTACTCTGAACTGCTCGGTAGCCTCTACTGATTCTACTCAATTTGAATTCCTTTGTACTTGGTTCTGCTCTGTTAACTGATAGACTTGAAGATAGGCAATTGCTTCAAGTGCTCCATGATTCATATATCAGCTCATGCCAAAAATGATGCAAACACACAAATATATAGTGTTCTATTTTTTTCACTTTAACAAAATTAGGTTACATAATATAGTCATAACCCTAAGATCTACGGTGTACAAAAATAACCTAGATCATCTATTACAAAAGATATACATTGTATTTAATGAATATCATTACATTAAATGTTCCTCGATCTTGGTAAAACATTTTACAAATCGTTGTAACCATTTTCATAGAAGTATGTGCCATTTCTGATTACTATGCCATTTCCTGTGATCCTCGGTAAACACTATGTAAACTAATCAATGTATATTGTGATGCTCGGTATTTAGTGTCTGTCAGTGTCAGTGTCTGTTGGTGTTCGGTAAACTATCTGCTGCTCAGTATATAAGCTTTACCGACTAGTTTGTTTTACTTTATTTTACCGATTGGCTCAATGTAAGTGACCGACCAATATCTTTACAAACCTTTGGTACTAATGACGACCTTAAAAGCTCAATAGAGATAATAGAGATAACATCAGACCCCACTCAGATAATAATACCACAATCAATCATAGGGTAATTCTAAGAAAGGGTCCTATAAGTTCCTATCTTAAGGGTACAACTCAATAACTCAAAGGTACACATACTAATCCAGAGGAAACTGACACACATAGGAAACCAACACACATAGGAAACCTAAGATGAAATCAGGGAAGTGTCATCACATATGTCAACCCCTTGGAACGGTCTCACTAGACTCTAACTCCCAAGTGTGATCATATGTGGAACCTGAAATCCTCTAATAAAGACAAGGATAACCAATCATGCCAAAACTTACCGCCACTACTAGATGGGCAAGTATCTTCTCCCTCTCTCATCCTTAGCCTATAATAACACTCAAGGAATGAGTGAGGAATCCATTATCTTATTAATTCATTTTAAGACCTCACTTAATGTATTATATTATCCCTTATTTAAGTAACCTACTAAGAAATCGACTTCCCCTTTAACACCTAGATAACCTACCCTAAGTTCATAGATCTCAAAACATATCTCATAGATCATCATGAATCATACATCAAAACCTAGTTCCAAAGTATCACAAGAACATACATAAACATTTTCCATCATGATAAAATTGAATCTTCCATAAGGTTGGGTTATAACAAAATCAAATGCCACAAACCTATGCAAGGCAACAAACATAACACATTAACCCTAATCCCGCCTTTGGTAACGATCCTAAAAGGATGACAAAAAAATTCCCTCTTAACCCATAATTGAAGAAGGAAAAACATTGATAAGAATTTAATAACAATAAACTAATTTGTAAAGTACCATTATGCAAATTAATTTATTAAATAATCACTAACAAAACTATAATTACATTCTCGAATTAAAATCCAATACTAAGCAAATCAATTTATAATGTTATTTAAAATAAATTGATTCTAAATTTAATAATTACTAAAAATATATATAATTTCATAAAAATTATCAATTTAGGAAATAAAATAAGTTCCTTTAGGGCCCATTTGGTGCATTGAATATGAGCTCTAATTCTGGAATAGCATTTTTGGATTATTGAATTCCATGTTTGTGTCCATCCAAACAAGCAGGAATTGGAATTTCAAAATTCCAATTTTGCCCACAAAATGGGCATTTCATCTTCCATTTGAAAAGGTGGAATTAGAAATTGTCATTCTAATTCCACTTTTCAAATGCCCATTTTATGTGTTGTCAAGTCCGCTCATTGTTTATAATATTTGGCATCCAAAATTTGTATCATCATTCCCTCATTCATTTTCATTCACCAGTTTCACCATTCGCTACTCTACAAACCCATGAGGAACCCTCGCATTTTGCCAACGGCTACTACTTCCCTTTCTTTCCAATTTCCTCATGGAATCCCTTTTCAACGTCGTGTAAGGAACATTCAAGCTCTTCAAATTGACACTGATTTCCATAATCCTTTTCACCAAATTCTTGAAACAATTCTTCCACTTCTTGAGGTTCGACATGTCGTAAAGCCAGAATGTAAAATCTCTGGCATGTGATGTGTGTTAAAATAAAAACATTTGAGCAGCCATTAGAACACTGTAAAATAGCCTTCCTCCAAGAGGATTTGACCTGAGCCATAGACGAATCTCTAAATAATATAAAGTGCACGAACTAATATTTCAAAGTTTAGCTTATCTTCATTGCTCATTTTGAGAGACGTATCTTTTGTATTTAGCAGCTTAGAAAAATGGGAGGATCGGTGACTTCCATTCCCTTGCTACGAGGGTATATTTTCTCTTTCATACTTACGAAAGGATCGCAACTACTACTTGACAGTGTCGAAAATATGATAAACAGATCAAAACAAACCATGAAAATTATGTAAATCTGCCAGCTACTCTGTGGCTACATTCCTGGTAAGTCCTTTGCGATTCCGACCAAGATTTTTTCTCTACTATTAGGAATACAAAAAAATTTGTGACAAATGTGGATTTGAATAGGATTTTGCTAAGCTAGTTGATGTGGGTTTGCTAAGCGAGCTAACATATTCCAATTCCAGATTGTGGCACCCAAACATCGGAAATACATCTTCTCAGTCATCTTCAGGGTGAACCAAATGGTTCCAACACATATTCCAGAAATCAATTTGAGGATATGTATCTTCCAGAATTGCAGCATATTCTAGAATTGACTATATCTAGCATTCTATATTCCATGCACCAAATGGGCCCTTAATTATTAAACAATAAAATATAAACAACATGCCCATTCGGGTTGTCATCGACAACATGGTTGTTGCGGTAGCCTTAGTTGTCACGACAGTCATGGCTATCGTCAGAAGTCCTGGCTGTCAGGTGGGGGTGGGGGTATTACCCCACCTCCACCCCAATGCATTTATTTATTTATTTATTTTGTTTCTTTTTTTATATATCAAAAAAAAATTGATAACAACACACACACACACACACACATATATATATATATATATCTCTTGTTTTTTTCCCTTTTAAATATATATATATATATACACAATTCTTTTCTTTTTCCATAAAATTTTAATAGTGAGGAATATAAATAACTAGCTATTACCAGGAAGCAAAATTACAAAAAATTCAATTGATACAAACCCTAAGGTTTTCTACCACAAATTTATTAAACCCTAACTGATTTAAAATGAAATTCAATTATGGAAATTCCTAACATACCAAGCACAAATCGTAGACGCTTAATTCCAGAATTCCAAACATGATAAGAAAATCAACAAATTAGAAATATCACCCAGATCTAACAAGCACGAAGAAAAAAATCTATGAGGGTTTTCAAACCCTACCTCAAACTACTAATTGAAGAAACACAAAGAAGACTAGAAAAATGCTAAAAATCCCAAGCTTTCACAAATATCTTTTGTAATGTCCCCTCCAAGGAACCCATAAGGAACAAGTCTAAGTATAAGGGAAGCAACTAAATTTTTTTATTAACATTACTAAGAACTATTTTGATAATCATGAATATGAACATGTCCTTAAAGGTTCCCTAATTGATTGTTATGGATATTGAAACCATTGATACAATTAACTAACTTATGATTTCATTTTCCTTACCTACTTAACATAACATTTAACTTTTAGAAAAGAGGTAGAAATAAATAGCATATTACTTCTTTCATAAAGTTAAATACATTTATCCTTTCATCTTCTGTTTCATTTCCAATTAACCATACCTACACATAATTCATTTTTACTTCCAAAATATAAATAAATTTGCAATTTAGAAATCCTTACTTTTCAATTTTCATTTCAATGATTCAAAGAGAAATAGGGTAGAAGGTGCATAACTACATTCCTTTATTACAACTTTCTAATTTTCAAATAAACATTCCCTTTTGATATTCCTAAAACTACCCCTCCCAAATTATATTTCTTCTTTCTTTCAACTTCAAATACAATTACATCAAATTGCCCAAGGGCTTACAATAGATCTTTACATCTTGAATTACAATAGATAAAAGTATATGATACAATATAGGAAATCTTCATCACCATCTAAATTTGAATCGAAGTCAAAACATGAACCATGAATAGAACCTCAAAAAATATTTTCCTCCCAACCATGTGGAGGTTGTGAATTCCCACCCCCCATGCTAGGAGATAGAGCCAAGGTACTCTCAAGGCCTAAGGAAATCTAAGGAAAATAAAACTATCCACTCAAATGCCAAAAGAGAAAGGGTAAAAACATCTAAAATATCACCATGCTACCACAAAGGTTAAGGTTATAGAATACCATCTAGGTGAGTGACATCACATAGACTATGTATTAGGATCCACCTTGGCAACCATGTAACCTCGGTCCCCTTTTTATTTTAAGGATCCACCCTGGCAATTACCCATGGTCTAGGTACTCCAATAGGTCTATGTGGACTTTAACATTATATAAATCTTTCATTATATTTTGAAACCCCCCTCCCAAGTTAATTTTATGGTTATCACTTGATTACAAACTCACTCATAGGATCCCCTGGCAACCACTTTTGGTTCTGACACCTATGGTGAGACACTCACCTAGGGTACCTATTTCCCTACCCAAAACATGCCAAAAATAAATGAAAACACCTCAAATGATCTATTCTGTAGGTTTAGGAAACTCTCATGTGTACTCAGACCCTCAAGATGAGTCCTAACCTTCACCATGTGTCAAAATGAGAATAATAACAAGGATTTAAAACACAAGACACCTTAAATAAAACTTTATGATAACTTCATGTAGTATATTGAGCATTCAGAGAGATAAAATGATGCAGACAAAGATCGGGACCAAAAACTAGAAGATGCATACCAAACCTCATGCTATAATGTGCCCAAATTGAACCCTATGAATCCAATTTCCCATAAAATTATTACTATAGGCTGATACAAGTACTCCCATAGGGTAGTATGAGTATCCCCATAGGCTATTACAAGTAAACAAGATCATACTTCTTTACTTGTACGAGAACTGACTAAAAAATTCCAGAATTACTCCAAATTGAATTTACGACCAAAATAAAGTATGAAGAGTGTTTGGGGAAGGTTTCTTGAGATGGAATTGGTTAAGGTCTCTTGGTACCACATCCATAACCCCTCTCCAACTCACAACAACTCCCTAATTAAACATTAACTAAATCTATTAACAATTCATTATCAAAAGTCTGCATAAATATTTAGATAGGAAAACCACCTAAAAGATTTCCTAATCCATCCTAAACATCCCTAAACTTCCCTAAAATTTCCTAAACCATAAATATACATAGGAATGAACTCCCCTACAACTATAATAACAACAATAAATCTCCCAAGAAATAATTTAGAAGAGCTATTATATTAACTATTCAACCTTCTTTCCGAATATCTCAAAACATATCTCCAACATCTTTTCCTAATCAAATAAATTATTTAGACAATAGATACATTGAAAAACTACTTAATATATATATTATTTAATAAACACACACACACACACACACACATATTTTTAGACATTGAGGTAATTTTCCCTTGTTCCAGATCCTACCTAGAGTCCTGCTAAGAAAAACCCTTTCAAATTTGAGCAATCCTCAGCTTCCTATATGGACCAACACCTTCTTCCAAGCTTTGAATGATGGCTATCCTTACAATAAATAATTCTAATTCCTTATGATACCAAACACCTCCTTGATTCTCCAAGATTCTCCCCAACTGCAAACTAAATCTTTATTCTAAAATTCCTTCTCTAAAACAATTTATCAATATTTCTTCCTGAAACCCCAAATCTTTCAAATTTTATCCTAATCCCAAATCATTCCCTTCCATGAATTCTAATAGCCAACCATATGGTTGGAGGATTTTCTTTACGGGAAGAACTTGCTCCAACTACTATAGTTGGTTCAAAAATTAAAACAACTCCCATGAGCCTTAATTATATGTTTTATTTTTTATTAACTTGTTTTACTTCTCAAGACAATAATTATGTCAAAGGTGAAAATAATTCCCAAGTAACTCACATAGCTCAATGGAAACTAAATAGCCTAACTCCTAGGAGGTCTCGGGTTCAAAACTCCTAGGTAAACTAGTTTTACTAATTAAGTGATTTATTACTCTTATTTATTTTATTTTTATTTTATAATAATATTATTTATTCTATAATCATAAAAATACATTCATACATACAAAAGCATATTTCTATATATGTAGGTATATACATGTGCACCCATATATACATACACATATATAATACACAATATAGTACATCCAATTTACATTTATCTAAAAGATTGAGAAGAATAATACTTAACATACATAAAGAAACAACAAAACATACTCTAAAACATAAATCTCAAAATCAACAAAATCATGATACTTCCCAAACCCCCAACTAAGGTGACTTCCTAAACAAGAACCTAAGTCAACAAGGGTTCCTTGAGAGTATCTTGGCAATATCTCTACACAACAACATTTGAGGATTTGAAGGCACGCTCAGACCTATGTAGCCAAGAAAATTTGATGCTTGGTACATGCATCCTACATCATCAAGTTGAGAGAACATATACACCAACACATATCTATATACAAATAGTGGCAGACAAGCAGGGAGAGTGTGAAATTGTGTGGATCTCTCATAGAAGTGACTATGACTACCTCTCCTCATCCCACAAACACATCATACATTATCAATATCAAAGCATAATTGGATTAGTATGGTTAGGTCCAAAATAATCATAACTCCATAATGTAAAAAAATAAATGAGTCATCTTCATAAATAGTATAACCAAATATATGAACAACATATCATGCTAATACTGTAAGTCATTTATTATTTTCATAAAATAGTTTTATTATCCAAATATATACTCAAAATGTTTCATTATCTAATCAAAATAAACAAAGCATATAATCCATAATACTCACTGTAATAATCCTATTAGTCCAAAATATCAGGGTACTAGGGTGGGCATTACATCCTCTCCCCCTAGAATTAGGCTTTCTCTTGAAAGCCTACAAATAAATATGGGTATGTAGCTCTGAGTCTTCTATAATCCTCGCATGTGGCTGAGATCTAATCATTGGGGTCCCATAGGACCCTTACCTTCTCTATGATGTGACCCCTAAGGGTAAAATTCAATTGCTAGAGAATAAGTACTGGCTCCAAAGCCAGTTGCCCGTCTTCTACCTGTAAAGTGTTCCAATCTAATGTGTGAGTTAAATATAGAATATACTCTCTAAGAATAGATATATGAAACACATCATGGATACGTGTGAGGCTAGGTGGTAGGGTGATTTGATGAGAAATTGGTCCTATCCTCTCTAGGATCTCAAATGGACCCAAAAACCTAGGTGCCAACTTAGAACCTTTTCCATAACGGATAGGGGTCTTATGTGGGTGGACTCTCAAAAACACCTTGTCTCTAACAAAAAATTGTTTGTCAACTCTGTGAGCATCTGCATACGTTTTTCTTCCTGTCTTGAGTTGTCACAAGGTGCTCTCTAATTCTTTTCACCTATTGTTCCATATCATGTAACATTTCAAGTCCAAGGAGTAATTTGTCCTCTAACTGATCCCATCTCAGAGGTGTACGGAAAGGATGACCATAAAGGTCCTGGAAAGGTGACATTCCAATAGAAATTTAATAGACCTTATTGTATGAAAACTCCACTAGGTACAAATAGTCTTCCCAATGGTTTTGTCTATCCACCATTAGACTTTTAATTAAAAAATTTTAATTAATAAATGTATTTAATTAATTTTCATTAATTAAATACCTTCACATGTAATTTTCTATATTTAATAAGAATTAATTATTTGGACCACATAATTAATCTTAGTAAATTATTTAATCATTTCACAAAAATCACACCAACTAGCCAAAGAACAATTGAATCTAATAAAACAATAATCATGCTCAAGGGAAAGGCTTATGAACTCATGCCAACTAGATGAATTCAAAAGGATAATATATTAGAAACTTGTCCACTCTTTCGGGATAATGGTGCAGGAGCACCTAGGTTAGCCTCCATTGTTTAAAAGATTTTGGCTTGTACTTGACTCTAGCCAAGTCAAGAGGATAGGTTAGTTTTCTTGAAGACCCTATAAGGTCATTTGAAATGTTGGCTAAGTGAATTAGTCACTAGGACTAAGGTCACTAATTAGCTATTGTTTGTTGTTATTTCAATTTCTTAGTGTTAATAGGTGATAGTGAGATAGAGTCTTTAATGTGTCTTAGGCACATAAATGTTGTTAAAAGATGTTATTATGATGCCTAAGGGTCATTAAGTTAGTTGGTTCCTCAGAATCTCATGAGGATAGGGATCCTAAGAAATAGGATCATGGCTTAGAGGAATTTGCCAAATGTTGTAAAAATGTTGTCATGACAACATTTGTAATTATTGCAAATGTTGCATGCAACTTTGTTATCCTCGGATTCCCTAAAGTATAGGAGATGATGCTCGGAAAATAAGCCCTAAAATGAAGGATTTGGCATCTAATGTAAGCCAAGAATCAAATCTCAAGCAGTTAGAAGCATTGTAATAGTTGTGAAGTTTGTTAATAGAGCTCTGCTACAGCAATACCAGGGAGATATTGAGACTTTGTGTTGACAGTCATATAAAATGGTTTGAATGTGTTAAGATAGTGTTGGAATAGTGTACTAAAGGATATTTGAAGACTTTTTCATTTAATAAGTTAATGGTTTTTAGTAGATTTAGTGTGTAGATTAAATCCTTCTAGTTTGAGAACTTTCACTATATTGTTCTGAGCAGTCTGAGCTTTCATGGCTCCCCCATGAAATCTAGCCATGATAAACAACTCATGATGGATGGAAATGTTAGGGGAGTCATCATTTTATATATTTTTAGGATTAGGAGTCTTGAAAGTAAGGAGAGCTATTTATGCCATTAGGCCCTAGGCGAGCAGACAGGAGCCCGGTTAGTGGTCTAATAATGAAGATTTGAAGACTTCATGTAGGGATGCATGGTACAGTATAGCTCCAGGACTTTTTAAAGTAGATGTTCATCATATCTAACTATCCTATGCAGATTGAGGTCATATCAATCATCTAGGTTAAGATTTGAACAAGTTTTCTTCTAGTAGCTAGACTGTCCTAATAACTAGGTCTTTTAGCCCTGTTTTTCCTTGTTTATAGGAAGAAGGTGTATGGATGCTTCCAAGACCTAAGGGTTCCATATTCTCTAATCAAAGACAAAAGGGTATCCATAATATTAATTGGTTTTGCAGGTTGTTTGGGGAATTTGAGCAAGAAAGGGCAAAATCCATTTAAAAAAGGCTACTAGAATTAGGCCTATTTTTAAGGTCTTCTATGGTGAACTAGTGAAGCCAAGAAAAATGATGCAAGATCCTTCCAAAATGAGTCAAATAGGAAAGGATATGAACAATTTAATAAGGAAGAAAGTCCCTGCAATGAAGGATGACATTAGTGAAGGTTAGCACTTAGAGCCTTCTAAGTGAGTGTGAAGAAGAGTACTAAAACTAGGGTGTTAGTCTTCTAAGGTTAAGCACAAAGGATGAAACTCTTAATGAGGAGTTAGGATTGGGATTAGTTAATCACCTAAACCAATCAGGATCTAGGGGAGACTAGGTTCCAAGAGGAGACAAGCTAGGTCTCTTGAGAAGCAGTGCAAGCACACCTTGGAACACTCACATCATATTGGTATCAAAGCTTGAATTGATCAGGGTTGTGGTTGATGTTGCAGCCTTTTAAATCAGTAGGAGAGAATACACTAGATAAAGCCATGGTGACCAATGCTGAATTAGCCAAGAAGGTTGAGGAACAAGAAGAAGATAACAAATTGCTAAGGCAAAGATTAGCTCAAATGGAGCAGCTCTTGGGTGAAGTCCAAGACAAAGCTGATAAGGTCAAGGACAAGATTGACCAAAAGGAAGAAGCTGAAGCAAGGGAGAAGGAATTAGAGTTGGAAGAAGAAGCACCAACACTTGACCCTGTTCTTCCTAAAGAGCCATTCTTAAAAGCATTGAAAGCATTGAGTGGCAAATCTTTGGAAGGTGTGCCACTATTCAGTGGACAAATGGATCCAGATTCAGTTGTGGATTGGATTGATAGCATAGAGAACCATTTTGAATGTGATGGTATCTTTGAAGCACAAAAAGTTATGGTGGCCAAGTCTAGACTAAGAGGTTCAACTCTTACTTAGTGGAAGTTTGTGCAAATCGAGAGGGAAAAGGATGGAAAAGGTCCTATAATGACATGGAAGGGTATGGTATCCAAAGTAAAGTAGACCTACCTTCCTAATGATTATGAAGTTCAACTTCATAGGAGAAGACAAAATCTTAGGCAAAAGGAACTAGATGTCCAAGCCTACACTGAGGAGTTTCAAAAGTTATGTTTGAGA
The DNA here is from genome assembly GCA_027943335.1 of Chamaecyparis obtusa. NCBI lineage: Eukaryota > Viridiplantae > Streptophyta > Pinopsida > Cupressales > Cupressaceae > Chamaecyparis > Chamaecyparis obtusa. The sequence continues at coordinate 25,515 of BSBK01000566.1, forward strand.
TCTAAGGTGGTTGAAGAAGAGAGCATCAAGCTTGCAAGATACTTGAATGGCCTCATATGGTCAATTCACAAAGAGATGATCCTAGTGAACTTAAAATCCATTAGGCAATGTTATCAAATGGCCTTAAAGATAGAAGAGAAAAGTAAGAGGAAGCAAGAAACCTCCAAAGGCAAAGGCAAAGGCAAAGATACCAAAGGTCAAAGAGGTGGCTATGGTGGAAGAGGTTCTAAACCAAGAGCTCAAGGAGACAACAAGTTCAATGAACAGAAAGAAGGAAGCTCAAGTAGAGGTGGTAGAGGAAGAAATTCTAACTCTAGCTTTAGAGGAAGAAGTGGTGGTTCATCACAAGGAGGAAGAGGTGATTATTTTTCCAATATGAAGTGCTACCATTGCAATCAAATGGGGCACCCTTCTTATAGATGCCTGGAAAAAGGTGGATCATCACAAGGAGGTGATAAGAGGACTAACTTAGTCCAAGATGATTCTAATGTAGCAGACAAGCATGTTGAAGTACCACTGAATTCAGATAAGGAGAGAACCTCATGATGAGGAGAACTTTGATCAAACAACCAGTGAAGGAGGAGCCAAGCCAAAGGAGATCTTTGTTTAGGATCAAATGCAAGATAATGGGGAAAGTATGTAGGGTCATCATTGATTCAGGCTCTACAAACAACATTGTGTTAGAGGAAGTAGTCAGTAAGCTAAAGTTGACAAGGATATCCCACACCAATCCTTACAAGGTCACTTGGCTTAACAAAGGCCAACATGTGTTAGTGAATGAGAAAGCATGGGTGGAGTTCTCCATTGGAAGGTACAAAGACAAAGTTTTGTGTGATGTATTGCCTATGGATGCATGTCATTTGCTCCTAGGTAGACCATGGCAATTTGACCACCAAGCCATACATGATGGAGGAAAGAATTCTTATTCTTTCAAGAAGGACAATGTGACCTTCAAAATACAGTCATTATTGGAGGATGCTAAAGTAAAGATAGCAGGTCCAAATGTCCTTATGGTAAGTGAAAAAGGGTTCTTAAAAACTATGGAAGAGAGTGAAGGTATAGGCTACGCATTGGTGTTAAGACCAAGAGAGGGAGATGAAGGCAAGGTGACTAAGAAGATAGAGTTACCAAAGGAGATTCAAGGTATGTTGCAGACTTACCAAGGCATTGTAAGTGATGGACAACCATCAACCTTACCTCCTCAAAGAGCCATAAGCCATAGGATAGACCTTATCCCAGGAGCTACCTTACCTAACAAAGTAGCCTATAAAATGACCCCTCAACAAAATGAGGAAATAGCAAGAAAAATACAATAACTCCTAGACCAAGGCCTAATTAGGAAGAGTATTAGTCCATGTGTTGTACCCATCATACTTTCACCTAAGAAAGGAGGGACTTCGAGGATATGCACTGACTCAAGGGCTATCAATAGGATGACCATAAGGTGTAGGCTCCATATTCCTAGGAGTGAAGACTTAATGGATTGTTTAGGTGAAGTAAAGTACTATAGCAAGATAGACTTGAAGAGTGGCTATCACCAAATAAGAATTCATGAGGGTGATGAGTGGAAGATATCCTTCAAAACCAATGAAGGGCTGTATGAATGGCTTTTCATGCCATTTGGTTTGTCCAATGCCCCCTCCACATTCATGAGGCTCATGAATGAAGTCCTTAAAGACTATATAGGCAAGTTTGTAGTTGTATATCTAGATGATATACTTATTTTTAGCAAGATAAGGAGTGAGCATCTAGAACATCTTGACATTGTTTTCAAGAAGCTACATGAGGAGAAGTTGATGATCAACTTGGAGAAGTGTGAGTTCATCAAAACAGAGTTAGTGTACCTTGGGTTTGTCTTATCACATGGAAAACTGAAAATGGACAAAAGCAAAGAGGAGGCTATCATGAATTGGCCTACCCCAAGGACATCAACAGAGGTAAGAATTTTTCATGGCCTTGCACAATATTATAGAAATTTCATAAGGCAATTTAGTGCAATTTGTGCTCCAATGTTGGATACTATCAAGGGAGGAATGAAAACCAAGTTTGTTTGGAATAAAGATGCTAACAAGAGCTTTGAGTTGTTGAAGGAAAAGATAGCTACCCAACCTATTTTAGTGCTGCCAAGCTTTGAGAAGCTATTCACAATTGAGTGTGATGCTAGCAATGTAGCAATTGGGGTTGTTCTAAGCCAAGAAGGTAGACCGGTGGCTTTCCATTCTGAAAAGTTGAGTGAGGCTAAGAGGAAATACTCCTCATATGACCTAGAAATGTATGCATTGGTCAAAGCTCTAAGAAAGTGGAGGCATTACTTTCTTCCCAAGGAATTCATTGTGTATTCAGACAATCAAGCACTTAGTTTCCTAAATTCACAAGAAAAGTTGAGTCACAAGCACATGAAGTGGGTTGAGTACCTACAAGCTTACACCTTCAATATCAAGCACAAGAAGGGTGTTCTAAAAAAGGTGGCAGATGCATTGTCAAGAAGGGCCCTCACACTCCAAGAAATTTAGTTGAAAAGCATGGGGATAGATCATTTCAAGGATCTATATGCAAATAATGAGGATTTTGCTGACATATACAAGGTATGTGTTGAATACAAGAATCATTTTCATAGTAGATATGTTGAATATACTTCATAAAGTGATCTCTTGTTTAAGGGGAATCAATTATGTGTTCCTAGAGGCTCTATTAGAGAGAATCTGATTCAAGAAAAGCATAATGGTGCTTTGAGTGGTCACTTTGGGATCACTAAGACTCAAGACCTGGTTTCAAAGTTTTACTATTGGCCTAGAATGAATCTTGATGTTAGGAGGTATGTGGAAAGTTGTGTTGTATGCCAAAAGCCCAAGGGAACTTCTACAAATGTTGGTCTTTATCAACCACTACCTATTCCTACTAGGCCATGGGAATGTTTAAGCATGGATTTTGTAGTTGGGTTACCCAAGACTAGACAAGGCATGGATAGTGTGTATGTGGTTGTGGATAGGTTTAGCAAGATGGCTCGCTTTGTGCCATGTAAGACCGCTAATGATGCCACTCAAATAGCCTCTCTTTTCTTCAAAGAAATTGTGAGAATCCATGGGTTACCTATCAACATTGTGTTAGACAGGGACACTAAGTTTATGAGTCATTTTTGGAAGACTCTTTGGCAAAGATTGGGCACCAACTTATCTTTTGGATCAACCTACCATCCCCAAACTGATGGTCAGACTAGGGTTGTTAATAGAAGCCTTGGGAATCTTCTAAGATGTTTGACTAAGGAGTATGGTCAGCAATAGGATCAGTTGATTGGGCAAGCTGAATATGCCTACAATGACACCATAAATAGATCCACATGGAAAAGTCCATTTGAAATAGTGTATGGAATACATCCTAGAGGTGTCTATGATTTGAGAGATCTAAAAGATGGAGTGAAAGCAAGTGGATATGTTGATGATTTTGCACATGCTATGAAAGAGGTTCATGAAACAATGAGGAAGACATTAACAGAGAACACCATGAAACACAAAGCTAAGGTGGATGAAACTAGAAGGATAGTTGAGTTAAATATAGGTGACTTGGTTATGATACATCTTAACAAGTCAAGAATTCACAAGGGAGTCCCTCACAAGCTGCAAATGAGGAGGATAGGACCCTTCCCTATATTGGCTAAGTATGGTGATAATGCCTTCAAGGTTGAGCTGTCGGAGGATAGTGGATTGTCACCAATCTTCAATGTTGTAGACTTATTCCATTATAGAGGACCACAACAAGACATTAATCAGAGTCTTTGTGAGGTGATCAGAGATGCAGAGGACCTCCAATTACCTATTGTTGTAGCTACAGGACCAGACAACATACTGGACACAATAGTCTATAAAAAGACTAGAACAAAAGAATACAAGGAAAATCTCATCAAGAGGTATGTACAAAGTGATGCTGATGCAATATGGATCAAGGAGTCAGAGTTCAAGAGAATGGGGATTGATCCTATCATCATCAAGCTAAGGGTGGATTGAACTTCTTATTTTGGGGAGGATGGTGCAGGAGCACCTAGGTTAGCCTCCATTGTTTAAAAGATTTTGGCTTGTACTTGACTCTAGCCAAGTCAAGAGGATAGGTTAGTTTTCTTGAAGACCTTAGAAGGTCATTTTCAATGTTGTCTAATTGAATTATTCACTAGGACTAAGGTCACTAATTAGCCATTGTTTGTTGTTATTTCAATTTCTTAGTGTTAATAGGTGATAGTGAGATAGAGTCTTTAATGTGTCTTAGGCACATAAATGTTGTTAAAAGATGTTATTATGATGCCTAAGGGTCATTAAGTTAGTTGGTTCCTTATAATATCATGAGGATAGGGATCCTAAGAAATAGGATCGTGGCTTAGAGGAATTTGCCAAATGTTGTAAAAATGTTGTCATGACAACATTTGTAATTATTGCAAATATTGCATGCAACTTTGTTATCCTCAGATTCCGTAAAGTATAGGAGATAATGCTCTACCAATAGGCCCTAAAATGAATGATTTGGCATCTAATGTAAGCCAAGACTCAAATCTCAAGCAGTTAGAAGCATTGTAATAGTTGTGAAGTTTGTTAATAAAGCTCCGCTATAGCAATACCAGGGAGATACTGAGACTTTGTGTTGATAGTCATATAAAATGGTTTGAATGTGTTAAGATAGTGTTGGAATAGTGTAATACAAGATATTTTAAGACTTTTTCATTTAATAAGTTAATGGTTTTGAGTAGATTTAATGTGTAGATTAAATCCTTCTAGTTTGAGAACTTTCACTTTACTGTTCTGAGCAGTCTAAGCTTTCATGGATCCCCATGAAATCTAGCCATGAGAAATAACTCATGATGGATGGAAATTTTAGGGTAGTCATCATTTTATATAGGTTTAGGATTAGGATTCTTGAAATTAAGGAGAGCTATTTATGCCATTAGGCCCTAGGCGAACAGACAAGAGCCTGGTTAGTGGTCTAATAATGAAGATTTGAAGACTTCATGTCGGGATGCATGGTACAGTATGGCTCCAGGACTTTTTCAAGTAGATGTTCATCATATCTAACTATCCTATGTAGATTGAGGTCATATCAATCATCTAGGTTAATATTTGAACAAGTTTTCTTCTAGTAGCCAGACTGTCCTAATAACTAGGTCTTTTAGACCTATTTTTCCTTGTTTATAGGAAGGAGGTGTATAAAGGCTTCCAGGATCTAAAGTTTCCATATTATCTAATAAAATCCAAAAGGGTATCCATAATATTAATTGGTTTTGTAGGTTATTTGGGGAATTTGAGCAAGAAGGGGCAAAAGCCATAAAAAAAGGCTACTAGAATTAGGCCTATTTTTAAGGTCTTCTATGGTGAACTAGTGAAGCCGATGGAAAAATGATGCAAGATCCTTCCAAAATGAGTCAAATAGGAAAGGATATGAACAATTTCATAAGGAAGAAAGTCCTTATAATGAAGGATGACATTAGTGAAGGTTTAGCACTTAGAGCCTTCTAAGTGAGTGTGAAGAAGAGTACTAAAACTAGGGTGTTAGTCTTCTAAGGTTAAGAAAAAAGGATGAAACTCTTAATGAGGAATTAGGATTGGGGTTATTTAATCACCTAAACCAATCAGGACCTAGGGGAGACTAGGTTCTAAGAGGAGACAAGCTAGGTCTCTTGAGAAGCACTACAAGCACACCTTGGAACACTCACATCATATAATAAAATTCCTTAGGTTGGAATTCAGATCTTAATATTATCTCCCCTCTCTTACCATTGAGACTTTCCGATAGGGCACACTCATCCTAAAAATTCAAGAAAGTCAATGCCCAGTATCTGAAAACCTACATAAAATACAAGCATGTGCATCCACACACACACACACACACATATATATTGGGATCACAACATCGTGTGGATCCTGCAAGAAGGTATCTACGACTTTGTCCTTCAACCATATCAAACACATCAAATACAAAGGTAAAACATACATGATAGCCATACACATGCAAGTATAGGGTAAGTAAAATCATAAATATAAGCAAAATTTTAAACATATAAATAATCATCATCATAGTAACTAACATCATCTAATTGAAACATATGATATCTCATAACTATCCAACATCAAATCACCATGTAATGTCATGCATCCAAAACCACATAATAAAGATGAAACAATCAACACACACATAAAAGTGGCCTAAAAAAGTTTGGAAATATAAAACTAAAGAGTATACTATAGGTGGGCACTACATCCACCTCCCCTAAAATTAGGTTTACTCTTGGAAGCCTATAAAAAAATAGGGATATAAATCATGTAATCTCATTGTGTTCTCCCAAGTCACTGATGACTCATCAGTAGGGTCCCATTGGACCCTTACCTACTCGATGGTGCAATCCCTGAGGGTCAACTCTCAGTGTTGAAGAATGTGAATGAGCTCCTAAGATAGTTTCCCATCCTCTATTTGTAAAGCATTCCAGTCAAGAGCATGTGCAACATCTAGTATATATTGTCTAAGTATTGAAACATGGAAAACATCATGAACATGAGATAAGCTAGGTGGAAAAGAAAGACGATAATAAATCAGCCCTATCCTCTCAAGAATCTCAAATAGGACAACAAAATGAGGTGCCAACTTCAATCCATTTCCATAACAGATCAGACTCTTGTGTGGATTCACTCTAAGAAACACCTTAGCACCAATTGCAAACTGCCTATCCACTCTATTAGCATTTGCATACTTCTTCTTCCTATCATGAGATGTGGTCACATTCTCATGGATGTGCTCCACCTACTGCTCCATGTCTTGAAGCATCTCAAGACCTAGAAGAATATGATCTTCTAGCCTATCCCAACTCAAAGGTGTATGACAAGGATGACCATACAATGCCTAAAAAAGTGACATACCAATCGAACTATGATAACCATTGTTGTAGGAAAACTTGACCCAATATAAATAGTCCTCCCAATGAGTCTGTCTATCCATGACATACATACTTAACATATCCTCAAGCACCAAATTAACCTTTTATGTCTAACCATCGGTCTCAGGGTGATATGTCGAACTAAAATTCAGATGTGCTCCAAGATCATGATGCAAGGAAGTCCAAAATGTAGAAGTGAATATTGGATCTCTATCTGATATAATCCTGCAGGGAATAACATGTAACCTCACAATATCTTGCATAAAGACTCTAGCTACTAAAGTTGTTGTATAGGATACTCTCATAGGAGAAAAGTGTGCCAACTTTGGTCAACCGGTCAACAGTAACCATGATGGTATCATATTTGTAGAGAGTCATAGGAAAACCTATAATAAAATCCATTGAGATGGTATCCCATTTCCATGATGGAACAAGATTAGGTTGTAAAAGTCCTTCTAGATGCTGGTGGTTTGTCTTAACCCCCTGACACTCTAGACATCTTGCCACAAAATCAACAATGTCACATTTCATACCATAGTAGTAGTATAGTTGTCAAAGGTCTACATGCATCTTCTTGACACCAATTATCTATAGGAAGTGCCTGGGGTATATGACTCTGCAAATCTACACCAAGAGCCAAAGTTGATATCTCATGCCTCTTGCAATTCAAGGCATCAGTTACCACATTTTCCTTTCCCTAGATGTACTTGACCTCAAAGTCATACTCACAAAGAAACTCCATCCATCAGCTCTGACTAGCATTCAGATTAGGTTGGGTACAAATATATTGTAAGATGCGATGATCATTATCAAGCTCAAATTAATGTCCCAATAGAAAATATCTCCATCAAACTAATGCATGAACTACTGCTGCTAACTCAAGATCATATTAGGATAGCTCAATTTGTGCTCCTTGAGTTTGTGATATTTATAAGCAATCACATGTCCTTCTTGCATAAGGACCACTCCTAGAACTTCCAAAGAAGCATCATCACACACCATGAATTCACCTCTTGGATCGGGTATTGCTAGGATAGGTGCAGTGTTCAAACACTTATTAAGGTTCTAGAAAGACTCTTCACACTTCTTTGTCCAAACATACTTCTTTCCTTTCCTTTGGAGAGAAGTAATTTGATCTATGAAACACTAGAGAAGTCTTTAACAAACCTGTGATAGTATCCTGCCAAGACCATGAAGCTATGAACTTCATAAATAGTGGTGGGGGTTGGCCAATCTACTATAGCCCAAACCTTGGAAGAATCTACTAAAATACCCTCACCTAAGATTACATGCCCCAAGTATTGGACTTTAGACTAAAATAAGTTACACTTTGTTGCATTGGCATACGACTGATTATCACAAAGATACTACAGAACCATTCGTAGATGTTCTTCATGTTCCTCTATGGATTTAGAATATATCAATATATCATCCAAGAAGATGAGAACAAAATGATGAAGGTAAGAACAAAATATTTCATTCTTTAGGAACATAAAAATAGATGGAGCATTTGTCAAACCAAAAGGGACTACTGTGAACTCATAATATCCATATCGAGTGCGAAATGCAATTTTGTGAATATATTTGCATCCTGAATTTGCAACTGATGGTATCCTGATTTGACATCAATCTTTCAGAACACCTTGGCCCCTTTTATCTAATCAAAGAGATCATCAATCCTTGGCAAAGGGTACCTATTCTTGATTTTTACCTTGTTCAACTATCTATAGTCAATGCACAAGCGTAAAGATCCATCTTTCTTCTTAACAAAGAGTACAAATGCTCCCAATGGTGAAATACTTGGCCAAATACTACTCTTTACCAAAAGGTCCTCTAATTATAGTTTAAGCTCGCTCAACTCTTGTGTGGTCATTCGATAAGGAGCTCTAGATATAGTCTATTCTCCTGGAACAAGATCAATGTGAAAATATATGTCACACTTTGGTGGCATACCCAAAATATCACTAGGAAAGACATTGGCAAATTCCTGAAATGTAGGATGATCAAGAGTCTTTTCCTTAGTTTTAACTTCATCTAGCTCATTCATAGTTATAGAAAATTCTTGGCATCCTTTTCGCATGTTTCTCTTGAGTTGCATAGCGGAAATCATATGAAGATATATAGGATGTTGAATTCGCATAATCTCACAATCTTTGCCAACATCATCCTTACATTTGATTATCTTTTACCTACAATCAATGATGACTCCATGAGATCCTAACTAATCCATCCCAAGGATAATATCATATGATTCCAAAGGAATCACATGAAGGTCAATCGAGGTAATGAATTTACCCTGGTTCAACTCACATTTATGCACTAGAGAGTTTGTTTATATCCTTTCCCCATAGGCTAACTCTACTTGCCAACCAATGTCTTGCTTTACAACCACTAACCCACATTTCTCTACAACAAAAGAAGATATAAAAAAATTGTAGCTCCTAAATCAAATAAGATGGAAAGAGAAATACCTTTAGTAACACCAGAAGTTTCTACCATCGTGCTCTGATGTTCTTCTTGACAATGATCCACAACCGCAAATACTTTGTGAGATCTGTCGACATCCCCTATAGTAGGCTCAGAAGCTACATATCCCTATCCTGAAAACTATGATGCACACTGAGGGAAAGTCACTACAATGTGACAATACTATCCACATGAGAAACAACCATTGCCTCTATTATGAGCTCTCCCAGTGGAGCGTGCACTAGATTGTTAAAAATGACCCCTGTTAGCAACTGAATGTGTTCTTTGTGTAGGCTGACTAGGTTAGGTGCACCTGTTGCATGGAAATTTATGGAAATTATTAGATTGAGGACCGTCATTTTGTGTTGGAGGGTTCATCCCCTTTTTCTATTGACTATAAAAGTAGGGAGGAGGTTTCTTGAAGTTCCTTGCACCTTGGGTCTGATTCCCTCTATAGCTTAAAGGTATAGGAACACCAGTCTGAACTCCCACCTGTCCATCATGCCCTAAATCCAAATTTGTCTCCACCAAAGTAGCCTTAATAAATTCTTCCTTGAGGGTATTAGGTTCAAGAACCTTAACTCCTCTAAATGCGACTATTAAGCCCCCTGATGAAGTGTTGTAACATAAGTGGGGACTTATCACTTAATCCTACATAGGGCTTGAGCTCAAAGAAACAACGCTTGTAATCCTAGAAAATCATAGAGATTTGTCATAGATTGTAGAACTCATCTATGCGTTGTTGCTGCCATTGATCACATAGGAAACACTCTTGGAATTTTTCAAGAAAAAGCTCCCAAGTGACAGTCTCCATGGTAAGTCCTAGTTTCTGCTCTTCAATTTTCTACCAAGAAGCTGCAAAACCTTCTAGGTGCATAACGACGCATCTTTCCCTAACATTGGTATCAAACTACTACATGGAAAAATATCAATCTAATGCAATGAGCCAAGTCTCTACTTTGAAACTAGTACCAAAACAATTAAAAGGAGGATGTTGTGATCACATAAGGTCTCTCATCTAATTGGCCTTTACAACTCCCTGATCTAAGGTAGTGTCCCTTCCTCTTGGATTCCAGGATCTATATCTCTCCTCATTATTAGAATGGTGTGATACTTCCTGTTTAGCCTTGTCTTGTGCAAGTAGAAGTTTTAGAATAGTTTAGAGAATCTACATAGCATTAAGCTCTCCTGAATCACCACAATGACTATTCTCTTCCCTACTCTCCTCAACTCTCTAACTAACAGGAGGGATAGGAAGTATTCTCCTTCCACATCCTCTACAACGGTCTCCACTTTAGCCTCTAACAACATATCTAGTTTCAATGACCATATTGCCTACAACATTCAACAAGAAGAATGACATTTTAAACAAATAACATGTGAAGAATTCGTAAAGCAATAGTTTGAAATACAAGAGTGTTATATGCCTAAGTTTTTTGTTTCATGTTTTAAATACTAGACATCTAATGGGTTTACATAATAAATTTTTTCTTAAAAGTTTACAAATAGTACTGAATAACAAAGTGAAAGTAAAACATAAAGTCCATATGTACTTATAAACACAATCTCAATTATAGATTACAAATCTCAAGGGTTCCTTGGTATAGAGTTACATAAATATAATTTAATCTATTAAGTACAATAATCATCTAAATCTTATATAGTACATCATCTCAAAGAATAAATAAATACATTTGAACCAAAACGTATACATGAAAACCCACATCCACTGCACAAGTTGCAGGGTATGTAAATACAACTAAGTACAAAGTAAAAATAAAGAAATAATAGGAATAAATCTCCTAGGAAGATAGGATAAGAAGAAACCACAACAAGGATCATCCATCATTGGTACATGAACATTGGAGTCTCAAATGGTAAAATAATCACTACCTCCCGACCTCGTGGAAACTTTTAGTTCCACTCCCACCAATGAGGAGATAACATAGGACCCCACTCAAATAACAATACCATAATAAATCATCAAGTAATACTAAGAAAGGGTCCTATAAGTTCCTATCTTAAGGGTACAACTCAATAAATTAAAGGTACACATACTAATCCAGAGGCAACCAACACATGTAGGAAACCTAAGATGAAATCAAGGAAGTGTCATCACATATGTCAACCCCTCGGAACAATCTCACTCGACTCTGACTCCCAAGTGTGTTCATATGCGAAACTTGAAATTCTCTCATGAAGACAAGGATAACTGATCATGCCAGATTTCATCACCACTACTAGATGGGCAAACATATTCTCCCTCTCCCGTCCTTAGCCTATACTACCACTCAAGGAATGGATGAGAAATCCATTATCTTATTAATTCATTTTAAAACCTTATTTAAGGATATTATATTATCACTTATTTAAGTAACCTACTAAGGATACCTAAGTAGCCACTTCTAGTCTCTGAAACCTCCAAAGCAAGCCACTTCCCTTTTAATACCTATATAACCTACCCTAAGTTCATAAATCTCAAAACATATCTCATAGATCATCATGAATCATACATCAAAATCTGGTTCCAAAGTATCACATGAACATACATAAACATTTTACATCATGATAAAATTGAAGCTTCCATAAGGTTGGGTTATAACAAAATCGAATGCCACAGAAGTATGTAAGGAAACAAATATAACACATTAACCCTAATCCCACCTCTGGTAATAATCCTAAAAAGATGACATTAAAATATTCCCTCCTAAACCATAAATGTAGAAGGAAAAACATTCATAAGAATTTAATAATAGTAAACTAATTTGTAAAGTACCATTACACAAATTAATTTTTTAAATAATCACTAACAAAACTATGATTACATTCTCAAATTAAATTCCAATACTAAGCAAATCAATTTATAATGTTATTTAAAATAACTTGATTCTAAATTTAATAATTACTAAAAATAATTTCATAAAAATTCTCAATTTAGGAAATAAAATATATTAACTAATAATTGACTCATTTCTCTAGACATTATCCATTGCAAGAAAATATCAAATAATATGATGCAAAAATTAAAAAACACTCCAAAATAAGTTATATATATATATATATATATATATATATATATATATATATATATATATATATATATATATATATATATATATATATATATATATATATATATATATATATATATATATATAACCAACATCTACCATTATTATATTTATATTATTTATTTTAATTTTTGTTAGTTAATATATTATATATATACATATAAATATAATATAAAAAAAACTTTTTATAAAATAATAAATAACACACCCATTGGGGTTGCGAAGTGGGGGTGGGGGTATTGCTCGCCTCCACCCCAATGCATTTTTATGTATTTATTTGTTTATTTTTTATATCAATTTTTTTTTGATAACGACTATACATATATAAAGGAAAATAATAAGATATATATATATATATATATATATATATATATATATATATATATATATATATATATATATATATATATATATATATATATATATATATATATATATATATATATATATATATATATATATATATATATATATATATATATATATATATATATATAGACACACGCACACACACCACACAATTCTTTTCTTTTTTCATAGAGCTTTAATAGTGAGGAATTTAAATAACTAGTTATTACTAGGAAGCAAATTTCCTTAAAAATACAATTGATACAAACCCTAGGGTTTTCTACCACAAATTTATCAAACCCTAACTGATTTAAAACAAAATTCAATTACGGAAATTCTTAACATACCGGCACAAAATCTCAAAAGCTTAATTCCAGAATTTCAAACATGATAAGAAAATCAACAAAATAGAAATATCACCCAGATCTAATAGGCACGAAAAAAACAATCTTTCTGAAATACAAGAATTAAAGCTACAAGGGTTTTCAAACCCTACCTCAAACCACTAATTGAAGAAACACAGAAGACTCTAGAAAAATGTTAAAATCCAAAGCTCTCACAAAAATCTTTCAATTCAATCCTTCATCCAAAACTTGCAAATCTATGTGTAGAATAATGGCCAAATTCCTTATCATGGAGAAAAAGGCTCTGAAACTTGAATTCAACCATGCAAATCTGGAACTCAAATTAACTCCACAACTTTGTTTTAATCATTCTCTCTTTTGCCCAATTTATTCAATTTTCTAAATAACTCCATGCACTTTTGTAATTCTTGTTTATATCAGTTCACTTAACTAAATAAGATTTACTTTGTTTATTTAATTTATTTAAATTGAATGTGCAACTAGTTGCATATCAATTTTAACTAAAAGAATATTATTTAATTCACTTCCTTATTATTTCATTCAATTTTCCTCAAATTTGAATTTAATAATTATTTTAATCTTTAATTCCACTATTAGACTTTTAATTAATAAATATATTTAATTAATTTTTATTAATTAAATTCTTCACATTTAATTTTCTATATTTAATAAAATTTAATTATTTGGAGCACATAATTAATCTTAGTAAATTATTTAATCATTTCATATAAATCATACCAACTAGCCAAAGAACAATCGAACCTAATAACACAATAATCATGCTCAGGGGAAAGGCTTATGAACTCACGTCACCAGGATGAATTCAGAAGGGTAATATATCATAAACTTGTCCAATATTTTAGGACAATCAAATGGCTTAGGTTGGGATTCAAATCTGAATATTATCTCTCCTCTCTTACCATTGAGACTTTGCGATAGGGCACGTTCATCCTGACAATTCAGGGAAGTCAATGTTTGGTACCTACAAACCTACATAAAATACAAGCATGTACATTCATATATATATATATATATATATATATATATATATATATATATATATATATATATATATATATATATACATATACATATATATACATATATATACATATATATACATATATATATACATATATATACATATATATATACATATATATACATATATATATACATATATATACATATATATATACATATATATATATATACATATCTTTATATCTCTATATATATGTATATATATGTATATATATATATATATATATATATATATATATATATATATATATATATATATATATATATATATATATATATATATATATATAAAACAAGCAATGAAAGGAATTGGGACATCATGTGGATCCCACAAGCAGATAACTACAACTCTGTCCCTCAACCATATCAAACACGTCAAACAGAAAGGTAAAACATACATGATAGCCATACACATGCAAGTATGGGGTAAGTAAAATCATAAATATAAGTGACATTTTAAACATATAAATAATCATCATTATAGTAACTAACATCATCTATCTGCAACATATGATATCTCATAACTATGCAACATCAAATCACCATGTAATGTCATACATCCAAAATCACATAATAAAGTTGAAACAATCAATGCACACATAAAAGTGGCCTAAAAAAATTTGGTAATATAAAACTGAAAAGTAAACTATGGGTGGACACTACACCATTATAGTTATCACAAATATCCACTCACGGGGTCACAGGTCCAACTAACAGTCTTAAAAATTTTCCGCAAGGACCTTTAATTATTAACATGTGGCCCACTGTCACTTCCCCATGGGGTAAAGGTATTAACAGTCTTAACAAGTCATGAGGATGCGACAAGACTTTTATCACCACCTACAAATCACCATGCAACTTTGCAACTCCTAGCTGTCATATGTCTTAACCTCCATGATGGTGCAATAAATACTTTAAGTAAAACTTAAAGCATGTGCAAAATAAATAAGCACAACTTAAATCATAAATAAACACTTTAACCTTATCGAGATATATGGCCAAATAAGAGCATGGAAAAATGACCAAAAATATGTCGACATTAAATCAACATAATATCCTAACTAGGAACACACCAGGAAAATCAAATATGATGGTTCGACAAATGGATACTTTAACATAGCACCTAATTCTTTGCCTACTCATTCAAGAAACATTAATTTGGGCATCAACGTAGGCACTAATATTGGCACAATTACAAATGCCACATTATGCCTAAAATAGCGCCAGTCTCTTCAGCTCGACACAAAATACACAAAGAGTAGAGTCAACCTGATGAATAACACTAATAGTTTAAAAAATTGGACGAGAAATACATCAAAACATTGTGTGGAAGTAAAACATGGAGCAAAAAAGGGAGCTAATGACATGGATTTGCTGTGGTGACTCTAGAAGAATGGTGACACTTATCCCCTTAGTGTCATATTACCATATGAAGAATAGTTAGAGAATGTATGATCATGGACCACCATACATATCTTGCCTTCGAGGACAAGCGTTTCCCAATGTAAACTCTATTTCAATCACATGGAGACACAATGTGAGAAATTTCCCTCTTTAGTAGCAGTGCACCAAAAGATAAAAAGGTTGAAAGTTATTATCTTGGCTTTATGAGATCTCCATGGGATTCCTCTAAATATAAAATATATGTGAGGCACATCCATGGACACTAGTCTATTACAAGTTTGGGTTGAGAATGTTAGTTAAGCCACTCGAACTAGCCCTACACCCCTATTTTGGTATCACCCAAGCTTCACAATTTTTTTATATTATGATATGAGTAGATTGGGCTAAGATTTTGCCTTGCCCCTTTATATACCCTTTCAATACATGTGTTGAGGTCATCCCTTGGGGTGATGAAATCCCCAAGCTAGCCCCCAAGTTTTCTTTAAAAAAAGAATAAGAAGAATAATAATAAAATGTTGGTATTTCTCTTACACCCAAGATCCATGAAAATAAAGGGAGAGGATACATATACAACACTTTGGATTCTAATATAAACACAAAATTAAAGTTTAAAAGGCTTTAAATCACCCAATATCCATGAAGGTGAGGGGAGAACATAAACCAATCACAAGTTTTCCAAACACTCAAACAAGGTTGATTCCAACTACTCTAATTTATGTACAACTAAACTAGTGGAAAATAATTAGACTTTGACAAGCAAGCTTGCAGACAATATGTTAGAAATTTTTTAAGTAAAGTCTTTAGTTAACAGATAAACCTGCAAAACTTGTTATAGTGGCTACAAAACCTGCAAGTCAAATATGTCAAGTAGAGGCATTAAGGTATAAGCACATGCATTGGTATATAGTTGGAGGCACTAACTTACATAGAATAGTCAAACAATTAGTTACAAAAAACCAAAATAACCATGCAATAGGTTTATTTTAATTATATTTTTAAGTCTTAATATGCCTTTTTTAAATGTGGAAATTAATAGAAAAAATAATAAAGAAAATTAGAAAAATTAGAAAGTAATCAAAAAAGGAAAATAATGTTGTAAATCTAGAGTATGAGGCACTGATAAAAAAATGCATCGATTAATAATCCTAGACACTAATCTACAAAGTCTACAAAAAAAAGTTAGTGAAAATACAAATATCCCTGCAAAATATGTGTTAACTGATTTCATAAAATAGTGGGTAACCAGAAATAGGCCAGGTGAAAACAAGAAACAAGTAAATATGAAAACCAAAAAAAAAAGTGTTAGTCTTATCTAATCATAGGTGTCAAAGCGCAATTGCATGTGATGAATAATACACGTGTTGAAGCACATGTAAAGACACCGATCCATATAAGATATAAAAAAAAGTTAGTAAACTCTACAAGCAAACACTTAGACCTGGAAAACAAAAATTTAGGAAACTAGAAAAATAATAAAAATCATAGGGAACATAGAGGGTTAGTAATAACAAGAAAATAAACACCAAAAATGTGCAAAATTGAGAGTTAATGTGTCCTAGCTGGAGGCGTCAAAGTGCAATTCAAGGGGCCAAACTGGACCTACTATGTGAAAACACAAGTAAACTCACAAACAAATATTATTAATAAAGGCACATGGGTCCCCATTAGGTGAGCCAAAATGTGTGCAATGAAAATATGAATCTAAACCAGGAAATGAAACATGATTCAATCCTAAGACTCAATATTACCTTAAAAACTTGATAGAGCTAAAGTGAATGCACCCATTGATCACTTTATTTTCTCTTTGTAATTTTTTCAATGTATATTTCTCTCCAATCATCATAAAAATAGGATTAAAAGGATGTTTTGAGAATAATAATGACATGGTTGCAAGTGATGATCAAATGAAGGGAGAAGACTCTAAATTATCTATTTTGAAGAAGTGGAATGGATGTTTGAGATTCAAAGTACTATGAAGGGAGGAGTAAATGTGACAAGATGATTTGGATTAAGGGCTTGGCCTTGTGACAAGTGTGACAAGGTGGAAAACATTGCAAATAAAACTTTTCATGGGGAAGAAGGCAAGGTGTGCTCAAACAAGTGTGAGAAAATCTTGGGGATAACATGAGGATGGCAAGTAGAGACAAAATATAGAAAAGTGGAAGAGTTTTAGGAATGGAAAGGTGACAAATGAAGAAAATATAGAGTAGTAGGGTGGTTAGACAGGGAGTTTTAACCTCTCACATATGTGAGAACCAAATAAAATATTTGTTCACACATTGAGTTGGGAGTGTGATACATGCATGTCATATGTCACATGTCACATGTCACATGTCACATGTCATATGTTTATAAGGAATGAATTAAAAATTAGAAGAATTGTCACATGTGAGGAAAAGATGAATAAAAAACTAGAAGAAACATTAACAAGGTTAGAAATCAAAGGATTAATTAATTATTTAATAATTTAATTAAGTAATCATGATTTAGAGGAAATGAGGTTTCAGGTTAAGTCTATTTAATTAAATTTAATTAAACATTAGAATAATAGTTGATATTACAATTAACTACAAAAATGACAGTAATAATTAATTAAATGTGATTTATTTAATTATGAGGTTTAGAAGAATGGTTATGAGTCCAAATTTAGTAAATTTGCATGGTCTAATTTAGGGTGTCTACAAACTCCATCAGGGGTTCTATTTAAGCCTATGAGATTATATCCAAGGGGATTTGATCTAAACACCTTAAATAAAATACCCTTAGTTAGAACCCCACTAGACTTAAATTATTATTTTTTTAAAAAGTATGTACATTTAGAACTTGAAAAAAATGGGAGGTCCCACAAGTGGGACACACTATTGTAAGATGAGTTATGACCTTGAATGCACATGATTGTGATATGTTAGGATACATTTATCAAAGGTTAGGAAGATGATAAGATGTTAATCTACTACCAATTGTTTTAGGCCTACAAATACACTTAATTTTACCTCCTGTGCCTCTAGCTACATCTAAAATAAAAGATAACTAAATTATTCAACAAATACAAAGTAGTTGAGCTAAAAAACCAATGGGACTTAGTGAGTACACCATATTTTTATATAAAACATATAATGAAAAAGGTCTTAGAGAAACTCCAAGTAACAATAATCAATAATTATTAACATCCTTGTTGGAGTCTATTGGTCATATTGATAGTCACGATAATATCATTTGATGATAATAAATTATACTTGAGAAAGTACTTAAGGAAGAATTGTGTTTGCATATAATTATGGAAATTTATGAAGTACTATTTTGATAAGTAGATGATATTTTGAATCTTGACAGCAATATCATAGGTAGCATTTTGTTAATAATGGATATAGTATTAACATACACATTAAGGATTATTTGAAATAATTAGATGTAGACATGTCAACAATACAACCATTAAATATTACTATTGGAGGCTTTGATAATATGTTGAGACCTTCTTTTTTATTAGTACTCTTCCAATCCAAGCTAGTCCACACATGTTAGATGCATTATTCCATGTAATGGTTTGAAAAATGAATTACATACTAGGAGAGTGGTCTCATTTTATTTTTATCAATGTGTAGAATTTTGCAATAAAAAGAAACTTTGTTGCATATCAATCATCCTTGACCATACAATAAATATGTCTATAAATTACATTACACAAAATGAGCCCTTTAATGATTTCTTTTAGAATCTTAAAAAATGTTCCAAAAAAAACCACAACCACCAAATAATTCTTCATAGAAGGCTTCTAAGAAAATTATTTCTAAAAAATCATCCAACCATCTAAAGTTTGGCTCCACATCAAGATACTTACATTTCTGCAGAAAATCTTGACCCATCATGGCCCACTGTTGATGTCTAGCTTAGCCATCCACATCCAAATTTAGAATAAATAGTTTCCTTTCCACATTTGCATCTAGTTGTAGGAGTTTAGGGATGTATCCCCAAATTCTACAAACACAATGATGTCAATGTCATCAACAAGAAAGTCACCCTTAAAGATTTCTCATAGTAGTAGAAGCATGTCAACCTTTTCTCCAACCAAGTCAAGTAAAGAGGCTAGAAACCTTGAAGTAATATTTGTGTTAACATGGTATCAATCCTCATAGATTAAAAATTCTCCTCCAAGAACCATTATAATGGCCTATATCATTATTAGGGTAACATCCTTGCAAACTGGCTAAAGTTGAAGGTTTGAGATGAAACCCAAGAAGGCCATCTCCCTATTGTTGCCTCTCAATCTTATGTGACACTCCATGATCATGGTGTACATGGGATATTTATACAATATATTCATTTTTCAACCCCTGAGGTTTCTGACTTGTTAGCCTCCATGTTGCCTTCAAGATAGATGTGGTTTATGGTGACCTCATCAAAAGAATTCATTATACCCAAAGTTTTTTTTTCTAAAAATCTCTTTAATTAATAATTGGGGTATATGTTGTATGTAGCGAGTTTACAGTTAGCACTGAGCCTCCCTCACTATAAAATATTTGAACACTACATTTTTTTAATTTAAGAGAAGACCATAAATGATAATGGAAAATTTTAGTTCATTATTTATTCTACTCGGTAGAGGGTTGGATAATTCAATAATGATTTTTCTATTCTATTCTTGAAGTATACAAGCAACACTAAATTTTCTTAGGTTTCCATGAGATGAACCATCAAAATTCATCTTCTACCATTCAAATTCTAGAGGTGACCACTTAGCCTTCTCCCTTCATGACTTAGCCATCGAGCCACCATCCCCAATCTAGGGTGACACTTTGAAGTTAGTCAAATTGAATTTGAGTCGAGCACTGCAATCAGTGAACTTAACATTCTTGGGATAGAGCAACATATTTCTTATTCAAATTTACTATTTATATGATTAAAGCTTTGATTTTATTCTATAATGAGGTATGTGTCACCTTTTGGGCTAACTCAAATCACTCGGCCCAATTAAACTCGGCCCAGTTAGACTTGGCCGAGTCTAACATGGCCGAGTACATGTAGGCGCCACACGGTGCCGAATGGCATCTACGTGGCCCATTGGACTGGGCCGAGTGGTACTGGGCCGAGTTTAAATAATATTTTTAATATAAAAAAATATCACAAACCACTCATTTGCACACTATTAGGCTATTTGAGTGGGGCCGACCCCTAGGGGGACTTAGCCGAGTCAGACTTGGCCCAGTCAGACTCAGCCCAGTCAAACTTGGCCAAGTCTACTTAGGTGGCATGCCATGTTGGCAGCCAAACCACCAAAAACACAAAAAAACTAGAATTTTGCACTTCTGTTGTTCCTTTCTTAGATCAAAATAGAAAATGTTAATAAACTAAAAGTACCCTTTTCTAGATCTCGAAAGTAAGATTCTGGACATATAAATTTTATATTATTTCATCTACAAAACATTAAACAAATTTGCTAAAAACTACATGTAGGTATATTAAACTTTGAGAAGACATTGATTCAGAAAATATAGAAAAATATTAAATCAATTCAAAAAAATTTTAAAATTATATACGGCACTAGAGGAGAGATTCCTCTTCAAGAATATATAATTTATTTGGTTTTTGGTATAGTTTTGATAGGGTAAAAGTGATGGGAAACAAAAGTTGTTGATTTCAAATAAGGTTGACTTTCAATACTTATAACGGGTAAACAATAGATCGAAAAAACTTCTTTCTTTTTTCTTGCACTAGATATACATGTCATCTAAAACATATTCTGAAATTGGAGGGAAAAAAAATGTTTTACTTATAATGATTTGACGGGAAGTGAACTCCCTTATTTGTAGTATTTTTAGGATATGAAAAATAGACCTAAAAAATTAAAAAATATATTAATTTTTTCTCAAATTAATTTTTAAAAATTATAGGCATAAAATTCATCCTATTTTACACATTTCATCAGTTTACATCATCTTCAAATTCTCAACAGAAATGTGACTTTTATGCCCTTGAAGTTTTTCGGTTTTTGTGTTGTTAGCCTCTCCCTTTGTAAAAGGGTGACAGCTTATTGTGCTTTTACCCCCTCTTATTCCTTTATTTCTACAATTCCCATATGAGAATGGAAGGGCCAATCTATAAATACTTGTGTATGTTGTATTTCTTTTAATATTAGGATAATACATAAATAAACTTATAATTTTGTTTGGAAGGGCACTCTGTCACCCTAGTTTCATGCGGAACCAACACTGACATTATTTGTGCATGTAGAAACATTTGAGAAGTAAATGATCTACATTTTCCTCATGATTATTATGTAATACATACCTTGATGGGTCTAAGAATCCTGATTTGCAAAAAAAAAACCACCGTCAAAATCCTTATTTTCAAAGTAGCCCATGCAAAGATTCTTGCCTTAGGCAAGTAATGCTTGCTCCAACATAGATTTAAATATAAATTGGTGCTAGAGTATTCTAGATTTTTAGAGGGACGTAGATATGCATTTTTAGCATTGTATTATCTTGTATAGGAACCTTCCCAAATTATCTCATCTCCCCTTGGCCTCAATACAATGTTTCTTTATTTCAAAGTCTTGTCATATTGTTCACTCTCCATTGACATAAGACCAAGGAAGATAAGTCCTCCCATTTCCATCCAACAAAAACCTCCTTATCAGTGAACGTAACATAGTTTCTAACCTGACAACCACAAAGTAGTTGTAGCATTTCTTTGGTCTATCCAAGTCTTATGGAAGTGCCTAGACTTGAGAGACCATTATGGGAGTCCTCCTTAGCCCCATTACATATGTCCCAAGTGACAAGGAATTTGCAACCAGAGGTCTAAAGGATAATAAAATTTCAAAACCTGGAACAACTTGGAGGACCCACAGTGGTTAGAACAACCTCCAACTCAACCACCCCAAGATACTTACCTTGCAATATTCTAACCCACTTTCTATTCGGTTCTTTATACATTCTCCATACTAGATTTTCTATGAGAGCCTTGTTTTGTGCAAACAAGCTTATGATTCCAACTCCTCCATCTTCTTTGTTTTTGTAAATTTCTTCCAGATCTATTAGAGCAATCTTTTCCTTCTCCCATGAATCTTGCCACAAAAATCTTATCAACTACTATCCTAGGTTGTTCCCAACCTTGAATAGTAGTGAGAGGTAGAATATAAGATAAATTAAGATGGCTGAAAGGACCAATTTAATCATTGTCATTCTCCCAAACCATTATAACCATCTCCCTTCCAAGAGACAACTTTTGTGCTCAATTTTTGTTTGAGGGGTCTCATTTTTCCAACTCTTAGCTCTTTTGCTAATGGTAGGCTATATGCATGACGATCCATGTGGATTCCCTTTTTTTACACACTGTGATGTGTTTGCATCCCTACGCCATGCAACACTCTTTTTTTCAAAGATTTGATTACACAATATCACACTCTACTCCTTTCTACCATTTGGAATACTCCATTATTCAAAATTATTATTAAGGTGAATACACTTAAAATTTTGAGAATCCCATCCTAAAGAACAACAAAAAGATTATTCAAATATAGAGTAAAACTCACATATTTTCTAGATAAAGATTGAGAAATATGATTTAAATTTTCCATTTCCTTTTCCTGTTGCAATAACGTATGGGTTTCTTTTATCTTTGGTTTTGCAAGCTCAAATTATTCACCAAGAAATAACATAATAATTGGAGATTATGTAAAGGAGAATTATTCTCTTATTGGATTCTTGAGGAGTTTGAGTTCCAAGCTTTGTTATAAAGGAGGTGTTGGCTTTTATAACTCTTGTATTACTCAAGCTCTCATCCACTATAATTAATTTAACAGTATTTTTTTTTGTATTGTAGAAGATTTGAATTCAGACCATCTACGTTTCTACAATATGAACTTTGTTATTGAACTAAATGTGAAGTTAAGAATGTTTATACTTGAAAAGATTCTATCAAGTTTGTGAGTAGAGACTACTTTACCATAAAGATAGTCTTTGAATAAAAAATTGCTTTTCATATTACAATATTTAAAAACCTAAACTCTACATACAAGACAACAAAAATATATTGTAGTAACTTGAAAATCAAAAGTGAATACCAACTTAAAATTAATTACTCACCCATTTCACAACATTTCCATATAATGATAGTTCATAATGACAGTAACAAATAGGAATAAATCATTTATGGGGAGTTGGATATCCTCCAAAGTCACAACGGTAAATTATGAAATTGCAAAACCCAACATTTAAATAGCAGGGATAATCTAAAAGGTCTTAACAATTTCTTTCTTTTCTTTTTTAAAATGAAGTAATAATCTCTGATTCATGAGTGAATTGGCTAATTTTAACTCGAATGGGTCTGGTTAATTCCAATATTTTTAAGATGATGATTGATCTAATTACATTATTAGTTCCTGCCTACGACAGGATAACTAATGCATTCGTTTAGGTCCTTATTACCATTTAATCCAACCAATCAGATTTGATAATTTTTTGCACATATATGTCTTTTCTATAGTTTAGAAATTTGTACATATTTTAAAAATGTAAAAATAGCTAATTTACTATTTTTTCATTGGTTGTTGGCAAAAAAGGTAAGAAGAAAATTTCAATCTATTGAAAAAAATGTTAAAAATTAGAATGAGCACCACATAGCTTTTTTCCTAGCCTTCTAGAAAGTTCTTCTGAGGGCACTTTTTTGAAAGCTCTCCCCTCTTCGCTCAGTCAATATGCATTTGCCTTCCTATCCCTCAAATCTCATGTTTTCATGTTTCCAGTAGAATTTGGGGCTTGTGTAAAAAGATTCCAAGTTTGTCAAGCAAGTGTGTAGGTGCCTTCAACAAGTTTCTGATTTAGATTGCAGGTCCTTCTACCAACTCTTCGCTGGTGCCATGGCCACTCCTATGCTTGCCAATTCAAGCACCATTAGCACCACCAATTAATTTTCCACTGACTCCTCTTTGATACCTACCTAAAACCTGATATTTTGGGTCTTTGTATACAGTTTGGTTCTGCAATAAAATATATGAGCATTTGAAGTATCAAACTAATGTTTTCTATTTTTTGTCTTCCCAACAATGTCCAAAATTTTAGGTCTTGGGGGCATTTGATGTATTTGTTGATAAAATGTGGTGGGCTGATAAATTTAAGGTTCTTAGAAGGAAAGTTGTTTATCTTTTCTCTTTTTGTGAGAATGTGTTTTGGAAAATACCCAAGTGCAATATTGGGTTTGTTGTTTTCCTTTTCACTTTATTCTAAAAAAGTGTTTTGGGAAATACCCAATTGAAATATTGGCTTTTGGAGCTTTTCTATGTATATGTAATATAGTGGGGTGCTCAAAGCTTTTAACCCCTAACTTTTCCAAGAGTTTTAACCCATCTCAAAATTTGATGTCTTTGGACTTGCCTAAAAGTGTGCATGTCTTAGCCTTAGAGGAATTATTGTATATATCGATATAGTTAGATACTTTAAGAATTTTAAGGCCTATTGAAAGGCCAAAATGCTAGATATTTAATCTAAAATCTGAGGTTTTCAATAAAAATGTTAAGTTTTAGTTGATACAATTAGGTGCTCTGATATGTGAAAGGTTGAAATGGGTGATTTTTCTTTCATATATGTTTTAACTCCATTGAAGCCTCTTTCACCTCTTGTCAAGAAAAAAACATTATGGTGCGAATAGTGTGAATTCTTTTCTCAATGCTCTTGTTGGCTCCTGGTTTGCTCTTCCTTTGTTTTCGACTCAGTCGCTCAGAGTACCCAAAAATGAGTTTAGTTTTCTATATATGATCGACATGCCTTGTGTTATCATGCAGTTAATCAATTCGAAGTGCTTTCTATCAATGGTACCCTCAATGATGTGGTTCTTTACTACGAGAACTATAGGTTAGCCTAATTATTATTTTTTGCGCTTTCCCTTAAGGTTTTATGCTTATGCTCTAATTTTAGGTGGAGGGATTTTGTTTAGTTAATGATAATGGCTGCATCAAATTTGAAAATCTGCAGCGTTTCTTTTGCTCACAATTCCCTACATTTTGAAATCTCATTGCAAAATGCTTAAAATGCCCTTTATGCCTCTGCGTTCATGTAATTTGTAGGATCTCGATTTGCTTTTATGATGAGTACAAATCTTGCTACAATGAAATTGACTCTTTATTTGGCACTTTTGCATGGCTTTATCATGAATTTAGATGTTGTCAACCAGGTAGAGCTTCACACATATTCATACCATCAAAGAGAATGCATACATGTCTTAAAAAGAAAGAAAATATAATTCTGGAAGTACGTAAAATTCATATTCTGCCAAAGCTAAAACATCAACCCTCTTTCAACTTGTATCTTGCTGATTTCGAGTTGTAGTCCATATGTATTCTAATGGTCCCATGAGTTACTCAAGCTTCGTGTACATCTAAAAAGCTATTAAAAGGTTGATTTAGCATCATAGTAGTTGGAAGCAAAAAACAAAGAAAAGAAAATTTAAAAATTTGCTTCGCCATTGTTTCATTAATGAGCTTGGGCTTGAAGAATTGTGCACAACTCTCCTAAGGTTGGTGAGAATTTGGTACAAGAAACTTGAATGTGCAGAGCCACCAGCTAGGCTAGTGAAGTCTAAATACTCTACAACTTGCCTAAAAGATCAGGATTTGCAAAAAGTAGTCGTAAGCCAAAAAAAACCAAGATCTTAGAGCTGACAACAACTAGACTTCTTAGTTGCAGTAACTTCATCCTTTCTATTAATATGGATTGTTTGCCCTTTTCCAGGAATATTTGCCTGCTGCTCACTGATTTCCAGTGTCTTCTTGCTTGTAACCTTGTAAATCTGATTCAAAATTCATGTGAAAGCTTCCTCAACATTTGTTCAATCCAGTGTCGATGTTTCCATGAAGAATAAAACTTCCTTCTCTTCAAATGTTTCAGTATCCTCTGAAGCTACAGCTCTCAAGTGCCCTATATCTAACTTATTTCCAACAACCATCACCACAATGGAAGGTTCAGTATGATCTCTCAGCTCCTTGAGCCATCTCTCAACATTTTGAAAGGTCATATCTCTAGTGATGTCATACACAATAAGAGCCCCTACTGCTCCACGGTAGTAAGCACTTGTAATGGCTCGATACCTGCATATACCAAATTTGCATTAGACTAACTTTTTTATATGTACATTAATGGTATCACTGCTTAAAGAATTTAGTTCTTCCAAAAAAATTAAAATTTCTTTATAATGATTTCTCCAAAAATGCAAAGGTGTTCATTTTAAATATATTCTAATTCTTATATATTTCCAGTACAAGAATTTGCACATAATTGACTTATTTTTTCTAAGATTTTATTACTGTTTTGACACCGATCTACAGAAAGGAAGACTTTGAGGTTAGAGTATTTGTCAAAATTGAAGCTATGAGTTAAATTTTTTGGATCAATTGTCAATATTTTACATCACAGTCAAGCCCGAGAATGGAAGTTCTTTAGGTCATACCCACATCACAACACCATTCAACAACTAAAAATATGTTTTACCGAGGAAGCCAAAAAATGGCATCCCTACACTCAAGCTCATTTTCATAAAACAAATTGAATACAGTAAGCAGTAGGGATACTTTACAGGTTGCCCTACGCACTTGAAAGCTTTAATGGGTTATACACTTATATCCCTTCCTCTATGGAGGGTCTAGGCTATTTCAGCACAATGACTAAGCCTGAATGCTGTTGTTTTGAATCTGCATTAATAATGTGTATTTAGTTCAACCAAAACTATTTTCACAGCCAGGTTGAAGATTACAAGTAATTTAAGAGTCAAACATTAAAATCCAACATAATCTACTGTAGTCTATAGCAACTGGTTTGATGGTTAAATTTACCGCGTGACAACTCCATGGTTCAACCATATGATCTGCATCCATTGAAAAAGAACAAGATACCGAAATGACTTATTATAACTTATTTTTATCATGAGCGTATCATGCAAATAAAGTTTGCCTTATTCACTTGTAAGGGAAAAGAAATGCACAAACACCAAAAGCTAACTCCGTGACAATAAAAGCTTGTAAGGATTATATAACACAAAAGATTTGCCCATTTGGAACAGGATTTGGGGTGAATGTACCCAGGTTAACATGTCAACATCTTTCCCTCAAAGGTTATAGAAGGAATGACTACTCGCGTAAACTGGCCAACGAAGAGATAACTTAATACAGGTGCATATTAGGATCCCAAATCATATCCCACCCTCACAAATAAGAAGAGTTATTGGGTCATAAATATTTATCTTAAGCATACTAAAATATGTAATTCAAGAACACTAGAAGTAGGTCATTGTCCTTAAAGTGCAGGAAAAAGATGATTTCTCCTTTGCTAAGGATGAAAATATATCCTTCCTTGCTTCAACAGAGATGCTTTACTTTTGAGTTTCATTGACTAATTTTATTTGTTCTTAGACACTGATATAATCTCTTTATGATCTGATGTGCAGTCTTAAAAAGAACTAAAACGCAATAGGCCCTACATTTATCCTCAGAACATTAAATTGTATTGCTGAAGAATCCTATTGTGCGTTTAACTACTAAACACTAATTGCATTTACCGTTGACAAAGAGCCACGATATTACAAGGCCTTTTATACATTAAATACATCTAGCATTAATGAAGAACCCTACAGTAGGATCAAAAAATTTAATGAGAATCACAGAGTAATACTACATGAATTGTCTATTGATTTTTATGCCCTTAAATGGCTCCTCAAACCAACACCCAATTATGTACAGTTAATTATCTTCTAATGTATACAGAGGTGAGACTAGTGGACTTTTAAGATTCACAAAACCTCGAATCCCACACTCGAAACCAACAAAAAACATCTGGATTTGAGAAAATAAAAGCACAACAGCCATACCCATCTGTCAATAGGTCAATAAAATGCATGGATAGACCCAGGTGATCCAGAATAATACCATACATAATTTCTTATAACTTCAGGCAATAATGCAATGTGATTAAGGATCACGCCATACCCACTTTCTTAAAACACCCAATTACATCCATAATGTAGTACCAATAATTCCCAAACATACCACAAATTCTCTATGTCTACAATTAACTGCAATGTAAATGAAAGCATATATCAAAATCAACGCACAGATCAATTTGATTGCGGGGTTTATAGTGAGCATTGTTGTCATTAGGCACTGTTAGGATTAACAAGGCAGAAATAACAATTATGTGCAAATATAACTAATATCAGAAAATAATAAACCACACAGAATAGAACACAAGACACACAGATTTAACGTGGTTCACCCAATCCCTGGGCTACGTCCACCAACAGCGAGTCCAATATTATTATTATCCAGTGATTACAACCTGATTACAATCCGTAATCCCTTACAGCCCAATTCTGCCGCAAGTACTAAAATCATATATACATCATGAAAATCCCTAACCCTAAGCCATATTATACAATATTTTCCCGCTTTAGGGTTAGAATGAGTTATAAGTAGTCGGCCCAAATAACCGAAAAAGTAGTCGGCCTCAAAAAAAACTTCCCCGAACCCCGGCGAGGTCGGGAGGAAAAGTGTACAGTACTTTCCTGGATAGTACTTTTCTGATTAGTCACCACAAGCTAACAATATCCCACTTGGTGACTGATCAGTATCCACACTATACTAAAAAAACCTCCCACTTGGAGACTGATCTTGTAGCAATACCGCTACCCACATGAGGCTCCCACTGGATTGAACCACCTTGGACTCAGCTGTTCCTTTATTTTGTTCAGTCTAGAAGACCAACTGAAGCTGAACAGGAGTTCAACTTCTCCCTTGTTACTACCTTTGTAAACATATCTGCTGGATTATCATCAGTATGAATCTTTTCTAGCCTTAACTGTCCATCATCCAAAACTGATCGAATGAAATGGTACCGCAAATGTATGTGTTTTGTCTTTGAGTGCAAAGCAGAATTCTTTGCAAGATGAATGACACTTTGGCTATCTGTATGTAGAAAATTATCCTTTTGTGGATGTCCCAATTCTTCCATGAAGAATTGAAGCCATATCATCTCCTTGGCTGCCTCTGTAGCAGCAACATACTCTGCCTCTGTAGTGGATAAAGCAACCACCTTTTGTAGTCGAGAAATCCAACTCACTGCTGTCCCACCAATAGTAAATATATAACCTATAGTACTCCGCCTGCTATCTATATCTCCTGCCAAATCTGAGTCAACATAGCCTTGTACAGGAGTAGTAGAACCCCCAAAGTGTAAACACTTACTGGATGTGCCTCTCAAATATCTGAGAATCCATTTGACTGCATTCCAATGCTCAATACCAGGGTTACTCATATAACGGCTAACGACTCCCACTGCGTGTGCAATATCTGGCCTAGTACATACCATAGCATACATTAAGCTCCCTACAGTTGAAGCATAAGGTACCTTAGACATTTTAGTCTCTTCTTCTGGTGTCTTGGGACACATATCCTTAGTCAATTTCAAATGACCAGGCAAAGGTGTGCTGATAGCTTTGGCATTTTCCATAGAGAAACGTTGCAACACCTTTTCAATATAATCAGCCTGAGATAGAGACAATTTCCTATTTGTCCTATCTCTACAAATTTTCATACCAAGGATTTGTTTTGCTGCCCCCAAATCCTTCATAGCAAAAGATTTTGCTAACTGTTGTTTCAACCCCTTAATGTGATTCATGTTAGACCCAGCTACAAGCATATCATCAACATATAAACATAAAATAATGTAGCTGTCATCATCCAACCTCTTAAAATAAACACAATGGTCAGAATGACACTGACTATATCCATGCCCATTCATAAAAGTGTCAAATTTAATATACCATTGCCGAGGTGCTTGCTTCAAGCCATATAAACTTTTCTGCAATCTGCACACCAAATTCTCCTTACCCTTGACCTCAAATCCTTGTGGCTGAACCATATATATTTCTTCATCCAAATCACCATGAAGAAAGGCTGTTTTAACATCAAGCTGCTCTAAATGCAAATCTTCAGTAGCCACGATACTTAAAACAGTACGAATAGAAGTCATTTTAACAACTGGAGAAAATATCTCATCAAAATCAATACCATGTTTCTGTGCAAATCCTTTTATGACTAATCTGGCTTTAAATCTTTTCGTACCTCCATCCTCTTCTTTGATCCTGTAAACCCATTTATTCTGTAAAGCCCTTTTACCTGCAGGTAACTTACATAAATCCTATGTCTGATTTTTCAACAAAGAGTCCATTTCATCTGTCATTGCAGACTCCCACTGAAGCTTTGTATCCACCTGCACAGCTTCATTATAACATTCAGGTTCACCAGCATCTGTTAACAGAATAGAATACAAAGATGGAGAAAATCTTTCTGGAGGTCTACTTAGCCTTGTTGACCGTCTAACACTCACTGGGGTGTGTGGTATTTGTTGTTGCTGTTGTTGCGGAGCATAAGGAACTACTGGAACATGAACTTATGGAGTATCATCCAGTACTACATAGTCATTTTCTTTCTTCTCATGCTGCAGCAACAGATCTTTGTACAATACTTTCTCATTGAATATGACATCCCTGCTTCTTACAATTTTATGATTTTCAAAATCCCAAAGCCTATAACCAAATTCATCAATGCCATACCCAACAAATACACATTTCTTTGACTTAGCTTCCAGCTTGGTTCTATTTTCAGAATCTATAAGTGCAAAAGCTTCACAACCAAAGGTTTTGAGAAAAGAATAACTCACCTTCTTACCACTCCATGCTTCCTCTGGAATACCACAGTCCAAAGAAGTAGAGAGGCCTCTATTGATTAAATAAATAGCAGTGTTCACTGCCTCTGCCCACATATTTTTGGGCAGCCTAGCATGCAACCTCATACTCCTTGCACGCTCCATTATTGTCCTGTTCATGCGTTCAGCCACTCCATTTTCTTGTGGAGTCCTTGGTACAGTTTTCTGCCTACGAATACCATTAGAGGAACAATATTCTTCAAATTCTGTGCTGCAATACTCACCACCATTATCAGATCTGAGACATTTTAACTTTTTACCAGTCTCATTCTCAACCAAGCATTTCCATTTCTTAAAAGTTTGAAATACATCAGATTTCTATCTAAGGAAATAAATCCATACTTTTCTTGTTGCATCATCTATAAATGTAACATAATACAGAGAGCCACCAAGGGAAGATACCTGAGCTGGTCCCCATACATCTGTATGCACAAGCTCTAATCTCTCATTTTTCTTTTCCTTCCCACTCTTCACAAAACTAACTCTCTTTTGTTTTCCATAAACACAACTTTCACATAAATCCATATTGACACATTTTAGACCAGGTAAAACTTTCTTTGAATGAAGTAATTTCATACCTTTTTCACTCATGTGCCCGAGTCTGTTGTGCCACAGTGCTGTGTCAGAATCTACAGCAACAGTTTGATGTTCTTCCTGCTCAACTGTAGCCACTGTTCCTGAACATTCATTATCTTCTGAAACAATTAAAGTAGAAGGAACAGTATGACCTGTACAAAGATATAAGGTGCCTACTTTCACACCTTTTGCTACTACTAAGGAACCTTTTGAAACCTTCCAATTTTTATCATTAAAAGTAACTGTGCAACCCTCATCACCTAGTTGCCCTACTGAAATTAGATTCCTACTCAGCCTTGGAACATGTCTTACCTCTTGTAGTAGCCAATGATTCCCATTCTGTAACTTAATTTTAATTTTTCCCTTTCCAACAATCTGACAGGGTTCATTATCTCCCAAATAAACTAGCCCAAAATCCCCTTGGACATAATCAACAAAATAACTTCTATGGGGTGTAGCATGAAATGAAGCCCCAGAATCTAAAACCCATGAATCATCAATACTTTCTAAGGACAAGAGCAAAGCATCCTCCTTGGATTTGTTACTTACCACATTTGCCTCCTTGTTTCCATCATTTTTGTCTCCTTGATCTTTCTTCCGAGACCAACAATCTTTCTTCTTATGACCTGGTTTTCCACAGTACCAACAATCATTTGGCCCTTTAGATTCAGACCTCTTTCCCTTTGATTTTCCTCTTGATTTCCCACGATTTCCAGAGTTGTTTCCTCTATCTCTTGTTCTGCCTCTGCTTTCTGTGTTCAATACACTACCCGATGTGGATGCCCCTGAGCTTTTCCTATGAATTTCCTCACTCAATATAACACCAATAACATCATCATACTTTAGGGTATTAGAACCAGAAACAGAATTACTAACAGCCATTACCAAGCCATTCCAGCTTTCTGGCAAAGAACACAAAATCAAGAGAGCCCTAACCTCTTCATCAAAAGTAATTTTAACTGAGGTTAATTGACTTGTAACTGTATTAAACTCATTCAAATGATTAGTAACTGATCCACCTTCTACCATTTTCATATTAAATAAACGCTTCATAAGAAATACCTTGTTTGAAGCTGAAGGCTTTTCATACAACTTCGCTAGGGTTTCCATCAGATCTTTAGCTGTCTTTGCTTCAGTAATATTGAATGCCACCGATTGTGCCAGGCATAGACGAATACTCCCCAGTGCCTTCCTATCCAAAATATCCCAATCCTCCTGAGACATTGATTGCTCTTTCTTGGCTACTCCCTCTAATGGCCGCCATAGATCCTTCTGATAGAGATAATCCTCCATTTGCATCTTCCATAACTGGAAGTTCTGCCCATTAAACTTATCAACCTTCAGCCTACCCTCGTCTGCCATTTCTCCCACTTAACCGAGAGACTCTCCCACTAACTCGTGAGACCTACTTCAGAGAATAGATGAAAGAAGGAACGAAATAACCTCGCTCTGATACCACTTGTTAGGATTAACAAGACAGAAATAACAATTATGTGCAAATATAACTAATGTCAGAAAATAATAAACCACACATAATAGAACACAAGACACACAGATTTAACGTGGTTCACCCAATCCCTGGGCTACGTCCACCAACAGCGAGTCCAATATTATTATTATCCAGTGATTACAACCTAATTACAATCCGTAATCCCTTACAGCCCAATTCTGCCGCAAGTACTAAAATCATACATCATGAAAATCCCTAACCCTAAGCCATATTATACAATATTTTCCCGCTTTAGGGTTAGAATGAGTTATAAGTAGTCGGCCCAAATAATCAAAAAAGTAGTCGGCCTCAAAAAATTTTTCCCCCGCGAGGTCGGGAGGAAAAGTGTACAGTACTTTCCTGGATAGTACTTTTCTGATTAGTCACCACAAGCTAACAGGCATAGTGTTAACCTTTTCTACCGCTATAAGTGTATTCTTAGGCCTTTTATGCCCAATGCACTCACTTGCTTCATTTGATAAACCCCTTGCATATTGCATTATGGTTTTGAGCCCTAGAGCCAGAAAGGCCAAGGGTTTAAAAAATCCCACAATTATGATGTTTTCTCAGGATTCAAACGAGTTTAAGATGTTTTATGAGGGTTTAAACTACACACATGCTTACTAACATTCCAGAAGCCCAATTTAAAACTCTATATTTTGCCAAGTCCCATTTACATGGAAATGCAACAATGTGAAACAAAGATGCCTAGAAGTAGTTCGAAAATCATAGAAATGACGCATATGTTAGAAATTCTTTATCAGTTGATTTGTACTGATCAATGTGGGGTAGGCATATCTGATGACCCATGGAGTACACAAAATCACAAGATTGATCATTCAAACACTCCAAATCATTGACCTCACCCAACTTCGCTGGAATTTCTCCCTATTCTAGCTAACAGTAGAATACCAATAAACTCATCCGCACCTACCCAACAAAATAGTGTGTTGGTTAATTATCCTTCTAGCTGCGATTTGTCATGCTCCTGCAAGATTTGATATCGTGCTTGTGTTATTTGTCTTTTATTGCACTCGTGTCTTTTCTATTGCAAGTTTGAGCATTCTCACACCGTGGTTCAAGAAACTGAGATTTTATTATGTTCAACAGAAAAAAAAAATCTAAACTTGACCTACATCTCATCTGTCTGAAGTAGCTGCCAAGTACCAAAGAGTAACGCAAGTAGTAATCCAGACTTTGGTTACAAGATAGATTCAAGCACATGTTGCCCTCCACGTAATAGTTTGAATGCAAAATGTAGAAGCTGTGAGAAGGCAGGTGAAGTATCCTACAGGATGCCACACATCACACCCACAATCCACGTGCCAGCAAAGGCTTGGACAAATTCTTAGAATATGGAAAATTCTATACTTAGAAAGGTAATAAGTGTAGATTTCATAATATGAAAGCAGTGTTTTCCTAGTATTAAAATATCTGAACAAATTATTTATAAACAATTTAAAACTTGAATAAGATCTGTTTAAATTATTAAAATTTAAAAATAGAAGGCATTGTTCTCGCTATGACAAAGTGCAATAGCAGAATGTTAAAATAAAAGCAAGTTTAACTTATGTGAGAATATATCTAAACAAGAAATTATAATAGGTTTGTATGTATATTGTTTCATCTGCAACTTAAAACCTCAACCATATTGTTCATGGATAGCCAATAATATCTGTAGGGAAAAATGTTTTTAGTTTGGACTGATAGCTCAAATATAAAGATCTTGATCATCAATGCTATTTAGAACTAAATTTAAATTGAAAATTCTTCTAGATTGGGGCGCTACTAGCGTTGCTGGAAAAAAGAACTTATATCATTGGTTGCTTTCAAAATTTAATTATGTTTCTTAATAATTTTAGTGTTTTAAGTACTCTATTTATGTTTGATTATTGAGCGTTGTTACTAATAGTCTTCATGAATTAATAAATGCCTACCACACAACTCTACATCCAAAGTAGATGGAAATAAAATGGTGCCTGAATTAAATCACAAAACATTACTTCATTTTATCTTATAATATATGTTCGAAGTTACAATAAAATTATTTTTATTTTACAATGTGATTTTAATTTGTTTTATTTTATAAATTATTTTAAAAAAGGTAATAGAAATCTTTTAGCTTTATAATGTGATTTAATTTGATAAACAATAGAATGAAGATTTATTCGAATCTAGAAATATTTTGTTATTATCTTGTCATATTGTTCCAATAAAAAATATGAAAATTTAATTTTATAAAATAGTCATGAAATGATAATTTAATTTTGTTTTATAAGAAAAATGAGAATAGCAGATAAATGATAAAAAACATACTATAATTTATTTTATTGTTATTGATTCTAATTTCTTTATCAAATC
Source organism: Chamaecyparis obtusa (assembly GCA_027943335.1). NCBI lineage: Eukaryota > Viridiplantae > Streptophyta > Pinopsida > Cupressales > Cupressaceae > Chamaecyparis > Chamaecyparis obtusa. The sequence continues at coordinate 61,295 of BSBK01000566.1, forward strand.
TAAAATATGTGAATATCAAGACTAGTATAATCTAGTGTTAAAGAATGAATCCAATAAGACCTAAAATTAATAAATATCTTTCATTTATAAAGTTAAAATCTTTGCAATTTTAGAACTCAATCAAATAATACATGTTGACTCCTAAAAGGCATTGCATTTTCAAATTAGATCCTATAGGCCATTCAAATAGCAGGTCAACCTTCTCTACATGGCAACATGAAAACTATGCTAACTACATGCTTGGCTCAGTTTGACTTTTGTTTAAATTGCTACTCACATTCTTTTTCACCATATCTTATCCCAAAACTATTACCCTATAGGCAGGAACTTTGACGCTCGGTGCCTTGTTTGAAGTAGAAATGAAATAATTTGAAAGTTTGAAGCAATCAAGGTTTCTTTCTTTAAGGACATTCCACAATCTCCAAGCTTTTGAGTAATATGGAAACTTTGAATAATTCTCATGGCATCGGGGCTAGGATAAATCCCCGTTCGTTGTTTACACTAGCGCTGATCCCAGGCACTTCACTGTAGTTTGCCCGCGAACTGAACTGCTTAGGCTGAATTTAATATGATAGTCTTAATCTTGATCCGAATCACATGTGATTCTTGCTGTTTGGTTCAGGACTGGCCTATTTGGTGACTCTTGAAACGCAACCACAATCACAAGACATTCGCATGGATCTGGAAAATGCTTTTGGCCTGGAAATGCGTTTGATCTGTGTGTCGTAACCTAGATCATTGTATCTTTGTGTTGAATGCCAAATTGCAGGCTATGTGGGCGGTTGGCGGTTGTTTTGATATTGCAGACAATTTGGAAGGTTTATAAGATATCTATATCATATCAGAGAGGTAACGAACTTACTATGCTTCTTACCTATCTGCTTGAGATAAATGGAATTCTCTCTTATTGGCTTATTGTATTCCTTATTTTTAAAGGAGATCTCAACTTATATGTTGAAGATTTATGAAACGTTTCAGGGTGAGTAAGAATGACAAGTAGAGCGAATACTCTGGCACTGCCAAAACAACAATCAGATGCAGTATCCAAAGGATATAGCTTTGCTTCCACTTGGGACCAGGTTAATTTCTTCCTTAATGTATAAATCTGTATATTCTTGTTTGAATTTTTCTTCTTTTTATGCATAGACCAAACGTGCATTTCTTTTCTTTCTTTTCGAGGGGCGAAGGCTGTTGAGATGAATCATTTAGTTCTAGCAAAGCTTTTCCTATACCTACATATTTTAAAGTCTGAACATATTTAAAAACAATTTATTGCCTCTTAGAACACCTTTCTTCCACTTATTTAAGCAATTCATACCTTAGCTAATACCAAATTTAATGTAAATTATAGTCGACAATTACCCTTCCAGGTGATTTTACTGTTGAACTTGACTGTATTTACATTTTGCTTCAGTATTACATTTCAACCTGAAGAGATTACTGTGGTTCAGCTGAACACTAAACATTACTTGTATTTTACATAGACTTCTTCCATTCTCTTTTGATTGTTCCCGAACATATAAACTCACAATGTCCTTTTTGTCATTTTAAAAGGGAAGAAAAATGCATGAGTATGCAGTAGTATTACAAAATATCTCTCCTCTTGTCTGGAAGACTGGGATAGAAAGTCTTGGTAAGCATCTGGTGATAGTGTACATGTAATTCATGTTCAGAATCTGAGACCTTTATCAGGCCATATCAGTTTTATTAAGAGTTGGAAATGTACATATCGTACAAAAAAATCAATTCGGCAAAGGAGACCCAACTGATGATACTTGTGAGAAAACCTGAGTCTTTTGAAAGATACAAAATGGAACTGAACCAAGGCTTGTATTTCAGCTTAAAATAGAAGATTACTGACGAGTTTTGAAACACAGATGCAAACGGAGTTATTGCCAAAAGAAGCTTGAAAGAAATAATTTGGCAGTTAAACACAAGGGTGTAATGTCCCCAAATTATAAATACCCAAAGTTTGCCCTAGGTTACAATTTTTAATTGAAGCAAAGTAGGGTTAGGGATACCTTTCACTTTGATTGAGACCCTCAAACAAGGAACCATTTACAATCATAATTCATAAAATAGATCTCTTTAATTAAAAATAGGCATATACTAGAAGTATAGATCTAATCACAAGATTGTTTAAATCAGTTTAAGGAGGCTCACCAATAGAAGAGCTAAGATACAGTGACTCAATAGGGTGCCCTAGAGATCCTCTACCCTAGGTTCAAGTGTGACTATACCATACCTCTTGGCCTCATGTGGCCTGTGCCATCCATATGAGGTGGAGTACCTAGTGAGATGTCCTATAACCGTTCCCCTCAATCTTGTCACTTGTCTCCTACTTCCCAATTGAACATACTTAATGCATTCACTTACCATGATAGAGAGCATGAGGAGCATTCACAATAGGGTGCCCTGGAAGTCCATCCTTTCTAAAAGCCCAAAGGCAGTAAACTTTGTACCCCTTTGACCCCATGGGACCCCCTGGTCTTATACCATGAGGTATCGTACCTAGAAGATGACCCCATCACTGTTCCCCTGCTTGTAATTCCCCGGTTTCTTTACCATGGCCGACCTTAAGAATCAATCAGTACTTCTAAAAAATTCAATGTTGTGCATGTATTCTATATATGTTATAATCAGTTATCAACAGTATATCCTAATCAGTATTGAGCAGATATAGATAATATTTATTATGCTATGCTAAGCAGTCATAATAACAATGCATCATCAGTGAGTCTGGTGCAGATAAAAATGGTACATATCATGCCATGTATAAGGAACTCATAAGTCATACTAAAAACCACAGTATATGTTCGAATTTGCTGCGCATTATTAATTAATAATTAGTAATACCGAATCTGCTTTGTTCCCTCCTGATCGATTTTCTTTTTGCTTATTTCCCTGCCTTCCTTCAGCCGATTCTTGAGTGTATTTATATCTTCCTTTGTGACGTGGGAAAGACACTTCCCTTTCTATGGTTGTGTCCTCTTATGAGAGTGGCACCCTTTCATTGTATCTTTACCTTTTAATTAAACCACCTCTGGTTGTAATTAATGTTAATTTAATATAAACCGCCTCTTGACAAAGGATTATTTATGAGACTTTTATTAATGGGATCGCTGCTGTCATCCTAAGTATCGCTGTTTCTCACTGTTTCTTCCTTAGGCATTGCTGCTTGCTGACCTCTCTTATTTCTGGGCATCATTTACTGCCTTAGGTTTGATGTTTTATCAGAAAATTGTGAAGTCTTATTTTATAAGACAATTTTCTGATATCTAGTTTATCTGCTAGGGCAGGGATTTGACAAAGGGCCTTAAACCTGGAGAAGAACTAAGCTAGTGGCAACATGAACAACATTTGGAATCTGGCATTGATAATCTTTAGTCGTGTTTCACATATAAACATGAAAATCAGAGAATTCATACTGAATGTGTTAAACATGGGACCCACATTACATTTTCTGTTGTGGGGTCTTCAGCAACCTCTTAATCTGAGCTTTTTAATATTTATATTACATAAACTTACTGAAATTGCCAAAATATGCACACATAAATAATGAATCAGATGTTTTATTTTGAATATGTAAAGAATTTTGAGCAGAGATATATGAAGCTGTGAATAATTCAACACAAAGATAATATGACTTTTGGTTCGGCACAATGTTCAGCCAAATGCCCTGTTTGAAAACATCTACATTTGAAAGGATAACCTTCATAATCTAGGGGTTGTAGCCAGCACCCCTTTGAAGTTTTGATCTTTATCTCTTCAGGAAGTCCACTACTAACATCCATTTCCACTAGAATCCGAGCAAATGTAGAATGCAAGAGGTTTGAAGATCCATCATCCACCATTAGAAAACTGCCAAGCGAGTTTCCAATAGCCTGAAAGCAAGAGTCAAACCAAAAATGCAAGGGAAGGTTTTGGAGTCTCACCCAGACAGGAACCTTGTCAAAAACCTCAGTAGCAGGAGAAAAAGACGGATGCCAGGGCTTCAGCACTAGTGAATACTTGTCCTCCCAACACCAAAAATAATCACATAAGATTTTCTTCCTATCTTGAACCTTTTCAAATACCACTAAAAAGGCCTCTGGAAACTAGGTAGATTTGTACAAATTCATCCAAAATGGGCTCCCAGAGCTCTGTAATCCTCTTATGAAGATCATTGAGACTTGGCTAGCGTTATGTGCTACATAATGACCATTGAGACTTGGCTGCCTGTGGACATAATGACCAGAACACCCAATTAATCCAAGCTCAGAGAAAACTGTAGCATTATGTGCTACTTCCTTTTCAATCTCATCTCCTAAGTCTACAGTAATGGAAGCCGTTGCAGTTTGTTTCCCTGTTTTTAGCTGCACCTCAACATTACTATGCACCTTCGTGTGACAAACCTGAGGGGGGGCATTGTGGCCATTGCCCTGGGAAACATGCCCTAATGCACCACTTTTGGAGGAACCTGCACCAGATTCAGACATGCATAAAATCCCCCGTGCCCTAGAAGGGGAAGCTGCACCATCATCTGCTCTACTCTGCTCCAGCTTCCCCCATCCAACTCCTTCATTCCCTTTCTCCCTGCTAGCGCCACCACTCTCAAACGCCATGCCCCCTTTGGCCTAGTGCCAGGCCTAATTTTGTCATTGAACACCCGATCATTGGCAGCCCCGTTCAATGGCAACCATGGATCATTCTTATCGAAAGAGACTTCCTTACCGCTCTTTCACCCGTCTGCAAAAGCATCCACCGTTTTCTCAGACTTGAACCCTAACTTTGTAGAGGCCTGCAACGGCTCCCTTGCTGCAACAATCCAATCCGTATGTAACTTATAGTTCATTGCACACATTGCCTAGCAGGGACTATGCACTGATTTCTTAATATCTCTGCCTGTGGACATAATGACCAGAAAAATACTATTATTGACAATTAAAAGTACATCTGTTGTTTACTTGTCTTCTTTTTTAGAAGATTTAATGGATCCTTAATGGTAAATGGAGTGCTTTATTCTCAACGTTTTCACCATTATAGATTGGATTCTCAATCAGCAGGCTGCCAACACTTTGCCAATTGAAAAGGAATTAGCTTGTTTCCAAACCAGCTAATTACTCAGAGAAATCCCTTCCCTAAGAGCTTTGGAAGACTGTGTACGAAATGCCTTGTATCCTCCAGTCAGCCGGTGAAAATAGAAATGACTCTGTAGAAGCATGTGAATCCATACACAACCAGAAGATAAAATCTTATCAAATACTCCAGCAAGATTGGCTCAAACCTTAGATTCATAGATTTTTATCTTCTTGGCAAGGACCTGAGCACATTTTAGCTCTCTTCGTTTTACATGGTTTCATGTGCATGATTGGGAGACTCCGACACTCATTTATGGCATGGCTTAATTGCCATCCCAAACAATAGTTGGTGCAAGGGGCTTGTTGTACCCATATAATTTTATTTGTATTGAGACATCTATTTAGTCAAATCCTTGATATTACTTGTTTTTTGTACCATACCTGAATCCTTGTTATGGTTATCAACGTTGTTTCCATTGTCTCTAGTCAATGTCTTTGCAAGGCCAACAAAAAAAGCTTTCCAATACCTTACACAAGGGGAAGATTATAACTTGGAGAAGGGAGGGAAGGCAAAAGTGGTCTAAGGTGTGTGTTGTGACCTTTACACACATCGCCCCATTGCAAATGGGGACCCCCTCTTTTGCTTAGTTGTTCTAGTCATCTTTTTAAGTTTTTGGTTTTAGTTGTAGTTTTGACTTCTAAGTCTTCTCCTTTGGAAGTGAGCAAGTCACCAATCCCCGATCTTAGGTTCGTGAGAAAAACTTTCAAGGATTGAAAGCAAATCATAACAAGTTTCGCAAGATTCAAAGTTGTCAAGAAGTTTTCAAGGGGATGAGAGTTGTCAAAAAGGGGAAGTAGGTGAAGAGAAATGTTGATAAAGATGAAGCAATTTGGGAATATGAGCGATCACAATTCAAATCAAAGATGGAAATGTGAAGTGAAATTCAATAATCAAGTTTGCTAAAGGAAGGTAAGTGAAAACTCTAAGTCCTTAATTGAAAATGCAAGAAGTTAAATTTAATTCCAAGTGAAGAAATGCGACTGCTTGAGAATTTCCTGCTCATCTTCTCGTTTGTGCCCAAGTACAAGTTCATTTGCAGCTTGGTGGTGAATTTGTGCCCAAGGAGTTTAGAATTTTCAGCTCCATGTTGAAATTGCGTCCATCCTTGCTGCCCATTTCCAGTTCCTAGTTGTAAATGTGCCCAAGAGGTGTAAGATGAAAATTGAAGGTTTAAGGAAGTTTGGAGTTGAAAATGAGAAGGGATCTTTGAGTGGAGATAAAATTTTTGGATTGCAAATTGAGTTTCAAAGGGATAAAGAGGAAAATCCTCAAGCAAATAAGGAAGTTTTGAACAAGGAAGTGAAAATCCCTGATTGAAAAAGAAAAAGAAATGCAAAGTGAAGGAGTGAAAAAGGTTGTCCTAAGTCATTTCCAGCTTCATCAAGGAGTTCTGACCACATTGAAGGCTCATTTCCAGCTTGTGTTGGGAATTTTGACCTAGCGTTCATGCATTTGCGGCTTACCTCTTGAAATCCGTCTTAGGAAAAATGTGGAAATTCAGAGTTTAAAAGGGTGAAATGTAAGGAATGAATGAAGATTGGATGTTAAGCCTCAAGGGATTAGGCGATCGAGAGTCGAATATCAACCTTCAACAATGAGAATTTTTGTTTGCAAGACATCATTTTCAGCTCGTCTTCGAAAATGCACTCAAGGCAAACATGCTTTTCCAGCTTAAAGTCCAATTTGTGCCCATTTCAGGAGTCATTTCCAGCTCCATGTCTGATTTGTGCCCAAGGATTAGAAGTGTTTACTAAGTTCAAAATTTGAAACTTGTATTTCCAGCTCCATCATGGAAACCCTCCCTAAGAAATTCAAGGATTAAAGTGATGAAGGCAAAGAAAATTGTGATTTGAATGATCAAGCCTTAAGGAATTGTGCCATGAAAAGTTAAATTTCAAGCTTCAACACAAAAAATTGGATTGCAAAACATCATTTCCAGCTCCCATCAGGAATTCCGACCTAGCATTTGCTCATTTCCAGCTCCCACTAGGAAATCCACTCAAGCATTTTTCTCCTTTCCAGTTCCTATCAAGAACTCCATCCTAGCTTTTAGGCATTTCCAGCTCCTATCAAGAAATCCACCCAAGCCTTATGCCATTTCCGGTTTCCCCTCTCATTTCTGCCCAAGGAAGGAAATCAATTTTAATTGCAAAATTCAAATCTTCTCATGAATGAAGTTGGTCTTGATCAAGGGTTCGGCAAAGTTGACTTGCAATTAGGAAGGCCAAGTAGGCTGGCCACCTTGATCCATCTTCAAACCCAACATAGATGCGCTTGAGAATTTAAAAGCAAAAATCAATATTCAAATGAAGTAGGTTGTCCTTCCTTGCTCTAGTTAGGTCGCATCTTTTCATTAGCACCTCTTAGGTACTATATAAAAGAATCAAGTGGTGATCAATTCAAAAACAAAGTCAATATCATTTAAAGGCAGATCAGATCTGGAGGGTGTGAATTTCAGGATTGCCTAAGCATTGAAGAGAAGAAGTAAATCAGATTGAAGGTAAACTGCTAGTGGTGACGATTTTAATCAATCAAGGGCAGATTTATCGAGAAAGATTGGAAATAAAAGTGCAAAATTCAAGCACAGACCTGAAGGTGTGAATTTGTAAGGCGATCTCTGCCTTAATTAAAGACTAATTTATTGCAGACAACAGCGTTTTTGAGCAGAAGTCTATCTTTAAAAGGCGAATTTTAAATCTGAACTTCAGGTTGCATTCAGGTCTGTAGGTGCGAAAATTAGAAGTTAAATCAGAAATTTCCTAAGTCTGATTGTTGCAAGAGGGAAAGATGCATGAAGTAGTAGCAAGAATGTGAACAATTTCAAGCTCTTGAAGATTAAAAATGCAAGTTGTTTACAACATTATGAAAGATATAAATCATTTTCTTTTAACACAATCATTTTCTCTTTTTTTTGCAAGGGTTGATACGTGGAGATGATGATGGAAGTTGAGGTTCAAAGGAATGCACAAATGAAGGTTAGCTCAGGGTTTTCAAGTTCGAAGAAGGGACAACAACCTTCAAGAAGATGACAAGTAGCTGAATTACTACACAAGCAAAAAAATGCTACATGATCCTTGGGTTTCCTTTGGAAATCCAAGAATCAACATGAAGATGATTATAACATCAAGATCAACATGGGAGACTCAACAAGAAGTTTCAAGACGAAGGCAATTTCAAGCAGCTCGTCAAGCAAAAGAAGAAGATCAAGGTTGAGATCAAGAGTGGAAATTGAAAATGGTAATAGAAATGCAAATACAACAATTCAAATCGACAACCACATAAGGAAGATCAAAGATAAGGATGTTCAAGATGAAGAAACGTGAGGAAGACAATTTCAAGTTTGAGAGATGTCAAGGAGATGATCGTTCAAAGGAGAAACTCACTGTGAAGATTGAGTAAGCAAGGAGGTCCAAGAAATATAGTTTCAAAAGAGTTAATCAAGATTGGAAATGTTGAGTATCAAGAGATATTGTTCGAAATGTATAAGACTTCTTAGTGATAAGGAAGAAAGATTTCAAGATAAGCAAGATGATGTGGTATCCACCCATTTTCAATCAATCAAAGGATTCTGCATCATCATCATGACTAGATGCATCATCGAATTTGCCATCAAAGCAAAGGATAAGGGAAACATGCTTCTAGAAGAAAGTTTGTTATGATCTTATGTGGCATGGAATTTTCCTATTCGCCCATAAAGGATGCTTCATTTTCATTGGCTAGCATTGTAGGTAGTAGTTATAAAAAACCCTAATTAGGGTTCCCTTGAATTATCTTGGCCATTGATCTTTAATCAATTTGGGCCCTTGGTTGTAATTTAAACCCCTCTATAAAGGCTTGCTCATTTCATTTGTAGAGGGAGGAGTAACTTATTCTAAAATTGTTGCCAAAATATTGCCAAAATAATTGCAAATTCATTGAAGCTTGGTGAATACTTGTGTTATTTTGGGTGTTAGCATGGTTTCCTACTTCTCAATTAGTTGAATTTGTTTATGTTGAATAGTTGAATGGAAGACATTGTTGTTGATTAATGATGAGGCCTCTATGTTTATACCATTTGTAATTTGTTGATTGCAAGTTGCATTGCACAGTTAGTCTGAACCCATTTCAAAGTTAAACTTCATTTATTTCATGCTCATTGATTCAAATGTCTTATGCTATTGATGTGTTTAAGTAATTTGAAAATCATTCACATACCCTTGGGAGATTGTATCAACTTTGTGTAGTTGTTTCATTTGGCGGAGCAAAGTTTGGTTTGGTTTCACTAAGTCAACAATAGTCTATTGCATTGTTAGGAGTAGATTAGATTCCTAAATCCACTCCTTTTGCATTTAAAAAAAAAAACCCTTGTTAGGATTAGTTGAAGAGCCTTATTGTAAAATCATTTGTTATTTCAGAAAAAGAGTTGGTTAAGTCCAAGAACAATTGTGTAATTCTCTTTGTGAGAACCAACAATATCATTGAAAAGAAGCAAAGTGGGACAAAAACTCAGTGTAATAAGCAATCTTCATCATAGGCAGAATTATTTTGACACAAAAAAATTGTAGTACTTTCAAATCAGTGCTTGAGAAACTTTTTAAGAGGGGGTAAATCCTGTTGCATGGCCTTCATAGTCACATGCTAACAAATCTAATTCAAGGTGCACTTGTTGAATACCAAAGGGCAAAAACTAAGAAATCTGAAATAAATTGCTTTCTAGTTAATGCATGGTTTGATGAAGAATGCAAAGAGGCAAGGAGAACTTTGAAAGAGTCAAACAAGGACAAAATTAACATCAAAGCTTACAAGCAGATTTTAAGAAAGAAAAAAGCTGATTTCATGATCACAAGATGGGAAGAGCTAATCTTTCTTTGGAAAAAAGAACCCCAAGTTATTTTGGAAAGAGTTGCAATCAAGAAAACAGCAATTGGAAAATAATCTACAGCTTCTCATTGGTTTGATTATGCAAGGCAGCTTTATGAGCAGGATTCTAAGGTTGACAATCCCCCCTTGGTTAACACTACTATTAAGCTTTTCGCTATTCATGAGATTGAGATGGGTATCAAGAAATTAGGTATTGGCAAAGCAAAAGACCTTGTTGATCTTCAAGCAAAGTATCTAAAGTGGGATATGTGAACTCTTGCACCTCACATTACAAAGATCTTCAACAACATCATTCAATAGGGGTTCCCTTTAGATTGGACAACTAGTTTTGCAATTCCTCTTTTCAAGAGTGGTGACGTCAACAATCCTTCCAATTATAGAACCATTATGATAAATCCTTTGTTTGCAAATTTAATTGGAAGTATGCTAGAGAGTAGAATTAGCATGTAGGTAAAAAAAAGAATAAATGTGCTAAAGGACAAGCAGGTTTCAAACCTAAGCATTCCACGGTTGATCATGGTAAACTTTAAGGCACATGATTGAAAATGTTTGGGAGAAAAAGGAAGAAGCATTTTGCTGCTTTGTAGATTTCAAAAAAGCTTTTGACCCTGTCCTTAGAGATAAGCTTTGGCACATGTTGGAGGAACTTGAGGTCCCTTTACATTTTAGAGCAGCAGTTTATAGGCTGTATGAGGAGGTTAAGTCAAAATTAGAACTTCAAATGGCATCTCCAAAAGTTTTAGAAGTGATATAGGTGTCAGGCAAGGGTGCCCATTGTCACCTACCCTTTTTGGTTTATATATTGACAAACTTGAAGAGTGGATAAACATATGAAGAGGCAATGGTGTTCAATTAGGTGAGTTCGTTATAAGACTTCTTTTGTATGCACATGACCTTATATTGACCTCTAATTCCGCTCTTGGCTTACAAGAACACTTACTTTCCCTTGAGCAATTTTGTAGTTCAATGGGGATGCAAGTTAATATTAGCAAGACGAAAGTGATGGTTTTCTCTAACAAAAGAAAACATAACCAGCATAAGCTTTACTTTGAAGGTAGTACTCTTGAAGGAATAACTGATGACAAATACCTCGGGAATTGACTTCAATAAAAATTTAAGTTGGGAAGGGTGTAGAAAGAAGCAAACTTTGGGAGGTTGGAAAGCGTTTTATGCTTTTCAAAATAGGTGTAGAGAGGTAGAGATATGGGATTGGAAACCTACCCAAACTCTTTTAGGGCTTTTAGTGATCCCAGTTGTTCTCTATGGTTGTGAATTGTGGGCCAACAATACTTTTGATCGATAGTGGAAGGAAATTGAAAAAATCCAAAAATGCTTGATTACAAACAAGTTCAAAATTAAAAATTCAGTCCCTTATGATATCATGTTGAGTGAGGTGGGAGTTGCCTAGGCCCCTATTGAAGGAATTGCCATGGTGAGGCTCATAAGATATTTAAAAAAAACTGAGCAAATGGAGGAGGGCAGATGGCCTAAGGTTGTCTCCAATAACATATTGTGCAAAAGAAAAAAGACTTGGATGAGACAAAACAACAAATGGTTTAGTAAATGGGGTATTTACCTTAATTCGTGCCCCATAAATAGTAAATGGGATGATACATGATAGTTATGCTCCATAATTGCGATGTCCCTTTTCTGAAATAGGATTTAATAATAAATAATAATAATATAAAATATAAAAAGGATATAATTAAAATCAAAATATAAAATAATTAAATTAGAATTTGATTAAATTTAATGAATGATCATAAGGCATGAAATGAAAAGATGTGACTCCCTCAAACATGAAATATAAAAGGGAGAACAAAATTTTGTTTGGAAGGGGAGAAGGAGAAAGGAAGAAAGAAGGAAGCATGGGAACTAAGGAAGGAGTAATAGAATAAGATGGGAATAGGAAGAATAGATGAAGGATTGTGACTCTTTCAAAAGGTAGTAGTTATGAAAGGCTGTGACTCTTTCAAAGGGCATAAAGGATGAAGGGTGGTGATTCTCTTGAAAGGTTGTAATAAGGCTGTGACCCTTTTGAAAGGTCGTAATTATGAAAGGGTGTGACCATTGAAAAGGGCAGACATGGTGAAGAGGTGTGACCCTTCCTCACAAAAGATATAAAGGGGGAAGAAGGATCAATATGGAATGAGATTCGAAACTTATCTCTTCTTTTAATACATAAGGATCAATATTTAAAAAGAGAGAATAAGACATTCAATCAATCAGAGTAAGAAATAGATATTTGAATATAAGCAGCAGCTGAGACTGCTATAAGGACTTGTATGCTGATATAATGCATAATGATTTGGCTGACTATGATTGGCCTCATTTGTTAGGAGGTAGAATATTACACATTGCTACTGTTATATATATATTCCTAATTATTCATAATCCATTTGAAGTTAGTTTATTCATGGCCTATTCCTTAATCACTTGCTATAGCCCCTTAAGACGATAGGTTGGTGTTGTGTAGGGAGAGGTGGAGTAAAACCACAAGGTAGGTGAATCCCATGATGGGATAAGGACGGGGTTTTGAAACCTTAAGGGAGCCTACTTGTAGATTGGTTTCAAGCGCCCTACGACAAGTAAATCCCCATCCTCCTTAGGGTTGAGTTTAGGAGAGAAGTAAGAAAGTGGGCTTAAATATGTTAACTACCAAATGTATTGTGAATTATTCATTGTTTTCTTGAATTGAATTGATTTGGATGTGTAGTAATGTATGTTAAATATTGGAAATTGATGGCCTCCTAGTAGGGGACATTGCAATAATGGCTAGAAGAGAACTAGTTTGGGTGTTAATTCATTAGATTAGTTCACACAAGTCTCTTTAGCAAGTTCGTCAGCTATATATGGGTTAGTAGTTGCTCAGAAATCCCTTTTGGTGAAAGAGGGTTTTTGAATGCTGTTTCAATTCAGTAATACCATTTTCAAACTTGCATGATCTGATGATTTGTAGTGATGAGCTTGGACGCTATCAGCAGCTTACCATTGTATGATTTTTCTATAACAATACCTTTACAAGAAACTAGAGAGATTGTTAACTTTTCCATTTCATTTGGTTGATTCCTTGAGGATTGCCTTAACTTGAAATTGGATTTTTCAAAACATTGTTTTACATTTTGAGAATTTTTGAAGTCTATACTTGGTAGCTGTTTCTTCTGCTGAATCCTATCTTTGTCTGAGAATTTCATGAATAAGTAAAAATGTTTGCTTCAAGTTTTATTTGATTGCTTTGCATCTGTAGTTATTTATATGATAGCTTTACTTTGGTGGATCAATGAGTGTTGTTCTGCTATAATCTAAACAAACAGTCTTAGCTTATATAGCTGTATCTAGCATGAATATGAACATTATTCTGGATATCCTGTCTAGCGCCCTTTATATGTGGTATTTTCTTTGCATGCAATGAATAACTTTGTATTGACCTCAATTTCCTGGATCTGCATTATGTTATATATATTTGTTCTCATAACAATGTTATTGTTAGAAACTTAGACTCAAATTTATAAGGTTAGCTTGGTAATTTCCATCTTTCATGTTTGGCTGATGGCAAATAATATGCCAGGGATATATTTTATGTAGAAAAATTTGTTTGTATATACAACCCCTTGACAACGTTTTCAAGTTCCATTAAATCAGATTATCAGTATCTGATTTTTGACCATATGTTATATGGATTTCTAGTTTCTGTAGATATTTGGGACAATAACATGGTATTGGCTTTACCAATTGACACTTCCATTCTAGCTTGCCAGCTATATTCTTACAATTGTTCATTATGTTGGAATATATGAATGGGTTATTAGGTATTCTAGTTGGATGACTAAGAATTAGTTGAGTGATTAATTCTTACCTCTGTTCATGAGATTCGAGAATTAAATGCATATTTTTTAATAAGATATGGACCAATAGAAGTCAGTAGTAGTACCATACACAAGCACATCTGGTTGAATTAAGTGAATCCAAGTGGAAGTCTCCTGTTACAATTTTTTGGCATGATCTATTTCAAGTCTTTTGTTCTTGGTGAGTGTGTCATATGGAGTACATATAGAGTTTAATGGTGTGTTGAATTGATTCTGATCATGATGTCTTGGTTTTATTATGATGTTATTTATTGTATTTGAAATTAGTAATTTTGTCTCTTTTTGAACAAATGTGGGAAGATTTCTCCATTCATTCTTTTAATGAAGCCAATTGGTTTGTTTCATAGAATGCTCCACTTACAGAGCAACAACAAGCAGCAGTTGCAGCTCTTTCTCATGCAGCTGCAGATCGACCTCTTCCAAAGAATTTGGTATGTTCTGCTTTTGACTACCTTAATGCTTAAGGCTTGAAGTAATACACATGATATCAATTAACATTGCAAAAATAAAGTAGATAAGCCTAATGTGGGATGCTGATCAATTAATCTTTGCACTGGCATATTGTTCCCAAAATGAGAAAATTATATTTTCTCGTACTAAATCATTTATTGAAAAAGTACTCAGTCAAATGTTTTATTGTAACATTTATATTATATATAAAATTGTTGCCATCACATATTACAAAACATAGTTGAAAAACTCACCAAGACCTGAAAAAAACTCAACAACCTTAAAATTTGCTTAAATCTAATAAAAAATGCTTTTTTTGTTTGCAAAATTCAATGAGGAGATGCATCCAATGAGTTAGTAAATGAGTAAACAAAAGAAACAAGCCGAGTCTAGATATATCATATGGTTGATTGATTTAAATGCAAATTGGGTACAAAATGGCATCCTCATGTGGAATGCTAATGGTTGGTAGCTTGATAGTCTGAAGCAAAATTAAAATAGCAATTTTTTTTGTAAAACTATGAGTAAATACAACATCAAAATGATTTACATCTTCCTCTTCCTAGCTCTAGTAAGAACTAGGGGAGAGGTAGAGGGTCTAGTCATAGGAGTCTGCTGTGGTTGCGCCTCCTCGTTCATCACGACTGGTTGTGGCTCGACCTCAATCTTGGATATAGATGCTTCTGCACTGGCAATGATTCATCCTCATCATCCTCATCGTCCTCATCCTCCTCAATGTCATCCAGTGTGAATCTACACCCCTCCACCATAGTGCGCCTCTCTAAGTCACAAATCTCATCCTCTATTAACAATGGAGGTTGCTCCTATGATGTCCAATCACTGCAAGGATCTATATCATCCAAATCAATTGGACCAACTGGTGTTTTTCTTCTACCTTCCTTGTGCGCAACCAAAAATTATTGCACAAAGACAAGTTCATTGAGGCATTTATGAGCTAACTTGTTCCTTTTCTTTGTGTGGATGGCCTCGAACAAGCTTCAATTGCGCTCACAATTGGATGAACTACAAGGCTGACATAAGATTCGAAGGGCAATTTTTTGCAGATTTGGGGTATTTCCACCCCAATTTTGCCACCGAGCATTTGCAAAATAAAATATTGAAGAGGTAGAAAGAAATGTGAAAATATATTTTAATTTTTATGTATTTGTCATGCATGTGAATGACTCCCAAATTCCAAATATTATACCGAAGGTTTGAGTGGTTTTTCCTCTCTTTGCCAACTCTGAAGAGAATAGCTTACCACTTGCATTCTGGTAATTTTCCAATTCGGACACAATGAGGTCTCTCACCTCAAATTCGTGTCGTCATCATCTGAATGCATGTAGTGAGGCCCTCCATGACCTCTCCATTGGGATTTGAGTAGGAGTTTGAGAAGAAAAAATGAGGTTTGAGGAGCTGATTGTTCTACCTCCTATCAATAATTTCTCATATGGGATCAAATTTGAGGTTGTCCCCCTTGTAGTGGTTTTTGATAGACTCCTAGGCCCTATCCATGGCCTCATAAAGATGCCCTATTTGTAATGTTCCCTCCTTAGGCAGGTCAGTTGATAGATGTGGTTGGCTTATCAGTTGGTTCCTGTAGGCTAGCAAATTGTGCAGGAGATCCTTTCAGGGGCTTGTGACGACATATTTTGGCTTGGAGAGCCAGTTTGATTAGTCTTGGGTAGTCTTCTAGAGGTTAGGAGGAATCCCTATTTTTTAGAGATGAACTGGGAGTTAGTAGGGACAAACCAGGAGACCTCCGGGATCAGCCTAGACACTTTTGACACAATTCCTATTTTTTAGGAGAGTTCCTAAATTTTAGAAAGGGACTGCTAGTCATCTCGCAGTAGTTAGACAACATTAGTGGATAGGGAGAATCTCACCGGAGTGATTGGAGAGAAAATGTCAGGTTCAAAAATTATGACCGATTGTGTACAGGTATATGCAAAAATTTGTAAAAGAGTGTGGTTCCTTTTTTAAAATCCTAACCACTTGAAGGGAGATCCGATCAAATTAAAGGTTTTCATAGTGTATAGAAACTTTGGATATTCAAGACAAGTCATGTGAATAATTCTAGTAATGTTCGAGAATGACGACATCATTCTGTGAATTTGCATGATATTTTCTATATGGGCTCACTTTACAGAATGAAATACTTGAAATTTATAAAAGATAAGTATTTCATGTTTTATTAATGCACATAATTTTTGAGTTTGTAATTCATGCTATACTATTGGTTAGTAAAATATTGTATGCTTCTATCATTGGTATTTAGGGTCGAGATAGTTTAGTGAGTTATTTGTAATCTCTCTCTGACATACCTTCAGGACATAAGCACAAGATAATTGCATTCAAGGGAGGAAGAACTTGATGCTTGCAAACAAATTGATGATTGAGACTAGATGCAAAGGGAGTCTGATATTTCAAAGGAGGTCAATAAGTTGATAAACTTGAGCTTCAGAGGGAGTAGATGGTTTGGTCAACTTGTGACAATCTTGATCATATTGATTGAGAGGGAGTTTATTATTGAAGGTGAAACATTTATGAGGTAAACTTGATATAATTGATTATTATACTAATGAATCATGAATGTTTTTAATGGGCCCGCCCCTTGTGTAAATCATAAGGAAGTGACGATTTCCAAATGATTATCACTTGTATTTGTAAAAGTTATTGTAAGGTGACGATCTTACAATAACTTGACCTTCTATTGTGATAGACATCTTGTGATGGCTGAAATCGATCATAATAGATAGAACTCGTGGGGAGAATCGCCGATAGAGGCAATCCACACTAAAACTCGTGAGTTTGTGGATAGAATCGCCGATGGAGGCAATCCACACGAGAGCTTGTGGATAGAATCACTGATTGAGGCAATCCACCCGGGAACTTGTGGATAGAATCGTCGATAGAGGCAATCCACACTAAAACTCGTGAGTTTGTGGATAGAATCGCCGATGGTGGCAATCCACACGAGAGCTTGTGGATAGAATCGTCGATTGAGGCAATTCACTCGGAAACTTGTGGATAGAATCGCTGATAGAGGCAATCCACACTAAAGCTCGTGAGTTTGTGGATAGAATCGCCGATGGAGGCGATCCACACGAGAGCTTGTGGATAGAATCGCCAATGGAGGCAATCCACTTGAGAGCTTGTGGATAGAATCGCCGATGGAGGCAATCCACACGAGAGCTTGTGGATAGAATCTTCGATGGAGGCAATCCACATCTTTAGACTATGTTTCTATTGATTACATCATGAAGATGATGCTTCTATTGCTTACATCTTAGGGTTGATGCTATCAGGTGTCATAAGTGTTGACATTGGATTGATTTATCCTCCCTAGCTAAGAGGGAGTGTTGATGTTTGTAGCATCGGTTTGATAAATAATACTAACTATATGATTATTATGAGAAATGATTTATTATATATATCAATATATATAATAATTGATATTACTATATACATTGATATATATATATATATATATATATATATATAAAGTTAGATTATATTTATTCTCATAATAACTAAATAGTTAAATTGATAAAATAAATTAATGAATAGACATGTCCCATGAAGGGACACATCTCTTCTTGTCCTTGTCATGTATAAATACAAAGAGATCGATGCATTTAGAAAACACATACAATCAGATAATGCTATTACATTTGCAATGATCCTAAAACCTTAACAGTAACTAACAACTTCACGCATTAAATGCTTATCCAATTACAATGAAGCACCACCTTGTGAGCCTATGAAAAAATTACATTGATTTTGACAATTGATAAGAAAATTGGCTAGGTAATGACATTAGGTAGACTCCACATGTACACTTGGCATAGTCTGATTGGTTGATCATGGACACTTGAAATTAGGGTCCTCTGATTGGTCAAAGATGAATGGGCGCCACCTTAGCATGCTTGTCTTGTAAACTTGATCTATTCCTTACAAAGAAGAGATATCTCTTGATACTCAACATTATCAAGTCTTCGATGATTGTGATGGCCCAATTTGTTTCATCTTCTTGAATTATCTGTATCCACTTTTATTTATAAATCTTCTCATTGCCATGATTTTGAATTTATAGAAGTGATGTAGGTACTTAATGTTGTTGGAACTTTCTAATCGAACTTGGATTTCCAAAGGAAATTCAAGTTTGTGATAACTCCCTCTACTTGTAGCCTTGATCGTTCCTTTGCACAACTTGTTCTTTAATTTGCTCTTGAATTTGCATCTTTACTTTGATCCTCGACCTCAAACCATCCTCTTGATTGAAGTCTTGAGCTTGATCTTTGCCATAGATCTTTGCTTTCAAGCTTATCCTTTCTCCATTTGACCTAGCAAAACAAAATAGATAAATGCATTAAGTTCGAGAAATAGATAGTAAACTTCTTATAAACTTTGCATTTTCACCCTCAGACTATGAGATCAAATAGTTAAAATCAACTTGAAAATTCCCATTTTTAGCCCAATTTAAACTATGTCAACATGCAATTGTTAGAAAAGACCAAATTTGAGGGGGGCTTCCCATTTTTAGCCCAATTTAAACTATGTCAACATGCAGTTGTTGGAAAAGACCAAATTTGAGGGGGGCAAACTGCATCTTAAACTTGGATTTCAAGCCTAGAAGGTGGCAGACATTTGGGATGTCATGGACACAAGTTGTCCAAGGCATGGTCGGATCTTGATCAGCCTTAGGACAAGTTTACAAGGCAGCCTCTCTTCAAATTTTCATACCTTTACTTTCAAAACAAATTTCATTCCACCTTTGCCTTTCGTATTTTCAACTTTAAAACTTTTCCTTGATTGTAATTTGATGGTTTTATGTTGATTTCACCTCGAAAATTTTGAGGTCTGATCATGGAATTTTCCTCTATTGGGGTCTGATTTTCATCTCTTAAGGGGAATTTGGTCTTTCTACACACCTAGATCAGAGTTGCCATGATTTGAACTGCTCATACTCAAGTTGGGAACCATGGGCTTGGGAGCGTGTGTCCAAGCCCTGGTTGAATTCCAACCAAGGCTTGGACAACCTATGTTCAAGTTACCACATCATTTGATCTATTTTTAACACTCAAAACTCAAACTTGCCAAAGTTTATTCTTGTGATGATCTTAGAATTCACTTTATCTCAAAGTTCCCATATTTGGACTCAACAAGGCTGACTCGACTCGTGAATCGGCTATGACTTGGCAAAATGAAAAAACCCTTGAAATTTAGAACTTGTTTCATGCACCCATTATTGAATAAAGCTTAAAGACATTATAACATCATCAAATAGAAGCTAATTTGATCACATCCATAAACATACATCCATCACATAAGTACAAATGTAAATTGTAGCTGAAGGAAATAGAAAACATAGATATATAGAATTATAAATATTGTCAAATGTATATAAAATCCATGAAATCCATAACATCAAATGTTCCCAAACATATGTGTAAACAAAAACAAGTCTATGGCTTAGGCTCTAGCTTAGCCTTGGCCTCAAAGTAGTCTGTCTACCTCCTACAAAGGTGTCTAAGGTAGGTCTTGGATGATTGATTAGCCATAGTCTCTGCCTGTGAGGTACCACAATGATCAACATTAGCTGTGGCTGTGCTGGATCATGCTCTATCCTCCTCCTCCTCTCTCATTGCCACAACCTCAGCCTCTTTGTCTGCCTGGTCAACCCACTCATGGCCCTCAATGAAGACGGGATCAGTAGATTCAATGAGCCACTCAGACTCTGGATCGATCTCCGCTAGAGTGATCAAAGAAGAGTTAGTGTCCAAAATCTGTTTGGTCCTAAGACGAAGGTTGTAATGAACAAAGATAAGATCATTCAACCTCTCCACAGATAATCTATTACGCCTCTTCAAGTGGACGTGCTCGAACATGGACCAATTGCGCTCACATCCAGAAGCGTTGCTTGGCTGACTCAAAATACGAATGACAATTTTTTTAAATGTTTGGGGTTGAGGGCCCAAACATTTGCCACCATCTATCTGAAATAAGGAAAAGAAAAAAAATAGTCTCATTTCCAACTTTAAGGCTAAATTACAAAATAAAAAATTAAGATGCATAAGCCATAAACTTAAGAATATATTTCTACTTGGCTGCAATTTTGTCCAAGCGTCTGTGCACATCTTGCTTGAGAAAATCACCCCTTCTTCATTATTATATTTATCTAGCTCAATCGTTGTAGTTGAGGCTGTGCCATCACTACACATCTTTTGTACCACCATATATAGGCCACTAAGAACCTCCTCATCCGCCTTGAAGCCATCACATAAACCAAATGCCGGATTGAGGTAATAAGTTGCTGCATGGATGGGCTTGTGAAGCTGGTTTTGCCATCTCCTATCAATTATCTACCAAATGGGGCCATACTTATCCTCAACTCCTGCATATATGGATTTGATGGCCTCCTTGGCCCTATCCATGCCCTCATATCTATAGCCTATAGAGGGCTTCTCCCATCAACAAATCGTAGGAGAACTACCAGGGGCTTAGTGACCTACAGATAATGTTAAATAAAAACTGTTAAGTCACAAATAAAATAAAAATAAGCAAAATTGCAAAGTTACAAACAAAACAAACATATACATATAAATTAAAAGTAAATAGTAAATACTAAATGTTAAATTGTAATAAACTTATTTCCACGATTTCTCCACAAGGGGTCCAAAAACCTGGCTCATCAAAAACGCAATCTACCACAACTTTCCTTGCAGTGGTCGTAGCATAGGATGAGGAAGTCCACCCCTCACCAACAAACATGCGCCTCAAAGCTCCCCTTGATTTCATCAAGGAATTTAGTGTGAGGAAATTTGAGGCAAATCTCGTGATACCAGGATGAGCCAACTCCTTTTGCCCCGTGTATTGCCTCATAATGCTAAGGACCAATGCATGATTGTAGATAAACTTGCAGATATTTTTGGCCCTTTCAACGCATGATTTCACCCATTCAAGCTTATTAATTTCTTCCAACATGAGGTCAAGGCAATGGGCTGCACATGGAGACCAAAATTTTTTCAGGTGCCTCTTCATCAAAAGTTTACCTGTAGCAATTTTAAATTAATTAGAAATTTAGATGTTTTAAGAAAATTTTAAATAAATTCATAGATGCCTCTGTATCAAATCTTAAAAAGTTAAAAGTTTACTTGCAACAACATAACTTGCTGCATTATCCGTCACCACCTGCACCACATTTTCTTCCCTCACCTCACGTATGACTTCTTCAATAACCTCACATAAGTATGTGACATTTTTTACATGTGAGGAAGCATCAATGTACTTCAAGAACATGATGGCTCTTGAAAATAAAGAAAAATAATTATCAATTATCATGGATCAATCAACTATCAAAATTTAAATTATTCTATGCATTTAGGGAAGTAAAATGATTAATCACCTCCGGAGGAAACAAGAAAATTTAGGAGTGTTCTATTCGTCCTATTTGTCCAACCATTTGTCATGATGGTGCAACCCTTTTGGCTCCAAGACTGTCAGTAGTCCTCTAGCTCAACTTTCATATCCTCAACCATTTCTAACAAGTGAGGGCTACTTAACTCAACATCAGTAGGGGCTTTAAACCTTGCCCCACAAATGGTTACGACATCTACCATGCCTTGTCAGTAAGGAGACCTCTCACAAATAGATTATGATTAGACAAAGTAGAGTTCAACTTCAAAGTTTCAAACTATAAATTTTAAAATTTACTTTTAAACTTAAAGCAATCAAATAAAAAAAAATTACCTGGCTGCAATAAATGGAATGTTGCAAAAGTACCAAAACTTGCAAATTTGTTTTCTTGTAGCATCACGAACCTCCTTGTTCCAACCCATGCTCTCAAGCGAGGGTTGTGTGCTGGGAGTACTGCGTGGCACAAAAAAACTATCCAACTTAGATCTTTGGACTCTAGGGCGAAAGGTAACAGTGCCACTAGGAGGAGTAGAAACATAAGCACTAGCACTAGCAGAAGCACTAGGACGAAAGGGAGGCATGGCAGAACCCTCTCCAACATAGCTTGCGGATGTGGATGTGGATGCGGATGCAGATGAATGGGAGCCAATAGCACTTAACTCTTCCAATCGCCTCTTCCTAGTTTCTTTTTCTTGTTCATGTGTTTCTAACTGAACATAACATAAATGTTTTGCCTCGGTAGTTAATTTTTTACATACCTCAATGTCATGGCCAGGTATGCCATCAATATGGTATTTAAATCTATTGATGCCACCATGATTAATTTCTTTGCAATAAAAAATATTTTGTTTGATTTTTTTGTCTACTAGGAAAGTCTTCAGTATATTTCCAAGCTTTATCTTTTGGAGGCATTGAGAAAAATTAATGTTTTTAAAACGTGAAGGCTGTTGTAATAAGATAAGTTTATAAAGTTATAAACTAATAGAAAAACTTATTGCCAAGAGATTGCCTAAAGGTGATAGTAAGTATGAAGGAAAGTTTCCTCTTAAATGTTTTTGTTGGAATAAGATTGGTAATTTTGCAAATCAGCAAACCCTATATTTTTAAAGAAAAAATTGTAAATATATTTTTACAATTTTTTTCTAAAAAAAAATGTAGGGTTTGCACTTTGCTATTATTCTACTTCTCTCATTGAAGTATGCAATTTATATTTTAATAGAAAACCTTCAAGATTTGGAAAGTTAAACTAAAAAAATTTAACTAACAAATTAAAAAGCCATAAACATACCCAAAAAACCAACAAAATCTACAAAATTTAACACTTAGATCTTTCAAATGAGTTGAGAAGTCTTGCTATGGACTCCTTGATTCTCTCAATGCAAACCTATGACCTCCCTAATGTGATTTGTGGACTCCTTAATGCTCTTCTTCCCTGCTGGTTGCAAACCTATGGCCTCTTGTTTTCCTTCCTCTCTCTCACTTTTCCTCTCTTCTTCTTACAACTAGCAAATAGATCACCTTTTAGGATAAAATGAAAAAGATATGCAAATTTTTTTTGTTTTTATGTTTTTTTTGCTTGGCTAAAACGCTGGCCGCCGCGTGCGTGTCATAAGGCACAAACTCTGTGAGTCATGCCATGACTCGCTGACTTGGCGAGTCATGCGAGTCATGAGCCATGACTCACCGAGTCATGCCGGCATGTCATCATGGCTCGTTTTCCTCTCCTCAGCTTGCGGACTCAGAAAACTCGCACAACTCGTGTTGAGTTCAAGAACTTTGCTTTATCTCTTTTGTGCCTTTGAAATTTACTCCCTTTACTCCATTATGCAAATTGATTTTTCTCTTGATCGCCTGATTTCATCTTAATTAGTTCAGATTTCCTTGGTGGGAAGGTCTGGTTGCACTTCGAAATGTTTGTGCTCCCATGCAAGGATCAACACGGAGTTGAGATTTCACCTAGATTAGGGGGTGAAAATTTGAGGTTCATTGGACAAGCATGTCTAGGAGGGGGTTGGATTTTGATCTGCCTTTGGACAGCCCTGTCCAAGGTGAGGTCGGGTTCTGACCTCTCCTCGAACAGCTATCAAAGTTGTCTCAAGTCATGGTATCTCCACAATATGTTATTTCCTTATGAAATTTCATAAACTCACCGTTGTTTTCATGATTTTTCTTCTCATTCACTCCTCCAAAAGACTTCAAAACTCCACGTTTTCATGTTCAAACTTTACCTCATGGTTGCATCTTACCTTGCATTTTCATCTTGATTCCAATCTCCATTTCCCACTTTACTCTCTTGGTTTCATTTCTCATTCTTTCAACTGGAGTTCCACTCTCTGTTGGTGTTTGGATCTCAAACTTGGATCCACTTTCCATTCACCATCTCAAGCTCAACCTTTCCTGGGAGCTGGCTAAGTGCTGGATGTCTCACTCACAACTCCACTCTTCTCTAACTTGCTCTCAAAGTTGCTCAACTCATCTCTCTGACTTGAGACTTCCAAAACTTGCCACTAACTAAAGAAAACTAAGGCACCTACTCCTGCTGTCAAGCAAAAAGAGGGAATCCCCATTTGTAATAGGGCGTGTGTTTTTTACAACACAGCAGCAATCTAAAGCAATTTATAGTACTTAGGAAATGCCATTATTGAGTTTCTATAAACCTAGACGCAACAAAAAAGAGATAAAATGAGTTAAAAAAATTAAAAAATAAAAAAAACCTACTTGGGAATCCAATTTTGCTTCAAAATCCACTTCAAATTGACTTAAATTCTTGCAAATGACCTTTGAGAAGTTGTGGATGTGATGACCCGTTGTTGAAATAATATTTAATAATAAATAATATTGATAACATTCAATGTTACTAGTAAATAATCAAATAATATTATTAATAAATAATAATATTTATTATTTAATAATAAGAATAGTAAACATTATTCATTGTTAATCAAATGATATTATTATTCTAAGTATAAACACAATTAATTAAGAAAGTTAACTAACCACAGAACATTATATATCCTCTAAGCAATAATAAGAGAGAATAATGTTGTTAACGGTTTGAGTTATGGAAAGAGGAGATAAGCAGAGGCATGTCTCTTCAACTGAAGGATGCGTCTACTTGGTTGTAAGCTATATAATGAGAATTGGTTTCATTTTCAAAAGGGGGAGATATAAGGGAAAAAAGAATAAATAGTTAGTTGCTGTAGTAAGACAGCGATCTCTGCATCCAATTAAGGATAAATTATAAATAGCAGAGAAAATACACATTCATATTCATTCACCGAAGATGGGAAATGAGACAGTAATCTTTGCTGTAATAAGTCAGTGACAGCAAGGATTCCTTGCATTCTATTAAGATATCTCAAGGCAACAATCAACCCATCATACTCTCAGTGCTTGTAAATAAGCAATCGGGTCCTCTTGAAGTACAGTATGTACTGAGTAAAATACAACAATATTTTAATATTGATAGTAGTTTATACTAATAACAGACATATATATATATATATATAGATAGATAGATGAATACGTTGACTGTTATTTTTAGTTACAGTTTCTCATGAATATCTATTTAGTATATCAATACTCATACAATATATATGACTCATATATATTAGTTATAATGAATTAGAAATGTACTTAGAACTATACATATACATTTTATATTAATATCAGGAATAATGAAAGTATATATATATATATATATATATATATTCTCTAATATATCTTATAAGAATGATCTAATATTTATATATGTAAATTATACCTATTTATTAGTAAACAATGTGTAATGTCCCCAAATAATTTAACATTAATATTTGGAGTAAAAATACAGAACAAATAATGAATTAAGAATTTCTAGCTATTTCCAAACCATATTACAAGACTGATCTTATTATTACTTCAATCCGTGAGAAGGGAGAAGACGTTGGAGACAGACCAAAGTGCTTAGAGACCATTAATAGACTCCCTCAAAGTTTACAGACTCAGCCTTTAACCTGTCTTGAGCCCAGCTCGCAAAGTTAAAGATTAGCTGGTCCCCACCCTATCTTGGAAGCTATCCTGTTGGATTTAGACTGCCCCTCTTTGGTGGCCTCTGCCTTCCATTCTCGTGTCTGAAATAGTTACCGAAATCAATTTATATTATGTTTGGGATATCTGATTATCTTAATTCCTTACCAAATGATATAGATTAATACCTCCTCCATTATCTTAGTAATATTAATTTAACCATGTAAATATATATTAGAATCTTAACAATATACCATATACAAATGGCCTATATGTTAGCCCTTATGTTTCTGATTATATATATATATATATATCTTAATATATATATCCAATATTAATATTATAATCTTATTATATATTTATAATCTTACTACCACATCTAATATTAATACTATAATATATATATGACCATATATATATTTTAGCCATTAATAGTATTATCAGCATCAGTTAATTGACTGCTGACAGCAAATCACATAATCATCTTTTATATATATATATATATATATAGACACCTGTCTGTCATAATTTACACGACAGTATATAATTGTATTACAATATAATTATGACATCACTGTATATAACTGTATTCCTGTATATTTATGTATTATATAATTTAGAGTACTATCATTATATATATATAATCCTACTTTATAACTGATATCAATATATATATTTATAAATAGTTCTGATATTATTCTTATGATATCTATTAAATCATTCAAATATATAATTCAGATATTATTCTTTTATATATATATATATATATATATATATTAAAGACGATATATTAGACCATATATTTGGCCATTTATTCCTAGTAACAATGATATTCTATAATCAGTATAAACTTATAGATATATTAAAGTACACCGGCCATCACACAATGCTTGCCAACAAATTAAAGTATTATTTTGGATTCATTTCCTATCTGATCTTTCCTTGTGAAGAGAAAACCAATCTAATTTATAATCAGTCTTCCAGATTCGTATCATTCACTGCAATAATGAATCTGCTCCTGTAGATTGCCAGTGAGCCCAATAAATATTGAAATAAATATGTTTTTTTTCCTATCCTAATGCTTTCTAGCAATGATACGATATCCATTTATGTATTCATCATCCAAGTGAAGAGGCATGATGGAATGGTCGCCACCCATCTTAATAACAAATTAGGAGTCATCACTGTTCATCGCAATAATCATAATCAATATGATTATTGTGGTGAACTACCACTAATCATATGCTGTTAAGTATTGTTAATGCCAGCCCGATTATGTAAATCGGTTAAGTATGCAAATGTATGATATTAACAAATTGGCTGATAATAATGCAAAGGTATATGGATCGCTGAATGTAAATGCGATAATCCATGATATGTGGATTGGCTATTATAGAAATGTATGGTAGTGCAATGCAATGCGAATATGGTAATACAACGATAATGTGCTGTGATTATGACACGAGGCAATGATGTTATAATGAGATGTTTATGCAATCATACACAGTAACCATTATATATATGATACTCCCGTTGTATTTGATCACGGAGATAACAGTTGGTCCCCTTTGTTCTCAATGTGTTAATAATTACGTGGTTTCCCTTTGAGATAATATATCGATTACTAATTACGGAGGATAAATGGATGATGCCGATATGTACCATCATTTGATTAGCGGCCGTAGTGAATAACTAATATTTGCTATTATATTTATTCTTTAAATATTATTATTAAGTAATTAGTCATTAATAATATATATGCAGTTTATAATTGATATGTTCATCGATTTAATTAATAATATATTTTTAATTATTAATTATTTATTTATTTATAAAATTTCTTATTACAAAACAGGGGATATCACACAATGGAATCAGAATTATATCTGAATATTTGAGTATATATATCTGGACGATATTGGACATAAGGAACCAGTAAATGGGCCAGTGTATATATATGTATGATCGCGAGATCATAATTTTATGTATATAATGAAATCAGAAATCATTTATATATATTATAAATTCCATATATATATATATATATACTTCGATTTGTCACCTGTCGGACTGGAAGGAAGGAAGGAAGGAATATAAGGATGTCTTCAAGGAGAGCTTGTGTAAATCCCGCCAATAGCTTCTGTCCCAAAATAGGGTGGGGGTCAGCGTCCCAATAGTTTGGGCTTGGACCTATAAACCTTGAGGGAGCCTATTGGGAATGGTCTCTAAGCGCCTTGGTCATAGCCTAAAGTCTTCCTATCCAATTCGATAGGGTAATAAGTTGGACATGGGACCATCAATATAGTCATAAGAGGAAATATAAATTCTATTTAAATTATCATTTCATTTAATTAAGTTGAAATACTAAATAGATCTATATGAATTACAAGTATGATGAGTAGACTAGTGAGATCCAAGATTACAAACTAACAAGGGACATTACAAATGGTATCGGAGCATGATCTTGCCATCTTGCAGGGTAAGAGATTAAACAAGGAAACATTCTAGTGAAATGAAAAGGAATTTAACAATATTTCTATTGTGTGTATGCTTTGTGTTCACTTTGTGTCTTCATGCATTAAAGTGTATTCTTCGTGTATGCTTCGTGTCTTCATATATTCACATCTTTCATATTTTCAGATAGTTGTGATTCTATATTTAATTGATTTAGAATAGTAAGGCTCAAAGATATGAATTTATAGATTAATCAAAGTTGTACAACTTCTCATAATGACAGACTTGTATAAAACGAACATTGCTTGAGGACAAGCAATTTTGGGGAGGGTAGGACCGTGATGACCCGTTGTTGAAATAATAGTTAATAATAAATAATATTGATAACATTCAATGTTACTAGTAAATAATCAAATAATATTATTAATAAATAATAATATTTAATAATAAGAATAGTAAACATTATTCATTGTTAATCAAATGATATTATGATTCTAAGTATAAACACAATTAATTAAGAAAGTTAACTAACCACAGAACATTATATATCCTCTAAGCAATAATAAGAGAGAATTATGTTGTTAACGGTTTGAGTTATGGAAAGAGGCAATAAGCAGAGGCATGTCTCTTCAACTGAAGGATGCATCTACTTGGTTGTAAGCTATATAATGAGAATTGGTTTCATTTTCAAAAAGGGGAGATATAAGAGAAAAAAGAATAAATAGTTAGTCGCTGTAGTAAGACAGCAATCTCTGCATCCAATTGAGGATAAATTATAAATAGCAGAGAAAATACACATTCATATTCATTCACCGAAGATGGGAAAGGAGACAGTAATCTTTGCTGTAATAAGTCAGTGACAGCAAGGATTCCTTGCATTCTATTAAGATATCTGAAATATATACTCAAGGCAACAATCAACCCATCATACTCCCAGTGCTTGTAAATAAGCAATCGGGTCCTCTTGAAGTACAGTATGTACTAAGTAAAATACAACAATATTTTAATATTGATAGTAGTTTATACTAATGACAGACATATATATATAGATAGATAGATGAATACGTTGACTGTTATTTTTAGTTACAGTTTCTCATGAATATCTATATAGTATATCAATACTCATACAATATATATGACTCATATATATTAGTTATATTGAATTAGAAATGTACTTAGAACTATACATATACATTTTATATTAATATCAGGAATAATGAAAGTATATAATATATATATATATATATATATAGATGATCTAATATATCTTATAAGAATGATCTAATATTTATATATGTAAATTATACCTATTTATTAGTAAACAATGGAATCAGAATTATATCCGAATATATGAGTATATATATCTGGACGATATTGGACATAAGGAACCAGTAAATGGGCCAGTGTATATATATGTATGATCGTGAGATCATAATTTTATGTATATAATGAAATCAGAAATCATTTATATATATGATAAATTCCATATATATATATATATATATATATATATACTCCGATTTGTCACCTGTCAGACTGGAAGGAAGGAAGGAATATAAGGATGTCTTCAAGGAGAGCTTGTGTAAATCCCGCCAATAGCTTCTGTCCCAACATAGGGTGGGGGTCAGCGTCCCAATAGTTTGGGCTTGGACTTGTAAACCTTGAGGGAGCCTATTGGGAATGGTCTCTAAGCGCCTCGGTCATAGCCTAAAGTCTTCCTATCCAATTCGATAGGGTAATAAGTTGGTCATGGGACCATCAATATAGTCATAAGAGGAAATATAAATTCTATTTAAATTATCATTTCATTTAATTAAGTTGAAATACTAAATAGATCTATATGAATTACAAGCATGATGAGTAGACTAGTGAGATCCAAGGTTACAAACTAACAAGGGACATTATAGTGGAGGCTGTTTTGTCTCTTGAGCAGGAAAAGAAACAAAAAAAATAATTTTTTTTTTCTTGTTGACGTCGCTGGGCATAATATACAGCTGCAGTCGAGTTTTTAACACGGACTTGCTGAGTTTTTCACAAAAAACTCGGTGAGTCAATGGCATAAATAGTTGCCGAGCTTAAAAAATCTCAATTTTTTCACTACTTGGTGAGTATTTCATGTATGCTACAAAATGTGGAACAGTTTGAACTTTGAACTGATCTTGCTAACTAATATCTGCTAAATTATCAATGATATTATAATCTAAATGGACAAAGGCATATGAACAAAAATTACATTTCTGATCATCCAGAAGAATGTCAGATCCTCAAAAGGCGTTTGTACTAAAAACTTAATTGGATTTATCTTCATGAACCTCATGTAAGTAGAAATTATAGTTAGCTTAATTCATTCATCTTGTTTGTTGATTTTGTCATTGTCTCTGTGCATATTAACGTTGAAGCCTTTTATCCATTTGCTTCATTGGGTCAACACAAATTGATTGTTCTGGACTACCTTCTAATTCATCACACACCTTATATATAAAGATTCTTGACCAGAAACATCAAGTTGCAATTGAATGTGATGTGTAATGATGACTGTTGAATGAAGATTTTTAACTGTATATGTTACTAAAAATCAAAGTAGCTCAATAACAATCAAGATATCTCTTTACATACTACAAGAAATCAATTGCATAAATTGACCTTGTTAGAAATTTGCTCGTAATCGGTTCCATTGCTTGAAATAAATATTACATAGATATGGGGATTAAAGATGTGACAATTGCTGATCACTTGAACCAATAAAAGTGACAGAAATTTTGTTTTTCTTGTTAATTATTTGTTCTTTGGTTTTTCTTGCTTCAATGAGAACATTATTGTAGACTTTGCATTAAAAATGCATTGTCATATATAATACAAATTCGTGTTTGTATGAAATTGAATTTTTTCCCCCTATTTCAGGCTCAGGAACCCACTGTCATGAAGGATTCAAGTTTGGCTGTATTGTCCGTGGATGAACCATCACAAGCTTCTTGGCCTACTGAAGTAGTCTTGCTCAATAGTCATCAGGTGAACTCATTAAGCTTTGGACAATTTCACAAAACATTCTGCTCTTATTACTATGTGCTTGTTAATGATAGTTTATTCTTATACACTGTATTAATTAACTTTGTTGACGAATTTTCAACAAGTGAGAAAATATTTTGGAAAAAACAGGTTTTTATTTGAATCAGTTTTTCACATCACACTCTGATCCATCATTGCGATGAGGAAGTAAAGACAATATGTTGCAGAGTTGGCACAATTAAAATTGGGATTATGTTTCTTGGCTTTGGTGCTTCTGAATTTTCCCCCTTGGCATCCCATGCTCTTTTTTGTGCTAATTGCACAATCCTATTATCTTTACTCACACATTGTGATGATGGATTATGTGTGATCTGAAACATTGATGCAAACAAAAATACATTGATTTTACTAGAAGCTTTTCTCATTCATTTACATGGACTGTGAAAATCTCATGTTCTTAAAAGATTGTGAGGTAGGGTAGAAACAAATGTGTGACAAGAGGTGAAGGAACAGCGTACTTGGAAAAGGTGTTCTTAAAGAAGTGAATTTTTTAAAAGATGGTGAAAAATAGGTTCATATTGTGAAATGGAAAAAAGATGTGGTCAAAATAGCAACAAAAGACATAAAAAGAGAATTGAGGTAGAAAATAAAAGAGTAAATACTAAAAAGTGATTGATGTTTGGGAAGAGACACATTCATTCAAAGGAACAAATGCGGAGGAGACATGAAAACTAGGGAAAGGGAGTAGAGTCAGAAGAGGCTAAAATATAACACATGACAAATTGAATTCACTCTTGGTACCATTATTGATTTTAAGAGTGTTTAAGAATGGTTGCTAGGAATAGCTCAAATTTTATCCCTTATCTATGTTGAGGTTGAGAGAGTGCTTGTTTATTTAAATCACTTCTCTTAACTTCATTCCATAATTATTACAGTCTTTCACAAGGACTTTGGTGGCCTCTAAGTGGAGGTAGGTCTAGGCATGGACAAATTCTTAGCAATGCCGAGAACAAAATCCTCAATGAAGTCAAGCTTGATGTTTGTACTATGCTTCTCGATCTTGATGCTAGAAGCATCACTAGTCTTACCAATATACAATGTGACACATGTACGTTCAATTTTATACTTTTGAGTGGTGCAGAGGTTATCTTTGATCCTTTAGGATACAAATCAAACTCCTAAACTTTCTTCCAAGGTTAAAATGAAGTTAGGCTGTGTTTTTTCCTCAAGATTTTAGACATCTTAATCTAGGTGCCTTAACCATAGGGGAGACAAACAAGGGTGTCCTTTGAGTTGTCAACCCTATTGAGAATCTCACTAATTTTTTTAGTTTGTTTGAATGCCCCTACAATGTGGTTATCTTAGTAATAGTGATTTATAAAATCTTAGTCAAGTGAATGATTTCTTTCAATGATAAGAGATTTCCACAATTCATAATAACAATGTATAGCAGTTTCTAGATTAAATTGTGTGTAAGATTTTAGCATCGATGTTTTGGATCACACTCTATGGTCCATCATTATATTTCCTTGGCTCTCTTCATCCTGATGATGGATCATGGAGTGCGATCCAAAACACTGATGCTAAAATCTTACACAATTAAATCTAGAACCTGCTATATAGAGTGATTTCTTGCTCGACATGCTCATCATTATAGACATGAAAAGCTCTTGTTGCAAGTATCTTTAAAACACCTACTCTTTGAGCTAGATCTTGATGAGGAGATGCATGTAGTTAGTGGTCAATGTCTGTAGTTTTTCATTACACTTGATATTACGACAAGTAATTGGTAAAATACTTGATATTATTAACAAAGATCGAAAGATCAATATATACAAAAGAATGAACGATGTTTCCTTAGGAAACATTCATAAAGAATAGAAACATTCTATTCTAACTAACTGAAAACTAAATATTAGAAAGATTATAATATTTACAATAGATTTACAACAGTTAAATAGATAACCATTAATAGAAATTAACTATTGTTGTAATACCCTCCCTTAATGGTTAATCTATCCACTACACCAAGCTGTCCTCTGAATTTGGCAAACTTGTTTGGACCAAGAGGCTTGGTGAGAATGTTTGCAGCCTGATCCGCTGTAGGAACATACTGCATATGTATTGTACCGTCTTCAACCAATTGCCGAATGTAGTGACAGTGAACATCTACCTGCTTGGTTCTTTCATGGAAGATTGGATTTCGTGCTAACTTGATAACGCCTTTGTTATCAACAAACAAAGCGGGTGGGCCTGCTGGTGACATTTGCATATCCCCAAGCATCCGACGAAGCCAGACAGCTTCACAACCTGCCTTCATTGTCCCTTTGTATTCGACCTTTGTAGAGGAGAGGGAAACGACCTGCTGCTTTGTACTGGTCCATGTGACGGCACCATATCCCAAACTAAACACATATCCAGAGGTTGACTTTTTATCGTCAACAGAGCCTACCCAATTTGAATCTGTGAATCCATTGAGTCTAGGATTAGGACTCCGAGAGTAGAGAATTCCATAATCAACAGTGCCATTCACATAACGAAGCACACACTTAGCAACCATCCAATGATCATCCGTGGAAGCTGTCATAAAGCGTGAAATGTAGCTGACGACGAAGCTGATATCAGGTCTAGTGTAGAGAGATAGATGAGACTGCCTACTAGTTGCCTATATTTAGTATCATCAATTGGAGGAGAATCAGACTTGGCTGATAACTTTAGACCTTTCTGCATAGGTGTAGATGCAGGCTTGCAATCTTGCCTACGAAACTTGTCTAACAGAGCCCTGACATAGTTGAATTGAGAAATGAATATACCAGAAGATTGTTGCCAAACCTCAACACCGAGGCAATAATGCATGAGGCCAAGGTCAGTCATATCAAAAGATTGGCATTAACTCTGTTTGATTCCATGAATAAAAAATGTCGATCTGCCAGTGAGGATCAGATCATCCACATAAATGACCAGAAGGATGATGTCACTGTCACTAGTCTTGATGTATAAATTTGAGTTTGAAGAACTCCTCTGGAAGCCTTGCTCATTGAGGTACTTATCAGTTTTCATGTACCATGCCCTAGGTGCCTGCTTCAAGCCATAGAGAGCTTTCACGAGTCTGAGTACTTGGTGTTCTTTACCAGCAACCTTGAAACTAGGAGGCTGCGTCATGTAGACCTCTTCCTGTAGGTCACCATTCAAGAAAGCACTCTTGACTTCTATCTGATGGACCTGCCAGCCAAATTGAGCTGCCATGGCTATGACTAATCTGATAGTGCTTGTCTTTGTTGTAGGAGCAAAGGTCTCCTCGTAGTCAATGCCCTGATGCTAAGAGAAGCCCTTCGCAACTAAACGAGCTTTGTACTTATCCAAAGTACCATTAGACTTATACTTTATTTTGTAGACCCATTTGCAGCCAGTGGGTTTCTTCCTTGGTGGAAGATCAGAAAGGACCTAGGTGTGATTCTTCAGCAGGCTCTGGTGTTCAAAATTCATGGCTTGTTCTCACTCTGGAATTCCTTTAGCCTTTGAGTATGTCTGAGGTTCAAACACATTGTGAATGTTGGCCATGAGAGAAATATTGACAGTCTTTGTAGGTTTTCTCTTTTTCCGAGCAGTTCTCCCCTCAATGAGCTCATCATCCCGAAGATCAGCAAGTGTCTTAACCCACCATTTAGGCCGGAGAGGAGGACTACCAACATTAGCATCAGGAGATGCTCTATGATCAGGTTCCTCAAGAGAAGAATTTGGATCAAAATCAGGTGAAGCATTTACATATCTAGGTGATCATGTAGGAGAGGCCGGATGTGTTTGTACAAGAATCACTAGTACTACTGGAGCTACTAGAGCTGCTGGAGCCCTCCCATCAGGTGGACCTAATGGAAGCCGAACTCCCAAATCATGGGCCTTCATAGGCTGGTCTGCTGAATTAGGAACATAAGAGACCGTCATGAATGGTCCTCGCTGCTCATCAAAGACTACATCACGACTGTGCAGGAGACGAGATGTCTTAGTGTCAATCAAGTGGTAGGCTTTGTGAAGACTACTATATCTAGCAAACACGAGTTTCTGACTCTTGGCATCCAGCTTGGTGCGTGACGCATCAGGGATCCAAACATAGGCAAGAGAGCCAAAAACCTTTAGGTGACTGATTCTGGGCTTGCGACTTGACTAGGCCTCTTCTGGAGTCTACTTCCCTTAGGGATGGCTCACATACCATATTATAAAAACTGAACATAAGAAACCAAGAATGTTGAAGAGAAAGCTGAGAAAGAGAAATACTTTGATTGATAATAAAATAAAATGAGTAAACTGTACTCACCTAAAAGTGCCCCGATGCATGCTAGCATCATTTTTATTAATTTTCCTTTTTTTTTGATTGGTGAAACGCCTTTGACTGGAGCTCCTTTTGATTGGAGCTCCAAACTAGTGGGGCCACAAGTGGGTGCCCCCATCCCCAATTGTAATATTGCCGAGGCCTGTCACGTGCCTCGTTTTAACCCTAATAATGACAATAAAGATAAATAGAAAGATGAGATAAAATAGTTATAATAATATTTTAATGAATATATATATAAACCTAAAATGTATAATAATAATTTGAATATATAATAACAATAATATACTAAATTATTATAATAGTAATTAACAATATATAAATTATAATATAATTATAAGGACACTGTGAATAAATGCAATTATATATAAATATAATAATATATTTGAAAGGATGATATAATATATTATTAATGTAACAATTACAAATTATGAATAAATAAATAATGATAATATTAACAATTATTAATAATTAACAATAATAATATTATTAACAATCATTAATGATTGATAAATATTAATAATAAATAATTATAAATAAGAAATAAATAATAAATATAAATAATAACATATCGACTTCAGGAATAAGGGAGAATTCCTGGCAAGGAACGTTGACAACCATTGATAGTGATCTTTAAAATTGTCGGCAACTCATATAAAACCGAATCATTACTATCGTGAATGAGGGGAATCATAGGGACTTAGGAACACCGTAGTTAGGAAATTAGTGGAGAAACAATAAACATGAAAGTTCATTGTGTATTACCATCATTCAGAGATTGTTTGGGCATTTACAGGAGCAATTCATTTCATGGACTATGGATCAACTATTATTTAACAGGGAGTGATTAGAAGAATCGGTGACCATGAAGTCTAAATGATACAAAGACTATTGTTAACTAGTGACTAATAGATAAGACAAACGATTAAATTATCTATCCGTATTAAGTGACAGCAATATGAATATATCCATTCCATGGAAGACGACAAACAATATCGTTGAAAAGTATCATCAGTGAATTTGAATCAGATATCATACAACGTAGGGAGTATAAGCAGTCATCATAAACAATGCGTCTCATAAACTTAGATAATAACCAGGCCATAAACGATTTAATTAATATATAGAGGAAATTTATAAGAGTGCCGTTATGCTTTGATGGGAGTAGCTAATACTTTCCAAAGAAGGCATCGCTATTCAAGACATCATATACTATTAAGGTAGCGGCAGTTACACATAATGATAAATTAAAATCGAGCTGTGAGTAGAAGAATGATCAGTCAGCTACTATTAAATGTTGTATAAAACAAATTATTAAACTAGTGACAGTGATGACTAATCTCAAGACACCATAATCATTAGTTCAACACCGACTCCTCAAAATGTGCGTTTACCATACAGTATAAGGCGCTCCTCATCCACACAACTCTTCACTCAAGAAAGTTAATATAAGAGGTATTGCTTATCAATTCTTGAGAGGGCGGGATGTGAATTAAAAGAATAAAATTGCATACGTCGGATTTGGAGGAGGAATTATATAAAAAAATCATTTCCAGACTTGAGAAGAGGAAGATAAAGTTTGATTACAAGTCATTGTGGCTATCTTGTGAGATATTCATAATCAGATTACTGGAGTCTGGATATACTTCAAATCAAAATCACTAAGAAGATATCAAGAGCGATTCATTCATATTGATAGCTATTTAGATCTATATAAATTCCACACATTGTGATAGGGTAGTGGGATGCAAGGTTAATCGATGCAAACCAAAGATCATTTCCATCATTTTTGTCATTGCGCTATTAATTAAACAATTGCAATTAACATATTGTTAAACTACAAGGTATAATAGAAAGAAGTCTCTTACAAGTGAAGTTATGGGTAAATAGTCCCATGTTCTTAGGACATTGCAATTGGGGACATTACAAGGCCTTAATGCCCTCTTGATTTTACTCGTGCTATTAACTCTCCTTCTATTTTTACTCCTTATCACTCCATGTTTCGACCACCCTTATCTCTCCATGACGTGGCAAGCTAGCAGTACCTCACCTTATACCTCCTGATTGCTACCAATAGGATTCCCCTTATGCCTCCCAATAACTCATCCCTTTGGTCTATGCACTCCTTATGCCTCTTGTAATATCCCTGTCATAAAGTAAACAAATTATTTATCTTTTGTGTGCGGACCGACTGATTTAGCTTATCTCGGTCCCTTTTTATTTTTGTTCCGTAGGTGTTTGCCGTGTCGACTTCTTTTGTAAACCCTCGGGAATTTCTCCGAAGGGGTATTTATGACCAACGTGTAGGATGTAATTTTCATATGTTGAGATTTGATACTTTATTGTATTTTGTGAATTCCTGTTGGGATTCTGCTATCTGCCATTTCGGTGGGGATTCAACCCTCACCCTACTCTGCTTGTTCTCTTGTTTCGGATTTGGCAATTTGAAGCGACATCTGTTATTCATATTTCATCTTGCAAGTATTATTGTGTAGTAATATTAAAGTCTGGAGTATATTAAGGCTCATTGTACGACTCTCATCACTTGGCACATTTCCAACGCCTTTCGTACCACCTGCACTCTTCACTGCACGGCCTCAACTCCCACCGTACGGCCCACAAGTACGGCATCCAGCTCCACTGTACGGACTTCACTCCACTGTAGGACCTGCACAATCCTCACCGTACGGCCTGCAAACTACCAATCGTACGGCCTGCATCATAATCCCGTACAACTTGCACCCGACGACACTTACCTCCGTACGGCCCAGACCTCCATACCGTACGACATCCCAACTTCCATTGTACAGGTCTTGACTTTCGTATGGCTCTGCCTTATCGTACGACCCTCACACTCAGAACACTGTACAGCCTCAACACAACTGTACGACCTTCTTGGCGACTTCGTACGACCCCGAGCACATTCGTACGACCTTCTCCACTGACACCATACGGCTTGGAACTACTTCATCTATACGGTCTTGTCAAATTGTGTCCAGGTTGCGTATAGTTCTGCTGTGGACGTGGTCGGGAACATTATAGTGGTATCAAAGCTTGAGATCTTGCTAGCCTGTGGACAGTGAATGAAAGTCTATAGCCGGAAATGAAGGAGATCCCACTCAGTTGATAGAATGGCAGATCAAGAACCCACTCCTGCTGATTTCATGGCGATATTGAGGGACCTTTCGAGGAATCAGGCGCAAATAAATGACACAATGACTTATGGAGGAAGCTCTTTGAAAAATGACAGACAATAAGATATCTGGCGAACAAAATGGTCACAGTGCCAACTCATTTACGGGAAAAGAAAATCCTCATCCGGCACGCTCTTGTCCTTCCATGCCAATTTTCCCTCCAAGGACAAAGGCACCACAAGGAGGAAGGCAACCGGCCTTTGAGGAAGTTCAAGAACAGTTAAAAGAAGACTGGAAGAATGCAAACTTGGAAGGGGATATATCCTACAAAGACTACGCAGAATTGAGAATGTGATACTCCGGAGGTGGAAGTCGAGGATATTTAACGATGATCTCAGAAGGAAGCTGAGCAAAGTAAATCTGGCACCATTTGATGGATCCGGATCCATATCTACCCAGGCATGGGTAATGAAGGCCGATACTTACTTCCAACTCAATCCAATGCTAGAGGAGGAAGCAATTAAATTTGCAGCATTTCACTTGGAGGGAGTGGCGCATGAATGGTGGCATCATGGCACCATCACATTGGGACATGACCAAGTAAGTACTTATGCTGAATTCACTGAAAGGCTGATAAATCAATTTGATGGTAAAGATCCAAAGCTTAATTTTAAAGAGCTAGTTTAGTTAAGGCAAACTAGATTTGGTCGACCAGTACATCACAGAGTTTCATAAGCTCTCCGTGTTGGTTATAGACATTTCCGAAAGGAGACGGATAGTACTCTTCATGGATGGACTAACATAACCACTGAGGGGATGGGTTAAGAGCTTCAATCCTACCACACTTGCGGAGGCTATCAAAAAGGCACGAAGTATGGCATCATCATCAACGTCCTCCTCTCGAGGCTACTCCCACTCCAAACTGCCGTTCATTCCAAGAGACAAAGATACCAAACCTCCGCTGAAGAAGCCTTTGTTGGACGAAGCCACTAGACAAGAGCTCTGAAGGAAGAAATTATGTTTTAATTGTAAGGAACCGTGGGAACTTGGGCACAGATGCCTCGTTAAAGGGAAAATACACTACATTGAGGTTGTGTTTGATGATGATGAGGACAATCAAGAGAAACTTCCCACAAAGGACGGTCACCCATAGGTCTCCAAAACGGTTAGCTTGAACTGTACGGAGAGAATCACAGCACTGGTATGACGTGGAGGGACCATTGCTTTCGCTGGGAGCCCAAGATGTACGGTATTCCGGGTATGGGGAACCCTTCAGGGGCAGAGGGTCATTATGATGCTTGATAGAGGAGCCACTCTTAACTTTATAAACTCATCCTTGGTGAAGAGAAGAGGTCTTCCTACAGAGGCTCACACAGGTTTCCAAGTCAAGGTTGCCGGAGGAACACTCTTACCTTGCACACACTTGGTTCCCCAACTGAGTATCACCATGGCTAATCACACTGTGACAGAGGATTTCTTTGTAGTAGACCTAGATGATATGGAGGTTATTCTGGGCATAGAGTGGATGGAGTCCCTGGATGAATACACACAGAGTTTCAAACAGATGGATTTTACTTTTGTGGCCGAAGGAAAGAAAGTTGTTCTCTGAGGGATGGTTAATGAGGGTCCCAAGGAAGTTTCCGCACAACGGATGGAGGCGATTTTCGTGCATGATGACATAGCATGGGCTGCACACT
Organism: Chamaecyparis obtusa; assembly: GCA_027943335.1. Lineage (NCBI taxonomy): Eukaryota > Viridiplantae > Streptophyta > Pinopsida > Cupressales > Cupressaceae > Chamaecyparis > Chamaecyparis obtusa. Next base: position 101,637 of record BSBK01000566.1, read on the forward strand.
GCTTTGTTTCGGAAGAACCAGTTGAAGGACAACGAATGCAACCCCAGGATTCTGATCTACAGGCTATCCTGAGTACGGTCCATGATAAAGTTTTTGTAGACATCCCTTCTGGCATACCACCCCATCGTGGGTTTGAGCATACCATCGAATTGGAAGTTGGCGCCAAACCAGTTATCACCACGCCATACCGCCATCCCAAGAAATTCAAAGATGAGATTGAGTAGATGATTCAGGAGCTAGTCGAGAAGGGATGGATCCATCCGAGTTCTAGCCCTTTTGCATCATCAGTAGTATTGGTGAAAAAGAAAGATGGAACATTACGCATGTGTGTGAACTATCGTGCGTTGAATAAGAAGACAATAAAAAATAGATATCCTATTCCTAGGATCGATGAATTGTTAGATGAATTGCATGGTGCGGTTTATTTTTTTAAAATAGATCTCCGTTCTGGATACCATCAAATCCGCATGCAGGAAGAAGATGTGGAGAAGACAGCTTTTCGTTGTCACTACGAGCATTATGAGTTCCTGGTCATGCCATTGGGATTAACGAACGCACTAGCTACTTTCCAATCTTGCATGAATTGCATCTTCAACAAACAATTGCGTAAGTACTTGCTGGTATTTTTTGATGACATCCTTATTTACAGTAAAACCTGTGAAGAACACCTGAGACAGTTGGATGAAGTCCTTGGGATCATGGAGGCTCAGTTCTTGTTCGCCAAGCAATCCAAGCGCGAATTCGGGATGACAAAAATATTGTACCTAGGGCACGTGGTTAGTAAACATGGAGTACAGGTCCACTAGGAGAAGATTCAAGCTATACTTGATTGGCCTCCACCAAAATCACTTTTTGAGTTGCAAGGCTTCTTTGGATTGTGCAGTTATTACCGGAGGTTTGTATAAGGATTCTCTCAGCTCAGTGCACCATTAACAGATCTGACTAAGAAGGGGTCCTTCCAATGGAATGAAAAGGCACAACACACTTTTGATAAGTTAAAAGAAGCAATGAGCACTTGCCCAGTCCTCGCCCTACCTTATTTCACTCAACCATTCATTCTGGAATGTGATGCGTCCGGAGAGGGCATTGGCGCGGTCCTGATGCAGGATAGACACCCTATAGCCTATGAAAGCCGGAAGCTTACGCAAGCTGAGCACCTATATTCCATCTACGACAAAGAGATTTTGACCATTGTGCATGCCCTGACTAGGTTTCGGCAATATCTGATGGGTGCCAAGTTCACCGTCCGTACCGATCATAACAGCTTAAAATATTTTTTGGAGCAATGAGATGTGAACGAGAGGCAACAAAAATGGGTAAGTAAGGTCCAGGCTTTTAATTTTGACATTGAATATGTAAAAGGGAAGAATAATGTGGTTGCAGATGCTTTGTCAAGAAAGCCGACTATCTGCGTGTTGTCACAAATCTCAACTGACTGGAAAGCACACTTGTAATGTCCCCTAAATAAATAAATGAGGAATAAATGAATGATTTAATTATTTAATATTAATAAGTATCAAGTTAATATTAAATAATTAATGCACTTTCTTTTTGAAAGTTTGTTCTTTTAATAAAGCATTATTAATGTTAAGTGTTAATAAATGTGGCTTTTGTTAATAAAAGCATTATTAACATTAAGTGTTAATAAATGTGGCTTTGTTAATAAGGTAGTTCCCTTATAGGAATTCCACGGGAATTACCATTCAATAAATTGGAAGCTTTGAAGGTGGGACGACATGCTTGGAATATTTTACAGACTTGTTCTTGAAGTAAAGACAAAAATTGCTTCCTTTCGTCAAATTTTGTCTGGCCTAGTGGAATTTGGATTTGGGAGACTTAAAGCATCTGGTAGACAGATGCCAGGTTGATGTTGTGCAACGCTTGGAATAGTGCCGGTTGTCTTCACAAGTGGGAAGACGTGTGGAATTGCTAGTCCATGATACACCATATTCACATCTCCTTCGCAGAAGGGCGGGTTGGCAATTTACGGCGTGTGCACTATCGCAAACGACAAGGGAGTTGTGGAATCACCATAGCAAGAGGACACATCTTATTTTGGTTGCTAGCGGGCAGTACTCCTATAAGGCGGAGATATCTGGTTACGGGAATCAGATTCTGAAGATAGACACGTTGAGTAGTAATTGACGATTGCATAATCGTTGCGGGGCCTACAGTTTTTGCATACATTACTATTCAAGAAGCACGGAGACGGCTATGTGGTGGGTTATTTCACCAGTGAGACGAATGGAGAAATAGTTGTTGACAGACACACACCGTCCAGGATGCTACATCCATTGCACAGGTGCCCAGTCATAATTTAACTCTCAGACTTCGTATTTTAAGTTCGAATATTCTTAATTTTATTCCCAGAATTTGCGAACTCCCGGACTGGATAGTAAATAGAATATCACTAATTTTCTGAGATGATTTTATGTTAAATGCATTCTGGCCGCAAACTGTGAAGAATAATTGGTTCTTGTGCACGTCAATTATACATGTATTCTTGTAACACCAACACAAAAATAAGTTAAATATTAAAAGTTGGGGTGTGTTCATATTACAACAGTAACTAGGAACTTCCCAAGTGTCCAGATTGCAACAGTAACTAGGAATTTCACAACACTTGTGGAATATTCTAAAAACACATTTGCATGTAAATTAATGGACAACGACACTCAGGATGACCGTTACAAGGTGGTGGATGACATCATTTACAATAAGGATCGGGTATACTTAGTACCTGAGTCCAAAATGAAGCAGAAAATCTTAAAGGAAATACATGCCTCACCATTGGCTGGACACCCGGGGTTTCTCAAGACCTACAGACAGCTCAGGGAGAGGTTCACATGGAAGGGACTTAAAGATGATGTCTTGCAGTACCTGCGGGAATGTATAGTATGCCAACAACACAAATCCGAACACACCTTACCCGTTGGACTATTACAACCCTTGCCCATACCAGAACAGAAGTGGGATGGTATCTCCATGGACTTCATTACCGGACTTCCTAAGGTAAATGGAAGGGACTATATCTTTGTTGTAGTTAATAGGCTGATGAAGTATGCACACTTCTTCGCTATGTCCTTAGATTTCCAGGCCGCACAGGTTGCCGACTTATTTTCAGAGAAGTTTTTCGTCTGCACGGGTTATCTCGAAACATTGTTAGTGATAGGGATGGTCGGTTCCTCAGCATCTTTTGGGTAGAATTGTTTCGGTTGGCAGGAACAAAATTGTCACCCAACACCAGGTACTACCCTTAGACCGATGGATAGACGAAAATTGTGAGCAAATGGGTAGAAGGTTACCTCCAGAACTACGTTTCAGCACATCAACGTGTTGGCATTAAGTGATGATAACCGGTAAGCCTACTACCGGTACAAGTATTGTCATTGATTGACAAAAGCGTATATAGACTTGTCATCTCTATAAAAGTCTAAAGATCCAAGGAGATCTGTATGAAAGGAGGATAGTTTGGCAGATGGTGCCAAAACACAAAACAAATGTGACTGTAAGATATTCCACCGGTCACTATACAAGGCATCAGCAACTGGGTATTGTATACAGTCAAGCAAAGGAGGATTCAACCTTCAACCGAGGACCTGACTACAACCGGTGTAGTCAAGTACAGAGAAAGCAACAACAAACCAGTGTCAACAATTCAACCGAGGAAGGTGCAACCGGTAAGCCAAGGAAGGGATAGTAATAGGTCAAAGACTCGTACCTGTTCACAACACGAGGATATCAACCGATATATTAATGACTCCGGTATGAACCGAGGAAGTTATAGTCGACTACCTGTTTCAATCAACTCTTTGACCGGGATTTTCTGCACTAATTCCGGAAGACTTTGAGTTAAACTAGTGATTGGTTTGAGGCGCGTCTGGAGGTTTTAAAGCCGGAATCAGTGGCTTTAAAACAAAGCGTTATTTCTTAGGAAGGAAAGTTGCTTGACACACAACTATTGCTTTCTTCATAAAGCAGATAAAGCAAGGGCATGCATCGAATGTTTCCTCAGTGAACTGGTACTCTCCATTGAGTGATGAATCTGATAAGGATCTGTAATTAGGTCATGCATAATGAGTGCAATTAGGGCTAGGGCTTTATATATTCTTCTGCCTGAGGAGATTAGAAGTTGCCTTCATTCTGTTGAGTAAAAGAGTGAACTTGTATGCTGAAGAAGCCAGGGGTGAAAAGAAGAAAGAAGAAGTGAGAAGGAAGATTGTGCCGAGAAGCACAACAGTAGAGAACACACCTGCACCGACCGGTGATGCTTCTCAGTTGAGCACAAAAAGAGATTTTATCAGGCTATGAATAGCCATCTGTACAACGTCAATCTTTCTATTGTTTTCTAGCAATTACAATAGTTAAATCCCAGTATTTGGGTGGACTCTAACAGGTCCCTTGTATCAAATCCCCTAACCGGGTGACATCTCGTGAGGTGTTCTAAGTCCTTTAACTAGGCAGGCACTAACCGGCCTTATTGTAACAAATCCCTTAACCAGGTCGCACCTAATAGTGTGTTGTAATCCTTTAACCGGGAAGGCTCCTAATAGGGTGTACTCCGGAAGAGTACAAGATTTGTGAGGTCTCCTCACACTGTGGTTTTCACCCTAACCGGGTTTCCACATGATAAATCTGGTGTCTTTGTGTGATTGCTTTTATTTGCTTAAATCTGTCTTGGCTTACAGTTACAAGTATACTTCACTATATTTAAAGAGATGTTTTTGGAGGTGCTGATTCACCCCTCCCCTCTCAGCACCGGTTGGGACCATCAATTGGAATCAGAGCCCTTGGTTTTGTTTTCTCTACCGCCTAACCGCATAAAGAAATAGCCAAGATGATGAGAAAGGAAGGACCAAAGTTTTCAAAAGAAAACTTTACTCTATGGTGTAGTAGAATGAAGCTGTACATGAAGACCACAGGTGATCAATACTGGACCCATGTTACCATTGATTAACTGAACCCGCTGACACCTTGACACCTGATCAACTGAAGATCAAAACTGAGCACACGACTGCTATGGACATGATAGCAAGCACACTACCTGATCATGTCTATGCTGAGATAGAACATCTAGAATCTGCCTTCAAGATGTGGGCCAAGTTGGAAGTGGTATATGGCGGAGACCCCAATGTTCAAAGAGCCAAGGTCTAAAGCCTTAGAGGAAAATATGATGACATGAGGATGAACGAAGGAGAAGACATCGAACAATACAACAACCGGATCACAGAGGTAATCAACTCCATCAGAAGCGCTGGAGGAAAGCTCAGCGAAGAGGAGGTGGTTAGCAAAATACTGAGAACTCTCAGACCTCAGTATGCCATTAAGATCTCTGCCATTCAAGAGCTCAGATTGGTGACCAAAGATCAAGTCACCCTAGACTGCCTAATTGGTAAGCTGACTGCTTTTGAATTAAGTAATTTTGATAATAGCTTACCCATTCAGGAAGCAGCTTTTAAGTCTTCTGTCAATATCTCTTCCACCAAAAACACAAGAGAAATCGGTAATTGCTCTATCGGTAGGATTGGTAACCTTGTTGAGAATCTGCTCTCAGAGGAGATGGAGCAAGATGAGTTTGAAGCACTCATCGCTAGGAGATTCCCCAGAGGGAAAGGGAAGTACAGGGAAAGCTCCCTTCGAAATGCTTCTCTTGCAACAAGATAGGACATATTGTTGCTAGATGTCTAGATAATGATAATAAAGATAAGAGAGATCAGTTCAAGAGCAAAGCAAAGAAAGAATGCTATCTTGTAGAGGAAGGAGTCACAGACAATGAGTTTGAAGACTCTGAGGATCCAGAAATTGCATTTGTTGTAATAAAGGAGGAGAGCCTAGTAGCAAATGAAGTAGCACTCATATCTCGATCTCATCAGAATGGTGATTGGATCATTGACAGCGGCTGTACTCACCACATGACCGGTGACAAGAACAAGTTTATCAACTTGGAGCTCAATGAGAGCGGATCAGTTACCTTTGGAAACAATGCCCCATGTGCCATCAAAGGTAAAGGTTCTATCGCTCTCTGCAACAATGCTGTCTATGAAGATGTGTACTGGGTTGAAGGACTCAAGTACAATTTAATGAGTGTTGCACAACTGAACAACAAAGGATTCCTGTTGGAATTCAAACAAGGTTCTTATATAGTCAAAAATCAGTCTGGAACCCATGTCGCAACCGGTAGATAGAGCAAAGGCAATATGTTCTACCTAGACCCAATGGAAGGAGCTTGTCTAATAGCTTCAGTCAAAGGAGAGCCAAGCAAATTCTGTCTTATCTCCAAAGAAGACAATAGCTGGCTATGGCACAAGAGACTTTGCCACATAAACTTTGACAATATTGTCAAGGTGAGTAAAAAGAAATCGGTTAGAGGACTCCCTGAGATTACAAAACCAATCAGTGGTGTTTGTAAAGTCTATCAGTTAGGAAAACTGACAGGAACAAGCTTCAACAATAAGTCTTTTACTGCTGAAAATGTTCTAGATCTTGTGCACACGGATCTGTGTGGACCAATGAAGACAAAGAGCTATCATGGAGACCGGTACTTCATGATCTTTATAGATGACTTCTCTAGAATGATGTGGACACTCTTTCTTAGAGAGAAATCAGAGGCCTTTCACATGTTTAAAATCTATAAAGCTAGAGTGGAAAAGGAAACCGGTACAAGCTTGAAGTTGTTGAGGTCAGACAAAGGAGGTGAATACACACCTCTCAAGAGTTCACTCACTACTGTGAGGAACATGGAATAAAGAGACAGTTTTCTGCACCAAGGACTCTGCAGCAAAATGGAGTAGCAGAAAGACGAAACATGACTCTAATCGATTATGCCAGAACCCTGTTGATTCAGAAGGATCTCCCTCATCACTTCTAGAGAGAAGCTGTCAGTATTGCTATCTACACACTCAACTGAGTTCAAGTCAAAAAGGGAACCGGTAAGACTCCTTATGAACTATGGTTTAAGCATACTCCCAGTGTAGGTTACTTCAAAATCCTTGGTAGTAAATGTTACATTAAAAGAGATATGTACCCTGGGAAGTTTGGTCCCAAAAGCAATGAAGGAACATTTTTGGGGTACTCAACCAAAAGTAAGGCCTACCGGTGTCTGAACAAGAGAACAGGGAAAATAATTGAAAGCATCAATGTAAAAATTGATGAATCTTCAGAACCGATTAAGAAGACCGGTCATAACAATCATGACAGTCCTGAAGGTCAAGTTGAAGGAAATGCCTTTGAGTTCAATGAAGCAGCAACTGAAGACGAAGAACACCATATGAACAGACACTCGGTACAGGGAACTGTACCTGAAGCACAGGATGGTGAACAAGATGTTCAGAATCATGATGAAGAAATTGCTCAATTGGAAGAGCCTGATTGGGAAAAGCGACCCATTCTCCCAAGGTATGTCACATATCACTCCACTGACAACATTATTGGTGACAAACATGCTAATATCTTGACCAGGAAAAAGGCCAAAGAGAATATCTGTTTACTTTCCTGTATAGAGCCCAAATCCACTAGGGAGGCTCTAGAAGATGGAAACTAGGTCAAGGCCATGCAGGAAGAAATTGAGCAAATTGAGAAGAATGACACATGGGAGCTTGTGCCAAGACCAAAGGACAAGAATGTCAAAGGGACCAAGTGGGTCTACAGGAATAAGCTGAATGAGGAAAGGAAAGTATAAGAAATAAGACAAGATTGGTTTGCAAAGGATATGCCCAGGAAGCTAGATTGGACTATGGAGAAACCTTTGCACCAGTAGCAAGATTGGAAGGAGTGAGAATTCTTCTTGCTTATGCTGCACATAAGAAGTTTAAAGTGTATCAGATGGATGTCAAGTCTGCATTCCTAAATGGAATATTGGAAGAAGAAGTCTACATTGAACAACCGGAAGGCTTCACATCTGCACATAATGATGGTATGGTCTATAGGTTGAAAAATGCTTTTTATGGACTTAAGCAAGCTCCAGGGCATGGTATGAAAGGTTGCACTCATATCTTTTGACCATAGGATTCATAAGAACCGGGGACAACAACAACATGTATCTAAAGATCGGAAAGGATGGAAATCTGATTGCTGAGATCTTTGTGGATGACATCATCTTTGGAGGTGATGAAAGAATGAGCAAAGCCTTTGCTGAATAGATGAAAAAAGAATTCGAGATGTCTATGATAGGCGCCATAAAGTTCTTCATTGGACTCCAGGTCCATCAGCTAAAAGAAAGTATCTTTATCTCTCAGTCCAAGTATACCAAAGAAATTCTTAAGACCTTTGGGCTTGAAGAATCTAAACCGGTTGGAACCCCAATGATAACTAACCTCAAGTTATCAAAGGAGGATGATGCAAAAGAGGTGAATGAAACAATGTATCGGTTCACGATAGGAAAACTACAGTATGCTGTTCACAGTAGACTGAAGATTGCGCATGTGGTTGGCATAGTGGCTAGATTCTCTGCGAATCCCAAAGAGACACATCTAATAGCAGTAAAGAGAATCTTCAAATATCTAAGGGGCACTGAGGATTATGGCCTATGGTTTCCACACAAGGGAAGATTTGAAATAAAAATGTACACTGATGCAGACTGGGCTGGCAACATTGATGACAGGAAAAACACAAGTGGAGGCGCATTCTTTCTTGGTGGAAGAATAGTCTCTTGGACAAGTAATAAATAGAACTGCATCTCACAATCTACTGTAGAAGCTGAATATGTTGCTGCTGCAATCAATTGCACACAGGTAATCTGGATCAAACAACTTTTGGAAGGGATCAAAGAGCAGATACCTGAACTGATAGCTATCTATTGTGATAGCACCAGTGCAATTAATATATCCAAGAACCCTGTCATGCACTCCAAGACAAAGCACATTGCCATCAAGTATCATTACTTGAGAGAGTTGGTACAAGACAAGGAGGTGAGATTGGAGTATGTTCCCACAAAGGAACAAATTGCTGATATTTTCACAAAGCCATTACCAAAGGGTACCTTTGAGTATCTCAGAGGTAAACTAGGGGTCATACTCCTTCAGGATCTTAAGTAAACCCGCAACGGTGTTCATCAGTTCATTATGCTTCAACAGAGGGTTACACCTCATCTCTTCTGGACTGATGAAAAAGGAATGCTGCTCATAGGGGGAGTAGATTAGAAAAAGGTAGTCTTTCTGACTAGCATTTGGCATTATTGTCAAAAAGGGGGAAAGTTTGGCAACAGTTCAGCAACAGTTCGGCAACAACAGTGATATAGTAGCAGTAACAGTAGCAGTAATACAGAGAAACACACACTGGTTTGCCCATCAAGGTTTTGCCATCAATGCCAAAGGGGGAGATTGCTGGCATTAAGTGATGGTAATCGGTAAGCCTACTACCGGTACAAGTATTGTCATTGATTGGCAAAAGCTTATAGAGACTTGTCATTTCTATAAAAGTCTAAAGATCCAAGGAGATCTGTATGAAAGGAGGATAGTTTGGCAGATGGTGCCAATACACAAAATAGATGTGACTGTTAGATAATTCCATCGGTCACTATACAAAGCATTAGCAATCGGGTATTGTATACAGTCAAGCAAAGGAAGATTCAACCTTCAACCGAGGACTTGGCTACAACCAGTGTAGTCAAGTACAGAGAAAGCAATAGCAAACCGGTGTCAATAATTCAAAAGAGGAAGGTGCAACCGGTAAGCCAAGGAAGGGACAGTAATAGGTCAAAGACTCGTACTTGTTCACAGCATGAGGATCTCAACCGATATATTAATGACTCCGGTATGAACCGAGGAAGTTATAGTTGACTACCTGTCTCAATCAACTCTTTGACTAAGATTTTCTGCACTAATTCCAGAAGACTTTGAGTTAAACTGGTGATCGGTTTGAGGCGCGTCTGGAGGTTTTAAAGCCGGAATCAGTGGCTTTAAAACAAAGCGTATCTCTTATGAAGGAAAGTTGCTTGACACGCAACTATTGCTTTTTTCATAAAGCAGATAAAGCAAGGGCATGCATCTAATGTTTCCTCAATGAACTGGTACTCTCCACTGAGTGATGAATCTGATAAGGATCTGTCATTAGGTCATGCATAACGAGTGCAATTAGGGCTAGGGCTCTATATATTCTTCTGCTTGAGGAGGTTAGAAGTTGCCTTCATTCTGCCGAGTAAAAGAGTGAACCTGTATGCTGAAGAAGCCAGGGGTGAAAAGAAGAAAGAAGTGAGAAGGAAGATTGTGCCGAGAAGCACAACAGTAGAGGAGAACACACCTGCAGCGATCGGTGATGCTTCTCAGTTGAGCATAAAAATAGATCTTATTAGGCTATGAATAGCCATCTGTAAAAGGTCAATCTCTCTATCATTTTCTAGCAATTACAATAGTTAAATCCCAGTATTTGGGTGGACTCTAATAGGTCCCTTGTATCAAATCCCCTAACCGGGTGACATCTTGTGAGGTGTTCTAAGTCCTTTAACCAGGAAGGCACTAATTGACCTTATTGTAACAAATCCCTTAACCGGGTCGCACCTAACAATGTGTTGTGATCCTTTAACCGGGAAGGCTCCTAACAGGGTGTACTCCGAAAGAGTACAAAATTTGTGAGGTCTCCTCACACCGTGGTTTTCACCCTAACCGGGTTTCCACGTGATAAATCTGGTGTCTCTGTCTTATTTGCTTAAATCTGTCTTGGCTTACAGTTACAAGTATACTTCACCAAATTTAAAGAGAAAAGTTTTTGGAGGTGTTGATTCACCCCTCTCCTCTCAGCATCGGTTGGGACCATCACAACGGGCATGGGTCAGATGGCTGCATTTGGGAGAATATTGCTACAATACAACTTATCATATGGCTATTGGGATGGCACCCTTCAAAGCACTCTATGGATACAAACCCCTTTCATTTATTGTTAGGGTTCTGGGTGATAGTCGCACACCGAGGGCAAAGGCCTGGCTTTAAGAAGGGTAGGACATTCTCAAAGTCTTGAAGGAAAACTTACAAAATGCATAGAATCAACAAAAGATCTATGTTGACAGACACAGAATAGAGAGAAGCTTTGAGGTAGGCGACTTAGTATATCTCAGACTCTAGCCATACAAGCAGTCATCATTGAAAGCAAAGGGGAAAGAAAAGCAGAGGCCACACTTTTATGTTCCTTATCGTGTAACTCGCCGTATCGGTGAAGTTGCTTATGAACTTGAATTGCTAGAAGGGAGCTACATCCACAACATCTTTCATGTCTCCTGCCTGAAGAAAGCCGTGGGACAGAACATTGTAGTAGCCAAGACCTTCCGCCACTGAATGAAGAAGGGAAGCTTTTATTGGAAACAGTGGAGATCATTGATGTACGGGAGAAGACACTGTAGAACCGTACCTTGAAGGAATACTTGGTACTTTGGAAGCACTTGTCGCTGAACGATGCCACTTGGGAAGGTGAACACATTCTCCAGCATGCGGTGTTACATTTGCTTGAGGACAAGCAAACTTTGGGACGGGAGGACTGTAATATCCCCGTCATAAAGTAAACAAATTATTTATCTTTTGTGTGCGGACCGATTGATTTAGCTTATCTCGGTCCCTTTTTATTTTTGTTCCGTAGGTGTTTGCCGTGTCGACTTCTTTTGTAAACCCTCGGGAATTTCTCCGAAGGGGTATTTATGGCCAGCGTGTAGGATGTAATTTTCATATGTTGAGATTTGATACTTTATTGTATTTTGCGAATTTCTGTTGGGATTTTGCTATCCGCCATTTCGGAGGTGAAATATCCTCCCTATTTGGTACTCCATAGTTTCGGTGGGATTCAACCGTCACCCTACTTTGCTTGTTCTCTGGTTCTGGATTTGGCAATTTGAAGCGACATCTGTTATTCATATTTCATCTTGCAAGTATTATTGTGTAGTAATATTAAAGTCTGGAGTATATTAAGGCTCATTGTACGACTCTCATCCCTCGCCGCATTTCCAACTCCTTCCGTACCACCTGCACTCTTCACTGTGCGACCTCAATTCCCACCGTACGGCCCCCAAGTACGACATCCAACTCCACTGTACGGACTTCCCTCCACCGTAGGACCTGCACAATCCTCACCGTATGGCCTGCAAACTACCAATCATACGACTTGCATCATAATCCCGTATGGCCTGCATCCGACAGCACTTACCTCCGTACAGCCCAGTCCTCCATATCGTACGACATCCCAACTTCCACCATACAGGTCTTGACTTCCGTACGGCTCTGCCTTACTGTACGGCCCTCATACTCAAAACACCGTACGACCTTCTTGGCGACTTCGTACGGCCCCCAACACATCCGTACAACCTTCTCCACTGACACCGAACGGCCTGGAACCACTTCATTTGTACGGTTTGGTCGAATTGTGTCCTGGTTGCGTATAGTTCTCCTGTGGACGTGGTCGGGAACATTACACCTCCCTCCATGCCGGTAGAGCCCCACCTTATGACTCCCGCTAGCTGCCAATGCGACTCCTTATCCGTCCGTAGTAGATCCCACCGTCCTTCGTACTGTCCACTTGCTGCGAGATGTGTGCAATGGTTTGTGTGGAGTGTGAGCCGTCAACCTATTGTCGCTACCCCATTGCATGCCTTTGACGGGAATAGCATTCGAGGCAAGATTTCAACATGTTGCGATTCGAACTTAGGACTACGCTCATGGGATGGTGGGCAATTACCATTGCGTTACGGGAGATCTATTTATTTTCCTTTTTATTAATTAAATAATTTTAATTATTTAATTAATTTAGGTCATTCTTCTATTTCAAATTAAGAAGTCATGATTCCCTCCCTTCCCATAGTTAAATAATTTTTAATTATTTAATTATCTATTTTCTTCTAATCTTAATTGAATAATTGTATTATGTAATTAATCATTTTTATACACTTAAATAAAATGATCTTTATTATTTAATTAAATCAATTTGAATTTCTCTTTCATAATTATGTAATTATTTTAATTATTTAATTAGTTAACCAAGTCTTCTAAAATTTGATAAGTTCTTTAAATTATTTAATCATAAATTTTTTGAAAACAACCTGTTAAAAATAAATCAAATCTTTATTTTTTTTGTCTATTTGATGCACATGAGTTAAGTAATTTATTTATTCAATTCATTTCTTATTTCTTCTCACATGCTCAATTAAATAATTTTTAATTAGCTAATTCTAATTATGTCTTCAGTTCCACCTCTCAACTCCCACTCTGTAATATCCCCTGTTGGGACCTTTCTTAATTTATCCTAAATTTCTCAATTAGGGTTTGGATTGTAATGTCCATGATAGGATTAGTCATTTATCTTATTAGATTTAGTTATCTTTTACACTCATATTGTAATGTTCCGGACTTTTGGAACGTTTATCTCCTGGAGGCAAATTTTGTATCTCCCGGAGGCATTTATCTCTCGGAGGCAACTTCTGTATCTCCCGGAGGCGTTTATCTCCTGGAGGCGTTTATCTTCCGGAGGCAAATTCTGTATCTCCCAGAGGCAAATTCTGTATCTCCCGGAAGCGTTTATCTCCCAGAGGCAAATTCTGTATCTCTCGGAGGCGTTTATCTTCCAGAGGCAAATTTTGTATCTCCCGGAGGCGTTTATCTCCTGGAGGCCAATTCTGTATCTCCCGGAGGTGTTTATCTCTCGGGAGCAAATTCTGTATCTTGCGGAGGCGTTTATCTCCCAGAGGCCAATTCTGTATCTCCCGGAGTCAAATTCTGTATGTCCCGGAGGCGCTTATCTCTCGGAGGCGTTTATCTCCCGGAGGCGTTTTATCTCCCGGAGGCAAATTCTGTATCTCCCGGAGGTGTTTATATCTCGGAGGTGTGTGCAAGGAGCAACAATAGCGTACGGTAACAGGCTGTACGGTGGGGAGTGAAGTAGGTCGTACGGATGGGATGAGCAGGCCGTACGGATGGGATGTGCAGGCCGTACAGATGGAATGAGCAGACCGTACGGATGAGATGAGCAGGTTGTATGGTCATACGGGGTGGCAAGTTGAATGGGTTTCGAGGTGCAGATGCAATTACAGTATCCTCCATCCTTCGGTTGTAATAAAATATACTTCCCGTGAATCAGAATGCTCACAAACCACAATATGTTTTGCCAGAAGAATGTTTATTGAATTAATTGATAAAGCCTCGGATTTGCCAGATCCGCAGAACAAGCAGAATAGGGTGAGGGTTGAATCCCACCAAAACTGCGAAATACCAAATAGGGAGGGTCTTTCACCTCCGAAATGGTGAAGAGCAGAATCCCCAACAGGAATTCGCAAACATAAATAAAATATCAAATCTCATTATATGAAAACTATCCTACACGCCGAGCATAAATACCCGTCGGGGAAAACTTCCGAGGGTGCACAAAAGAGGCGACGGTGACAACTTAAACTATGCCAAAAGGAAATAATGGGCCCGAGATAAGCTAAATCAATCGGGACCCTTACAAAAGAATGCCGACACGGCAAACACTTACGGACAACAATAATAAAAATGGGCCCCCCTTTATCAATTAAAGGTCCATTTATAATATTATTTAAATTCTGGGACCCATAATTAATAAAATTTAACTTACTAAAATTGGGAATATTACACATAGCTAACCTTATTACTATTTTAACTCAATGAAGGGAAGAGTAGACGTTGTCCGAGGTGCCTAGAGACCAACTACAATGGGCTCCCTCAAAGTTTACAGGTCCAAGCCCATATCCTATCTTGGGACTTTCCCTCAACGCTTCTGGGACGCTGACCCCTACCCTATCTTGGGACATATAGCCATTGCTTGGGTTTAGACCAGCCCCTCCTTGGTAACATTACAATCATCTCTACTTAAGCCAAATAGTAAAAGAGATCTTGTATAATATAATTGATGTAATTCGTATATATATTAAATAAATTAGAATAAATAAAGACCTTTGGTTTTGGTAGAATGTAAATATAATATTTTGTTATTATCGTTGACTCATAAATACTTTCCATATCGCAATCTTATTCCATCTTCTCTTCCTTTTGAAGAATGTATCTACTTATTCTCCTTATGTATTTCCCTGCAAAACCGACGTTAGTAGAAAATATTACACAATATTTACATGACTCTTACTCTATTCAAAGTTAGTAAGGGGGGATTTGATTCTTAGGGGCTGCCTCTAGGTCGGGCTTCACAGAATTCCCGATTCTCGGCTTGAGGGATATAAGATCTACTCTAAGCAATCGGGCTATCGATACGTCTTCCCATAGAGCACTGCCCATAAGAATCTCTTGGAAGCAATAAATGCTCTCCAAGCCTACGCATATGCATATGACTGGTATCGGTATATTTACTGCCTACATGAGATTATACAATCTTGAGACTAGGGAAACTGTAACAATTTCCTCTAGCCCCCTCCAGATATAGGAATCCATCTAATGAATATAAGATTCATTCTATATGGTATCCATATCATCATCTCTAGTGAACATATAAATGTACAACACATAGTTTTAGACTTATCTATAAAAGAAATCCAGAATTTCCCAAGAATGCATCAATTAAGAATTCTCATAATATATACATATATATCTTAATTATATATATATATATATATTAATATCTACATAAATGAAAATAGAAATGTTCATATATATATATATAAAGAATTTATTTATATTAAATGACATACCACAATGTTGAATTTTCGCTGAAAGTCTTTTATCTTTTACTCTCCTATGTTTTCTGTATATTCTTTTTTCCTCCTATCTTTTCTCCTTCATTTTCTCCTAGCTTTTCTCCTATATTATTTTCTCCCAAGTTTTCCATATTATTTCTTCATGTTTCTTCCTTTTTCCCCGTAATTGTTTTCTTATACCTTTTTTTTCCAAAAGTCATGTCTTTTGGATTATATTATGTTATTTTGTTTATTTATATTTACTATATGAATAATATATTATAAATAATAATAGATTATAATTATAGTGTGATTACTTATTTATTATTTATTATATTTAATAATTTATTAATATTATTATATTGATTCATCAATATATTATATTTATATATCATATTTTATTATTATTATTTTAATAATATTTTATATTAATAATATATTAGTATGCTTATATATTATTTTATTATTTTAATAATAGATTATATTATATCATTTTATTTATTAATTTTTAAAAAAATTATTTTATAAAATATTAATTTCTATTTCAAAATGGGGACATCACACACTCACTTTGAGTTTAATTGATTAAACCAATGTGCTCAACTCTCAATCAAATTAGTTAACTCTTCAATCAAGTTAGTTGATCTTCATCATGTAAACAATTCTACCTCACAATTATCCATTTAGGTTGTCTCAATGGATCTCAAATGTTCATTCAATTTTGTTTACCTCTTTATCTCAACCGTTGACTCATTGTCATCACCAACCAGTCTTCAAATTTTTTTGCGATCATAAGGCGAATACAATGCTATGAATTTGAGAGCCAATCCATACAACACAAAGTGGAGAAGAGCAATGGAGGCTACATATGGAATGGATGCAATTGTGTTGGTTTGATTTAATTTCAGTTATTGTATTGATTTCATTATCTCTAAATTGTTAGAATTAGGATTTTGCTTTGAGAATTGAGTTTCTTATTTGCTCTAACATCTCATTGTATGATTTCTGCTAATTTCCTATTCGACACTGTAATGACCCTTACCAATAGGCCACTAAAAACCCTTCAAAAAAGTAACTCAAAATGTAGATAGAAAATTATTTTTGCAATATATGAGTTCGCTGTCCCAAAATTCCAGAATAATAGATAGCAACCAAATACCATCTAAAACACTATCAATGATGTAGGAAATTGCTCAAAACCATATGCCATTTGTTGTCGGGATAATTGTATGTACGGGTTATTATGTTAGTAAAGTATTATGTTACTCTCGGTCGTTAGTGACCGAGAGGTTAGACAGTTATGTCACGACGCTTCGGTCGTGGCCCTTCGGGTACTTTATATACCCTCTCGGAGGATGGAGATGGGGGAGATATGATTGTATAATCATTATGATATAAATGTACTTGCCAGTCTGGAATGATTAATGAAAGTATTTATTATTCTCTGATATATTCTGTGTTTATTATATTTCCCGTACGATGTCTGTGCAATACTAAGTTTACCCCAGCGGGTAAACATCTGGCGCCGTTGCCTAGACGTACTCGGGAAGAGAAGTAAGAAAAGGATTTATGCCCAATGTTTTAAATAAAGATAGGAATAAACAAGTAAGAAATGACGAAGAGGAGGTCGCACACACGGCTCTGATCTCCGCACAGCAGCGTGAACGTCGCTATAGACTAAGGCAACTTGCCAAAGACCAGCTTGCCGGAGGGTTGCCCAAAGGGGACCTCGGAAGTGGTACGGAGGGTGCAGAAGCCGAAGAGGAGTTCACTTCTCCGGAACGGAGAGTGCGGAGTCGGGAAGAGTTACTTGAGGAGACACGGGCGAGAAGAGCCTTTCTCCAAGAGGAGAGAGTACGGTTTGAGGTGGCTCTCCGTACACCAGGCGCGGAGAACCAAACCGGCGGAGAGGGTGATACTGTAAAGGGTGGCACGAGCGCACCAGCAGACCCTCCGTTGGAACTGAGAACCCCGCACAGTACGGTCCCATCGCAACTGCCGCAAGGGCAAGTGCCACCAGCCCAGAATACTCACAGCACTCAGGGAAGTACGGGTACGAGGGGTACTGGCGCGCCGCCTCCACCGCGGCCAACCATGGCGGTGAACAAGCAGAAGTTACCAAAGTTCACGGGACAATCGAAGGAAGATCCAGTTCGGCACTGCCGAACGTGCGAAACTATATGGACTGCGCACGGGGTAACTGACGAGAATGAATGGATCCGCCAGTTCCCTGCAACACTGAGGGAAGGTGCCATTGATTGGTACTCGGATGTTGACAAGACGAGCCTGACGACATGGGACCAGGTCAAAAAGGCCTTCCAGACAGAGTTTCAATTGTTAAGAGATGATAATGAGATATTAGCGGAAATCTACAACACTAAGCAAGCAAAGAATGAGTCCGTCCGTGCGTACGGACGACGACTCAAAGAACTCATCGGGAAGATGGAGTCGGCCCCAGCGGACGAACTGAAGAAGAGGTGGTTCGTAGAGGGACTCAAAACCTCCCTACGAAAGAAAATGAAGATAGTTCCGCCTACTTCGTACAGTAATGCATACAACCGAGCAATGGATTTAGAGAGTGAGTGTAAGACCTCCAAGAAGACGAGGTCATCTTCTGACGATGACTCGGAGACTGAAAGCAGTGAGGATGGGTCGAGCAAGAAAGTGCTCGCGTTGCAAAAAGACCTTGAAAGAATGATGAAAGAACTCAAGGCCGCCAAGGGAAGTACCAGTAAGATAGAAGAAGATACGGTGTGGTGCACGGACTGCAAGGAAGCAAGCCACACAAAAGGTTCTTGTTCGAAGAAGGCTTTTTGCGATATCTGCCAAATCGCAGGACATTCCACTAAAGAATGTCCCTACAACCTGAGGGCGAGAAATCAACAAGTGCTCTATGCACAGGAGCAACCTTCCACGTCTGGTACCGGCGGACAACAAAATGCTCCATCATCCGGCGGGTATGGAAACAACCGACGGGGAGGCCGAGGCAATGATGAGAACAAGCCGCGGGTCCAGTATGACGTGAAGGGGAGGCCCATGATACAGTGCAGAAGTTGTAACCAATGGGGACATTATGCCCGTGACTGTCAGAATGCGGCTACCGCTCCACTAAAACTGTGTCGGTGGTGCGGACCGGGGAACCATGAGGATGCTAATTGTCCGAAGCCCGGCTGCAACATCCTGGACATGGAACGAGGGGGCACGGAGAAGGTCCTGGCAATCATACGCGGGCAAACAAAGAAGGCCACATATCCTCACCCTCCGACAGAGAAACAAAGGATGCTCGAGGCGAAGGCTGAGATCGCGAAGGGTATGGAGGACCGAAGGGACTCCACAGATGCCGGCATTTCTACTCGAGCAATGGCCGAACAAAATATTTTAAGGCAGATAATGCAATTGGAGGTACCAGTAAAGGTCAAGGACCTATTGGAAACGATGCCGCATCTCAAAACGGCTCTATTCCTTGGGCAAAACATTCCAGCAAGCACGGTTGAACAAATGGAGATCCCGGGCGGCTCTGCAGCCGACCCCATGACGCTATCGATAAATAATGGGCGGAATCCCGCAGTGGTGGAGATGGGTATTTTGGGTACCATCCTCACGAACACGATCATAGACGGTGGATCCGGGGTGAACGTTCTACCGGAAGAGACTTGGAAAAGCCTCGGGAAGCCAACACTGTGGCCGCCGACCTTCAACCTACTTGGGGCCGACCAGCACGGCATCAAGCCCCTTGGTACTCTAATGGCACAACAGGTAACCATCGGGACCCAACCATTCATCCTCGACTTCGTAGTAATTCCCCTCAAGCAGAAGGGGTATGATGCCATCCTAGGGAGGGGGTGGCTGGTGACCGCCAGAGCCAACCATAACTGGAAAAAGAACATCCTATCAATTGAGAAAGGGGGAAGGAAGTTTGTAATAGACCTTGCAACGCAGATGGTTGGAGAAGAAATGGCATCCTCCTCCGATTCAGAATCAGATGACGGAATAGACGGAGGGGAAGAAACCATGGAGCCCAATGCCGAAGGGATACTGAAAGTGGAGGATGATACAGATTCGATGAACGGTCTATTCCACTGGCAGATGGGCGATTATGAATTATTTCCGCCATCCTGCAACATACTGAAGATTGAGGAAGCCCAAAGTGAGTTCCTTCCAGAAGATACAATATACCGAGAAGGGGAAGTCCGGATGAAAGAGAGCCCAGCACATGAGTTTTGGAAGGAGGAACCCGTCTGGTACAAAGAAGAAAAGTTGAAAAAAATAAAAATAAATCTTGGGGATGAGAGAAATTTGAAACCCATCGTTATGGGAGACAACTGGAATCCTGTGTGGCGGACCGCAGTCTTCAAAATCTTGATTCTTCTTCTTATGTACGGGCAAGAGGCCGTGGTCCCTGTAGAATTTATGGTTCCAAGCCTTTGGATGGCCATTGAAAATGGACTTGGCCACAAGGAAAGCTTGAGGGAACGGTTGCACAATGAGATTAAGCAAGGAACATTTCGGGAAGTTGCTCACGATAGGGCTGTCAAGTTATGGACTCTCGATGAACGGATACATGACGCCATCAACAGGACCAAATTGAAACCTTCCCTGGAGAGGATGGACCAGAGAGGAAGGACAGAGCAACCGAGAGGATGGCAAATGACTCGAGCGGTCATGCAAGCGACCCGAGAGCCATCCGTACGGGCGACCAGAGAAGCCTTCGGACAAGAAATTGAAAAACACCCGTATGGCTATGCATGACCGTACGGCGGAGGGAAAAAAAATATAAAAATTCGAAAAAGCAAAAAAAAAATTGAAAAAAAATGAAAAAGCAGAAAAAAAAAAAAATGAAAAAAAAAAAATAAAAAATCACATGTCCGTACGGTACCGTACGGCATGCATGTTGGCACCGTACGGTACATGTACCAATGAATTTTTAAAAGACTGTACGGCTTTTTTTTGCAATTGAAGCCGGAGACATAAACCTGTGACCGTACATAGCAAAAGAGGTACGACCGAACATTGTAGAGGGTCGGAAATTGTGACCGTACGGCAATAACTGAAGGCATTCAACTAGACCGTACGGCCACCTTGCTGCAGGTTTCAAAGTCCGTACATTGCCGTACGGGTGGAAGAAAAGCATGAGTTTCCTTGTTTATGAGTCTGTGGCCGTATGGCTCGTGCAGGAAGGTTAGGGAGCATACCGTACGGAAAGGACACGAAGCATACCGTACGGAAAGGACACGAAAGGCAGATAAAGACGAGGATGCCATATAGTTTCATCAAGATTTCCGTACAGTAAGCGGGACGAGTGTAGGATAAGCGTATGGCAGCTTCTATTGGAAGATTTCAAAAAAAAAAAAAAAAAAAAAAAAAAAAAAAAACGACGACAAATAAAAATAGTTCAAAATGAAGAATGAATGGTACCGAAGGGACGAGCATGAGTAGGTGGTAAGGGAAACATAAGCGGTTTGCAAAAAAGAGCATGGGATTAGAAGAAAATCACAAAAATGGTGTGTTTCATAGACTTTGTAGGTGCTAAATTGGTCTTGGCGGCGGGGGCGCTGCCCCAGAACCCCGCGGGGGCGCTGCCCCTCGACCCCGCTGGGGGCGTTGCCCCCTAGACCCCCAGTCGGTTCAGTTATCAACCCTTGGAGAGTGTGACCTGTTGATGAGATCGGAGTTGCTACAGGCATGGAGTGTCTGCATGCCGGAGGTGAAGAGAGCACTGGAGCAAGTCTTTCAAGAGGGGTACTACGCTTTGAGGCACTTGGAGTAGGTGTTGGCTGGACGTGAGACTGTCTTGGTGGATGCATCGAGAGCTCGGGAGGAGCTGACCACCTAGTTGGAGGCAGTAGAGCAACACTTGGCTCAGCGTACCCAGGAGTTGGAAGTAGAGAAGTTGGCGCGGGTGGCTATCAAGGTCAGATTGGCTAGGGAGACAGTATGGTGTTAGCGGAAGCTATAGCTGAACAGTATGTTTTGGAGACAAGTTTGGTGCAGGCACGAGAGGAATGGGATGTGACGGAAAAGACCTACTGGACGCAGCATTGCTGGGGAGGGCGGCACTTCAGCTTTTTCAGGGATGCCCCTCTGCCCCTTCTCAGTGATTTTCTTCTTCTATGTGGTGTATTTCATCTCCCTGTTGTTGTAAGTCGTCGGAGACGACTTGTTTTTTTGGGGGGGATGATGTTGTCGGGATAATTGTATGTACGGGTTATTATGTTAGTAAAGTATTATGTTACTCTCGGTCGTTAGTGACCGAGAGGTTAGACAGTTATGTCACGACGCTTCGGTCGTGGCCCTTCGGGTACTTTATATACCCTCTCGGAGGATGGAGATGGGGGAGATATGATTGTATAATCATTATGATATAAATGTACTTGCCAGTCTGGAATGATTAATGAAAGTATTTATTATTCTCTGATATATTCTGTGTTTATTATATTTCCCGTACGATGTCTGTGCAATACTAAGTTTACCCCAGCGGGTAAACACCATTCATATATCAACAATTTGCAACAATGCCATACATATTTCAGCCAATAATATGATCATCAAACCCTAGGTTTGCAATATAGATAAACTAAAAATTACAATGCCCTTTCACTTGCAAAATCCTAGCCTTCCTTTGATACCAATAATGCCAAATGGCAAACAAAGACAGGTACAATGTAAAATAGTAAAGTGCTGAAGCTATATTTTTTACTCAGCTGAAAACATACATTTATCAGAAAATATGCCAAATGCCAAATGAGAAGTGAGGAACTTGATTGTAGATGGCTGCGATAATTTTTACCAGTGCTGAAGATGCCAACACCCAAGCCAAAGTCACCCCAAATCTGAAAATGTACTTACTTGCAGATTTTAAAAAATGTCTAAGAATTTTGAAAATTCCTTAAAAAATAAATCATGGTATTTTGGGACTCCAAAATGCACCTATCTTTATCTCCTCGACGATAGAAATTTGATGCAAAAATACCCAGAATGATATGCTGAGTAATGAGGAAGATATGAGCAAAAATGTGGTTCCAAAACCCTATCCTGAAATTCTGAAAACTGAATTAGACTTGTAGCTAAAACCTTTTCGGATTGCTTTTTTCGCTCTGCTTTTTCGGATCTGCTTTTTCGCTTTGCTTTTTCGGATCTGCTTTTTCGGACTGCTTTTTCGGATTTGCTTTTTCGCTTTGCTTTTTTGGATCTGCTTTTTCGGACTGCTTTTTCGCTTTACTTTTTCGGATTTGTTTTTTCGGACTGCTTTTTTTTCCTCTTGCAACCAAAACTCAAGCCCTCAGGTAAGTTTGAGGACTCCAAATAAGCTCAACTTAAAATGGCTGAATACCACTTCCAAAGTGCAACCCTTCAAAGGATATTTCACCTCCTCAGTTATGCAAATCCTTAAGAAACTCCATTCCTAAAGATCAAATGACAATCTGTAGACCAAGATGGCGCCACAAATGCTCAAAGAGAAAAGTAGTGTAAACTCAAGTCATGGGATGTCCAAATGAGAGGCCAAGCACTCTATTTATTTACTTTTCTAAGAAGCCACTAGAACTTCTAGAAGTATCCATAAAATATTCTTATAAAATCCTTTTATAATGCACTTTTATATAAAAAGTAACTTTATAAAATAAAAAGTGCAACTCAACTCAAAATTATAACATTTTGGCCCCACATAACACATTATAATAAAAATATGATAAACACCATCTCTCCAAGAGCAAATAAGACCATCCAATCCCCAAATAATCATCAGAATGACTCTCTCACCAAAACCATCTGCCTACGAGAGTCCATGATAGACAAATCCACTGAAAAATGACATGTCACTAAAGAGGGGACATGACAGACACAAGCATCTCTTTGTAGGAATGCAACATCATAAACGTAAAACTGAACCCAAAATAATTGAAGGGTACTTTAATTTATATTATTGCATTACTGAAGTGATATTATTATAAAAAGTACATAAAGTACATATGACTGTCTAAACCTACCAAATGTTCATTGAAATAATATGATGCTAACATAACATATAGTGTGCTGTTAGACACTGGAAATTACTGAATCATTCATCTTGCATCCATTAGCGTGCTTAAGGGATCCAGCAAACATGCTATCAGATATTGCTAAAATAAATTGATCATTGTTTCATTCATCAGAATAAAATAACTCTTGCTCATTTTTGAGGAATTAGATTGTTCATTACTGAAATCAATAGTTTCAGTTTTGCATTTTTGTGTAATTGACCATCTTTTTGTGCTGCAGTTCTACAAATGGTTTACAGACTTGGAGTCTGCCATGAAATCAGAGGTTAGCATTGGTGCATTTTTTTGATTTGCAATCCAACGAATGGTGAACTGCGAATTATGCATTATATGTGATTATGTCTAATTTGAGTTTTCTTTGGTCAATTTCAAAATGACTTTATACTTATATTCTCTGCAGACAGAGGAGAAATATCGTCATTATGTGAACACATTGACACAGCACTTACTAACATGTGACCAAATACTGCATCAGGTATATGGAGGGTTCCTTAACATTATTTCGAGTGAACATTGTAGTTGAGATGTTACTAATTTTAACTTTTTCTTAAGTGATCATCTCATGTAGTCCTACACATCTCTCTGTTTTGTTTCTGCTATAGGTGGACAGCACACTCACTCAATTTGATGATTTGCAAGCCCAGCATCAAGCAGTCGCTACAAAGACAAAAACCTTGCATGATGCTTGTGAAAGACTTGTAAATACTCTTGAATTCTACCATTTTTAAGATAATTAAATATATTCATTTGTGTGCAGGAACTATACCAATAATGCATAACATGACCATTTTTTTGTAACAATGGCAGGTAATGGAGAAAGAAAAACTAGTTGAATTTGCTGAGGCACTACGTAGTAAACTTAACTATTTTGATGAATTGGAGACGGTAGGGTTTTGAGGCTACTTACCTTTGTTGATTCTGAATGGATATTTCTAACTGTGCATTTGTGCATTTTGCTTTGTTATATATTTCAATTTTGTTACGCCTCACTACTTTATGTTTTTGAACATTGGAAGATTATTTATTTCACTTGAATATGAAGAATCCACAAAGAATTGGTCTCTATTTTCACTAGTTTGTTGAGAAAATGTTATAGATGAAAATTCCTGCGAAGTCTAGAATTATTCTCAATGAATTACTAAGCCATTACTTTACTGGTATTGGGTTGTCAGACGTACAGAAAGGAATTGAATGTCGATAAAGTTTCTTCTTTATATGTAATGCAAAGTAATATTTTATATATACCATACAGCTTAAAAAAATCTAAAATATAAGGTTTCTTCTTTCTGGCTGATACTGAATACAGAATAAATGTTGCATGATATTTAATCAATCAATGTCTAATTTCATTATACCCTCCCTAACTAGATTGTCCTCTATCACCTTTGTTGAGGCTCCATGACATTAACTAGTTTTAGATTCATCGTTGGTCTTGGGCTGTTACTCTTCTTGCTGATGACACTTTCCCTCATACTGTTGTATAATTTGTTATTATTGCGCCACCTGTCATGTTTGGCATGGAGATCTTGCAAGATAATGTATTACCTTGTCATCAGTAACTATATCTAATTCAACTTGACCTTTCTTTACAAAGGTAACTGCACCATACATGTTTGCAGTAAAATCTACAATACCAAACTATTAAAATAATAATGTAATGTTTCTGTAATGGTCATCTTAATTGATTTAGTAAGTTTATGTTTCTGTTGTCTATAATTGTTTCTTTTCACAATTTTTTTTTTGTAATCTTTGATAAATAGAGCCTTTCTTCTCCATTGTATATATCAATTTTACAATAACATGGTATTAGAGTGGGCTAAGATTTTTTTGGCGGATTTTTATTCTTTAAAAAAAAAATTCGTGGTTTTCCTAGAAATTATTTTCCAGAAGTTTTTTGAATGATTTTTAATAAAATCATGGGTTTAATGGGTTTAGTTTTTGCTCGCGTTTCTGAAAAAAAATTGAAGGTTTTTTTGGTGTGCAAAATACCTTTGAAAATTGAGGGTTTCTTTTATAAGAATTTTTCTTTTCTAATTTTTCTCAATAAAAATTGAAGTTTTGTGGTTCGTGAAAGAGGGGTTTTCAACATTTTTTCCTGGGTGTTTTCAGAGTTCTTTGGGCATTTTTCAGCCCTGTGGAAAATTGCAGCAAGGAATCACGTTTGCATTGTTTTTGGAGCTGGTTGCCATTGCTCGAGGGTTTTTGTCTTGCACCGCGATCTTCATGGGACTTGCTACGTTCTGTTTTTAGCAAAAGATCACCATTTTCAGAGCTGAAGGAGACCTTGCATCATTGTCTGGGTGTTGTTTTCATGACTTTCTACTGCAACCTTTGAAAGGTTTTATTGGTTACGGGAGTTTTATTTGTCGCAGCTTGTGTGATAGGGTTTTTTGGTGTTGGTTGGGTGCCACTATTTGAAAGTTTTTTGGTGCTGGTTTGTAGTTTTGTGGTTTCTCTCGTGAAGTCTACGGTTTTTGTGGTTAGAACATGATCTGCAGACTAGTTTCTTCTTGAATTTCTTGCAGACTTTTTTTTTTCAAAATTGTGATTTTTTGCTTGTCTTGGATTTTTCTATGGCACAAGTTGTGAAGTTTTTTGAGCATCCAAATTTTCAAGTCATGTGTTTTCATTTTTGCACTATTTTTCACACAAAAATTGTGGGTTGTTTTTGTACTGGGAGAGGTTTTTACGATTTTCTCCTGAAAAAACGTGTTTTCTGATTTTTTCCAAAAAAATCATGTAAGGGTTTTGCCCGATTTTCCTAATAATCATGGTCCTTAGTTTTACCTTTTTTAACTAAACATAGGATTTGTCAATTTTTTTGCAAAATGGTGGGTGATCTCAGCATCACATCAAGTGTTTGTTGATTTTTTCCACAAAAAATTGTGGTTTCTTGCAGTTGTTTTGGGTCCCACCTAGAGTTACTGGGGCTAACAATGTTCATCTGCAAAAGTTTTTGAAGAGTTTTTGAAAAAATCGTGGTTTTAGTTTGAGAAGCTGATTTTGGTGTCTTAGGATTTAGCATCACTTAGGTGCAATGAGTGCTAAGTGTTCCATTCATTCTCATGAGAGATGGGTTCTTGTGAACCACTGCTCGGGTCAATGAGTTTGATTCGAACACTATATAGCTGAATCCTGATAGCAATATCACAATTTGACTTGTGGAAAATATCTCCTGCTTATCAATTGATAAGCTTAAGGGGCTCTCTAATGAATGGTCCATATGACACAACACTTGCTGGAGGTTTTGCAATTGGGGTAGCAAGCTAAGTTGGCTTAACTTTGGAGGAAATTCCATAGTTAAGCGTGCTTGATGGAGTTAAACTGAGATGGGTGATCTCCCGTGAAGGTCCTATGCTTCACCACTATGAGCATCACCTAGATGCAATGAATGCTAAGTGTTCCATTCATTCTAATGAGAGATGCGTTCTTATGAACCACTACTCATGAAACATGGGTCAATGAGTTTGACTCAAAAACTACACAGTTGAATCCTGATAGCAATATCACAACTCTCTCAAGATCTCAAGGTCTTCCCCATCTATTGAGTCTTCTTTATCAACAAAACATTCCAAATCAATATCAATTTTATCAAGGTCAATTGGTTGATCATCCTTGACACTCCTTATATAATTAGTTCAAAAACATTAATTTGAATGCTTATAATAAATATAATGATTGCTTATTCAAAGAAAACAATGATGACAATTTACAAATAGAAACACAAGTTTTTCTTATCTTGAATTTTTTTCATCCAAAGGAAAAGGTTTTGGTGGACAAAAACCAAATCACTCATTTGCTTTTGAGTCAAATGATTGTTTGTCTTGGAGTTAATGTGTCTAAGCACACCCTAAGAACGCTCACATTTAGATGAAGCACATGGTTGGCTCAAAATGTGCATTACCATTCTTCATAATTTCTTAACATCTTTGCCAAAAAAAATCCAACTTTCAACTAGAATTTTTCTTTTTGATCATGATTGTCTTACGTAAAAAAATTTCAATCTTATAAATTTCCAAGTACTTGGTTTCAAAGTGTTCCTTCTACAACACAGATAGACAAAAAATCCCTTTCCTTGTTGTCATGTAGGCAACTCAACTATGGTTGCCCACCAATGTTGTAATTTAGGAAAAAATCTTTGCATGCATTAAAATAAAATTTATGATTTAAATATTATTTAGCATCAAACTTTTAAATAATTACATTATATTTTAAAGTTTAAAAACTTCAAATAAAAAATAACAAACAAAAACAAAAATAAAGTTTTATTTTTTTAGAAAATATGTTAAATTTTTAAAAATAAAATTTGATTAGGAAAACTAAAAATAAATAAGATATGCCAATTTTGTTTCTAAAATTAAAAGAATATATGTATATGTATATATGGATGTGTATATATGTATATATGTGTATATATATGTATATATATATATATCTGTGTGTGTTTGTAAAATCATGGTCCTATGTGGCACAAAAGTAGGGTTGTGTGAAGAGTTCAAATTTGGATTGGAAAGGGGAGAGTATGTATCAGGAAGGCGAGATACAGAAGCAAAGCAAGGAATAAATAACAATTTGTTTAAGATAGAAAGTGGACATTTCCAATTGGAGCAAGAAGGTTGTGATCATTTGATTCATGAGACTTGGATGTAGATTCTAGAGAAGAGAAATAGAAGAGAAGATTACTAAAATTTGGCCCACATGCTCATCCCCTCGTTTTTGCTGAAGGGTTTTTTCATGGTGTAATTCATTTTTGAGGAGAGCAGAGATATGGTTACATTATGCAAAACTGGGTGCTGAATTTCAACTCATCAAAATGTTGTGCTCTTGTTGAGCTAGTTTGAGTTAGGTTGTATAGATTCCACTATAGTTCAAAATATCGTTATCGACAACTTATCACCCAGGGCAAAAAAAAAATCGGCAAAATATCGGAGATAGATCGACAACTTATTCGCAAAATATCGAGATTTTAAAAAATTGCTTAAATTTATTTAGACATGCATTTTTTTTTGAAAAATTCAATGAGGTGATGCATCTAATGAGTCAGTAAATGAGTAAAATGAGTAAAATGAGTAAACAAAAGAAACAAGTTGAGTCTAGATATATTTAAATGCAAATAGGGTACAAAATGACATCCTCATGTGGAATGTTGATGGTTGGTAGCCATAGCTTAATAGTCTGTACTCTAAAGAAATTGAAAAATCGCGAATTGTGTTTGTAAAACTATAAGTAAATACAACATCAAAATAGTCTACATCTTCCTCTTCCCCTTCCCAGTAGCTCTAGTAAAAACTATTGGAGGGGGAGGAGGTCTAGTCCTAGAAATCCGTTGGGGCTGTTCCTTCTCCCTCTGTAGAACTGGTTGTGACTCGACCTCCATCTTGGATGTAGATGGTGCTAACATTGATAATGACTCCTTAGCCTCATCCTTCTCATCCTTCTGAATCTCATCCAATCCCACTGTGAATCCACCCTGCTCCATAGCTTACCTCTCCAAATTGTAGATCTCATCCTCTGTAAACAATGGAGGGTGCTCCTGTGATGTCCAATCATAGTAAAGATTTATGTCATCCAATTCAAGTGGACTAGCTTGTGTTTCCTCTGCCTTTCTTATGTGCAACCAAAGGTTATATTGCACAAAGACAAGGTCATTGAGGCGTTTCTATGCTAACATGTTCCTTTGCTTCCTATGGATGGCTTCGAACAAGCTCCAATTGTGCTCACAACTGGATGAAATACAAGGCTGGCATAAGATTTAAAGGGTAAGTCTTGCAGATTTGGGGCATTTCCACCCCAATTTCGCCATCAAGCATCTGCAAAATAAAATATTAACTAGTTAGAAAGCAAGGTGAAAACATATTTTAGTAACCTAATTTTTATCTACTTATCATGCATGTGAAAGACACGGATATAGAGGCGAAAACGGGGTTGAGGAAGTACCCCGCCTCATGAATGGGTTGGTGGAGTTGATTGTTCCACCTCCTATCAATAATTTCCCATATGGGGTCAAATTTAAGGTTGTCCCCCTTGTAATTTTTGATAGCCTCTTTGGTCCTATCCATGGCCTAATAAAGATACCCCTTTGGGGTTTGATCCCCATCTACCGAGCGGAGAACTCTAATCAAGGGCTCCGACACTTACTATTGAAAAGTAGAAAAAGATTATCATTAATCATTAGAGACTAGAGTAAAAAATTAATAATGAAAGACTTGATTCTCGAATACAAAAAAATCAAATATTCAACTGTTGAAGTTTCCAAGTTACCTTCATAATTTCTATAGCACTTTGTGCAAATTGGTTGTCAAAGACAATGTTTGCAACACTTTCTCCTTCAAGCTTCTTTGAATAACTCGAGTATAGCCATGTTTGACTCACAAACATTTGCTGTAAAGCTATCAAAGAAGTAAGAATACTTTGCAATGTTAAGAAAATCGTTGCAAACCTTGTGACTTCCGCTTTGACAAACTCCTTCCCTTGGGTGTGTTCTCTCATTAAGTGAAGAACCCAAGGGTGATTGTAGATGTATTTTGTTATCTTCTTGCATCCTCTACAATTGTTCTCACCCAATCTAGTTTTCCTATGTCCTCCAAAAGAAGGTCAAGGACATGTGCTACACAAGGAGTCCAAAAAAGTGTACTATATTTATTTTGGAGGATCCAACCAGTTGCCACATATGCCATTGCATTGTTGGTTATGATTTGCACCACATTATCAATTCCCACCTCCATTACAACTTTCTCTAATATCATAACCAAAATTTCAGGCGTTTTTACCTTGTTGGAGGCGTCCACGGATTTTTAAAAAACTTCATCCTTGCAAGAAACCAAAAAATTGATGATGGTGCGGTTTTTGCCATCCGTCCATCCATTTGAAAGAATGGTGTAACCACATTGTTTTCATTGTAATTTTTGCTCATCTACCACATCTTCGGCCCTCAAAATTGCATTTGTGAGCAACCTACAAGTACGGAGTAAAATCAACGTTAAGTACACAATTTTGATTAAGAAAATAACTTACATTCAACAAATATAAGTAATTACTATAAAAAAAAACAAAAAAAAAACTTTAGTCTACACTCTAAAAATCAAAAGTCAAGTCATAAGCTATCAAGAGTCAAAACTAGAAGTTAAAACTTAAAAAGTAAAACTGTAAAACATTTAAAAATTAAAACAAGTGAACTAACCTCCCACTCTAGTTTGCAAGAGAAGGCACCTTGTGTCCCTTTCCCACCATAATAATTCCGGTAACAAAATTCAGCCAATATGGACTTTGCTGCAACATTGAAGGGAATGTTGTTGAAGTGCCAGAAATTGGCTCATTGAATGTCTACTTGTCGATGCACATCGCTATTCCTCCCAGTACTCTCGAATTATGGTTGTGCTCTAGGTGTGTTTCTGTGCACAAAAAGACTATCTATAGAAGACGATTGTGGCACTGATGGTGGTGGTCTACTAGAAGCAGCAAAAGTGGTGGCCAAGGGGATATTCGATTTGTGGATATGTGGGCCATGAAGAGAGCCCACTATGCCCTCAAGTGTTGCTTATTCTTCTTCAAGGTTGACTGGGATACCTGGTCGTAACCTACATTATTTCTTTATGATCCTTTATATTTTGAGTTGAATCTAAATTGTTTTAGCAAAATCCAAACTAATAATAATGATTAGAAAATAATAAAGGATTCTTAAAAATGAGACATAGTGGGATATCTTGAGATTCATAAATGGCTTCTCTCATGGCTAGTTTTGCCCTTTCCCTTTGGAATTTTTTCTCTTCTTGGGCAGTGAGAAAAGCATTCATTTTTCTTTTTATTTCTTTTGTGGTTTTCGCACAAACCCTCGTGTCATGCTTTTTGATCCCGCCAAGGTGGTATTTCAAATAGGATACGCCTCCACTAATTGCTTTTTCACACTTTATGCAAATCACGGTATTAATTTCGGGTGCAATACTTCCAAGCCTTATCTCTAACCCCTTTAGGACACGTGCCTACATATCTAGATGGACATGCATCTATTGAGGCACTGGCAGACCCTGTAGCTAACCCAATTGTTGATGTATCTCTATTTGCCATTCTAATCAAATTTCAACCTACACATACAAATTGAAACCACAAATTAATATATTATATTTTAATAAAAATTTTTAGCAAACAAACTAAATTAGTTTAAAACTTTAAGTAATTATAAACATAGTTGAAACTTGAAAAAAAAAGAAAGTGTTCGAGTTTGAAATTTTTAAGAAAATATGAAGTTCTTGAGAAACTATGAAAAAATCTACAAAAATTGCTAAAAATTGGTGTTAAATCTTGTTCATTATTATCTAAAACAATTTAGAGTACATTGGAAATGCTATTATAGAGTTTCTATAAACTTAGATGCAACAAGACAAAATGATCTTAAAAAAAAAGAAATTTGAAAACTTACCTGTGAATCCGATTTTTCCTTGGAAGCCTTTTTTTTCCTCCCCAAACAGTAGTTTGCAACTCTCAAAATGTAAAATGAAGTTGAATTGGGCCGACAGTCCCTATGAGCAGACAGTGGCCGATAACTAACTAACTTATCACCAGTTTATCGACTATAAGTTGGGATTTTATTTGCGATAAAAGATCTTATCACCGAGTTATCTGCGAGAAGTGAATCTATGGTTTGCACTATGAATATCAGATACCAAATAGGTTAAGGATGATTGGAAATAGTTTGGGATCACTGACTGAAATTGATGAAGAAACCCTAAATTGTAATTCATTCATTTATGCAAGATTGCGATTCACATTTATTTATGCCATTGCTATAGGGATATTTATTGATACCCCATTGGGTGAATGGTGATAGTAGATTGACATAGAAGAAAGAAAGTTCTATTTCCTTACGGACGTTGGAAACATTGGGCTTATAATTGCCTTAAAAAATCTAAAACCGTAATAGAAGAAATTTGGAAGGAAAAAATGTTAGATCCTGCTCTAAAACTCAAGCCAGTTGAGACTTCTAGAACCAAAATCAAAATAGTAAAAGGTAAATCATCAAGTTAGACTTCAAAAACCATTCCCAATTGCTCAAATCTCATTCCATGCTTTCCACATAGGCTGATTTTAGAAGGCAAAATGTTTTTTGAGGAGGAAGAGTTGGAAAAAGATGAGATAGACATTATTGATTTGAGATGTATAAGCCAATCTGCATCAAAGATACTCAGATACTGACTATGGGGGAAGAAATGGGTAGTGAGGAAGGACACACAAACATCCAATAATGCTTGTTGAGGTTTGAGGAAAACTCTTCCTTACAGAGCATTGGAGAGCACACATGGGATGTTAGGGGCTTCAATACCCCTAACAAATGGCGCATGACCAAGCAATATGGATACAATCTTGGATAACATAATGATACTCCAAGAAACAAAACTTAAATGAAAGGACACGATCTTTATATCACATTGCAAAGGTTCACAAAGCTTGTCCATTGAAGCCATCAACTCTATTAGTGGCATGAGTATCCTTTGGTATTCAAAAAAGTCTCAATGGACCAATACAACCTTGAGGCAAATTGGATGATTTGCAAGGTAAAGTCATACTTGAGATATTTGTTTTGTTTTAACATATATAGCCCGATTAAAACAGAGGAGAAAGTAGGTTTGTGTAAACATTTACGAAACCCATTTCAGAATATAAAGATGACAAAATTAGCTAAGGTTGTGACTTCAACAACATCCTAAGGTTGCAAGAAACTAATGGTGGCCTCTCATAAGAACCTTTAATTTTTAAAAGATTTTAGAAACTTTGTTTATGCAAACAGATTCATTGATGTTGCGACAAGAAAATGGAATATGCTGTGATGTTTTGTTTCAGATTTGGCACTTCACAAGTGCTACTTCCATTGTAGGGCATTTTCACCCCACAATACTTCCACCATACAACCCTTCACTTCCACCTCACGATGCCACACTCCACCCGTATGGAACTACCACCACACAGTCAACATCCACCCGTACAACTCCACTCCACACGTACAACTCACACTGTACGACACTTGGCACTCAACACCCAACACTCAGCTCTCGGTGCTTGGCACTCGACCCTTGGCGCTTGGCACTTGACACTTGGCACTCGACACTTGGCACTCAACACCCTTTAGCACGGGGCACACCTTGACACTCTTAATTGATACGAGTCAACTGAATGGTTCACAGATGCCAAATGTATTATTGATGAATAAATTCTAACAGAGGGCACTCACCAATAACCAAAATGAATTGCAAAGACCAGAGAATTTGCATTTTCAAATTATATATATCTCAGATTACATCAGATGGGTCTTCAAATGAAGGCTTCACAGATCCAGATCAATAGGCAGAATAGGGTGAGAAGTTATTCCCACCGAGATTGCAAATACAAAATAGGGAGGATCTTGCACCTCTGAAACTCCAACAGTACAAAACTCCAATTGGAATTCGCAAATACAAGGAAAACATCAAATCCACCATACCTACAACTAGGCCAAACACGACCTTATAAATGGGCTCTAGGAAGTTTCCTGAAGGGTTACAAATAGACCGACATTACTTTTTATTTATTTTATTACTTGGGTCTCCTTTTATTTATTAATTAATTAAATAGATCCTTATGATATTAATAAAATTTTACGATCACTTAATTAATTCACTTAATTAAGACACTTTATAAAAATTGGGGACATTACAAATCCGTGCTGCCCATAGATTGCTTGCCCTCAAGCAATTTGTCATCAAATCATTTGCCCATTGTGAAGCTCCAAGACCCCAAACCATGCGCGGATGTCGGTAGTCATATCTGCTGAAATCTCCATCAAGCTTCCGCTGCTCCACTTTGATATAAACATTGCCCTTCCTGGAGTCTCAGGATCCGATTGAAGCCAATTGTTAAACACATCGATGCTTAGATCCCAAGCTTTCATGCTATCATGCCAATCAATCTCTTTCAAAAAATGATGGTCTGGAATCTCAAAGCTTAGGTGCAACTTGTTCTTCCCATGAGGAAACCACTCACATGAAGAGATTGCAATCATGTACACTTCATGCCCAACCAAAGGGTAAACTTCATATTCAACCAATTGTAGAGATTGCTCCTGTAAGGGATTATCGGTAGAGATTGCATCTCTATGAGGCTGATCAACCACTGTTGGCTTAACAAAATTCATACAAACATCTTTCTCATGACTATACGTAGGTTGGCCTACCTTTGATTTTGATTGAGTTCTTAATTCAGGATCCAACTCCTCTTTTCTTCTCATTACATAGTACCTATCAAAGGATTCGGTAGCCTTGATCTCCTCAGGTTCATTGGAGTGTTCATCAAAGATTCTGATGACCTCCTTATGCACAAGTATACATTTTCTTGTCAGAAAATCCTTCCTCTTTTGGTATTTGTTATACCACTTGGCGATTTTAGTGGCAGCAATTTCATTATCCCTTTCCTCCATTTTTTCCATTTCTATAATCATCCCAACCATTCCATAGGCTGGTAGGATTTTGGCTTTGATACCACTGTGATGCTCTGTTTCAGATTTGGCACTTCACAAGCGTGACTTCCATTAGGGCATCTTCACCCCACAACACTCCCATTGTACAACCCTTCACTTCCATTGCACAATGCCACACCCCACCCGTGCAGCCAGTACGACGACTCCACCCATACGGAACTACCACCACACGATCACTTCCACCTATATGACTCCACTCCACATGTACGGCTCACACCGTCTGACACTTGGCACTTGATGCTTGGCGCTCGACACTTGACACTCAATGCTAGGCACTTGGCACTCGACACTCGACACTTAACACTTTGGTGCTTGGTGTTAATATGTTAAGATTTATGTAAGGAAAAATACAATCTATAGATAGCTTTTAAGACTGAAAATAATAATGACAAAAATTAACAAAGAAAGGAGAAGATAATACCCGATTTGTAGCAAATAATTCCTCTTCACTTTGAGCCTAATGTTCTTCCATCTTCAGCTGCATATCTTCTTCTAATGTGTATGAGAAATGAATAATAATTATTCAATGTATGACTGCTGCAATAATCAAATTTGGATCTGCTTGTAGAGCGAATTTCCTTGACATGTTATGTCTTCTATGTCTTAGATAATTCGCACCATGGGTCACATATATATCTGTGTGAAGACATTCAAAAGACACACCTCAACATCAATGGTAAAGGTTGACCTGGATCAGCTAAGTATATTTCGCATAGTATTAACCAGTGTTACATGACTCGGACTCGCCTCAGACTCGGCAAGCTAGATTCGGGCTCGGACTCGGACTCGGCGCCCGGACTCGGCAAATTGAAAAAACCCAAGAAATTCAGAGATTTTTAAGGATTTAAATCTTTTTTCATGCATCATTCAATCAATTAACATCAAAGACATAATAATTGACATAAATAGAAGCTACTTTGCATACATAGACAAGTTTACATCGATCACATAAGTATACATGCGAAGCAAATTACTAAAGGAAATAAGTTAACTGTTAAACAACTTAAACTAATCAATAAATAACACCATTACAAATCTGAAATATAATATTATAAATAGTGTCACTGTCAAAGACTCAAAAGTCTCCAATATCATGGAATATGAAATCCATGGAATCAAAAGTTCAAAACATATATCAAAATAAAAGGCCCTATGTCTTCCTGCGTATATGCCAAAGGTCATGGAAGATTCTGCAGCCATCTTCTGTCCCTGTGTCTGAGGCTCAACCTCAATGGCATCCTCATCATCCTCACCATCCTCACCCTCCTCATAATCATCATCATCATCCTCAGATCCGTCACTCTCAGCCTTAGGGTCCTCCACTGGGTCTCCTTGCGCTCTAGCCTCCTCCTATGCCATAGCTACTGCCTCTGCATCTCGATCCACCTGATCAACCCAGTCCAAGTCTTCATTACTGAAGACAGGATCATCAATCTCAGTGTTCCACTCTGCTAGTGGATCAACCTCCTCTAAAACAATAGGAGATGTGTCAGTGCCCAAGATTTGTCTATGGCGAAGGCGAAGGTTGTAATGCACAAACACAAGATCATTCAACCTTTTCACAACCAACCTATTGCGCTTCTTCGAGTGTATATGCTCGAACATACTCCAATTGCGTTCGCATCCTGTAGCACTAGCTGGTTGGCTCAAGATACGAACTACAATCTTCTGTAAATTTGGCACTGAATTACCAAATATCTCCCACCATGCATCTGAAACAAGAGATTTTAAAAATCAATTCAATAACTTTGACTTTATCAATGTAAAATGGTAATAGATTTAGAAATTAGAATTTAGATTTTAGAATCACAGATTTTTACTTGGCATCAATAGCATCCAATTTTTCTTGCATAATTCTCGTGAGAAAAAGTCTCCTTGTGCAGTCCTGTACATTTCTATCTCACGGACTATATGTGTTCCAACTGATTCATCTATTGACATTCTCTCTACAACATCATAAAGCCCACTCCACACCTCATCATCTAACTTAAAATCTGGGCTGAATTGGTATGCTGGATTAAGGAAGTGGGCAGCTGCATGTACAGGCCTATGAAGTAGATTGTACCATCGTCGATCAATGACAGCCCATATGGGACCATATTTATCCCGATTCCCTCCAAATTTTTTTTTAATGGCCTCTTTCACCCTATCCATGCCCTCATAGATATATCCCATTGTGGGCTTCTCCCCATCAGCAATTGGTAGGAGAACAATAAGAGGCTCTATGAATTGCAATCATTGTGAAAGTAGAAAGTTAGAAACATTAAGCTTTAAGTTTTACTTTAAAAAATGAACAATGAACATAAACAAGTGTGAACAAAAATGATGAAATGAAATGGAAATGAGGACAAAAAGGAAATTTACCTCCACCATATCCTTGGTCGGTTGCCAAAAGCCAGTCACATCAAAAACACAATCAGCTGACTCTATCCCCGCACTGGTCTTTGCATATGATGATGAAGTCCACTCTTCACTTACAAACATGCGTCTCAAACCACCCTTGTTTTTAAGCAAATATTGCAACGTGATAAAATTTGTTGCAAATCGGGTGACCCCTGGATGAACCAACTCTTTTTCTTTTGTGAACTGCCTCATAAGGTTGAGGACTCAAGTATGATTATATATGAATTTACAAATTTTCCTTCCTTTCTCTACACATGTTTGTATCCATGAAAGTTTGCCAAGATCCTCCAACATGAGGTCAATGCAATGGGTAGCACAAGGGGTCCAAAACAAGTGGGGGTGCCTCTCCATAAGAAGTTTACCTGCAGCAACATAATTTGCTGCATTATCTGTGACTATCTGAACCACATTCTCCTCACCCACCTCCTTCAACACATCCTCAATTACCTCACAAAGATACTCATCTTTTTTTATTTTCCTTGAAGCATCAATTGATTTCAAAAACACTGTAGCACCTGAGGAAAACAAAAGCAATATAGTACAATCATAATTTAAATCAACTAATCACTAAATCAATAGTTTACTACTAGTAATAACAAGTAAGTACAAGTTCTACAATTACCTGATGAAGAGACAAGAAAATTAAGCAGTGTTCTATTTCTTCTGTGGGTCCAACCATCAGTCATTATTGTGCAACCCTTCCTACTCCATAGTTCATGCTGCTCCTCAATTGCAACTTTTACATCAGCCACCTTTTGGGTCAAAATAGGACCTTTTAGCTGCTCATCAGTAGGGGCTTTGAACCCCGGGCCACAAATAGTAATAGCATCTATTGCAATTTGCCAATAAGGAGACTAACAAATTAAAAAAACACAATAAGTATACTAGTAAGTTTTACTTTCAAGTTTCAACTTTCAAAATTAATATAATGAATATGGCATATTCTTGAAACTTAAAAGTTAAAAACAAGAAAACTAAGACATAGAAAGTAAAATAATAAGTTACCTTGCTGTATTGAATGAAATGTCTTTGTAGAAAAACAAATCTCCAAGTGCCATCTTGGCAGTCTCATGTTTGTCCTTATTCCAAGCCATGCTCTCAAGCGATGGTTGGGCACCCGGAGTCGTGCGTGGAACAAACATGGAATCTAGTGTGGATTTCTTCTTACGAATCCGAGGCCCAATGGTCATACTTGCACTTGCAGTATGACTACTAGACGAAGGTAATGGGGAATGAAAACTTGAAGAGCTCTCTCCACCTAACCTTGCCATTTCTTGATGTTGCTTCTTTCTTAATTCTTTCTTCTCTTCATGGGCCTCTAAATGAGCTTGCATTTCACGAATAAGCTCTGGTGTTGCTTTTTTGGCATGGTTTAGCATCATGCCCTAATATATGTGCAAGGTGGTATTTTAGTCTATTAATACCTCCCCCATTAAATTTAGCAAAACAATTCCAACATGTAACTACTTTTTTTTGGCCTGCGATTGCATATTTCCAAGCCTTATCCTTTGCTACATGAACAGGGTCTGCATCTGGGTTAACTGAAGGTCTAGACGAAGTACTCTCATGCTGAGACTCATGC
The DNA here is from genome assembly GCA_027943335.1 of Chamaecyparis obtusa. Taxonomy (NCBI): domain Eukaryota; kingdom Viridiplantae; phylum Streptophyta; class Pinopsida; order Cupressales; family Cupressaceae; genus Chamaecyparis; species Chamaecyparis obtusa. Next base: position 140,771 of record BSBK01000566.1, read on the forward strand.
TGAGACATGCTGCAATATATCATAAATAAAAAAAATAAGCATCTACAATAATAAAAATCAAAGACTATGGCCTCTTACTTATCAAGTTTTTTTATCAACATAAAATGTAGGAAATCTAAGATTCTAAAGACAAACAAATGTAAACACAATGAAAATATGAAGTTTGAATCTAAAAAATTCATAAAACAACACAAAAATGCAACTTACCTCTTCGAAATTGCTCCCAAAATGAAGAAATGCAGCTCAAATTTATAGAGGTCTCCTCCAAATGCTTCGTTCAGCTCCTTGCAATGTGTGCATACAAGCTAGAAACTATCACAAGCAATCAGCAATCAACGTATGAGAGCCAATCGATTTCCTGATTTTTTGTCTAAAACCCCTATATTCTCTTCCCAAGTCTTTTTCCTCTCTTCTAAGCCTTTCAAAATGATAGAATGACCTTTTTAGGTCAAATAGAAGTCATATAAGGAAAAAGAAATTATTAAAAAGTATTAAGTTTTTATGTTTTTTTTAGTGGCTGGACGCACTGAGTCCAAGCCATGGGACTCGGCGAGTCCAGGCGAGTCCAAGGACTCGGTGAGTCCTGCAGACTCGTCCAGGACTCGGCGAGTCCCGGAACACTGGTATTAACACAAGTCGTCCCTTTTGGACAATATGAAGTCGTCCCTCTAGGACAATATAAAGATGTTTCTTATCTTTCATTCAGAGTTTAATACAACAATTAATGAGATGTATGTTGAGATAAATAATAAATAATAGGTATATTATTTATTATTCATCTCAGCATACATGTCATTGATTTGATCTTTCCGAAAAGGCCACAAATATCAACACTTCCTCTTGGTCTTGAGGGAAGATCAAAATAATTTCATAATTAACATAATGTAGTTAGATGATGTAATGAATGATATCATGTCCCTAGAATATCTCATGATGTAAAGTCTAATCACAGAGTCTCAACGCTCTAATGCTCAAATATGCAAGAGCCTCAATGCTCAAATATGTAGGAGCCTCAACGCTCAAATATGGAAGAGCCTCAACGCTCAAATATGCAATGCTTACAAAAGCAAATGTATGAATATGTTAGTATAACAAAATACTCATATTTTCACCATGCCAAGTTTATTTCTAAAATGCTCAATTTTGTTCTTAGCAAGGGGTTCGGTTAGAATATCTGCAGTTTGTTCCTTAGTACAGACATATTTTAATTTAATAGCTTTCATTTCTACCATGTCTCTAATATAGTGATATGAAATTTCAATGTGTTTGGATTTGTTGTGGAACATGAGGTTAATAGCAAGTTTAATACAACTTTGATTATCACAGTGAATAACTGTAGGTTCCATGGGTTGACCAAATAATCCTACAAGGAGTTTTCTTAACTGAATTGCTTCTTGGGCTCCTAAGGAGGCAACAATATACTCAGCTTCAGTAGAGCTTTGGGCAACGAAATTTTGTTTCTTTGTAAACCAAGAGATCATAGCTGACCCTAAGCTAAAACATCTTGAAGTACTCTTACGATCTGATGAGCATCCAGCCCAATCTGAATCTGAGAGGCCGTGAAGCTAATTTCTTATTTTTATATAATAAGCCATACTCTATGGTTCCTCGAAGATATCTTAAAATGTGTTGGAGTGCACTCATATGAAGTTGTTTTGGTTCTACCATAAATTGACTTAGAGAATTTACAACATAACATATGTCAGGTCTACAATTTATTAAGTACATTAAGGATCCAATAATTTGTCTATAAAGAGTAGGATTTGCTAATTCTAAACTAAACGTAGCTTCTCTAAACTTGAGAAGTTTTTTTTCCATGGGAGTTGACATAGGTTTGTAGTCCATCACACCAAATCTTTTTAATATATCAATTGTGTATTTACCTTGATTTAAGATGATTCCATTAGATTGTTGCCACACTTCTAAACCAAGGAAGTAGTGAAGGAGTCTTAGGTCCTTCATTTCAAATTCCTTTGCAAGATCTAGTTTGCACTTTTCTATGAGGTATTCTTCACCTGTAATTAGAAGATCATCCACATATAATACTAAAATTAACATATCACCATTTGTAATCTTAAGTTATAAATTAGGGTCTACATCGTTCTTAGTGAATCCTAATCCGAGAAGATAACAAACAATCCTTTCATACCAAGCTCGAGGAGCTTGTTTGAGCCCATATAGTGCTTTCTTGAGTTTACATATGTGAGATTGTTGATCATGAATAATGAATCCTTCAGGTTCTAAATAAACTTATTCTATTTCTCCATTTAAAAAGGCAGTTTTCACATCCATTTGATGAATCTTCCATCCTTTGGATGCTGCAATTGCAATTATAGTTCTAACAGATGTATAAGGTGCAATAGGTGCAAATGTTTCTTCATAGTCAATTCCTTCCTTTTGGGAGAAACCTCTAGCTACAAATCTTGCTTTATGTTTTTCTATACTTCGATCTGTAGCATGTTTTATTTTGAATATCCATTTAGAAGATACTATAGATTTGCCTTTAGGTCTAGGGACGATGTCCCAAACATCATTCTTAATAAGGGATCTATATTCTTCTATCATAGCATCTTTCCATGCCTGGTGGGAGAGAGCCTTTTTAGAAGAGGAAGGTTCTGAATCTATAATCTCACTCATAAATGCAGTATAGTTAGTTTATCTCTTTGGTCTTTTGCTTTCCCTAAATGTTCCTGGAGGAGCTGCATAGTTGTTTGGATATTCCAACATCTTTGTGGCCCAAAGTGGCCTCTTCTTGTTGATAGTGGAAGAGCTAGGAATGCATGGGATATCTATAGGTTCAGGAGCATCTTCAATGATCTCATTTCTCTCCCTCTGAATCTCGGAAGGGTTGAATTTTATCAATGGATTGAGATAAATTATCATACTCATTTGAATTATCCTTAGATTTTGAGAAGGCAAGGTCTTCTTCAAATATTACATCTCTACTCAATTCGATTTGATTTTTGACCCGGAACGTAGATTCTATATGCACTGGTTGAATCATTGTATCCTACAAGTATACCTTTCTTTTCTGATGGTTCTAATTTAGATCTCTTCTCTTTAGGAATATGGAAGTATACAGGACATCCAAAGATTCTTAAGTGATTGATGTTAGGTTTGTTCCCAGTAAATGCTTCTTCGGGAGTCTTATTTTCTAAGGATGAATGAGGACATTTGTTTTGAATATAGACTGCGGTGTTAGATGCCTCAGCTCAAACTGGAGTGAGAAGATCTTGGTCGCGAAGCATAGCTCTTGTAGTTTCTACAATGGCTCTATTTTTCCTTTCTGCAACACCATTTTGTTGGGGATTATAAGGAACTGTAAACTCCCTCTTAATTCCTGCTTCTTTACAGTAGGTGTTGAAGACCTCAGAAGTGTACTCGCCTCCATTATCTGATTTAAGAACTTTTATCCTTTTGTTGGTGAGATTTTCTATTAGAGATTTAAACTCTTTAAATTTCTTGAGAACTTCAATTGATTCTTTGCTTTTGAGAAAGTATATCCATGTTTTCCTAGAGAAATTGTCCACAAATATAATATAATATAGACATCCTCCTATGGATGGTACAAACATGGGCCCACAAAGGTTAGTGTGAATGATTTCTAGAATTTCTTTAGTTTTACTTTCACTGTTGTTAAAGGTAGTCTTAATATTCTTTCTGAGAGCACAACCTTTACAGACACCTTCATGTTTTAAGGGTAGGTTAGGAAGACCAACAACTAGATTGAACATAGATGATAATGTCTAAAAATTTAGGTGACCTAATCTCCTATGCCATAGTTCACAAGGATCAGTGGATGCAACTTAGAGAGTTTGAAGAGAGGTTGTATCAAGCTTGTATAAGCATTCATGACGAATTCCTATAGTATAGGCTTGTTTTAGATTTGAAGTTTTAGGCCATGCCAATACTTTCCCTTTCATAAAGGTGATTCTATAGCCTTTATCCTCAAGGGCTGATATGGAGACAAGATTTCGTTTTAGGCCTGGGACATATAAGACTTCATATAGTTGAAGGGTTATCCCGAATTTCAATTGGATAAGACAATTCCCAATTCCCAAGATAGGATAAGAGGTATCATCTCCTATGGTGACTTCTTCTCTACAGGTTTCTATAATGAATCTAAATACTCTTTGAATCCAGTTATATGCCTAGAAGCCCCGCTATCAATAACCCAAGAATATCGATTAGATGTTTGAGTTGATAGGGCAGAATAGAGGGCTAGATTATCCATAATTTCTAAGCCTGATACCATGTTAATATATTCAGATTTATGTAAGGAAAAATACAATTTATAGATAGCTTTTAAGACTGAAAATAATAATGACAAAATTAACAAAGAAAGGAGAATATAATACCCGATTTGTAGCAAATAATTCCTCTTCACTTTGAGCCTAATGTTCTTCCATCTTCAGTTGCATATCTTCTTCTAATGTGTATGAGAAATGAATAATTATTATTCAATGTATGACTGCTGCAATAATCAAATTCGGATCTGCTTGTAGACCGAATTTCCTTGACATGTTATGTCTTCTATGTCTTAGATAATTCGCACCATGGGTCACATATATATCTGTGTGAAGACATTCAAAAGACACAACTCAACATCAATAGTAAAGGCCGACCTAAATCGGCTAAGTATATTTCGCATAGTATTAACACAAGTCGTCCCTTTTGGACAATATGAAGTCATCACTCTAGGACAATATAAAGATGTTTCTTATCTTTCATTCAGAGTTTAATACAACAATTAATGAGATGTATGTTGAGATAAATAATAAATAATAAGTATATTATTTATTATTCATCCCAGCATACATGTGTTGGCATTAACCGGTAACGATGTGACCGGTACATGGCAAAGAGGTGTTGTCATTGATGACTAGGCATGCAAACATTGTTCGAAAGGAACAGGCAAGTAAAGCTGACAATAACAAGTGCAAGAGAGAGACTGGTTTGGAGACCATTGACACATAGCGAGCAAGAGGAGGCAGTGTCTCTGTAACTGATAAATTGCTAATTGATCATCAGAGAAACCGGTACCCAAGGAAGGTGCAACCGGTAATCAAGGATTCAGAACTGCGACCGATAATGTGTATAACCGGAACCGAGGAATCAAACCGGTAATGAGAGGAATCAAACCGGTAAAGACAGAGAAGGGAAATGTGACAGGTGATGGTTTTTACCTGTGCACAACCTAAGGATATAAGCTGATCAGTGAAGATATCATTGAGATTGATGAACTGGGGAAAGTCACAGTCAACAAACACTTGTGTGACTCTTAAACCGAGATTTGTTGCACAAAATCTGGATGACTTTGTGTTATCAAGATTATTAGTGCAAGGCACAATTGAAGGTTTTAATGCTGAAGTTTATGGCATTAAAGCATGGAGAAATCTCAAGTAAAGGGAAACTTTCCACATAAAGCATAAAAAGCACATGGCATGCATCGGATGTTTCCGCAGCAAACAGAGACTCAACTGGGTGATGGATTTGAAGGAGGTCTTTGTGAAGGACGTGCATGTAAAAAACAGAAAGGGCAAGAAGACTATATATTCTTCAACCTGTGAAGGATATTGTTTGCCTTCATTCTGCCAAAGAAAAGAGTGAACTTGTATGCTGAGAGAAGCTACAAAAAGGTGAAGAAAAAAAGAGTGTGTAAGGAAGCACAACAAAAGAAGGAGAGCATACTTGTGGTGATTGGTGATGACTCTCCATTGAGAAGCACAATGATCTTATCAGGCTCAGTAAAGCCATTTCTGAAAGATCAAACCCTCTATTGCTCTCTAACAATTGCAATAGAAAAATTCCATTATTTTGGGTGGACATTAACAGGTCCCTTGTACTAAATCCCTTAACTGGGTGACATCTGTGTAGATGTTCTAAGTCCTCTAACCAAGCATGTTCTAACAGGCCTTATTTCCTAAATCCTTTAACCGGGTCACATCTAACAGTGTGTTTGTAATCCTTTGACAGAGAAGACTCCTTACAGGGCGCACTTCAGAAGAGTGCAAAATATGTGAGGTTTCCTCACACCGTAGTTTTTTCCCGATTTGGGTTTCCATGTGATAAATCTAGTGTTTCTTATTGCTTGATTATGTGATAGCTATTTCTGTGATAGAATCTATTCTGCTTACTGTTTTAATTAGATTATATCAGATTTGTTTCTTAAGTTTTATTGGGTGCTGATTCACCCCTCCCTTCTCAGCACCGGTTGGGACCATCAACATGTCATTGATTTGATCTTTCCGAAAAGGCCACAATTATCAACACTTGGCACTCGACACCCTTCAACATGTAGCACCCCTCGACACTCTTAATTGATACGAGTCAATTGTATGGTTCACAAATGCCAAATGTGTTATTGATGAATAAATTCTAACACATGGTACTCACCAACAACAAAATGAATTGGAAAGACCAGAGAATTTGTATTTTCGGATTATATATATCTCAGATTACATCAGATAGGTGTTCAGATGAAGGCTTCACAGATCTGGATCAATAGGCAGAATAAGGTGAAGAGTTACTCCCACCGAAACTGCAAATACATAATAGGGAGGATCTTGCACCTCTGAAACTGCAATAGTACAAAACTCCTACTGGAGTTCGTGAATACAAAGAAAACATCAATTCCACCATACCTACAACTATGCCAGACACAACCTTATAAATGGGCTCTGGGAAGTTTCCCGAAGGGTTACAAATAGGCTAACATTACTTTTTATTTATTTTATTACTTGGGGCCTCATTTATTTATTAATTAATTAGATGGATCCTTATGATATTATTTAAATTTTAGGATCACTAAATGAATTAACTTAATTAAGACACTTTATAAAAATTGGGGACATTACATATGCACATGAATAAATGAATGAGTTGGCTTCTTGAATATTTTTTGTCTAGAAAGCTTCTAGTATTGATTGTGTGAGCAATTTTTCCATCAACGTTTTGGATCGATGTTTAAGAATGACTCGAAATGTTGATTGAAAAATTGCTCACATAGTCAAATCCAAAAGCTTTCTAGAGCAATTATTATGGATTGTGGAAATTTCATGCTTTTTCTTGAATATAGCCAAAACGTCTTGATAGATTTTTGTCATTTGTGAACTGGCTGAATTCCAAGGCTTTGTGGGAAGCATTGATCCATCTACACTCTAGATTTGATCATTGCCTAGTTGAGTTTTTAATAAAGGTAGATGAATCACTAGTGAAATGTTGCTTCAAATGTGAAAAATGTGGCTTTGGAGTTTGAGCAAAAGATTTGATCAGACTATTGGAAGAATGGTGGAAAAATGCTCTGGTAAAATTGGGGTTAAAAAGCTACGAACTTGTGAAGAAATTAAACCATATCATAGGACTGCTGAAAGAATGGAATAAGAAATCCTCGAAAAATATCTTTGAATAGAGAGGAAGGATAGAATACTAGATACAAATTTTGAATAAAGGAGTAATCTAGAAGGGGAATGTTCTAAGCTGATTATTTGGAAGAAATAAAGCTAATGGCACAAGAGGAAACATTTTAGAAGAGCAAATCTAGATATATGGCTTGCTAAGGGGATTTCAATACTAAGTACTTAAATAATACTGCCAAAGTGTGAAGATTACAAAATAGATTAAGGAAATATAGACTGTGTTTGGGATTAGGCTTAGAACTTGCCACCAAATTCAGGAAGTAGTAAAACTCTTTTAAAACTTGCTTGCCTCGGATGAACTTGGGGAGCCACGTCACGTCGAGGAAACTTTCATGCATTCCTGCACTCATAATGCTTGTGGTTAACACAATTCGAATGTCCCCATTTACCAAGGAAGAAATTAAGACTACTACCTTTGTGTTGAATTCAAATAGATAACTTGGTTGAGGCAGATTTCCTACACTTTTCACCAAAAGAGTTGGCATTTCTTAGGACAAGAGGTTTGAGACATTACTGAGTATAATAGGGTCAAGAGGAGAATGGCAAGAAATGCAAATAACTCCTTGATTGCCTTACTACCTAAGGATGGTTTCTCTACATTTGTAGACTTTTGCTCGATATCACTATCAAATGCACTATATAAGATCATTGCAAAGGCACTGTAATCTCCCCAATTTTTAATAAAGTGACTTAGTTAAGTTAATTAATTGAGTGGTCCTAAAATTTAAATAATGACCTATTTTATTATTAAATAAAGGGGCCAAAATAATAAAATAATAAATAATAAATTCATGTCAACCCATTGTAACTTTCTAGAATCTTCTTGGAGGCCTTTATAAGATGTTGGCTGGTACCATAGGTCATTGTTGTGGAGTTATCTTTTCTTGTGTATTTGCAATTCCAATTGGAATTATGTCTTGTGTGCAGTTTCAAAGGTGGAAGACCCTCCCTAGTCTCTAATTGTAGTTTAGGTGGTTAGTAGCCACCGTAGTCCGTCATTTAAGATATCACTTCAGATATTTCATTGTGTATTTCATTATCAAATTTGTGAAGTCTTCTAGCAAAGACAAATTTGTGCATCTGGATATAATATGAGAATATAAGTCTCCAATCCTCTAATCTATAATCTATTGTGTTATCTTGGATTACAATAATAGTCATTCATATTTATGAATAGATCGAGTATAATATTTGGTCGTCAGGTACCAAGCGCTGAAGGTTGAATGTCGAAGGTGTCGAGTGCTGAGGGGTGCTGAATTGCAGTGTGTGGTGTGGAGTTGTGCGACATGTCGTGTGCAGCATGTGGCGTGCGGCGTGTTGAGTGCAATTGTTCAGTGTGCGATATGCAGAGTGCTAGTGGTATAGTGGCAGTGTGCTATTGATACGGTGGAAGTGTGCTACTGGTACGGTGGAGGTGTACTGTCCAGTATGGTGGAAGTGTGAGTCTGGTAGGGTGGAAGTGTTCCGTACAGTTGAGGGTGTCGAGTGTTGGTGTAGTGTGGCATGCAGAGTGCAATGTGCACGGTACGGTGGAAGTGTGAATGGTATGGTGGAAGTGTGTGCGACATGGTGGAGGTGTCGTTAGCGTAAGGAGGGGACACTGGTACAAAATAGTGTGGGTATCGTACGGTGGGGGAGGCCTAGTGTGTCGTTTGGTACTTTACAATGGTATCAGAGTTGGTGATCTTGCCAACTTGTTGGGAGAATCATGGCACCCATTGATGGAATGGGAAATGCACATTTGGATATGACAACCATGTTGAGGGAGTTGATAAGAAGTCAACAATAACTCAGTAAGACCCTTGCGAGAGGATACCAGTAGATCGAGGATACACTCAATCACTTGAGAAAAGCAAGTATGAATGGAGCTTCACAACGGTTCAACACAAGGATCATGATGTCGACTTTCCTTCCAAAGATAGAGCAACAAGAAATGGAAGCACCCACTTTGGTTGAGTTGCTGAAGCAATTCAAGCAAGATTGGGTTTATGGTGGATAGTAAATGGACATATCTCTCAAGGAATACATAGACCTAAGGATGAGGTATCCATCTTCTGAAGGTAATAGAACCTACATCAAAAATCTCAAACGCAAGATTAACAATGAGGTACTTAACATCATGTGCCATAAGGAAGAAGGCATGCTCACAACTTCACTTCAATCATAGGAGGATATGGACAAGCAAGAATTAGCAATTGTTCCTTTGAATGAAGAACATCCAAATTTTCAAGACAACCACAAGGATGAAGAAGATGCTCATACAAAATTTTCCATGCCAACATTGGTCGATTTGTTTCATGGAGATGGGGGCTCTACCAACGATCCTTTGAATGAGGAGGCTCTACCATTTGTTGAAGCAAAGAGCACATTGGGGATGCAGATTGAGAATCGTGTGGCATCATATGAGTCTCAACATCAAGGACCAACACATGTTGAAGATGACAAAGACATTTGAGGGGATCACAACGATTTGCTTGGCAACTGTGGGCAAGGCATTGTTTTTATCAGAGTAGAGCAGCGGAAGCTTAGTGGAGATTTGCGCAACGTTGAATCCAAAAGGTTTAAAGAGGGTGCATACATGACCATGACACGACATGGAGATTTTAGTGGATATGGCTACCAACATCCGCGCATGGTTTGAGATCCTAGAGCTTTTCAAATGGCAAACGGTTACGGATTGCTTGAGGGAAAGCAATCTTTGGGCCTGGAGGACTGTAATGTCCCCAATTTTTAATAAAGTAACTTAATTATGTTAATTAATTAAGTGGTCCTAAAATGTAAATCATAAGGACCTATTTAATTATTAAATAAAGGGGCAAAATAATAAAATAGTAAATTCATGTCAACCCATTGTAACTTTCTAGAATCTTCTTGGAGGCCTTTACAAGGGGTTGGCTGGCACCATAGGTAATGGTCGTGGAGTTATCTTTTCTTTTGTATTTGCAATTCCAATTGGACTTGAGTCTTGTGTGTAGTTTCGGAGGTGGAAGACCCTTCCTAGTCTGTAATTGCAGTTTCGGTGGTTAGTACCCTAGTCTGTCGTTGGAGATATCACTTCAGATATTTCATTGTGTAGTTCATTATCAAATTTGTGAAGTCTTCTGGCGAAGACAAATTTGTGCATCTATAAGTCTCCAGTTGATAGCAATTCACTTCTGTCTGGTTTGCATGTGCTCTAATCTACGATCTATTGTGTTACTTTGGATTATAATAATAGTCATTCATATTTTTGAATAGATCGAGTATAATATTCGGTCATCGTGTACCAAGTGCCGAAGGTTGAGTGTCGAAGGTGTTGGGTGCCGAGGGGTGTTGAATTGCTGTGTGCGGCATGTAGTCGTGCGACGTGGGGTGTGCAGCATGTGGCATGTGATATGTGGCGTGCAGTGTGCAATGTGTGGTGTGTGGCATGCAGAGTGTTATTTGTACACTGACAGTGTGCTGACTGGTATGGTGGTAGTGTGCTATTGATACAGTGGAAGTGTGCTATTGGTACAGTGGAAGTGTTCTGTACAGTTGAGGGTGTCGAGTGTCTGTGTGGTGTGTGGCATGCAAAGTGCAGTGTGCATGGTATGGTGGAAGTGTGAATGGTACAGTGGAAGTGGGTGCGGGATGCTGGAGGTGTCGTTAGAGTAAGGAGGGGACAGTGGTACGGAAGAGTGGGTATCGTATGGTGGGGGAGGCCTGGTCTGCTGTTCGGTACATTACATGCAATGAGAAATCAGCGAAAGATGATAGTAAGAAATATTATCTCCTTGGAACAAAGTAGATCCACTCTTGGAAGGGAGATCATGGAGGGTATTATCAGTGCAAATGAGACAATACATTTAACCAAATGTGGAAAGAAGTAAAGCATGTTACTCAAGTTAAATGTTATCAAATCATATGACCGTGTTAGTTGGTATCGTATCATATTGATAATGAAAAGATATGGATCTTTGAGCAATAGGTAGCATAGATCTATGATTGCATAGCCACCGTATGGCTCTGTGTTGGTAAATGGAACCCTAGTTGGTTTCTTTGCAAGCTCTAGGAGATCCAATATCCCCATTTTTGTTCATAATAATGGTTGAGGCACGAAGCAAAATGGTGAAATGAAAACATTAGGATGGGCTATGGTGTGTATCTTTGTTGCTAAAAACATGGATGCAATAACACACCAATAGTTTGTGGATGATAGCATTGTCTATGGAGAGGCTAGTGCATCAGAGGCAAATATTATTAAAGAAACATTTGACAAATATTTAATAATATTTAGTCAATTAATAAATGTCGAGAAGTCCATGATTTTCTTTTTTAATTCGAAGAGGTAACTACAAAGAAGAATGACTAGAATGTTTGGATATAATATTGGCCCCATACCTTGCAAATGCTTGAGAGTTCCACTATTTCATGGTGTACTCAAATCAAGCCTATGGAAAGGTGTTGTGGACATATGCCAAAGAAAGGCTCAAGCTTGGAAGGGTAGGTGGCTCACGTTGTTGGGAAGAATTTTAACGATAAAAGTAGTTCTGACGACTATATGATGTCTTGATGCATCTAACCAAGAAAGGGGAACAAAATTTGAATGGTGTAATGAAGAACTTCCTATGGGAAGGATTGAATGATTTCAAGAAATTGCCGCTCTTTAATTGGAACATAGTGTAGAAAAACAAGTGCAATGGGGGTGTTGGGGTCAGGGGTATTGATTTGCACAATCGAGCTTTGGGAGCTAAAGTTAACTTAAGATGAGTATGGTGGAAAATTTTACATAGCAAACAACTTGGACAATGATGAGTCGAGCAAAATATTAACAATTGAAAACTCCTTCACAAGCTCACATGTATAGAAGTTTATTTGGGAATGTAGATCGCTCATTATTGAGCATTTGACATGGCAAAACAAATGGACTTTTGGCAAAACTTTGAACGGATTGTTGGACCCTAATAGATTGACCCTCAAGAAGTATTGAAGAGTAATGGAAGATTGTGGGGAAAAGAGAATAGTAGACTATATAATAAAAATTGAACTAGAGGTTGAGTTAGAGTGGAATTGGGATTCATTTGCTGACATGCGGATTAGTGAACTATCCAAACAAAACTTGACTGAGGAGCTCAACAACTGTAAACTTGTTTTGAACTCACGTCCGAACCAGATTATATGGTGCAAAGCAAAATCTGGAGCATATTAAATCAAATTGGGCTATCAGTTCTAGAGTATCATGCAAAAGTCAATAGATGAAATACTTGCTGAGTAGTGAAAAACTCGCAAGTCTTTCTGGCTTGCGAGTATTTACGCAATTAACTCGCCACAAATACTTGCTGAGATTTTGTGAAAAGCTCATCGAGTTTTTGGCATGTTTTTGCCAAAAACTCGGTAATAGAAGAATACAATGCGTGGTATGCAAAAACACTCATTCTAATTTCATTTTGACTGTTTTCTTTTGCTCCTCCAATGAAAAAACACCCTCCGAACCTTTGATGAGTTCATTTGCAATGATTTTTGTGAAAAACACCCTCCCAACCTTTGATGAGGTCATTTGCAACGATTTTGCACTAAGGAATGAAGATTAGTAGTTCATCCCGTTGTTAGTGCTATTAGAGCTTGTTTGAGGCCATCCACATGAAGAAGAGGAATAAGTTAGCTCAAAAATGCCTCAATGACCTTGTCTTTGTGCAATACAATCTTCCGTTGCACACAAGGAAGGTAGATGAAATACTAGGTGTTCAAACTAATTTGGATGATACAGATCCTTACAATGATTGGACAATGTAAGAGAAACCTCCATTGTTTGCTGAGGATAACATTTATAATTTGGAGAGGGAGCGTATGGAAGAGGGGTGGATTTGGATTCACAATTGATGACATTGAGGAGGATGAGGAGGTTGAGGATGACAAGGAGTCATTGCTAGTCCCAACAACATCTGCATCTAGGATGGAGGTCGAGGTGGGGAGGTGCAACCACAGTGAACTCCTAGTACTAGACCCCCTAGTTCTACCTCTTCCCTATTTTTTGAAGAGCACAAGATTATACTGAGAGGGGGGGAGTGAATCAGTATAATATTAAAATTTTCAATTTTTCAATATTATGGAACTTAGTAAGATATCATTCACAACGTCAAACATCTAACACATAGAAACACAAGATGTATATGTGGAAACCCTTATGGGAGAAAACCACGACTAAATAGTTTCCTTATTATTTCTTTTACAATGTATGCACCAACCTACAAGAGGCACCAATCCACTGGAAGGACCCACTCACACTTCTGAATGTAGGCACCAACCTACAAGAACTGAAGCACCAACTTCTTTAAGATGAAGCACCAAATCCAACCAAAATGAGGCACCAACCTCAATAAAAATTCTGATATAATTTGCTTTCTCAAGTTCGTCAAAAACTTGATCTTAAATCGCAATCTTCTTTTAAACCTTGTTGTCACTTCCTCATATATTCTTCTCTTCAACTCTGAAATTATTTTCTCATATACAACCTTCTCCAAATCTGGTGTGCATATAAATATCTACTTGATTGTTATTATATAGCGCACTACACACACTTTATATTAGTGAAACTCAGGGAGGCGCACTTGACCCAAAACCCAGGAGTACTCAGTGGGGGGATGTCCCTGGGACGGGTACTTGGAGTACCCAACTACCCCCGCCGCCGCCCAAGTGTCGCCACACCGCCGCTGCACCGCTTGGGTGCTTGAGGACGTCTGGGATACTTGGGTGCTTAATTGATTGGGATGTAGAGCCCAACAGGATCCATCTCAGATTGATGAGGGCAAGATTGCAGCAGAAACAGATGTAGGGTTGGTTGGATTTCCTTTGGCAAAACTTGAGCGTGAGGAGTTCAGTAGTTCCAGTGATGAGGACTTTGGCTTCGGGGATGATTAGAGGCCTCCCATCACTACATATAGTCGTTTTGACATGATTTTGTACTCATTTTGATATTGATTATGATTGATATCATGCATGATGCTGCTCATTGTAATCATCTTTATGATATAATTGATATTTGATAGAACTAATATAAATCCTATTTGCTGATAATTTGAAGTTCTATTTGAATTTTGATTTTTGAATGTTACTATTGGGTATGTACTATGTTACTATGTTGAATGTTCAATGGTTCTGGTTCGTGTTGCAATTTTGCTATGTTCAAGTATTTCAATTTGGTATGTTATACTGAAACATCATTTCATAAGTAGCATTTCAAGTTCTATATGTATAGTATGCAACACCCCTCCCCCCACCCTTCCGCCCCCCGCCGCCGTCCCCAAATTGAGGCCCTATTTTTTGCCCGTCCTGAAAAGTCGTCCTAGCCTCCCCCCATCTCGACATCCCCCCGCACTGGTGTTAAACTGCTTTATGCTTTATATATATATATATATATATTTTGATGGGAAATGGGCCGAAGCCAAGATCAACATGGGGCTCGAGTAGACTCGAACCCAAAACTGCCCAAATGAGAGGCTCGCAACTTACCGCTGTGTTGCGGGGTGTTCCTATATATATATATCAGATTTAATAAATCTGAATTTATATACTTTGATCCTCTTTTTACTTCACCGTATTCACTACTCACAACTCCAACCTTTTTTTAAATGAATTGTGTTTTAATTATTTATATATGCCATTCGTATCGCTTCATAGATCGGTTGTCTCTTTATGCATCGATCATTTATATTAATTATTATTTCATCCTTTGTTAGCCATCGTATGCTTTTCAACTTAAACAAGTCAATAATCTTTAAAGTTTATGGATGTATAAACTTTAACAAATAAAAGTTGATTATTCTTTTTAACAAATCACTCTTGTTGTACTTGGTTATATACGGATTTTTCTCTTAATACATCATCGCTGTTTCATATACACAGTGTGGGAATTTACGTGGCAATCAGGTGAAATGACCCTAACCGGCCATTTACTAATTTTCACCAACAAATCACATGCAGATTCGAAAACCAATAGAACATACAAATATCCAACAGATATATTCGAATAACCAG
Organism: Chamaecyparis obtusa; assembly: GCA_027943335.1. Classification (NCBI taxonomy): domain Eukaryota; kingdom Viridiplantae; phylum Streptophyta; class Pinopsida; order Cupressales; family Cupressaceae; genus Chamaecyparis; species Chamaecyparis obtusa. The sequence goes on from BSBK01000566.1 coordinate 156,184, forward strand.
TAGATATAACTTTATTAAATTTCTCAGAAAATGGTATGTATTTTACAACAACAATACAAAACCATAAATTATAACCTTCCAATTTGAACTACAGGCAAATAACAGTAAGATTGGATGATAAAGAACCTGGTAAAACAATGGCGAACTCTGAAGTGAATCCGCATCGGGATGAATCGGGTTTCCGTCCAATCCACCAAGAAATGCCGAAGGTTTCCGTCCTCAGGTTTCTAATTCGATAGTTGAAGCTTCTTGAATTCTCAAGGAGAGATAAAAATCCATAAACTGAAGCATGCTGAATGTAACTCCAAAACCTCCTCTTATGGCTGCAACTGTGACTCTTTAGTTTCCCCACTGTGACTCTTCATATGGCCATTTCGTCTCTTTATAATTTCACTTTAAGTCACTTTTAAATAAAATGAACGTCGAGTTATTAAGTATAATAATAAGTATGTGAGGAAATCTTCCGGCATTAAAACGAGGGCCCAAACGAGCTCGGATGCCGACGTGTGATAGCTCGCCGGAAAGCTCTTGACAAGACGCTCCATGTCCACTACTGAAAAGCCGAGAATTCTGAACCCTTGTTGACTTACTATAAATAGTAAGTACCTTGGAAACTTGCGGAAACCGCTCCGATTGGCCTGGAATTGAAACCACCTAGGCCAATTATCTCTTGGAGCACTGCCATGCGATGGTTAGCCCTTCGGACCAAGGTAAAAAGGCTGAGGACACGGCTCAATATAATGTGCTCGAAAAGGGGACATTACAATCATCCCTTCCCAGAGATTGCTTGCCCTCAAGCAATCAATATCTGCATGCTGAGATCAATATCTGGATCCCAAACCAACCTCTGGGAAGCTTCTCCACCAACCTGTCGTGTGAAACTGACCTAGTCATTATGCACCGGTCTGTGAAACCACTCAAACAATAACCGAATAACAGCCCATATAATGTCAGGATCCCAAACCTTTGCAGAATCTGTCGGACCAAACTGCCCTTTGCTGCTATCACCTGTAAGAAAGGTCTCAACCCAACTGAGAATCTCACTCCAACTAGGATCTCCCGCGCCTCTACAGTCATATGCCGGAGAAACCCAAAACTCATGCCGATCGGCTCCAAAAATGAAAACCAACCTCGAGTATGCCCCACTGAATTGTAGTCTGAACCAAAAACTGCTTTGCAGAGGCAAACTGTCAAAATCGCCGGATATGGCTTCACCTGCAATGCACTGAACAACTCTACTGGAAACCCCAAATCTGCATAAGGACTCCTTGACTATCCCTCAGTACCTGGAGTCATACAATGTAAACCATTGTGTGAAAAATTCACACCAACCAGCATACCCAGCATGCCAAACTCGATAATCCCATACTGAATAAGTCCTACCTGATCAATATCATCACCGAGTGGTAGTGTAAGGAAGGACATATCACTCATCATGCCACAAGATAGAACTACCTCTCCTGGACTGCGGGTACACAAACCACACTACTCATCCATTGATCTCATCTGGCCACTCCAACCTGGTGGCCAAGGCTCACCTCTGATAACTGCACCTGGGTCCCAGACCCTGCAATCAACCTCGTCCTCATCCTGTGAATAGGAAGTGTCTCCCTCATCTATCTCAAAGAGGGGATTGTCAAATGTCCACTTGGTACCCATCTCAAACAAGGAGTTATCCATCTTCTGAAAGTGATCTAACTCATCAAGAAACGCTTGATGATCCAAAGGTCTTCTTGGACAACTGTCCAAGTCATAGGTCTGCTGTATGCTGTCAAGCTCCCGGATCACCTCCTGATAGAGTTCAGACCTATCCCTGTCATCCTGCTACCTAAACTGGCTAGAGACCACAATCTGATTTTTCGTCTCCTGTAGAGCGATACGAATATGCTCCAAGGTGCCCTGAGTAGCACTAAGCTCCCTATTGAGCTTATCGATCTCAACCTCCTTATCCCTCAACTGCTCAGCATATGTCCTGACAACCTTTAACAGGTGGTCACGGTCGGTAAGTTGTCTCAAATACTCCGATTTCCAATCCTTAAAAGCTGTCTTGATTCCCTGTAAACTTGCAGTATAGGATCCAATCCCTCTGCCGTCTTGCCCTTGATCTCTTTGAGTTGTCCTGTACAGATCATCAATGATCTGGTGAGTTTTATCATGGTGAACTAGTACTGCAATAATGGCATCATCACTAACTTTTAGCTGATTCTTTAAGGCACACTTCTATTCAGTGTTAACCCGAGATGTACTGCCAAATAGATCATCCATATCAGTGTGGTGCAAAAGTGAAGTGCTGCTAAAGAAGTCACATGATTCCTCATTACCGGAATCGCTGAAGGTCCCCAACTGGTTACCACAACCTATAACCATGGAGTTATCAAACTCTGCCATCAAGTCGCCGAAGTAGAGTTCTGAATACTCACCACTATGTCCTGAAAGTGGGGTAGTCACAACTGTAATGTTTCTATCACTAGGCTGCAATTCATCTTTCCCTTGATTAATCGTGCAAACATGCCCCTGTGACCAGCTCTCCTGGCATAAGAAACAAATCTGCCCTGCACTCACTAAGTCTTGGCCTATCACCGAAAATCTTGCAACCTGTAAGCCTAATGATGCTCGTTCATTTTTAGACAATGAACCCATGAATTTTTCAGGTTGAAGCTTAATCAATTCAGCTGAGAGTTTGCATGTCATGGATGTGTTCCTCATCCCGCCTCTCCATAATGCCAACAATTCAAATCGCAATTGTTTGCATATGTCATTGTCCTCATCTAAGATCGAGGATAAGATAGTCAATATGCATTTCTTCACCTCATCTGAATGATGCTCCTTGTAATTATTCAGGAGACACTGAAATAATTGCTGAATCATTTCATCATAACCAAGATTCAACATGTGACTGAAAACTCTAGTGCTTGCCACTAACTCCAAGATTTTTACCTGCTTATCAAAAGTAGAGTCTCTGTCATACGTCAGCCCATCTAGATTGTCAACCATCAACTGTAACACCTGTCTCCAAATGTGCTCGGTGTAAGGAATAATAGGTGCTGTAATACGAGTGATCTCACTAAGACATGAGGCAAATGCAAGCCTAACATCTCGAAGTGGATGGCTCATAAATTTGCGTTGCACTAAGGCAACCATTGTGGGATGCATGGCCCAATTAAAAAGCCTGCAATCAGCTTGGTCTATCCTGGATAGATATGAAATTATTTCATTAAGTTTGGCTAGCATGCTGTTTGTAATTTTCTGCTTGTCTAATTGCCATTCAAGGCAACATAATTCATTGCGTATCTCCATTTCCTTTCGGATATCTCTGAGCTAGACACCATAGAACGTGCCATTGAACTCCTTAGAGAAAATTGGACTTTCCAATGACTCCATGACTTGACTTTCTCCAAATTTCACACAAGGGACTGAATCAACTTCTATAATTGTGGGATGCTGTTATCACAATAATAAATCTGAATTCCAAACACTTTTGAACATAACTTGTTCAAGATTCCAGAACTCTGCAGATTTCTGAGCTGCTTTGCCAAATGAGAGCCATAATTCCGTGCCTAGCAAATATTTGATAAATAAAGAAAATAGTCTCTTACAACAATTCCAGCCAGCACTATGCCGTTTCACAACCTCTCAAGCCCGCTAAAGGAAGCAAAACACACACATGTAGGTGCGAATTGTGCCACAATAAGTTCATACCAAACACAAACCTGACATCGTTCAATGGAAACAATGCTTGTAGTTTGAACCTTAAGCCAAACCCCCAACAATATTCGTAATGGTAAAGGAAAAACTTTGTTTTCTTGCTCCAAGAAGGTGATACGTCTAGCAATTCAATCTTTACATTCCCGTCAAAGGTAACAGTGACTCCACCAGCAACACAAGCTTCTCCCTTACCTCCCTTCGATTCCTCTAGTATCAATGCATAAATCTCTGTGTCTAAGTTATCTCCTAATGCCGTGAATCTCAATGCAAAGCACAACTGACGAAAAGCATCTAGAAAATGATTATCTGTGTATTCACAAGAAATGAACTGATACACGTAGAAGACTAAGATCCTTCATACTTCAGAAAACGTTGAAGCCTGAGCTCAGCAAGATTCAGTTTCAACTGCTATGCATTACTTTCGCCGACACTCCACTTACGACAGTTTTGCTTACCAAGATGGTCCCACTGGAAAAGTTCTCAACCATCGAAATTACCAAGCTCAGTTGTTTCACATCCGAAGGCTTTGGTTCACCATAAACAAAAAAAAACTCATAGTTTTGGAAAAGCCTGATAATTCATTGAAGTGGAAAATAACGCCTCAACTCTTTAAAACTCTTTACAATTATTACATAGCCATTTGCAATTCACTTCCAACTCTAGCGACAATATATGCATGCTCAGGGAATACAAGTCACCCCAAGATATACCAAATATTTTAATTACATTTTATCGAAGACCCGACATTTACCGTAAATAGGCCGGAACATTACTCGCTCCTCGGCACAGTCCTAACACCCCACTTCCTCCACTTACAGTCTCTTACTATTACTTTCCAAGTATCCACACTAAGTCTCCACCATGACTTGTGTGCTGTCAATCTTCTTCAGCTGCGAATGAGGAATGTTGGCGCGGTTTCTTGAGGGCGACTGTGTGAGGGGCTCCCGACTGGTGCTTGGCAGTAAGGCTTCACCGACCCCCTAACTCCCGCACAAGACCGGGTCTTTTACTCTCATAGGCTTGCGTTGTTTCAACTACGCCCGGTCTTCACATGAGCTCGAGCCAACTGGTCCGTGTCCAGCTCTTCAATGCTGGTGGGTGGTGTAATGTTGTTTGCGGTGAATCACCAGCACAGGCAGTGTGCGTGGTGTTCCCGGTATATTTCAAAATCAACCGCCCAGTAAGTGTCCAGCAAGTTGATCTATTAAATAGTGCCCAGATTTGTTGAAGAAAACGCGACTATTCCCCTTTTCTCCAGTATTATAATGATACTTACATGCAACGGAAACAACCAGTTTGAACTTGTGACACCAGTTTCGACCCAATATACTGTAATTGCATGTCCAATAATCAATCACAAAGGAAGTCTTGAACAATGTTGTCTCTGCTATTATTAAGAAGACGCAACCGTCACACTGCTATCGAGAAAGGTATACTCTCTCTAATGCTCGTGTTGACCAGAAAACGGGTCGTGACTGTCACACACCTAAGGAATCCAACTCTCGCGAGTTACGAACTCAACCTAGGGTGGCACGACTAGGTTCGGATACTGTCTGGAATTTCTGTACGTACCTCTATTATTCTGGAGAGTCTCCCTAGCAAATAGCGTAACTACACTCTCTAGTATTGTGAAGCTTCCACGCTGGCAGAATGATACGGCTGGAAGTCTTCCTAGTTTTTAAGTGTGATGTGCATAGGCCATCCTTACAGCATTAATCCTTACTAATATAACCAGACTTATTCGAATACTTTACTCAGAAAATCCTTCTGCAAAATATCTCTGTAACTCTGATTCTGAAGAAAAACCTCAGATTTTAAACTGAGTCATAAACCTCACAGGTTGGCAGAATACTTAGCTCTGATACCACTGAAATGACCCTAACTGGCCATTTACTAATTTTCACCAACAAATCACATGCAAATTCGAAAACCAATAGAACATGCAAATATCCAACAGATATATTCGAATAACCAACAGATATAACTTTATTAAATTTCTTAGAAAATGGTATGTATTTTACAATAGCAATACAAAACCATAAATTATAACCTTCCAATCTAAACTACAGGCAAATAATAGTAAGATTGGATAATAAAGAACTTGGTAAAACAATGGCGAACTTTGAAGTGAATCCGCACCGAGATGAATCAGGTTTCCGTCCAATCCACCAAGAAATGCTGAGGGTTTCCATCCCCAGATTTCTGATTCGATAGCTGAAGCTTCTCGAATTCTCAAGGAGAGATAAAAATTCATAAATTGAAGCATGCTAAATGTGACTCCAAAACCTCCTCTTATGGCTGCAGCTGTGACTCTTCAGTTTCCCCACTGTGACTCTTTGTATGCCCATTTCTTCTCTTTATAATTTCACTTTAAGTCACTTTTAAATAAATTGACTGTTGAGTTATAAAGTAAAATAATAAGTATGTGAGGAAATCTTCCGGCATTAAAACGAGGGCCCAAACGAGCTTGGATGCTGACGTGTGATAACTTGCCAGAAAGCTCTCGACGAGACGCTCCAAGTCCACTACTGAAAAGCTGAGAATTCTGAACCCCTGCTGACTTACTATAAATAGTAAGTACCTTGGAAACTTACAGAAACCACTCCGATTGGCTTGGAACTGAAACCACCTAGGCCAATTATCTCTTGGAGCATTACCACGCGATGGTTAGCCCTCCGGACCAAGGTAAAAAGGCTATCGACACGGCTCAATATAATGTGCCCGAAAAGGGGACATTACATCAGGATGTGGTTTTATCCTTCGTACGTTGTATTGTGATCTGTAGTTTTCAACGCCGTCTCTGATATTGGTCGCCTCATCATTATGACTGATTCTATATTATTGCTGTCCTGTATATATATATATATATATATATATATATATATATATTCGCTGATCTTTTTGTTGCCGAATGGAGTTTGTCGAAGCAGTCCCTGCTGCTTACATACTTCATGACTAGGCATATTTGCACTCTGAGGAGTTATTACATTGGAGTTTTTCTATCTCCTTTAGTAGTCGCTGCTTACCACCATTATTGGTGCTGTTTTTGGTTGCCGTATATGCAGTGAATTCAAAGGAGACAACACCTGATAACTTGGTCTTGGTCCTCTCCATGCTGGAGATGCTTGTTCTACTTGCTGTTTATATCTTTCTTTTTGTCCCCAATTCCAAATGGAGGGATTGTCATTGACTTTGGTAAAGGTTATCGAGTTTGGCATATAAACTTTTAATAATTATCTCCATCAATTTAATGTCTCTTTCTGTCATATAGGTATGTCTTTACCAGTTTTTGTTTCAACTATTCACTGTTCACTATATCATATATATACTGCTGTTTCTTTTTCATATCACAGATACCTCCAAATATATATTTTCGGTGTACTTCAGCATAATGGATTCATGGTATATATATAACATTGTCTAATGAAATATTCATACTTCTACTATGAATATGGAATATATGAAGTAAGTGTATTAGTCAATATATTGCTATCATATATACTATGTCTTTCAATGCATCTCATGTCTTTAACTTTTACATCAATGACAATATCTCATCAGTTTTTACTAGGGCTGGGAATAGGAAGATGTAAAATGTTGTGATGTTGTGTTTACTTTTAGTTTTACAAAAATAATTTTCTATTTTAATTTTGCTTGAGACTATCAGGCTACCAACCATCAACATTCCACACGAGGATGCCATTTGGACCCAATTTGCATTTAAAATCAATTAAATATATCTAGACTCAGCTTGTTTCTGTTATGTGCTTATTTATTGACTCATTGGGTGCATCTCCTCATTGAATTTTGCAAAAAAGAATGCATCTCTAATTAAATTTAAGCAAATTTTTAAGTTGTTGAGCTTTCTACCGAGTGTATGTCCATGTTGCTTAGCAACTTTGAAACATGGCCAACATGTCATTTGGTCGTGGACCTTGCCAATTTAGTTTCATGCAAAGCCATATCTCACATGTAAGCCCAAGAGTGGATCTTTGCGCTCTTGGCCCTAGTGGCAGGGAACATGTGTTATGATAAAAGCTAGTTTCTATTATTGTCTTATTGGTTACCTATGTAGTTTTTATAAATCTCTTTTAAATATTAGATTGTTTCTAATATTTAGTTATCTGTACTTAGAATAGAATGCTTCTATTCTTTACGATCGTTTTCTATGGAAACATCGTTTATTCTTTGTGTATATATAGATTGTTTGATCTCTGTTAATATATAAAGTATTTTACCAATTACTTACCGTAATATGGTATTAGAGCGAATAATTTAATTTTTTTGAAAAATTTATAATTTCTTTCATAAATTATTTGCATCAAATTTCTCAAAATAATTTTTGGGTTAGTTTTTTGCAGAGTTGTCAAAATTATTCTCTCAGCATCTGTCATTTTCTGAAAGAAAACTCCATTTTTCTATAATTTTTGGAGCTATTTCAAACTAGTTAGGGTTTTCTTCGAAAACCCTAATTTTTTTGTACCGGATCAATTTTTTTTTGCAGATTCTTGGTGGGTTTTTCGAGAGCTCAACTGGGTTGTCATCTGTTTTTTTTGGGTGCCTCGATTTTTGTGCCTAATTTTTTGAGCTAAAGAATCCAGAATTTGACAACATATTCCTTGTGGGTTTTTTGAGCTCTCTTTTGGGTACCACTTCTTTTTTTTCTGGGTCTTTGGACATTTTGCCTCGACGTACGTACCTTCTCAGTTCTACAAGTTTTTCACTGAAAATCGTGCCATGGCATGTCTGACAAATATTCTGCTCAAGGGAAATCAAAAGTTCAATGGTCGGGATTATAGTAGGTGGAAGCAATGGATGCTAACCATCTTCGAATATTGCGGTAGCGATGCGGTGGTTCTGGGTACTACTAAATGTCCTGATGCTGCTAGTCCTGATTAGGTTACACATGACCAGCATAATTGGGAGGCGGTGATGCTTCTCAAGTTATTAGTGGCTGATGATCAACTCCCTCATATTCCATCCAGGAAAATAGCTGTCGAGATCTGGGAGCACCTCAAAACTCTGCATGAGACTTCAAATAAAATAAGGGCTTTCTTTCTCAAGAACACTCTATTTTCTATTGTCATGGATGAGTGGAAATCGCACCAGGATCACTTGAATAGGATTCAAGAAATCCATGATTAGTTGCTTGACATTGGGCACAAGTGGAGGAAGAAGACATTGTGGTAATCACCCTCAAAAGTTTACCCAAGTCCTACGAGCATTTTATCGAGACTCTCAACATCACTTCTATAGGTGTTAACCTAAAGTTCACTGATCTCTGCACACTTCTGCTTCAGCAAGATCGGTGGAAACAACAGTTCGGTAGCAATTCTAGCACCACCTCCACAGAGCAAGCCTTTGTTGCTAAATCCTTTCAGAAGGATAAGGGCAAGTCTCATTTTCAACAGTCTTCTCAGCAGTGTCCAGACATAGTTGGGTAGTGTGCTGGCTATCATATCCATGGCAGTTGTATGTTCCGTCTTGATATTCAATTCATCAGGAGTAAGGGTACCATTGGGTTCGGTGTAATCAGTGGTTACATGAGTCCAATATTGATCTCCGGTGGTCTTCATATACAGCTTCATTTTGCTACACCACAGAGTAAAGTTTTACTTTGAAAACTTTGGTCCTTCCTTTCTCATCATCTTGATTTTTTCTTTTGCGGTTAAGCAGTAAAGAAAAGGAACAAGGCTTTGATACCAATTGACAGTTCCAACCAGTGCTGAGAGGGGAGGGGTGAATCAACACCTATAAATTTTTTTTAAAACAAATCTGATGTTGTATACTAATTCTGTAAGCAAGACAGATTCTAGTATGAAAATAGCATCAAGCAATCAACCAATAAGGAACACCAGATTTATCACGTGGAAACCCAAATCGGGTGAAAACCACAGTGTGAGGAAACCTCACAAATTTTGCACTCTTTTGAAGTGCACCCTGTTAGGAGCTTTCCCTGTTAAATGATTACAACACACTGTTAGATGCGACCTGGTTAAGGGATTTGATACAATAAAGCCTGTTAGTGTCTGCCTGGTTAGAGGACTTAGAACACCTGAACAGATGTCACCCGGTTAAGAGATTTAGTACAAGAGACCTGTTAATGTCCACCCAAAATACTTGGATTTAGCTATTGTAATTGCTAGAGAACAATATAATACTCGACCTTTTAGAAAAAACTTTGCTTAGCCTGATAATATCTTTGTTATGCTCAATTGAGAAACGTCACCAGTCGCTGCAGGTATGTTCTTTCTAGTTGTGCTTCTCTGCACACTCTTCTCTCTTCTCCTTCCTCTTCACCTTAGCTTCTTTAGTGTACAGGTTCACTCTTTACTTTGGTAGAATGAGGGCAAACTGTATGCTTGTCAGGCAAAGGAATATATAGACTTCTTGCCCTAATTGCTTTTCTCATGCACGATCTATATAAAGATCACTTTCGGATCCATCACCCAGTAGAGTATTAGTTTACTAAGGAAACATCCGGTGCATGCTCTGCTTCATCTGCTTTATCTTAGTGATATTTAAGTCGTCTTCCAGATCTTTGTCATTTCCTTTTTCTTGCAACATTTGTTCAGTTACATTCAGTTTATTCTGTAAACTGGTTTCAACCAAGTTCCTATCTTTAGCCATTTTAGTCCCAATAAGCTGAAACATCTTCCTCCAAACAACAGTGAGGGATTCCCATTGGGATCTGTGATCCAAGTCCTTATTGCAAAATTTAGAGAGATAAGTAGCCATCCTAATGGCATCAGTGGAGTCTTGTTCATGAAGGAGAGAGACATTGAGTTTAAAGGTATTCTTAGAAAGAGGTCTAGCAGAGCATGGATGGGAGGCATCAATCAAAATAGTGGACTGAATAGGGGAATGATCTGAAATGGAGGCAGGGGACACCTTTACAGGGGAAGAGCCATTACTGGAGGAAAATGAAAACAGAGAAGAGTTGACATACAATCATACGTATATGTATATAAGAGATAAACATTGACAAATAATGCATAGGCAATATGTATACCGCAAGAGCAATTATTAGGATTGTTAGATGCTTGTTATAACAGTTCTGAAATGATCAGAGGTCTGCTGCTTTCCTATGCCAGATCTGGATATTATCTTCTTGATCGATTTCTGTAACTGCTTCTATTCTATAACCCTTCATCTGTTTGATATCTTACGACTGACCTGCTCTTTATGAGCAGCGATGCTAATTGAATTTTTTCTGCTCTCCTGAATGATTTTCCTTTATTGATGGTTTGATCTGTATTTTATTGTATTCTTTTTCCTTCCTTCCCGATCCTCGTCCAATGAAATGTACAACTATATATAACCCCTTAAGAATGTATGAAGAGTAACCACTCTTCAAGGTATACAACTCCTCTAATGGATGCCTCCTTCAAAAATAAGCTCTACCCTCTGCTAATCGCTTCTTATTATTAAAACATGATCACCCCATCTTAAAATCTGAAACTCCTAATTGGCTTACACTCTGTGTGTGTGTGTATGCTTTTAATTGCTCATAAGGAAGTTGGCTATACAATGTGGTTGGCCAGGCATATAAAAGATTTTCGATTTAATTTAATTATCCTTAATACTTAGTTGGCTCCCTATTAAATAAATCGCTGAAACTATTTTTTTTCATTGTTGGTCATTCATCAACTTGTTCAATCACATTTTTGGTTAACTCTGTTTTGAGTCGCCCTTCCTGTAGTGCTGCGATCTGGGGTATAAAGCCCTAATCTTAGGTGGGACATTACAGTGATAGCTGCACAATTGGACAAGGAAGGAAACTTATTTTGTGGAGATTACTGTTTCAAATCTCTAGAAAAGAGAAGAACAAACTTTATATTTTTTTTTTGAGGCCTTAACCTATAAACCAAATATTAAGTTTATCTGTTATGATACGAGACATTAATCTAGAAAATAAATATAGTACTTATATATCATACCTGTGAATTTTGCAATGGCAAGATGATAGCTACACTATTGGACAAAGAAATAAACTTTTTGTGGGGACTACTGTTTCAAATCTTTAGAAAATAGAATAACAAACGTTGATAAGTTGCTAAAAATTGAGTATGTTGAAGTGATATAGATTAAATTTATGGTAAGCATATATTATATAATCATGTTAAGCTACTTCTTTATATTAGTGAGGTGTACTTATTGATCTCAGCTTTCTTAATCTTCTAACCAGGGTTGCATGTCATTGTCTTGCAGTCTTGATGTATGGTCAAATGTTTGTGATATGTTATGGACAATATATTTTACTCATTTAATTTCTGTTTTCAGTTGGTATAACTTCTTTTTCGTTCTGTTGTTGCTTCCGATGCAGATTGCCACACAGTTTTATTCGCCAAATATGAGTGTTGGAAGTGGTCATTTTCTTCCTTTGCTGAAGCGGCTTGATGAATGTATTTCGTAAGTAAATACAGATTAGGAGTAATATGAAGTGTACTCTTTGCTGCAAAGTGTGCATTCAAATTTGCTAATTTTGATTTAAAATTGATTTTAAGTCTGCTTACATGTCTCGTATGAATATTACATGTGAACTTTTGTTGTATCATGGAAGATATGTTGCAAACAATCCACAATACGCGGAGTCTGGCATTTACCTTGTAAAGTTCCGACAACTTCAGGTAGTTATTATCTCGATTTCAACAAATATGAAATTGGTGGTATTATTGTCACTGACTACTCCATCAGATTACTACTGCTCATAATTTTATTTTTAGCCAATAGATGCCATAGCTGGTAACATATTGTTGTTTGGACAGTCTCGAGCATTAGGAATGGTGCGCTCACATGTACTAACAGTGCTAAAGAATGCTTCTTCTCAAGTATGTACATTGATGTTTATTTAGTTGTATCCAAATTTATCCCCATGTTTTTCTGTGTCAATTTGAAAATGAAATACAATATACACAGTTGCTAATGTGTAAAATTTGGATTTTTATTTTTTAAAGTTACGCCTTTAAAACAAATTAAACAATCCTTGTTAAATATTTTTAGCTTTTACTTGCTTGTTTACATTCTAGCAACAACTTTTACCAGATTCTTCATTGGGCTTGGATATAAGGGGGGAATGGTATTGGCCTAACTTGGCCATCATTTCCAACTTTCCCATCTCAAATTTTCAATTCTAAAGATCTTTTGAGCCCATCTGCTCTACCTAGTGTATCTGAATGTGTGAGCAACCCCTTGTTCTTGCTAGCTGTAACATTAGCAAATAATAAATATTTCATTTGGTTTTCATAGGCATCTTAATTGGATTGAGATTTGATGTACTAAAATGACCAAATAATTACTTTTATAGTTCTGAAAATTAGATGTGTTGGGGTGCTTTTTATACAGATATACACAGCAGTGTAACACCGGCGTGGGGGTACGTCGGGACAGGGGGACGGCGGCGGGGGTACGGGAAGGAGGAGGGGAGGGGCTGCATACTATACATATATAACTTGAAATGCTAATTATGAAAAGATGTTTCAATATAACATACCAAATACTTGAACATAGCAAAATTGCAACATGAACTAGAATCATTGAACACTCAACATAGTAACATAGTAACATAAACATACATAGTAACATAATGAATCATGTTCTAAACTTCTATCAAAGTTTCAAAATTCATTGTTCAAATATGAAATATGATATATCAAAATGATCATGATTACAATGAGCATTGTAGCATGATATGATATAATGAATCATGATCAATCATCAATATCAAAGTCTTCACAACTAGGTCTTAGGTAGTCTTTGTTAGTTGCTGTTTTCAAGTCCCTAGGTATGGCAAATGAGGTTTGAGTGATTTTGGCCTGTTGGGAAGTCATGTCTGTCTGGGATTTGGACGAGAGCTAAGCTAAGTTTGTCATAGAGATGGGGTCGAAACCAAGTGATTTGTGATAAAACGAGTTAAAACCTTTTGAGAATCCTTTTGCCAGCTTCAGTTCGACCTTAGAAAGCCTTGATGGATTGTGGGAGGTAACCCTGCTGAAGGCTTGCTGAATCCTGAAATTTGGCTAAGTTTGGAATTTTTCGAAAACCCCCAAAATGTAGAATCTACATCTTAACTCCTATGAAGCTGAAACCTATCTCAAACATCCTAAAAGTATTTATACAAATATAACTTAAAGTATAAGAAATTAAATAAATCAAACTTTTACTTAAATGTTATATTTGTATAAATCCTTCCGCACTTGCATTGAAAAATTGGAAACTCACAAAAATAAAAAAATGACTTTATAAGATTGCTTTTTGGGCGTCCCAGGTGCGGTCGAGGGATGCTTGAGCAGCACCCAAGTACCGCACCCCCGCACCCAAGATCCTGAGCACTCGACCGGTACGGGGACGGGTGCCGTTGAGTTGGGGCGGCCCACAACCGTTGGCGGGGGTGCTCGGGTGCGTGGAGTACCTATCTCGGGGACGTCCCCGCACCCGGTACTCTTGGGTTTTTGCCAGGGTGCGCGTCCCCATGTTACACTGGTACATAGATACATATTAAACCAATTTTGCTAAGATCTAAAAATCTAAAAATAAATTAAATGAAAATTTTAGACCAAGTTATTAGATAGTAAAAGTGACAACTAGCCATAGAGTTGATCATTGGTGTATTTCCTGAACTTTGAATGTTTAGATGCATGGAATCTAATAAGAATTGACAAAAATTGTGGAAAAGTCAAATCTTATGCATTTTAAAATATTCATTGAGTAATTTCTCTAAACTGTTGAATACTTTGGATTGTGGGCTTGCTACCCACATCATGGAACATGAGGACAAGTTTGTACCACTACTTTTCTCTCCACATTTGGGGACTCGGTTACTTGGGATGTTTGGATAGACTTGTCAGTTTGATTTTAGGAGGGACTCATCATAGACATCATCATCGTGAGTTGGTTAGGTTGTGGGCCAAAGATTATTTTTGTCGGTTCATTTTCTCAATTTTCTCCTAGTTTGGATAGAGATGTATGACAGCACAAGTTCCCAACCTTTGTGTTTGTCATGGTTTTCATGTACTTAACACCGCTCTTTATATTTGTACTTTTATTAAACTTTGGGCTTGTAGACTGTCACATCTTCCAAATCTACTTTTTTTGTTTCATTATTTTAGTAGTTTAGTTCGTAGTTACTGTTCCCACTCTTAGGGTTTGTTTATAGCAGTACTTTTCTATTGCCACTAAATTATCTTTTGAGTATCATTGATATACTTTTGTCACTTGTAAAACTTAATACAATTGGTTTATTTTTTTCTTTTTAAATTGATTGTCCATCCCTTTGATTGACTAGAGATTATGTATAATCGAAACAAAAGTGAATCTATAGTATAGAGAATTGTCCACCCCTTTGATCAACTAGGGATTTTCTATAATCAAAACAAAGAATCTACCACACAATCCTTTGATATGCTTCCCCTGTTCACTATTTCAAGGGTGACAACATCAAAAAAGTTGATCGTTTTGCTAATAAAGCTGATCAAGTGGTCTTCAAATGGGCATTTCCTCAAGCAAGATAATAATAGGAAGGATAAAAACTATCATTTTTGGAGTGGAGACATTGGAAGGTGTCAAGGATTGGGAAGGACAAGTATCCATGACATTAATAGAAAATCAAAATTTAGCAGAGGTTGAAAATTTTGATTAATAAATGATAAGTTTCTATGCAATTGCAAGGATGTGGACCTCATATGAGTATGTTGTGGTGTTTTTGAAGAATATATTACTGCTTATTTGGGCCAAGTGGCTTGGTGAGAATTAGTGCAGTATGATCTGCAGTTGGAACATACTGCAATTGAACTGATCTGTCTTTAACCAACTACCTCATGTAATGACAATGAACGTTCACATGTTTGGTTCTTTCATGAAAGACCGGATTCTTGGCAAGCTTGAGAACACCCTCATTATTAGAGTACAAGGGAGACGGACCTGCTTGAGATATATGCATATCCGCAAGCATTTGGTGAAGCCAAACTGCCTCACAAGCTGCCTTATTTGCTCCTTGATACTCTACATCTGTTGAGGAGAGAGACATTGCCTGCTGCTTTTTACTAGTCCCAGTGATTGCACCAGATCCCAAACTGAACACATCCAAAGGTTGATTTCTTATCATCAACCAAATCTGTCCGGTTTGAATCTGTGAACCCACTGAGTTTAGGATCATGAATCCTAGTGTAAAAAAGTCCATAATCAGAGGTGCCCTTCACATAACGCAACACACGTTTCGTTGCTACCCAATGATCAACCTTGGGGGCTGTCACGAAGCATGAAATGTAGCTGATTGTGAAAATGAGATCAGGTCTAGTGGCAGTGAGACAGATGAGATTGCCCACTAGTTGCTTGAAAGCAGTTTCATCAACAGGAGGAGAATCAGACTTGGCTGAGAACTTGAGTCCTTTCTCCATAGGTGTGGAAGTAGGTTTATAATCCTGCGTTCGAAGCCTGCCAAGCAAGTTCTTGACATACTTAGACTGGGAAAGAAAAATGCTATCACTAGTCTGCCAAACCTCAACACCTAAACAATAATGGAGAAGCCCCAAATTTGTCATATCAAAATCCTTGCATAGGTCTTGTTTGATTTAAACAATCAAATGTGCTGAACTGCCAGTAATGATCAAGTCATCCACATAGAGAACAAGAAAGAGAACATCATCACCAGAGTGTTTGATATACAAATTACTGTCAGAAGGGCAATGTTGAATACCATGAGCAACCAAGTATTGATCAATCTTGATGTACCACGCTCGAGGGGCCTATTCGAGTCCATAGAGTGATTTCTTGAGTTGACATACTTGGTGCTCTTTGCCGGCAACCTTGAAACCAAGAGGCCGTGTCATGTAGACTTCTTCTTGCAACTCACCGTTGAGGAAGGCACTCTTAACATCCAACTGATGGACTTTCCATCCAAACTGAGCTGCAATGGCAAGAAGAAGACAAATTATACTCTTGGCAGTAGGAGCAAAAGTCTCCTCATAGTCAATGCCCTCCCACTGTGTGAATCCTCGAGCAACTAATCTAGCCTTGTATTTATCTGATTGTCCCAACCGATGCTGAGAGGGGAGGGGTGAATCAGCACCCACTAAAACAAACTCAAATCGGGAGAAAACCATGGCATGAGGAAACCTCACAAATTTTGCACTCTTCTGAAGTGTGCCCTGTAAGGAGCCTTCCTTGTTAAAGGATTACAAATGCACTGTTAGATGCAACCAAATTAAGGGATTTAAGAAATAAGGCCTGTTAGAACCTGCCTGGTTAGAGGACTTAAAACATCTACACAGATGTCACTCGGTTAAGGGATTTAATACAAGGGACCTGTTAATGTCCACCCAAAATACTGGTATTTAGCTATTGCAATTGTCAGAGAGCAATAGAGGGTTTGATCTTTTAGAAATGGCTTTACTGAGCCTGATAAGATCGCTGTGCTTCTCAATTGAGAGCCATCACCAGTCACTGCAGTTATGCTCTCCTTGGTTGTTGTGCTTCTTTGCACACTCTTCTTTTCTTCTTCTCTTCACCTTTTCGTACTTTCTTCCAACTTACAGGTTCACTCTTTTTCTTTGGCAGAATGAAGGAAAACAATATTCTTCTCAGGCTGAAGAATATAGTCTTCTTTACCTTTCCGCTTTCTACATGCATGATCTGTTTAAAGATCTCCTTCGGATCCATCACCCAGTGGAGTCTCAGTTTAGTGAGGAAACATCCGATGCATGCCATTTGCTTTTTCCGCTTTATGAAGGAAATGGCAGATGCGTGCCAAAAGCTTTCCTTCACTAGAGATTTTCTACATGTTTTAATGCCACAAACTTCGGCATTAAAACCTTCAATTGCGCCTTACACCGATCGTCTTGATAACACAAAGTCATCTGGATTTAGTGCAACAAATCTTGGTCAAAGAGTCACACAACTGTTTGTCGACTGTGACTTTTCCCTCTTCATCAGTCTTGATGAAATCTTCACTGATTAGTTTATATCCCTAGGTTGTGCACAGGTAAACACCTTCACTTGTCACCATTCCTTCCTTTGTTTGTACCGGTTGCATCCTTGGTTCCTCGGTTACTGTTACCAATTATCCTTGGTTACTGTTATTGGTTATTGATTGCACCTTCCTTGGTGACCGGTTGCTCTAATGATTAGTTAGAGCTTTATTAGTAACAAAGACAGTGCCTCCTCTTTCTCACCATTGTGTCACCAATCTCCAAACCAGTCTCTCCTTGCACTTATTATTGTCAGCTGTACGTACTTGTCATCTGTACCTGTCCTTGGTCCCTGATTGTACATTGTTGGCATCTGTAGTCATAAATGACAACACCTCTTTGCCAATCAATGACAATACCTCTTTGCCATGTACTGGTTACATCCTTACCGGTTAATGCCAACATTATCTAGGGTACCATCTGCATGATACTTGACCTTATACACCCATTTGCAGCTAATAGACTTCTTTACTGGAGGAAGATCATAGAGAACCCGGGTGTTGTTCTTTAGAAGACTTTGGTATTTTGCATCCATTGCTTGTTCCCACTTTGGAATCCCTTTGGCCTTTGCAAATTTCTGAGGCTCAAATACTATCAATGTTGGCCATGAGAGCGAAGTTAACTGTATTTTTCTGCTTGCCCTTATTTCTAGAAGATCTACCGTTAATGAGCTCATCAGGATGAAGATCACTGATTGTCTTAGCCCACCATTTAGGCCGGAGAGTAGATGTGCCAACATCAGGAGGAGGAATAACTAGAGCTGGAGGTGGAAGAGGATCTACAACAAGCGGAAGATTAGCATCATCCAGAGGAAATTCAGGTAGTACATCATCAAATACAAAATCTGCATCATCCCTCCCATCAGTTGAACCAAGTGGAAGGCAGACACCCAAATCAGAAGCCTTCAAAGGCTAATCCTCAGTATTTTGTTCAGACGAGGAAAGCTGAAATAGTCCTCGTTCTTCATCAAAAACAACATTGTGAATGAAGATAAGACGATTAGTGTCTACATCAATCAACCGAGAAGCCTTATGGTTGTCACTATATCCTTTAAACATAAGCTTCTTACTCTTGAAATCAAACTTGGAGTGCTGGGCATCTGGAATCCATATATATGCTAAAGAGCCAAAAACTTTCAGATGGATGATCCTGGGTTTGCGACCAATCCAAGCTTCCTCAGGAGTCTTCCCCTAAACTGCATGTGTGGGAGACCGATTAAGGAGATAGACTGCAGTAAACACTGCTTCTGCCAAATATTTGTTAGGAACATTTCTGTGTTCCATCATTGACCTGGCCATTTCTATAATGGTGCTATTGCGATGTTCTACAATGCCGTTTTGTTGAGGGGTGTATGGTGTGGTTAATTGACTTTTTATGCCATGTGTATCACAGAAAGTGGAGAAAGTAGTAGAAAAAATCTACTCCCCATTATCAGACCTAAGAGATATAATAGAACAACTAGACTCTTTTTCTACTAATGCCTTAAATTTCTGAAATATAGTAAACACATCTGATTTCTGTCTAAGAAAGTACACCCACATTTTACAACTGAAATCATCAACAAAAACAAAGAAATACTTGCACCCAGTAACAAGAGTATTCATCGGAGCACATACATTAGCGTGGACCAACTAGAGTACCTTAGAGGCTGGCCATGAGTCACCATCCTTGAACAGTGTTCTGGGTTGCTTCCCAACCTGACAAGCTCCACAAAGTCCCTGATTCTGAGTTTGAATTTCAGGTAGGCCATGTACTAAATCTTCTCGAACAAGTTGAGCAAGATAGTGAATGTTCAATTGACCATATCTCTGATGCCAAAGATTGCTGATAGAAGATGATTTAGTTGCGAAGGCATGCTCATGAGAATCACCAATATCTACAAGTCTGTATAGACCATGATCCTCAATGCCAACAGCTATAGTAGTGCATGCCGCACGATCAACAATCGAACACTTGTGTGCACTGAATACCACATCAAGCTGAGGAGAATGCTACATGATCTGACTCATTGAGAATAGGTTTAATTCCATGCCAGGAACATAGTATACATTGAGGAAAATGAGATTCCTCCCACCAGACTGTATCTGAACGTCACCCTTGCTAACAATAGTATATTCTTCGCCTCTTCCAAATATGATTGAATCCGTAGAGGGAGAAAATTTTGTAAACCAATCACGCCTGTGAGTGAAATGTCGAGAAGCACTAGAATCTCTATACTAGGAAGAAGATTTCACATGGTCTTTAGGTTTTTTAGCCATGAAAGTGCAAAAGGTAGACTCTTTTTGCTGTGTGCTCAACAACATTGGCATTAGGCGGAGACCCTCCCTACTTCTGCTCTTTGGAAGCCAAACAATTGCGACAATCCTTGAGCGAATGGCCATATTTGTGACAATAGTTACATTGAACCTTCTTCTAGCCATCCTAAGACTGACTGGAGTCCTTTTGAGATGACTGAGATTTGCCTTTATCCTTGTGAAAGGATTTGGTTGCAAAGGCTTTCTTTGAGGAGGACGAGGTGGTAGTGCTAACAAACTGTTGTTTCCAACGATCCTATTGCAAAAGTTTGTTGCACAACTCCGAAAATTTCAAATGCAACTCCTTTAGATGCTTACAAATGTTTGACGTTGATTTGCTAGAAGGAATTTGAGGCAACTGATCATTTGTGACAAAGAGCATGAGAAGCATGATGATTTCTCGATTCCGGTCATCAAACTTGTCCTGGTCTGCTTGGATTGTGCTAGGACGAGTCTCTTTTCCCAAAACAAGATCATCTAGGTGGCGATATTTGAAGATTGTCAAGCGCTGCTTCCAAGTGTTATAATTTTTGGCGTTGAATCTTTGATTGCCTTCCAACATTAAGTTGGTCAATGACGCCATCTTGCACGTTTCCCAATGGACAAAAAATGAGAAATAAAGAAGAGGCGATAGCACAGGTTCTGAAACACGAATCCCAATGTAGAAAATAGAGGCACATGTAGGTACATACTTCAAAAAATAATGAAGTACAAATGACACGAATTTTGAGAAAAATTTTTGGCTGACCCTGAAAAATTTGACAAAGACGTAGAAGAGATCTCAAAAAATCCACAAGGAATTTGTAATCAAAATAAAATTTCGGCTGGTACGAAATTCGAGGCACAAAAACTAAGACAACCACAAAATTTTGACGATGACCTAGTTGAGGTTTGAAAAACCCACCAAGAATCTGCAATTAGATTTTTAATCTGACAAAAGAATAGAGTTTCAAAAGAAACCCTAGCCGTCTGTAAAAACCTTCAAAAAATGACAGACTCGCTATAAAAAAAGGATGAAATCCTAGCCGTAAAAGATAGGGGGCAGAATAGAAACCCTAGCCCACGCCAATGCAACTCGGACCTTTCAGCAGAAAGGAAAAACCACTGTAGAAAGAGCCGTTCGAGCCAAAGAAATGGTGATGGTTGCCAAAAAAATGATGCCCAGAAAAAAATGTCGTTTTAGAGTAGAATAGGAGTCACGCAATGCAGAAAGGAGACCAATAAAATGGCTCAAGCACTAGATATGTCTAGAATAAAGCCACGAATAGAGTAGAGGAGCCAAAATATGCGATTTGCAGAAAGAAAGTTGTGCGATGTGAGACTTTTTCTGCAAAAAAAAGGCGTCCAGGCACCTACAACCTACGAAACAATGCACGGATTTGTAGAAAGCAAGTCGGGTTGAAACCAAATCGCACTAAAATGTGCGAATATCACACCTGGGCTTAGAAATAAAATACAGATAGAAAAATTTCTGAAAACTCTCAAATGGAAATTTTTTGAATAGCTAGAATTTTTCTTAAAAACCCAAACCCGCTCTGATACCATATTACTGTGAAGTAATTGGTAAATTATTTTATGTATTAACAAATGATCAAAACGATCATTATAAAGAATATACAAATGTACAAAATAGAAAGTTTCTAAAAGAAACTGAAGAAGATTGTAGAAACGATCTTATCTACCTAATTTACATAATATACAAAAGATGACCATTAAAGTAATAAATTAATATTCTAATAGAACAAATTACAACAGATGTAGCTCAAAGCACCTTGATAGCTTTGAAGGATACTGGTATTGCTCCTGATGCAATTAATGCATCAACCGATACATTGACACATCTAGTAAATTGAGTTACAGAAGATGTGCACTAGCTATGGGCATTTGCACCCATCTTTGGTAAAAACTTTTGGTAAGTGTTAGGTGCAATTATTCTCAAAGGAATTTCTTACAGTGGATGGATCTATCACATAATATAGAAAAGAAATACTTAATCATAGATGAGATAAAAAAAAATACCAGGTATTGGAGCTTTCACATTATATTTCTATGTAATTTACAGTATCTTCAATAATTATAGACTTGACAATCTTGTGGTTTGACTGTATCATCAATAAGACTTTTGTATACATCTTGTATGATGACAGGTATGTTGGTTGGATTAATTACTCATGCATAACCATCATAATGATTCATAAATCAAGTATGAAATTAAGGCCTATGCCAATTGCTCAGACAATTAACCAATTGTTATTGTCAGAAATGTTTGGTTAATCCATGTAACTAATAAGTGTAACAAAATGTCTGCCGATATCTAATCCAGAAGCACCCAACACAAGCTAGAACTTGTACTCTACTTGAAGTTGTACAACTAGCAAGACAAGCAACCTAAAATGCCAAGAAACACCTCTAAAACACTTGTCAACGCTGGATAGTGGCTGGGCACAATTGAATATGACAGGAACCTGTTGATACCTGAAATTTGAATCACTAAAAAATTACAAGATCCTCCAAAACCTAGAATTTGCATTGTAACTCCTAAAGGTTCGAAGCCCATCTCAAACATCTTGAAACTATATACATGAAATATAACTTAAGGAAGTCTCGTTATGCTTAAATGTTTATTTCATTCAAAAAATATTGTAAGATATTTCAATACAAAATGATAGTCATGTTGAAGCATGTGGAGGTCTGTAACAAAGTTTTCAGCAGTTGGTATAGTAGGTACAGTGAGGTGTACGGCTCCCTTTTGACCATGCAAACACCAAAAGTATGGCCAGAGAAGTTTTCCCAACGTTGATTGAGGATGGAAACTCTCATCAATATCCACTGGTTTCGATGGTGAAAAATGCAACCTAGCTGGTTTGGTGGTTCACATAGGGAACACATTGGTTTTCATAATTTATTTGGGTCGGGGTTTGTTGAAAAGGAATATTCATGGTTTTTCTGGGTTTTAGGTTGTGGGTTTTTTTTGTTTTTGCAGAGTTCTTTTGTGGTGTTTTTGCAGGTGTTTATGCAATTTCCGGAACTCGCTTTGCTAATAATTTCTTGGAATTGAATGCAATCTTCAGTCCCATTTATGTTATCTTTCTAATGACTGCGGTGATCAAGTTAGGATTGTTTTTCAGGGTATCTGCTGCTGATATAAATTTAAATTTGGAGGTCGACACCTTGAACTGACCATACCTTCACTAGGGAGCTGGCATGTGAGTTTGAAGGGCCTATCAATCTGATTTTTGGAGGTTTTTCACTCAACAAGTTGATGTTTAGGCTTTGGCATAGGATTGCAGTTGATTAATGCTTGGTTTCAGTTCAATATGAGGTGTTTTGGTGGAGTTTTCTGGTCACCCTGCCTTGTGCCATGGATTGACGACCGCCTAGAACTTTAGTTTTAGCAATCAGACCTGGAAATGATGTTTGGTTGCAATTTGGAAGTCATTCTTGATGAGGTGGAAGCTGTTATTAAGAGTTTATCATAGCTAGAAGTGTTAAAAGATTATTGGAGGGGTTTAAAGTGTCCTTGAAGGCTGATTATAGCTGAAGATTTAAGAGCAGTAATACCGTCATCAAATTTATTGTTTATTGAAGGACTTGCATGATCAATTGTGCTATGACCTTACTGTACTTTCACTTGGTTAATGTTAATGTTAATTTGTTTCCTTTTTTTGGAGCCTTAGAATTGAATGATCACTCCATATGAAGTATATGTCAACAACTTATGTGATTGAAACTCATAACCAGAATTTATATCGGCCTGGAAACCTATTTGTTTGTGATGAGTTTCATATGATGTCATGTGTATTTAAAGAGAAAGCATATGATTCATAATATGTCATGACTTTGCAAGCTAAATATATAAATTGCAGCAATATTAAATTTAATCCTTTGTGATGTCCCCAATTTAGCAAGTGTCGGGGACATAGCTTTGTTAACCCATCATTGCAACCCTTGTGGGTTAATGGATTGTTTTGAGGGTCTCTGGTAGTCGACTTACTATTTACAGTAAGTCCGTATGGGTTGGTTACTATTTTTTTGGTACGGCACTTAGGCATCTATCTTTGTCAGTGAACCTCAGTATGTGCCAAGTTACTTTAATGTTTTATTATTATAAGTGAACAATGGCGCCTAAGTGATGGAGGAAGGAAATAATTTATATTATTTCAAAATTCAAATATTTACCATGGAAAGAGCTTAGTGTTGGACTAAGTCATGAGAAGTTGTTGGCATTAAGGGATGGTAACTGGTAAGATTGCAACTGGTATATGGCAAAAGAGGTATTGTCATTGATTGGCGAAGAGGTGTTGACATTTGTGACTAAGGACACCTGTGTTGGACATCATGATAGATGAACCGGGGAAAGTCATAGTCAACAAACAGTTATCTAACTCTTTGACCGAGATTTACTGCACTAAATCCGGTAGACTTTAAGTTATCAAGACGATTGGTACAAAGCGCAATTGAAGGTTTTAATGTCGGAGTTTGTGGCATTAAATCATGGAGATATCTCTTGTGAAGAAAAGCTTCTGACACACATCTGTTGTTTTCTTTCATACATCAGATAAAGCATAGCATGCATTGAATGTTTCCTCAGTGAACTAATACTCCATTGGGTGATGGATCCGATGGTGATCTGTAAATAGGTCATACATAAGAAATGCAAATAGGGCAAGAAGTCTATATATTCCTCTGCTTGACAAGAATATAGTTTGCCCTCATTCTGCCAAAGTAAAGAGTGAACCTGTATGTTAAAAAAGCTAAGGTGAAAAGAGAAGAAAAGAAAGAAGAGTGTGCAGAGGAGCAGAACAACAAAGGAGAACATACCTTCAGCGACCGGTGATGTTTCTCAGTTGAGTATAACAGAGATCTTATCAGGCTAAGCAAAGTCATTTCTAAAAGGTCAAATCCTCTATTGTTTTTTAACAATTACAATAGCAAAATCCCAGTATTTTGGGTGGATATTAACAGGTCCCTTGTACTAAATTCCTTAACTAGGTGACATCTGTTGAGGTGTTCTAAGTCCTCTGACCAAGCAGACTCTAACAGACCTTATTGTATCAAATCCCTTAACTATGTCGCATCTAATAGTGCGTTTGTAATCCTTTAACAGGGAAGGCACCTAATAGGGCGCACTTCAGAAGAGTGCAGAATTTGTGAGGTCTCCTCGCACCGTGGGTTTCTCCCAAATTGGGTTCCACATGATAAATTTGGTGTTGCTTATTGTTGATTGCTTGATGCTATATTTTATGCTAGAATCTGTTTTGCTTACAGTTGTAGTATACTACATCAGATTTGTTTTAGAGTTTGAATAGGCTCTGATTCACCCTGCCCCTCTCAGCACTAGTTGGGACTGTCTATTGGTATCAGAGCGAAGCTTTTTTTTTGTTGCTTAACCGCACAAGAAAAAGTCAAGATGATGAGAAAGGAAGGACCAAAGCTCTCTAAGGAAAACTTTACTCTGTGGTGCAACAGAATGAAGCTGTACATGAAGACCGCCGGAGCTCAATATTGGACTCATGTAACCCATGATTACACTGAACCCAATGGTACCCTGACTCCTGATGAATTGAAAATCAGATAGAACATATAGCTGCAATGAATATGATAGCAATCACGCTACCTGACTACGTCTATGCGGAGATTGAAAATCTAGATACTGCTCACAAGATGTGGGCCAAACTGTCAATAGTGTATGGTGGTGACCCACATGTACAAAGAGCTAATGTACAAAGCCTCAGAGGAAAATATGATGACATGAGGATGAATGAGGGAGAAGATATTGAGCAATACAACAACATAATCAAAGAAGTGATTAACTCCATCTAAAGCGCTGGAGGAAAACTAAGTGAGGAGGTGGTAAGCAAAATACTGAGAACACTAAGGCCTCAGTATGCTATCAAGATCTCAACCATTCAGGAGCTTAAATCAGTGACCACAAATCAAGTCACTCTTGACTCCCTAATCGGTAAGTTGACTGCATTTGAATTGAGCAATTTTGATAACAACTTACCCATACAAGAGGTTGCTTTTATGTTTTCTGTTAACACCTCTTCCACCAAGAAAGGAAGAGAAACCAGTAATAGCTCTATCGGTAAGGTTGGAAGTTTTGTTGAGAATCTGCTCTTGGAAGAGATGGAGCAAGATGAGTTTGAAGCACTCATCGCTAGGAGATTTCCCAGAGGAAAACGGAAGTACAAAGGAAAGCTCCCACTAAAATGTTTCTCTTGTAATAAGATAGGACATATTGCCGTAGGATGTCCTGACAATGAAAATAAAGATAAGACCAACCGATTCAAGAACAAAGCAATGAAGGAATGCTATCTTGCAGAAGGAGTCACAGACAACGAATCTGAAGACTCTAAAGATCCAAAAATTGCATTTGTTGCAATAAAAGAAGAAAGCCCAATAATAAGCGAGATGACACTTATCTCAAGATCTCATTTGCATGATGACTGGATCACTGACAGTGGATGCACTCACCACATGACTGGTGATAAGAACAAGTTCATTAGGTTAAAGCTCAATGATGGTGGATCGGTAACCTTTGGTAACAATGCCCCTGTGCTATCAAAGGTAAAGGCTCTATTGCACTTAGCAATAATGCTGTATGTGAATATGTGTACTGGGTAGAGGGATTTAAGTACAACTTAATGAGTGTTGCTCAACTAAACAACGAGTTCCTGTTGGAATTTGGGCAAGGTTCTTGTACTGTCAAGAACCAATCAGGAGCTCATGTTGCCACTGGTAGACAGAGTAAAGAGAATCTGTTCTATCTGGAGTCAATGGAAGGAGAATTTGTTCTATCATTGACAGTGGAGGCGCTCACCACATGACTGGTGATAAGAACAAGTTCATCAACTTAAAGCTTAATGATGGTGGATCGGTAACCTTTGGTAACAATGCCCCCTGTACTATCAAAGGTAAAGGCTCTATTGCACTTAGCAATAATGTTGTATGTGAAGATGTGTACTGGGTAGAGGGACTTAAGCATAGCTTATGAGTGTTGCTCAACTACACAACAAGGGGTTCCTGTTGGAATTTGGGCAAGGTTCTTGTACTGTCAAGAACCAATCAGGAGCTCATGTTGCCACCGGTAGACAGAGTAAAGAGAATCTGTTATATCTGGATTCAATGAAAGGAGCCTGCCTCATAGCATCAGTCAAAGGAGAAACAAACAAGATCTGTCTTGCAACCAAAGAGGACAATAGTTGGTTGTGGCATAAGAGGCTCTGCTACATAAACTTTGACAGCATTGTCAAAGTGAGCAAAAAGAAATCAGTAAGAGGACTTCCTGAGATTACAAAACTTGACAGATGTATTTGTAAGGATTGTTAGTTAGGAAAGCTGACAGGAACAAGTTTCAATAGTAAATCTTTTTTTGCTCAAAATGTTCTGGATCTTGTACACACAAACTTGTGTGGACCTATGAGAACAAAGAGCTACTATGGAGACAGGTACTTCATGCTTTTTGTAGATGATTTTTCAAAAATGATGTGGGCATTCTTTCTTAGAGAAAAATCAGAAGCCTTTCATATGTTCAAGATCTACAAGGCTCGAGTGAAGAAGGAGATCGATAAAAGCTTAAAGTGTCTAAGGTCAGACAAAGGAGGTGAATACACCTCTCAAGAGTTCACTCTCTATTGTGAGGAACAGGGAATAAAAAGACAGTTATCTGCACCTAGGACTCAGCAAAATGGAGTAGCAGAAAGAAGAAATAGGACGCTGATTGACTATGCGAGAACCCTAATGATCCAGAAGGATCTCCCTCATCACTTTTAGAGAGAAGCTATCAGCATTGCTATTTACACATTGAACCGAATTCAAGTCAAGAAAGGAACCGGAAAGACTCCCTATGAATTATGGTTCGGTCACACTCCTAGTGTAGGCTACTTCAGAATTTTTGGTAGTAATTGTTACATTAAAAGAGATATGTATTTTGGCAAGTTTGAGCCAAAGAGTGATGAAGGCATATTTTTGGGTTATTCTACCAAGAGTAAAGCTTACCGGTGTTTGAATAAGAGAACAGGAAAAATAGTAGAAAGTATCAATGTAAAGGTTGTTGAATATTCATAATCAAAGGAGAAGATCAATCATAATAAACATGACAGTATGGAGGATCATAATGCTGGAAGTCTTTTGGAATTCAATGAAAACAGACCTTTGGAGCAGGATGCTGTACCTGAAGATTACAGACCCAATCAAGATGATGAACAAGAAGTTGTTCATGACCATGCTGAAGAAATTGCTCAACCGGAAGAACTAGACCGGGAACAGAGACCGATTCTTCCAAAGTATGTCACATGTCACTCAATTGATAACATTATTGGTGACAAGCATGCAAATGTCTTGACCAAGAAAAAGGCTAGAGAAAATATTTGTTTATTTTCCTGTATAGAGCCCAAAACCACTAGGGAGGCTCTGGAAGATGAAAATTGGGACAAGGCCATGGAAGAAGAGATTGAGAAAATAGAGAAGAATGACACATGGATTCTTGTGCCAAGACCACATGACAAGAATGTCATTGGGACAGAATGGGTCTACAGAAACAAACTAAATGAAGAAGGAAAAGTGATAAGGAACAAAGCAAGACTGGTCTGCAAAGGATATGTAGAGGAGGCTGGACTGGATTATGGCGAAACCTTTGCACCTGTTGCCAGATTGGAAGGAGTGAGAATTCTTCTTGCTTATGCTGCTCACAAAAAGTTCAAAGTATACCAGATGGATGTAAAGTCTGCATTCCTAAATGGTATACTGGAGGAGGAAGTCTACATTGAACAACTATAAGGCTTTCCATCCAAAGAGAAGAGTGGTATGGTCTGTAAACTGAAGAGGGCTCTTTATGGGCTAAAACAAGCCCCAAGGGCATGGTATGAAAGACTGCATTCATACCTCTTGACAATAGGATTCACAAGGACCGAAGACAACAACAATAAATATCTCAAGACTGGAAAATAAGGGAATCTAATTGCTGAAATTTTTGTGGGTGACATCATATTTGGAGGAGAGGACAGGATGAGAAAAGCCTTTGCTGTAGAGATGAAGAAGGAATTTGGAATGTCTATGATAGGAGCCATGAAATTCTTTATTGGCCTGCAAGTCCATCAGCTAAAGGAAGGTATTTTTATTTCTCAGTCTAAATATGTAAAAGAAATTCTTAAAACCTTTGGGCTAGAAGAATCCAAACCGGTTGGTACACCTATGATAACTAACCTCAAGTTATCAAAGGAAGATGATGCAAAAGAAGTCAATGAGTCACTGTATCGGTCTATGATAGGCAAATTACAGTATGCAGTACATAGTAGACTGGACATAGCACATGCAATAGGCATTGTAGCAAGATTCTCTGCTAAGCCAAAAGAGACACCTATTAGCAATGAAGAGAATATTCAGATACCTGAAGGGCACTGAAGAGTATGGCCTATGGTTTCCTCACAAGGGAGGCTTCCAAATAAAAGTTTTCACTGATGCAGATTGGGCTGGTAATATTGATGACAGAAAGAGCACAAGTGGTGCTGCATTCTTTCTTGGAGAGAGAATTGTGTCTTGGACAAGCAAGAAACAAAACCGCATTTCACAATCCATAGTGGAAGCTGAATATGTTGTTGCAACAATCAATTGTACAGAGGTAATCTGGATCAAACAACTACTTGAAGGAATCCAAGAACAAATACCTGAACCAATTGCAATTTATTATGACAGTAGGAGTGCAATAAACATATCCAAGAATCCTGTCATGCACTAAAAAACAAAGCATATTGCTATTAAATATCGCTACTTGAGAGAGTAGGTAGAAAATAAAAAAGTGAGATTGGATTATGTTCCCACAAAAGGACAGATTGCTAACATATTGACAAAGCTATTATCGAAGAGTACATTTGAGTATCTCATAGGTAAATTAGGGGTGATACCCCTTCCTAATCTTCAGTAAATAGGCAAACGTGTTCATCAATTCATTATGCTTCAACAGAGGAATCAACCTCATCTTTACTGGATTGATGAATAAGACTGCTACTTGAAGGGGGAGCAGATTTCAATAAGGTAGTCTTTTTGACTAGCCTTTGGCATTATTGTCAAAGGGGGAGATTATGACTGGTAACAGATTAGGATCCGGTAGTTAATTTCCGGTAGTTATTTTGTTATGGTTTTTGCCATCAATGCCAAAGGGGGAGATTGTTGGCATTAAGGGATGGTAACCGATTGCAACTGGTATATGGCGAAAGAGTTATTGTCATTGATTGGCAAAGAGGTGTTGACATTTGTGACTAAGGACACCAGTGTTGGATCTGTGAAGCAAAGACAGGTACAACTGACAACAACAAGTGCGAGGAGAGACTGGTTTGGCAACCGGTGACATTGTGCAAGAAAAAAGAAGAGACTATATCTGATCATCAGAGCAACTGGTGACCAAGGGAGATGCAATCGGTAAACGGTAACAAAAACCGAGGAAAGGATGCAACCGGTATAGCCAGAGGAAGCTAAGGTGACAAGTCAAAGATCTTACCTGTGCACAATGTAAGGATTTTTACTGATCAAGTGACGACTTCATCATGATAGATGAACTGGGGAAAGTCATAGTCAACAAACAGTTATCTAACTCTTTGACCGGGATTTACTGCACTAAATCCGGTAGACTTTGAGTTATCAAGATGATCGGTACAAGGCACGATTGAAGGTTTTAATGCCAGAGTTTGTGGCATTAAATCATGAAGATATCTCTTGTGAAGGAAAGCTTCTGACACACATCTGTTGTTTTATTTCATAAAGCAGATAAAGCATAGCAAGCATGGGATGTTTCCTCAATGAACTAATACTCCACTGGGTGATGGATCTAAAGGTGATCTATAAACAGGTCGCACATGAGAAATGGAAATAGGGCAAGAAGTCTATATATTCCTTTGCCTGACAAGAATATAGTTTGCCCTCATTCTGCCAAAGTAAAGAGTGACCCTGTATGCTGAAAAAGCTAAGGTGAAAAGAGAAGAAAAGAAAGAAGAGTGTGCAGAGGAGCACAACAACAAAGGAGAACATACCTTCAACGACCGGTGATGTTTCTCAGTTGAGTATAACAGAGATCTTATCAAGCTAAGCAAAGTCATTTCTAAAAAGTCAAATCCTCTATTGTTTTCTAACAATTACAATAGCAAAATCCAAGTATTTTGGGTGGACATTAACATGTCCTTTGTACTAAATCCCTAACTGGGTGACATTTGTTTAGGTGTTCTAAGTCCTCTAACCAGGCAGGCTCTAATAGGCCTTATTGTACCAAATCCCTTAACTGTGTCGCATCTAACGGTGCGTTTGTAATCGTTTAACAGGGAAGGCTCCTAATAGGGCACACTTCAGAAGAGTGCAAAATTTGTGAGGTCTCCTCACACCCTAGTTTTTTCCCAAATTGGGTTTCCACGTGACAAATTTGGTGTTGCTTATTGTTGATTGCTTGATGCTATATTTTATGCTAGAATTTATTCTTCTTACAGTTGTAGTATACTACATCAGATTTGTTTTAGAGTTTGAATAGGTGCTGATTCACCCCTCCCCTCTCAGCACTGGTTGGGACTGTCAGAAGTGTCATGAAGAAGCTGGACGTGGTGTATGTTTGAAGCTATTGGTTCGATCTTAAGCCTTTATATGTTCCTCTCTTGCATATTGAATCCTATCCTTGTCAAATATACTTTGTGATGAAATTGAAATTGCTTGAGGGTTTCAAGAAGTCGTCTAGGCTAGAAATGCAATTTCTTGCTGGTGTCTTGCGCTTGGAATTATTAATTCATTGCTGGTGAATTGTGCCGATTATTACTGACCGTGTTGAAGTTAGAATGTGAATTGTGTGTGAATTTGAGGGCAGTGATATTCATTCAGAGGCTGCGATTTGTTTCAAGCAGCGATTTCCATAACTGAGGCAATGTTATCCTTTACAAGGCTGCAAATATATTACCATAGGCTGCGATTTTCATTGGAGGCGGTGCATTCATTAGGCAGGCTAGGAATCACCATAGAAGGACTGCGAATCATTATAGAAAGGGCTGCGATCATAATTTAGAAGGCTGTGATCACTGGTAGATGAAACAATTTAACAAAGGAAGCTGGTGAATATTCCTCAGAGGCCCAAATTTGGTATAGGTGCATTATCAATTATCATAGTTATTGCAAGTTGCATTTCGAACCATTGTAAATAATTGTAATAGTGAATATAGTACAGTATGCATTGTTTAAGAATTGATTGTTCTTTCTTTCAAATTTCCTTTATTGTTAAAAAACCCCCAAAAAATCATATAGTCCAAAAACACAAAAATTGCACAAATTCAAAACTTACAAAAAAAAGAGAAAACACACAAATTCAGAGTTCGAGCCAGTCGGGCTTTATAGTGGTATCAGAGCGGTTTCTTGCCATCCCTCAGGGAACTGGGTTCATACATGCAGCCGCAAAGATTTATTCCAGGGGTTCATTATACTCGTACAGGTAGAGCTTCACCACCGGGTGAAGGGGAACAGGGAATTTAGTTTGGAACAATGGGAGAGAGATTTCCAGGTAATACGGGTAATACAAGCAATGATGAAGAGAGAGTATAGAGAGCTATTTAGAAACATTGCCCATAGCTAGCAGGAATTGGCAGCTGGTCAGCAAGAGGTGGAAAATTTACTTCAGCAACTCTCTGACACTCTTCAACGGATTTCTTTACCCAGGGGTCGTAGCAGAGATAGAGGTACCAGGAGTATCTTGGTGAGTTCACACAAGTCTAGAGCTGATCCTACAAGCACATAGGATGGGCCTCTACGTCCTACTTTCTTGAGGTCGAATGTGGACAAGGTGAGTGCTGAGGATGAGGCAGCATCCTTTACAAATGATGTTTCAGCATTACATGCAGAGTGGGATGCGTTACCACATGATGTTAAAGAAAACCTCAACTTTGATAGGTTTATGAGTCAAAAGCGTGAGCATTCTAGGGGACATCCTGATTTGAAACTAAGGCATAAAAATACAGATTTGAAGTAGGCAACTAGCAAGTTAACTTTTACTCATTTCTATGGGAGCGGTAAGGTTACAACTAGAGCTTGGGTCAACAACCTTGATACCTTCCTCACTTTGCGTCCTATGTTTAAGGAGGACGCTACACAATTTGTTGTGTTTCATTTGGATGGTATAGCCCATGAGTGGTGGTACCATGGATTGGTCTCTTTACATCATGACAGGATCACTTCATATCAGGAGTTTATAGAGAAGCTAGTCGAGAGATTTGACATGAAGGATCGTGAGATGTATTTCCGATAGTTGGGATAGTTGAGACAGATAGGCAACCTTGAGACATTCATTAGTGAGTTCCAGAGAGTTTCAGTCATGGTGACAGATATTTTAGAGAGGAGGCGTATCATGCTCTTCATTGAGGGGTTAGTTGAACCTCTCAAGGATTGGGTTAAGTCCCTTGATCCTCCTACCTTGTAGGAAGCCATCAAGAAAGCAAGGAATTTGGAATTGTCAACTCCTCGTAATAGGTTTCCTTCTAAACCATCCACTTCCACTTATGATAGCAAGGCAGCCCCAAAAAGAGTAGAGGTTTCATATTCAAAGAAGCCTATCACAACCCCTTTAGATCAAGATACACTTAATGATCTAAGGATGAAAAGATTATGTTTTTATTGCAGGGGTCCATATGATAAAAAGCATGAGTGCCCCATGAAGCCTAAGGGCACAAACAAGCTTATGGAGTGGTTTTATGAGGATGAGGAGATGGTTAATGATGAAAAGGTTGATGGTGATTCCAACTCTAGTATGAAGAAAGAGGGATCATTCAGGTAACGAGGCCTCTTAGTAGTGCAGCGAGTTATTGCATTATTGGATACAGGTGCTACTCACAACTTCACGATTCATGGTTGGTATCCAGGAGGGGTGTTCAAACTGAAGAGTTTGAAGGTATTAGAGTTAAGGTGGCTGATGGTTGCACACTTAAGTGTAACAAGATGATTTTTGAGCTTCCCATGAAGCTAAATAATTATGACTTTAAAACTGATTTCTATGTTGTAGACATGGGAGGCATTGATGTGGTTTTGGGCATGAGCTGGTTACATACTATTGAGGTATTTTATATCAGCCTTAAGGACATGGAAATGAAGTTTGAAATTAATGGCAAAAAACATATTCTTAAGGCTATTAGAGAGGAAAACTTGAGGGTGATTTCCTTGAGACGTATGTAGAGTCTTATGAGACATGATGCAAATGAGTGGGCAGAAGAGTGTAGATTGTTACCTACACAGGATAAGACAGAGAAACTAGCTTATCATTCGGATTTACAACAGCTTAGAACTAAACACTCTAAAGTGTTTAGTGATATACCACCAGGCAGGCCACCTGATAGAGGCATAGAGCACATTATTGAGCTTGAGGAGGGCACTAAGTGCATCATGATAAATCCTTACCGACACCCTGAGCACCTGAAAGATGAGATTGAGAAGACTATTCAGGAGCTGTTAGCTATGGGGCATATTAGACCAAGTAATTCTCCTTTTGCTTCATTGGTTGTATTGGTGAAGAAAAAAGATGGGACACACAGAATGTGCATTGATTACCGGATGTTGAATAAGAGAACCATTAAGAACCGATATCTGATCCCACGCATTGATGAGATAATAGATGAGTTACATGGTGCATGCTTCTTCTCTAAAATTGATTTGAGATCAAGGTATCATTAGTTTAGAGTTCGGGAGTAGGATGTAGATAAGACAACCTTAAGATGCCATTGTGGTTACTTTGAGTTCTTAGTCATGCCCATTGGCCTGATTAACGCGCCAACTACATTCCAGTCTACCATGAATAGGGTCTTCCACAACCAGTTGAGGAGATTTGTTCTGGTTTTCTTTGATGATATCCTTGTCTACAGTAAGACATGGGATGATCACATTGCTCATCTGGATACAGTTTTGGATATATTGGATAGTACTTCCTTGTATGCCTAGGAGCCCAATTGTGCTTTAGTTATGATGGAGTTGGTATATCTTGGTCATATTATTAGTGTAGAGTGAGTTTGCATGGATCCTGATAAGGTTCGTGCTATACTAGATTGGCCTACTCCAAAGAACCCGACACAACTCAAAGGGTTTATTGGTCTGTGTGCTTTCTACCATAGATTTGTAGCTGGGTTCTCTTGTCATGCAACTCCTCTTACTAATTTGACCTGTAAGAGTGCTTTTGAGTGGACCTCTCAGGCACAGGAGTGCTTTGAGAAGCTCAAATAAATTATGACATTAGGCCTGGTTCTAGCATTGCCATATTTTTCTTGGCCATTTGAGTTACATTGTGATGCCTCTGGTGAGGACATTGGTGTCATTCTTTCCCAGGATTGCCATCCTATTGCCTTTGAGAGCAGGAAACTTAGGGGTCCTGTGAGAGGTTTTAGTGTTTATGAGAAGGAGATGTTGGCCATAATGCATGCCTTGGCCAAACTCAAGCATTATCTAGTTGGCAGTAAGTTCTGTATTAAAACTGATCATAACAGCTTGAAACATTTCCTTGGGCAGCGGGATCTTAATGAGAGACAACATAAGTGGGTCAGCAAACTTGTGTCTTATAATTTTGACATTTCATACATCAAAGGTACACAGAACGTGGTTGTTGATACAATTTCATGGATACCACATTTATGTGCTATGACTGAGATATCTGAGGATTGGAGATACTTGATCCTTTCTGATTATGCTAGAGATCAGTGGGCATCTGGTATTATTGATGGGTCTATATAGGATAACAAGTACACTCTTGTAAATGAGATGATCATTTACAAGGCAAGATATTATTGGTCCCAGGATCAAGTGTTAGATAGGTTGTGCTGAGGGCCTTTTATGATTCACCTTTAGCTGGACATCCCGGGATTTTTAAAACCAACAGATAGGTCCGG
The DNA here is from genome assembly GCA_027943335.1 of Chamaecyparis obtusa. NCBI lineage: Eukaryota > Viridiplantae > Streptophyta > Pinopsida > Cupressales > Cupressaceae > Chamaecyparis > Chamaecyparis obtusa. The sequence goes on from BSBK01000566.1 coordinate 192,031, forward strand.
GAGAGATTCACTTGGAAAGGCTTGAAGTCAGATGTGCTCCAGTATGTTAGAGAGTGTTCTATTTGTTAGCAGAATAACTAGGAGCACACATATCTTGCTAGTTTATTGCAACCACTTCCCATTCCTGAGAGGAAGTGAGAATTGTTGTCCATAGATTTCATTGTTGGCTTGCCGAAAGCCCAGGGAAGAGATTGTATATATGTAGTAGTGGATCGCCTTACAAAATATGGGCACTTCTTTCCGATCACTACTAGATTTTCAGCGACACAAATAGCTGAGTTATTTTTTCAGCAGGTTTTCAGATTGCATGGGTTACCATAGAGCATTGTTAGTGATCGTGATAACATTTTATGAGTCACTTTTGGCAGGAGTTGTTCAGGTTATGTGGGACTGAGTTGACTCCGAGTACGAGCTACCATCCTTAGACTGATGGCCAGACTGAGATTGCCAATAAATGGGTGGAAGGCTATCTACGAAATTATTTGTTTGCACAACAACGTGCCTGGGTGAAGTGGATATACCTGTGTGAGTATTGTTATAATGCCACTCACCATATGTCTATTCAGATGACTCCTTTCAGAGCTCAATACGGATATGACCCTCCGAGTTTTGTGGATTTGTTATTCAGTGATAGCAGAGTTCCTAGTGCAGGAGATCTTTTGCAGGACAGTTAGGATATTATGAGAAATTTGCGGGATAACATTCAGAGGGCTCAGAATCAGCAAAGGTAGTATGCTCATCAGCGGAGAGTTGCTCGCTCTTTTCAGATTGGGGATATGGTATATTTGATGCTACAACCATACAGACAGTCTTCTATCCAAAAGAGCGAAGCAAAGAAGCTCAAGCCTCTCTACTATGGTCCTTTTCGAGTTGTATGATAGGTAGGTGAGGTGGCTTATGAGCTTGATTTTCTTGATGACAGTAAGGTGCATAATGTGTTTCATGTTTCATGCCTCAAAAAGGCGTTGGGGAGACATGTTCCATCTTCTATTTTGCCACCCCTGGATGATGAGGGGAAGTTAGAGTTGATTCCTGAGATCATACTTGAGACCAGAGAGAGATATCTGCGCAGGCATGTTATCAGGGAGTTTTTAGTTAAATGGAAGGGTGTGCCTATCAAGGATGCCACTTGGGAGCTAGAGGACATTCGTCAGCATCTAGCATTGCGATTGCTTGAGGACAAGCAATCTTGGAGAGGGTGGACTGTGAGGTCCCCAATTTAGCAGGTGTCTGGGACATAGCTTTGTTAGCCCATCATTGCGACCCTCGTGGGCTAATGGATTGTTTTGAGGGTCTCTGGTAGTCGACTTACTATTTATAGTAAGTGAGTATGGTTTGGTTACTATTTTTTTGGTATGGTACTTAGGCGTCTATCTTTTTCAATGAACCTCAGTAAGTGAGTGGGCTACCCGGGAGATTTCATGAGCTATTGATTTAATTGTTAGTTATTAATTAAGTTATACTTAATTGATAAAGTTATGGGCTTATATTAAAAGTGCCAAGTTAATGTAATGTTTTATTATTATAAGTGCACAATGGCGCCTAAGTGATAGAGGGAGGAAACAAATTATATTATTTCAAAATTCAAATCATTTACCATGGAAAGAGCCTAGTGTTGGATTAAGTCATGAGAAGTGTCAAGAAGAAGCTGGACGTGGTGTATGTTTGAAGCTACTGGTTTGATCTTGAACCTTTATATGTTCCTCTCTTGCATATCTAATCCTATCCTTGTCAAATATACTTTGTGATGAAATTGAAATTGCTTGAGGGTTTCAATAATTCGTCAAGGCTGGAAATGCGATTTCTTGTTGGTGTCTTGCTCTTTGAATCAGTCATTCATTGCTGGTGAATTGTTGCCGATTATTACTGACCGTGTTGAAGTTAGAAGGTGAATTGTGTGTGAATTTGAGGGCTGCGATATTCATTCAGAGGCTGCGATTTGTTTCAAGCTGCGATTTCCATAACCGAGGGAGTGTTCTCCTTTACAAGGCTGCGATTTTCATTGGAGGCGGCGTATTCATTAGGCAGGCTCCGAATCACCATATAAGGGCTGCAAATCATTATACAAAGGGCTGTGATCAGAATTTAGAAGGCTGCGATCTCTGGTAGATGCAGCCATTTAACAAAGGAAGCCGGTGAATATTCCTTAGAGGCCCGAATTTGGTACAGGTGCATTATCAATTATCATAGTTACCGCAAGTTGCATTTCGAACCATTGTAAATAATTTCTAGTGAATATAGTACAAATTGTATTGTGTGAGCATTGCTTGTTCTTTCTTTCAAATTTCCTTTATTGTTAAATAACCAAAAAAAAATCATATACTCCAAAAACACAAAAATTGCACAAATTCAAAACTTACAAAAAACAAGAGAAAACAAAAATTCAGAGTTAGAGCCAGCCGGACTCTTACATTGTTGCCTTATCCTTGATGAAGGAGATACAAAGAATGGCAATTCTCCAAATGAGTTGATTGGAATTAATTAAGGGCAGAGATTTCATAAAATGTGCATCATTACAGCAATTACTAATGGTAGTAATTAATATTGAAGGGATGCATTCCTTACGAGTCTTTCCAAGGGGAGGATATAAAAGGGAGGAGGCAGAAATTGTAGAAGGCATCAACCAAGAATTATAAATCTGAGTTTAATTCAGGATAAGGCAACCATCTATAATATAAAATGATTGGTATGCAATATGATTGAATCTATTTTTCAGTTGTTATTAAATGTGTTAGAAAGCTAAAAATTACTACTGAATTAAATTGGCAATTCGTCAAGTTACATTATAAATTATTCATTTGATTTTTCCTACCAGCAATCATATTTAGGATTAGTGAGGAAACATGGTAGGGAGATGCAGCAGTACCATTACTGTCAATCAAGTAGCCCACCCCAGGTTGGTTTGCTTGTGGGCCAAGGGGTCGAACTGACTTGGATGGTCATTCCATACTCTTTGGCGTAGTTGTGGGGGACAGTCTCCGGGCGTGCTACTTTGCTTTTCCTTCAAATTCTTAATATGAATGGCTGTTGGAAATATGTTAAATGGGTCCAATGCATTTAGGATAATTGTTTTTAATAGAGATTTTTCATTATTATAATGCTTGATATTAATTAATTATATTCTCTGTAGATAAGTTGTATTGTTGGAATTGTTACTTTTGGGCAAAGATCAGTTATATCCCAAAAGGGGACATTGCATAGTACATATTGTAAAGCCGATAGTCCGTACGGTATTGATCAGTTAGGTATTTATTTTCTGAATTAAACTATGTTATGTTGTCTATATGTTGTTGATTGAATGCTTCACGAGGTTCATTCTCTTAGCATTAACTGGGGTTTGAATTCCTCTGATGGCTAAATAACATGGGTCCCATCCCAAGGACAAAAAGGGTGCTTTCCAATAAAAAAGGAACATTGTTATGTAGATAAGTTTTGAGTATGTTCAAATTAATGAAGAATGTATGATACAATTAATTGTTTTGTTTGCTTAGGATTTTTGATGTTATATTTCAATGTCCTGAATCATCTGAGGGAATGCCAATGCAAAGTTAATAGGATGTCTTCGTTTCATGTCTGCTTTGTAATTATTTTATATCACTAGAACCTCATAAGTATCAAAATATGTCATCTTTTTACAGTATACTTTGTAACTAAGGAAGCTTGACTATCTGAAATTGTACCAGGTACAAATAGCAATTAGAGAGAATGTTAGCAGAAAGAATGCCATTTCAGAAGGGGCAGAGACATCTGTTCTTTATGTACGCTTCAAAGCAGCAGCAAATGAGGTAAGTGTTAGTATTCAAGCATAGAATCTGCTTAGTTGCAATGGAAAGATTTCTTATTTTTTCAATTTTTATTGCAGTGAGTCACTTGGTCATTATTAATGCATATCTCCTCTTTGTTATATTTTGTTTCACTATCTTCTTTTGGACATAAGTTAGAGCCAAGGCAGGTTAATTCCATGCTGATCTGGTTTTCTCAACTTGTCATTTTAAACTGACAAACAAGTAATGTTGTTTCCTTCACGAGGTAAATATATCCTTTATGCTGTTTTGCAGATGAAGCCTGTCATGGAAGAGATTGAGACCAGATCGTCAAGGAAAGAATATGCACAAATTCTTGCAGACTGTCATACTCTCTACTGTGAACAGCGTCTTTCCTTGGTAAGTGATTTTAAGAACTGGATGTGTAATTGTGAATAACATTTACCCCTCAAATAGGCTTCATTGTTCAGGCAAGGGGAATACATGCATCATTTTTATAATATATCCACTTCAGGTAAAGGGCATTGTACATCAGCGGATCAGTGAATATGCAAAAAAGGAGCCATTATCCTCATTAACTAGATCAGGTTGTGCGTATCTTATGCAGGTATGTTAGTAGGTCCTTTTTAATTTTTAATATTTTTACTTTAATTTGTGCATCTACTTGTAGACTTATAGTTTATCGTTGTCTTAGTTTTATGTAATACATAAAAAGATACAATATTTACAGTTTATAATGGTCATTGCTGGAGAAGTGAGCAATGGGATTGTCTACTTATAATTTTGCTAATGATAACCTATCTTTTCGAACTTAAAACACCTATTTATCTAGATATATAGACATAAAGAGAAGTCCAACTAAAATACTAAACAGTAAACAATAACATAGAAGTTCAAATCCATAATTAGATGTCCATAATAATCAAAATCAATAATGTATCTGCAAATAATATATGCCAAAATCAGAGTCATCCTTTGAGACACTTTCTTGCTGGTCCTCTCTCTTTTTCTTCTTGCCAAGAATGGTTGAAATGAAGAAATGAAGACTTTACCTTTCTAGCTGTAATGTCCCCAATTTTGCCAGCATTGGTGTTTCAAGGATTAGCCTATTATTTTGATCCTCGTAGGCTAATTATTGTGGATAGAGGGCCTTCTGAGGCAGTGGCATGGCTTGGGAGGGTCTTGTCTTCTCCACAATTTAGTAAGCTACAGGTTGGTCTTCGTTTGGCTCAGATTGGACTTCATTTGGGCGTAGATTTGTGTACTTACTATTTGTGGTAAGTTGGGTGTTGATTGAGATGGAACCTTTCTATTTTTGTAAAGTGCATTTAGTCACATGGAGAAATAATAGGTATAACTCCTACTTCAGACGACATATTTAAATGATGAATATTTTGGGAGTTATTACATTTTTAGTTGCTGAATTATTATTAAATTATTAAATGACTTATTATAAAGTTATAATCTAACTTTATAATTTCACTTAAGTTGAGGGTCAAGTCATCATTGGAAGGGGCCATTATTTAATTGATTATTAAACCCAAGTCGCATTATTATAATGATATCTTATTATAATAATGTTTTAAAGGAAGTTGTTAAAAGGGAGTTGTGTTGAGTGGAGATTATTTGGGAAACTTTCACAATTTCAGAAGTTGAGCTCTTTTGGAAACTTTTATCAACAAAGCATTATAAATATGAGCTCATTTCATTGGAGAAAGGACATTTGAATATTTGTTTGCTTTTGTTGCCTTTGAGGAGTTTTTGAGTTTTCTGATTTCTAAACCCTTGCTATGGTATAAGGGTCTGATTTTCTGAGAGGTGTATTGCATCAATTTGCTGTTGAGGTAGAGCAAATTGAGTTTGCTTCTCTCTTGTGTTTACTGTTATTGAGAAGCTGCTTTGTGAGTTTGGTCTTTAGATTTGGAGAGAACTCATTCAATTTTACATGAGTGTTGATTGGTAAATGATCAGAATTTTTATGTGCTGCTGGTTAGAATTTATTAGCAATTATTGGAGCTGTTGTATATTTAATTCAAGGGTAGTACAAATCTGGTTAATGTTTGGTCTTCAGCTTTGGAGAAAACATTGAATTCATTGCCTGGTTGCAGAGTGGAATTGGAACAAAATTTGCATTGGCTAGAAGTGAGTAAATTTATTTAAATTTTGATCTTTGTGATAGCCATACGGACCTGATATTTTCTGCCGTACGGACTTGATATTTGCTGCTGTACGGACTTGGCTTTGAGTGTGAGGAAGTGTGGTTTTGGGCACTATCAACAGCTATATTTGGTGGAAATTTAATGGCTGTTAATTATGATCATTTGGGATAGCTGGCGTCAACTCTTCTCATGCTGTCTCACAATCTTTTGCAGTCACTGTTTAGATATTATCTTCAGCAACCACGTTTTGATAATAAGGTGCCATATTAATTCATGTATTGTTCACTAATTTGGCAAGCAATCAAATTGTTTTTGTGAATTTTGTCATTAGTGATAACTACACCTGTTGTGTTCGGAGTTGCAAGTCCCATTCCGCTACCAGCTTCCACTCCATTGTCTTCTTCACCATCATGGCTGCCTCTACCAATTTCTTCTCTTTAGCATCAACTGCCTTCATTGAACTCGCCAAGTGTGATTCCAACATGCCCCTATCTGCCTTGGCCTCCTTCAGCTGAGCCAAAAAGGTATCTCTCTCCGGCTGCATGGCTACCCTCTCCAGGCCACATGCCTCCCTATCTCGACCCACGCCTACCTTTAGTTGAGCCATCTCGCCTTGCACCGCCTTCAGCTCAGTTGCCAATTCTCTCTAGGCTATCTCATGTGTGGACGAGACATGCTGTGTACGAGGTAAAGTGTAGTAGCCTTCTTTGAAGGCCTGCTCAATCTCTCTCACTGATGCAACCACCCGAGTCTCTCCAGGTCGCTCTCGGAGTGCCCACTCCTCCAACATGGCAAGGGACTCTGTAGTAGGCCACCCCCTCGACTTGTAGCAAGCTCTGAACTCCTCAAGCATCCAACTCTCGCAAACGTCAATAGCCTGTCCAACTCCTCTATCACGTCCTCGTGAGCCCGTGACTTAGCAGACTCAATTACCCTCCTCGTGCCTGCGGCCACCTCGTGCAGGTACTACTCGAAGTCACCCTCTCTAGGCTCTTGCTCCAAGTTCCTCTCTAGGCTCCTATAAGAAGCCTTGCTCCACACTCACTGCTGTAAGCGTCCCCTGGGTATGCTCCTCGGTAAATTGCCATAGAGTTGTTGGCTCTTGGGTGTGCTCAAAAGTTATCCACTCCAGCTCCACGGGCATCGGTTTGACTGGTGAACTCTCAACGTCAATAACAACTATTTCTTGTGTGGCCGCTAGTGCCCGTTGTGGAGAGGTGAGGGTGTCTCCCACCGGTTTCATCACTGCCATATTGTACTCGCGTAGCCATGAGCTCATCGCTATGGTCTCCTCCTCTGGCATCTCGCCACCCTCAAGCATCTCCACATCTCTATGTGGCTCATTTGTCTCCATATGGCCTAACTCTCCTCCATGTGGCTCAATAGGTAAGTCTCTAGATAATTCCATCTGTGGTCTATGCTCTCCAACCTCCTCCTGTGGCGTTGCAAGTAGGGCCAATTCTGCTGAAGATAGTGGTGCCGTCACTGAAGCTAATGCTGCTGAAGGTACTGATACTGGCAGTGCCATCGGTGCCATGCTCATAGGCGTGTGAATCTGTCCGAAGATAGGGATGGGCGTCATGGTCACCAATCCAACTGATATTGATGGCATGAAGTGTGTCGTCCCCAGTGGAGTAAATTGTACGTGTGTGGTTGCAGGTGTGAGAATGGGCATGGATGCCACTGTAGTAGCTGCAAGCTCGATATCGTTGTTGGCCTCATGATTATCCTCATCACCAGAACTCACATCCACCTTGCCTGCAATTTTTACACCTGATGGCAAAATGCATGTATTGTTGTCCATGTTGGAATTGCTTAATTGCGACTTTAACTTGGTTTTTCAACCTCTTTTGCCTGCTGAGTCCATTAATAACTTTCGCTTTCTGATCGGTTTGTGCAAGAGGAAACAAAAACGGTTAGGGCATACACCCTTGGTAACTAATGGCGCCGACACTCTCACTGCTGTTGACACCTTGCCAATGGTCGACAATGCATGGTGCTTGTCTTTATGCCCACTCTTATACACTTCCCCCAACCGCGGTCGCCTTTCAACTCCCTTGTCTCCTGCAATTTGCCCATATACTGTTGTCTTTTTGAAAGACTCCACCTTTTATAAATTATAAAGGCCAACAGGGTTACTAAGTCACCTGCACGGTGACCAAGACACCCATGTGGTGACCGTCACCCGTGCGGTGATTGTCAGCCGCACGATGACCAATAGTTCTCTTCTTTTTTTTAATATATTTTATATTTATTTATTTTTTTCTTTACCTGGAGTGTCTTTGATTCAGGTCACCCTGTTGCCTTCGCCTCTTGTGGTAGGGTTTAATTTCGACCCATTCACGATGTCTGCAACCTCCTTCCCATCAATTGTCCATAACTTGATGGCATCGTTGTCGCCAACCTGCCAGATTCTGTACTGCCCAAGCCACTTCATCTTAAACTTTCCAAGCTTAATCTCGTTTTTCCCATTATACTTCAATACTAGCTGTCCTGGAGTGAAGTAGACCCGGTTGAGGTGCTTGTCATGCCATGCTTTCCGTCTCAACTATGCGACCTTAGTAGCCCATTGCGCCATCATCCGATGCTCGTCCAGTTTGTTTAAATTATACAATCTTTCCCGAAGGTTCTCCATATTCCCAAGTCTATTCTCAATTGCAATCCTCAAACTTGGCACCATGAATTCCACGAGAACTACTGCTTCCTGCCCGTAAATCAACTGGAAGGGCGTTTGGCTAGTGATCACCTTGTATGTTGTTCGGTAGGCCCACAACACCGAGGGTAATTTTTCCTCCTAGTCTTCTTGCTCCGCCTCGCAAGACTTGTAAATCACGGACACTAGTATCTTATTCATCGCCTCTGCGTGCCCATTGGCTCTAGGGTAATACGGACTGGACAGGGAATGGAAAATTTTGAACTCTGTCGTCAAGAGTCGAATGACGTGATTTACTAAGTGACCCCCTTTGTCACTAGTCAACTGGATGGGTATGCCACACCTTGTTATGATCTGCTCGTATATGAATCTTGCTGTGCTCAAGGTCGAGTTGTCCAATAACGCTCGTAATTTTGCCCAGTTTGTCATGTACTCGGTGGCCAGCACGATGTATCGACATCTTTGAGCCCTACTTGCCTTCAGAGGTCTGATGAAGTCCAAGCCCCAGCATTCGAAGAGTTCCTGTGCGTGGGAAGGATTGAGAGGCATGAAATCCCTTTTTAATGGTTTCCCTGTCCTTTGAAAAGTGTCACATCCCATGACCCATTCCCTGGCATCGTTGTGCAAGGTGGGCCACCACAACCTTGCTAACAACACCTTCCATGTCATTGTGTCTGACCCCATGTGTCCTACTGGCCCTTCATGTGCCTCTTTGAGAACACTTTCTACCTCCTCCATAACACACCGTCTTAGGACTTGGTCCGGCCCCATTTTGTATAGTAATCCATTAATTAGCTGAAAAGAACGACTTCTCAATACCAACTTCCGTCGCTCACCAGGTGGCATGTCCCTCAGGAGTTGTGAAGTGGACAGATACTCTCCAATGCTCTTATACCACGCTGACAGGATTGTAATGTGGAACAACTGTGCATCCGAGAAGTCGTCGTTTACTGCCTCCGACAGTTCTCTTGACTTAAGACAAGAGAGTTGATCCGTAATTACATGACTCTTTTCGGGCCACACAATGATTGTGAACGTAAACTCTTGTAGGAGTAGCAACCATCTACTCACCCGCCCTTGTATAATAGGTTTATTTACCAGGTACATTAATGTCTGGTGGTCTACATAAAACGTGAATGGTGTTGCCAGTAGGTAATGCCTAAACTTTTGCACGACGTATACCATCCCTAGGGCCTCCCGCTCTGTGGTGCTATAGTTTTTCTTTGCCTTGGACAACAATTTGCTAGCAAAATAGATGAGGTGATCCGGACCGTGGTTGCCAACCTGAGCAAGGGTTGCACCAATTGCAAAGTTCGAAGCATCCACGTTGACGTGGAACTTCTTATCCCAATTGGGATACAATAGGGTTGGAGCTCCAACAAGCCTTGTCTTCAGTTCCTCAAATGAGGGATTCTGTTCCGTACCGCACACATAGGGCTCCCCCTTCCGTGTCACCTGTCAAGGGGATAAGAATCTTGGGAAAAGTTCTTAATGAATCGTCGGTAATAGCCAATGTGGTTGAGAAACGACTTCACACTTGCGACGTTTGTCGCAGGCTCCATCTCTACGATCACAGGGACCTTGTCAAAGTCAGTTTTTAGTCCGACTTTTCACACTGTGTTGGCTAAATTTTTTGTAAGTCACTGAAACCACAACTTACAAAATTGTGACTTAGGCAACGTCTCATGAGATTTCTCTCTCCTATCAGCAATAAGGGAGGCTCCCTTCTAACCATAGGTTGCTTCAACAGAAACTTATCCGAAATTACAAAAAGGGGTGTTCTCTTAATCAATTCCTCTTTTTTTAGGAATGATTTGCATACAATTATTACTTTCGAACTTAACAAAAATTGCCTTATTGCTACGTTAATACCGGTGACCCTGGAATTGACGTAAGAACAATACCAAGGGCAATAGTTTACTTTTTATATTTTGTGGAATAAGTACAGGAACCCAAAGTCTCTTGCGATTATCCCAAATTAGGATTCAAGTAGAATAACCTATAAGGCTCAAAGTCTCTTACCAGATACTCTCAAACTTAATAAAAATACCTATAACTAAAGCCCAAAGTCTTCAGTTCTAATTAATTACAACCACTACCAACTATAACAATTTGTCCTCCTACAACACAAAGTCTTCAAAAATTCAAATTGGCTTTGAATGCAATAGGCAGCTCAAAGTCTGCACAATTGAATTCAAATCTCTCTTCAGCAAAACTCCAAAACTCACTATCAATATCTAGAAAATGTCATCACATAACACCTTTAATCAACACAAAGTTTGAAAGCAAGTTGCCCCTTTTATTGAAAGCAATTTAAATTTACATCTAAGCTCAAAGTCTCAATGATAGAGATACAATTTGGTAGAATTTTCTTGCCTTGCCAAAAAATAATTATTTACAATGAGCTCCCTCCTTTTTATTGGAAAAGAGTGGAGAGAAAGGTGGAGAAAGAAGGGGAAAACCTTTAACCACCTTGACTTATTCCCTAACTAACTAAATAATTTTGATTTATTCAATGTTGCATGCCTAATGCACTTGCAACTTGATTACATGTTACAACTTTGCACGTGATACTATTACATGCAATTATATCATTTTTTATTGCATGTGATTTGTCGATTACAAATTACAAATGCATGATGAAAATATTCTAAGTGCCTGACAAGACATGTCCCCTATTACATCATCCATTGTTGGTCTTCATGCTGCTGTAAGGATGCCTTACGATTGATGTGCTCGGTTTGGTGGAAGTATTTTGATCTGGAACAAGAACTTGCATCCTTGCCCGTTCTGCAGTATAATGGTGGTTGTTTCTTTCCATCTCTGTCTTGAAAACATTCTATGCATGGAATCATTCTTTCACCTCATTTTAGGCTTCATTATGTGATCGTTCTTGCCTCGTGTCCCTCTTTCTTCTGTGCATGTTTGGGGTTATGCATGTTGTCATTCTTGAGTTTCCATAAATAACCATAACATGGTCTTTCAAGCTCGAACTTTGTATATCTGGAAGAGTATGCGTATAGGATATAAGTGGAAGGCCTTTGAGTAACAAAGGGAGAAGGATTTTAGGCAAAACCAACTCTCCTAATGAGGGAAAAACTCAAAAACAGGTTTTTTTTGGGAGCATTGCATATGGAGGATGGCTGGAAACTTTTGGGACAACGAATAGATATATGCGTTTGAGCTCAAAATGTGTGGTTATATGGTAGAAAAACCCAAAAATGGGTTTTTGGAGGGTAATAGCATGCACGGACAGCAAGCTTTATGCGTGGAAAATGAGTAGCATAAGATCCGCTTATAATGAATCATTATGTTTTCATCATAAGCGTGTGTGCAAGCAACCGCCATCATGAGTTTTAAGTCACATGGCAGCAATATAACAAGTGCGGATGAAGTGCATGCAAGTGTGAAGGTGCGTTTTTTGGATGTAAAAGCACATGATAAAGTGAGCTCTCTTTCTTTGACGGTTTCTTTCAAGATTGAGGTTTTTAATCCCGACTGCATATACAAGTAAGGTGAAGTACTTGCATATGACAATTTCGACGGAAGATAGGAGCACATCATATACATCATGCAAATCTGAAAATGAAAATGAAGAGATTTGCAAACAAAAATGAAAGAACACATATATACAACTTTGCCCTATGAAATTCGCAAGAAATTTTACCTCTTCCACCAAAAATAAGAGAAGTCGTTTTAAATCTTTGTGCAAAATCTGAAGCAAATTGAAGAGATTTTCGGATTTAGAAAAGATTGCAGCAAAGAGGCATATATAGACTTTGAATCTTGACTCAATCCTCTTGACATGAATGCATTTTAGAGTCAAGATGCATTTCTTGCCATGTGTGAGAAGTTGGAGAATTAAAATGCACAAAAATATCAACCGTATTGACTAAAACGAATGCAATGTACAATGACAATTAAAAATGGCGTCTAGGGCATTGAAAACAAGTTGAAGAGAATGATAAACAAGCTGCAAATTATAAGTAATGCCAAAGAACTCACCTTTAATAGAAAATGTTTAGATTTGGTGGAGGAAAATGGCCGAAAATAGACCATTTTGGGCAAAAACGTGCCCTAAACTGGCTGTTTTGTGAGTAAAACACCTTCAATCTGCAAGTCTGATGAGCCAAGATTGATCCTTGATGGATTTAAGGCAAAAACGACCCAGAGGGAGAAAAAATTATTTAGTTTTGACCATGAATCTTGTGATTCTTTGCTTCAAAATTTCCGTTTTCTCAAAAACACGCAAAATAAGTGGGTTTTTGGAAGTAAAAAACACATGCTTTCTTGTTAAAAATCGCCTCTTGCATATGCATGAAGTAAAGACGTGTTTTTGAAAGGGAAAAACATATGTTTTCCTATCAAAAACTGCCACCCTTGCCTTCAATGAGTAATGACACTTATGAGTGCTCAAAACATATGCGTTTGAGTCTAAATTTGCCACTCATATGCATTTGAGTAACGATGCACTTTTAGAAGGGAAAACTATATGTTTTGTATATTAAAAATCCCACCATATGCATTAACATGTCAAAGCCGCTTTTGAAGAAGTAATGACGCGCTTTTTGGGAGGAATAACACATGTTTTTTTAAAATGCATGTGCTTTTGGGTTCGAATTCCCCACCTATATGCATTTTGGACATAACTTAAGTTAAAATACATTATAATGGGCTTTTAAAATGCAATAACATGTGTTATTAGGCTCAAATTCCCCACTATAAAGCTTTTAAGTCATTAAAGGTTTATAATAACGAGATTTTAATATGCAAACGTATATAAAAACTCCTCTTACACATGTTAAGTGACATATTTTTAATTAAAAATATGTAGTTGCATTTAAAAACCCCACTTTTATGCATTTGGGACTTAGATTTTATTGGTAGTGGATTTTTAGAAGTTGATTTGCATGTGTATGATATGCAATGAGTGATAAAAACCCCACCTTTAATGTATTTAAGTGTCTCATGTAATTAAATTTAATTAATAACTATATTTTTCAATAAATAACATGAAAATAGACTTAAAAAAACTATTTTTTCATAAAACATTAAAAACTACGGTTAAATCAACTCAGAATGAGCTGAAAATTTAAAATGGATGTCAAAATCTATTTTAAATATTGAGAATAATTTTATTTCGTGCAATTGCCAATAAAAAGCCCACTTTTGGAGGATTTTTTAATAAGATGTGTTGTCGCCTTGGAAAACCCCACCTTTTCCTTTATAACTTGAGCTAGACAACTTCGTTTGAGGCCTAAGTTAGCTCGAAAGGAGTGGAATTCCAAGGGCTATAAACCTAAGGGAAAAAAAAATAAAAAACTACTTACAAGAAAGAGAAAAGCGAAGAAAAAATTTGAAGATTGCCAAAAATCAAGTGCTTGTAGTCAGAGAAGAAAAACTCGTTTTGATAAGCATTTACGGAGATTAACTTGATGGAAACCTTGAAAAAGAACGTATAGATAATGCTACATAAAGTACAATTCAAGGATGACGAACTGCCTTCATGACACCTTATCAATGCGTTGAAACATAGAGGATGCACCTACGAATTCATGAGAAAATTGCGTAGGGTTGTCACAATTTTGTGGTGTCAAAATTGAGGACAACACTATGTGACGCAATAGCTTTCCGTGTGGATCCATAAATTGCCAATTCTTCGGGTTGAGTGCGACCCTTGCTTTCTGACACCTCTTGATACACTCTCTGAGGGCTGCTAGATGCATATCCTCTCTACTGAAGATGGACCAATCATCCAACAAAGCTCTGAAATTTCCGACTGCCATCTTATCAAAGATGTGGAGGATTATCCGTTGGAACGTTGCAAGTGCATTGCATAGGCCGAAGGGCATCCGGTTGTAGCCGTACACCCCATCCTCCACCACGAAGGTTGTTTTCAACTTGTCCTCCGCGATGGATATCTGGTTGAATCCAAAAAATGGATCTTTAATGGTCACCGCATTCAGGCACTTGAAGTCGATGCAGATTCTAATTTGGTTAACCTCTTTCTTCAGAGATATTACTATCGACGACACCCATTGGCTTGTTTGCGCTTTGAAGATGATCTCCGTTTCAAGCATACACTCGATCTCATCATTCACCCATGTTGCGTAATTTTTATTCATTCTTTACGGCTCTAGGTACGAGAGGGATATGTTGCATGCATAGTTCCGACAATACGCCCTTGATGTCTTTATAGGTTCATGAGAATACAACCTTGTATTCCATAAAAATCTTAAATGCAGCGGCCTTCAAAATGAGGTTCCAGTCATTCCCTATTAGTATGTTCCGTGAGTTGGCCTCATCTCCAAGGTTAGTGACCTGCAAGGACGGTTCTTCATACTTTGAGGAGTATCCGCTAGAACATTGCAGGTGCATTGCATAGGCCGAAGGGCATCCAGTTGAAGGCATACACCCCATTCTCCACCACGAAGGTTGTTTTCAACTTGTCCTCCGCGATGGATATGTGGTTGTATCCTGAAAACCCGTCCATGAACGAGTATATCTCGTGCCTGATGACCTCCAAGGTGGTATAGGAAACATATCTTTAATGGTCACTGCGTTCATGCACTTGAATTCGATGCAAATTCTAATTTGGTTGGTCTCTTTCTTTAGAGATATTACTATTGGTGACACCCATTGGCTTGTTTGCACTTTGAAGATGATCTCCGCTTCAAGCATACTCGATCTCATCATTCACCCATGCTATGTAATTTTTGTTCTTTCTGTACGGCCTTTTTTGTATAGGTACGACTCTAGCTACAAGAGGGATACGTTGCACACACAATTCTAGCAGTACGCCCTTGAGGTCTTTATAGTTCCATGCGAATACATCCTTGTATTACATAAAAATCTTAAATGTAGTGGCCTTCAAAACGGAGTTTCAGTCATCCCCTATCAGTATGTTCTGCGAGTTGGCCTCATCTCCAAGATTAGCGACCTGCAGGGATGGTTCTTCATACTTCATGGGTTTCTCTGCATCGAACTTCTGTGCTGGGGTTTCATTCACTTGGGCTTCCCCCTCCTTATATTCTCCATACTCCGGCGGGAACAACTCTTTCTTTGATGTTTTCTCCACTTCTTCCACTTCAAGCATGTTGCTATGGAACACTTCATAATCCTCCATCTGCCAATGGAAGAGTCCATTCATCGACCCTGTCTCATCCTTCGAACATTCCTCAAGCTCCAATAACCCTTCATCATTGGGCTCCATGCGGTCCCTCCCTTCGTCCATTCCACAACTCTCCATCGGACTCGGACTCTGAAGAGGATGCAAACTCCTTGCTCACCATTTGTGTCC
The DNA here is from genome assembly GCA_027943335.1 of Chamaecyparis obtusa. Taxonomy (NCBI): domain Eukaryota; kingdom Viridiplantae; phylum Streptophyta; class Pinopsida; order Cupressales; family Cupressaceae; genus Chamaecyparis; species Chamaecyparis obtusa. The sequence continues at coordinate 207,907 of BSBK01000566.1, forward strand.
GGAGGTCGATGACAAACTTTTGGCCTCCGTTCTCCATTAACAAGATATTCTTTTTCCAGTTGTGTGTGACCCTTGCTGCCACAAGCCACCCTCTGCCAAGAATAGCATCACACCCCTTCTTCTTGAGTGGGATCACCACAAACTCTAGCACAAAGGGTTGCACACCGATGGTGACTTGTTGCGCCATCAACATCCCGAGGGGTTTAATTCCCTGTTGATATGCTCCCAATAGGTTGAAAGTAGGAGGCCACAATGTTAGTTCCCCAAGCTTCCCCCATGTTTCCTCTGGAAGGACATTTACCCCTGATCCACCATTGACGATGGTATCCGTCAAGATGGTCCTAAGGATACCCATCTCAATGACAGCCAGGTGTTTGCCAGTATTCACTGTCACCAATATGGGATCCATAGCAGACCTGCCAGGAACTTTTGTGCGTTGTGTGGTGTTGGTACTGGGTTGGGAGAGAGTGCCTAGAAAGGCTGTCCGCAGCTGAGGCATTGCGTTGAGGAGATCTTGAACTCTTACAGATACCTCCATGTTTAACATTTGTCTTAGTATGTTCTCCTCTGCCTCTGGTGGACCAGAAGTACTTGTTGTTAGGTTTGTCTCCTTTCGTGCTCTCATCTCTTTCTCAATCTCCTCTCTTGCCTCCCATACACTCTGCTTCTCCGTGTGGGGGTCCGGGTACGTAGCCTATTTTGTTTGTGTGCAGGTAACGACCAATACTTTTTCTCTCATGGCTTCCTCTATATTCAGCAAATTGACGTCGGGTTTTGGACAATAGGCATCGTCATGGTCTCTCGATCCACACCATTGCACAAGTGTTGTGTTGACTCTCCCTTCAGATAGTCGGGCGAAGTGCCCCCACTAGCTACAGGCTTTGCATTGGATCAACGGTCGGCCCTTCGAGTTGTATTGGATCCGACTTCTTGTATTGTTATTGTTATTATTATCATTATTATTGTGGGCCTTCCTCCACGTCGGTTATTCCTGTACCCTCCCGACGATGCATTGTTGTTTGTTTGCGAATTGCTGGCACCACCCGATATTGTCGGTTGTTCCTTAGTGAAAAACACTTGTTGGGTTCTTGTCTTCATGTTGTAGGGACATTCCTTAGTAGAATGCCCCATCAGCTGGCATATGTCACAAAAAGATTTCCTAGGACAAAAGCCTTTCGTGTGTCCGTCAGACTTGCACTCCATACACAAGAGTTCTCCTTCATCCTTCTTGCTGGGAACTCCCTTGATGGCCTTAAATTCCCTCATCATCCTCTCCATGTCCTTTTGGAGGCCTGCACCTTGTTGGATTCTTCATCACTACTACTCCCTTCAGAAGATTCATCATCGTCGAAAGAGCTATCCTTGACCTTCCTGTTCTTTTTGGAGGTTTTTGTCTCAGTCTCCAAATCCATTACCCTATTGTAGGCATCATCGTACGATGTGGGTGGAACTATCTTCATTTTCTTTCAGAGGGACTATTTTAATTCCTCTATGAACTACTTTTTCTTTAACCCGTCGGTTGGCTAGCTTTCCATCTTTCCCAATAGTTCCTTGAGCTGCCAACCATAAGTTCAAACTGTCTCCTTTTTCCCTTTCTTAGTGCTGTAGATTTCAACCATGGTCTCATTGTCATCCCTCAACAATGGAAATTCAGTCTGAAATTTCTTCTTTAGCTTGTCCCACGTGTTGATTTTGGTGTTGTCCATGTCGGAGTACCAATCGATGGCTACTCCTTGCTACATGGTAGGGAATTGAGTTACGCACTCTTCCTGGTTTGGAACTCCGTTTGCCGACCAGATGGTCTCATATGTACGACAATGGCAGACGGGGTCCTCCTTGTCCTCATTGAACTTCGATAGTTTTTGTTTTTGTGACATGGTTGGTCTCCTCGCCACTACTGCTGGCTGTTGTCCCACTCCGGATGGATTAGAGCCTACAAGATGTGTTTGACCACAGTGCCCCTGTGTCCTTCGGACGCTCCTGGCAGCCCCGGTATCCTCTTCCCCCTTGGCCTCTTCCTCACTCTGTTGGCTCCCCCTAACCTCTGTGTGTGGTGTGAGAGACAGATCGCTCAACCGATGTTGGGCTTCCTCCAGAAGATCTAATTGTTGTTGAGTCTCTTCAATTAGATCGTCACTATTCCTTCCCCTATGGTGTCCTTTCCCATAGTGGTCACCTTCAACCTGGTTACCTTCCCCTCTGTTGGGTCGCTCCTCTGCGAGTTGCCTAAGCCTCCGCCTCCTTTCAGCTTGTTGCTTGAGAATCAAGGCTCTCTGAGCGGCTTCACGCTCGTCTATATATTCTTTTTTATTTTTATCCTTATTTAACAAATTGGGCATTAATTCTTGTTCTTGTGCATAAATTGTAACCGAACATAATATATTCAAAAGAACACTTTGTATTAATTCATCACTCGTATACAATGTATGTCAACCATATGATAGAACAATATAGAAGTGCCCTCTTTTATTCTTGTTTCTCTTTGGAAAGTTTAGTTATTGCTTCACCTTCGCCAAGTTCCATCGTGGTCCTCTTCTCGGCGGTTGTTCTCCTCGTAGTTGTGGAGGATTTGTTGGCATAGCTGTTCTCACTCAATCTCCTCCCATCAGTTCCTTTGGGCGAGGGATGTTTGTGCCAATAGGCAAGGGAGATTGTTCAACAACCGATTCACCGCAGGACTTACTTCTAGGGCGTTCCACACCGCACCCTTGGGAACTTTCTGTGCAGTTTCCCTCCTTACGTAAGTTTCGATTGCCACTTGTAATGGAATCATAAGTTTGACGTCAAGGCGTGTTCTCCCACATACAGTTCTTTGAGTTCGTTGTCATCACTCGTGGTACCATTGTTGACAAGTTGATCCATTATCCTCTGTATGGCATTCCATCTCCATTTACCAGGTTCGTACGGCAACGACGCCAAATATTTACCACTACAGGTAAAGTGAACTAATGCATGATACTAAAGATTGAAGAGATGTAGCAGAAACAATTAAGTGCAATGTAATATTAGAGAACTATCACCACTTCCATTAATGCCAAGAAACAAATTTACATTCACCATTCAGAGTGATAGTAATACCAACGATATTTTCCTACTTTTCATCCGAGGATGTACATATAAGCCCCGAGGGGGTGCGAGGTGAACCGTCATGACTCTAACTACCTACCCCTTAGGTAACGTAACGACCAATGACATAGTTAACACTTAACATATTAGGTGACAACGTATCATTATTCCTGACAACATGTAGCTTTAAATTTATTTTTGAAACACTCCTTGGTTCTTCTTGCTGATCATGCAGATTGCTCACGTGGCAGCTGTGTAAACCTTGTAACTTACCATAATCCTTGGATTTGTTGCTCTTTGTTTTCATTTATGCTAGTTTTTTGGATTCATGGTCCTAAAATTTCGTGATTCCTTCTCTCCTTCAATCACTCATTCACTTCTAGTTAGAGTGCCCTGTTATTTTGTTTAGATGTTGATCTTGTTCTTTTCCTTTTTCGTGCAAATCTACTATCAAAAGTTAGTGGGTGGCCAAGAGTCTAGGCAGGTTGTCCATCAAACAGTCAATATTTCATTTCCACGCTGGCTGTTCCAACTAATATTGGCTGGAACCTGGGCTATAATATGATTCATCTTGAATGTATTCTTTGATTGCAATGCTGTTGGCTAAAAAATTTGTAAATCACTGTGACCACAACTTACAAATTGTGACTTTAGGTAATGTCTTATGAGATTTCTCTCTCCTCTCAGCAATAGGGGAGGCTCCTTTCTTACCATAGGTGGCTTCAATAGGAACTTAACTGAAATTACAAAAAGGGCAGCTCACTTAATCAATTCCTCTTTTTTAGGAATGATTTGCATATAACTACAACTTTCCAATTTAACAAAAAGTGCTTTATTGCTACGATAATACCAGTGACCGTGGAATTGACGTAAGAACAATACTAGGGGCAGCAGTTTACTTTTTATATTTTGTGGAATAACTACATGAACCCAAAGTCTCCTGCAATTATCCCGAATTAGGATTCAAGTAGAATAATTAGTAAGGCACAAAGTCTCTTATCAGATACTCTCAAACTTAATAAAAATACCTATAATTGAAGCTCAAAGTCTTCAGTTTTAAGTAATTGCAGCCACTACCAACTATAACAATTTGTCCTCTTGCAATACAAAGTCTTGAAAAGTTCAAATTGGCTCTGAATGCAATAGGCAACTCAAAGTCTACACAATTGAATTCAAATCCTCCTTGACCAAAACTCCAAAACTCACAATCAATATCCAGAAAATGTCGTCACATAACACTTTGAATCAACGCAAAGTTTGAAAGCAAGTTGCCCCTTTTATTGAAAACAATTCAATTTACATCTAAGCTCAAAGTCTTAGAATGCAAATACAAATTGACAGAATTTTCTTGCATTGGCAAAAGATGATTATTGACAATGATCTCCCTTCTTTATATAGGAAAAGAGTGGAGAGAAAGGTGAAAGAAGGGTAAAATCCTTAACCACATTGACTTATTCTTTAACTAACTAACTAACTTTGACTCAATCAATGCTACAAGGCTTAAAGCACTTGCAACGTGATTACATGTTATAGCTTTGCACGTGATACTATTACATGCAATTACATCTTGTTTTTCCATTACATGTAATATGTGAATTACAAATTACAAATGCATGATGAAAATATTCTAAGTGTCTAACAAGACACGACCATTATTACATCATCCATTGTTGGTCTTCATGCTGCTACAAGGATGCTTTACAATTGATGTACTCAAGTTTGGTGGAAGCATCTTGATCTACAACATGAACTTGCATCCTTGTCCATTCTGTAGAATAATGGTGGTTGTTTCTTGAAAAACACATTTGTTTCTTTTCATCTCTGTCTTGAAAACATTCTATGCATGCAATCATTCTTTCACCTCATTGTAAGTTCCATTATGTGATCGTTCTTGCCTCGCGTCTCTCTTTATTCTGTGCATGTCTAGGGTTATGCATGTTGTCGTTCTTGAGTTTCCAGAAAAAAGCCATAACATGGTCTTTCAAGCTCAAAATTTACAGATCTAGAAGAGTATGCGTATAGGATTAAGTGGAATGCCTTTGAGCAACAAAGGGTGAAGGATTTTAGGTGAAACCAACTCTTTATATGAGGGGAAAACTCGAAAACGGGATTTTGAAAGGGGATTGCATATGTGGACAGCAAGCTTTATGTGTGGAAAATGGGAAGCATAACATCTATTCATAATGAATTATTGTGTTTTCATCATAAGCAAGTGTGCAAGCAACCACCATCATGAGTTTTAAGTCATGTGGCAGCGATATAACAAACAGAATAGCATCACAAGAACATTGTATAAGCACAAGGAATATATACCAAAGACAACAACTTATAAATTCAAATCGACCATTACTCAAGACTCATTGTTTGACAGGGAAATCCCAATAATTTAACCTTCAATAGTATCAAGAATTGCCTGCAAGTTCAATGGAAAGAAAACTCTTGCAATTGAAGTTATAGAAATTGGTCCCAAAATCTTAAGCTAATAGAAGGGACATTACACCTTACATCTTCTGAATGTTCAGATGGGTTTTGTTTCTTTATCATTGTTTTCTCCCCATGTCATTCTGATTTTATTCTACAAAAGTTTAATGATTAAGAACCAGCTCTGGTAGCAGGGGATTCAATAAGTTTCTTGGTGGAATTGTTGTGTCCTTTTTTTTGGACGGAGTTGTTCATTATAAGGAGATGGCTTTTTTTATCTTCCAAGTTTGGTTTTAGGAGTTTGTAAATGTTCTGAGAAGATTATTTTCATATTTGTTTTTTTAACGACTATAGATCATCTGGATATAAAATGGATGTGTTAGCAGCAGCAGGAGGGAAAATGCTTTTTGCTTTTGTGACTGTCAGAATATTGTTAAAGGCCATCTGAAGGTAGCCCTTTAGAAATGTGGCCTCAGAAAATGCATTTGATTATTATAGCAGGATGCTATTTATGTATTACAAGAGAGGAATGGAGAAGAAGAAAGAAGAAAGAAGTTATACTAATTTGCATGGATGGCCGGAGTAGGCCAATGGGATTTAAACAGGAAAATTCTCTACTACATTTGTTGAAATAAACAATTGCAAACATGGCTTTTGGAGTCATGGATTGCCACTGCTATTATTATCAGATATGTTAGCATTATAATATTAAATTTTGTGGATAGTGGTGAGGTGGTTAAACTGCCACAACTATATGTGATGCTGTAAATATGTAAAATGAGAATGAAGTGAGATTGTTTTGTAACTTATGCAGAAGCCCTGCTCAAGTTAGCCATCTGAATAATTCTTTTCTGCAGCATATAATACTATGTCATTTTGGCTCCAATATTCTCATATCATTGATATATGGTCACTCTAAAGATGGGATCAATCTGCTTCTTCTACCAGCTTCGTTTGCATCCCTGTTATAATCTTATCCATATAAGTCTAGTATTGGTTGTGACAATAAATAGCTTGTTGCTTGAAGCTGTGCCTGATTTCAAGGCATTCAAGGTCTGCTTTTTTTGGGAGAACTAGAAAATGCAGTGCCAATAACAATATGTCAAGTTTAACATGCTCTAGATTAAAGATGGGTGCATGTTAAATTGACAAAATTTAAGATTATTTTATAAATCTGAAAGAGAAGTTAAAGATATATTACAATCCTTTGCAAGTTCAGTTGCTTGTTTGGAGTTCAATATATGCATGAAATAAATTAAATTCATTGCTGTAAAATTTTTCCAAACTGCCAATTGTTTATATCATGCTTCCTTTGTTGATTTATTTTTAATTCTTTAAAAATATTTCAGGTTTGCCAACTTGAGCATCAACTTTTCGATCATTTTTTCCCTTCCTCTTCTGCAGAGACATCAAGTCTGGCTCCCTTGATGGATCCGTTGTAAGTTTACTAAGTTATATTTATTTTTAACTTCTGAATGAAGCCAATCTTTTAATTTCTTCTCCTATTTCATTTATTTGGTAAGGAATGTGTGCTATTAATTTTCTAAAAAATAGTATTATATGAAATTCTGAAAAATGTAACATCATGTCAGCTCAATGTACAAATGGCGTTTTCTTTCAAGTTTCATTAGAAAATGGAAAATGTTATTTTGCCTTTTCTACTATAATTTTTTGCAGGTGCACATTGTTGTATGATACTTTACGCCCAAAGTTAATTCATGAAGCAGACCTAGATTTGCTTTGTGAGCTTGTTGACATTCTTAAATCAGAAGTTCTAGAAGAGCAACTAGTAAGGCGAGGAGAATCTGTTGCTGGTTTGAGGCCCACAGTCTTGCGTATTTTGGCAGATGTGCATGAGAGATTGACATTTCGTGCCCAAACTCATGTGCGCGATGAGGTATTTTAATACTTTACAAAATTCTTACTACATTTATGCTTTTACAAAAGGTCAATATCATCTCTTATAATTAATTTTGATTATGCCATTTCATTCAAGATTTGATATTGTTGTGCACTGCTTGAGTGTTTGCTTTAGTGCTTGTTCTGATTCTATTAGTTAACAAGAGAATAACATATTCTTTGTTATGTATGAAGTCCTATGAGGATTTGAGTAGTAGTTTAAAAAAAATATGATGGCATGAATTCCAGCTCCATGGAGATGCATTAAAAAGAAATACACTGAAAGGATGTTAATGTTGATTAATTAACATGGTAGGTTAATGGGATCCTAATGGAAATTACAGTAGGAAAGCTCTGATCCAGGTGACCCTGGCCAAGTCCTAGGGGCCCAGGCCTTGCCGCTAGGCGAGACTCGCCAAAAACCCGGGTTTTGTCAAGTCCTGCCGAGTCTTGCCAATTTTTTGCTGAGTACCAAGTTTGGTCAGCCTTGCTAAGTAGACGCCGAGTCTGAGTCTCTTTTCTGTGATAAGGAAAGGATAAATGAAACCAAGGATTTCATTGTTAATAAACAGTAAACACAAAACATCCTAAACATAACAAGATTGAGCAGACTCATAATGTGTAAACCCCTATCAAGTAATCCAAGTATAAATAGAGAAACCCCTCATAAAACAAGTTGTTGATAAAGTCCAAGTTGGAAACTGAGTTTCAAAATTTGCATTGCCACCATGGTCCATAGTTACCAAATTTGACCATATTTTGTTCAAATCTGTTAGCCGTAAAGTTGTGTTACCGTCGGATGTTAGTTGGCGATAGAGGTTAGTTAGTTGCCGACGGTTGAGAAGGGTGACGACGTTTGGTTGCACTGCTTCGGATTGTATATGAATATTGTACTTGCTCATTAGAAGCATCACTGTTATTGTAACCTTTGTGAATGATTAATGAAAGCTTGATGTTATCTGATCCAATTCTATCTCTGCTAGTTACATTCTTGTAAACGTCTATGTTTCTGTAAACGAGTTTACCCCAGCGGGTAAAACATCTGGCACCGCTGCCTTGATGCACTCGGATGGCGTGCGGATACAATGGGCTTACCGCTTGGAGAACTTAATCCGGAAGCAGATGTTGCCCGTACAGAGTTGTACGAAGGGGAAGATAACTAGACACGAGAATTCAGAATCTTATTCCAAGTAGCAATCGAAACCTACGTTCGGTGAGAAGCCACGAATGAGGAAGTTCTGACGGGCGCTGTGTGGGACGCGATTGGGGCTAACCTTGTAGCCAATCGACTGCTGAACCATCTCCCTCAGTTGCTAGCACAAGCAGCATTGGCACAACGCGCTCACCAGGAGGAAATCACACGAGAGGAACACCGCCAAGAAATCCTCCATGCATTCCACGCTCGAGAGCACCTCCGTCGCCGTCAGGAAGAAGGCGATGGCAAAGGTTGGGGTCTTTGAAGTATGAACGGAAGGGGGAAAGGAACACAAACAATTGTAATGTGATTGTAATGCAATTGGAAATGTTGTAAATCAACATGAATAAATAAAAAATAAGTGTTCTCTTGGTTGAAAAGCAATGTTTTTTGTTCCGTCTTGATGCCCTATACTTTAAATAAGGATAGAAATAAGAACGCACTAAATGACGAAGGGGAAGCCGCATAGAAGGCTTTGATCTCCGCGTAGCAGCGTGAACGTCGGTATAGGCTGAGGCAACTTGCCAAAGACCAGCTTGCCGGAGGGTTGCCCGAAGGGAACCTTGGGAGTGGTACGGAAGGTGCAGAGACCGACTGGGAACAGTTCATCTTGGTGGAGCATTGGAGAGTGCAGAGTAGAGAAGAACTACTCGAAGAAACGTGATTAAGAAAAGTCTTACTTCAAGAAGAGCGAGACAAGTTTGAAGATTTGACTCGTACACCACGTACGGAGGAAGGAGACCACGAAGGGAACCGTACGGTCAAAGGAGACCACGAAGGGAACCCTACCGTCGAAGGTGACGATACTGCCGGAGGTGCCAGTGACAGTACGATCGAAGGCACGAGTGACACGCAGGTGAACCCTCCATTGGAGCCAACGACTTCACACAATACGGTTCCACCCATTATACAGACACAAGGACAAGTACCATTAGTGAGTACTATACAAATCAACCAAGCAACGGTGGGTGCGAGTGCTAGCACAGGCAGTGTTGGAGCACAAAATCCACAGCATACACAACGACCAAAACCGGCCCAACCACCCATGGCGGCACACAAAGAGAAATTGCCCAAATTCCACGACAATGGAAAGGACGATCCAGCACAACATTGCCGTACGTGCGAAACCATCTGGTCAGCCGACGGGGTTACCGACCAGGACAAATGGATGAAGCAATTCCCCGCCACATTGAGGGGAGTTGCCATTGACTGGTACTCAGACTTGGATAAAACCAAGATAACCACGTGGGACGAACTAAAGAAGGGGTTCGAGAAGGAGTTCTGGCTCCTGAGAGATGACAACGAGATAGTCTCGGAAATCTATGGAACGAAGCAAGGTAAGAAGGAAACAGTTCGAGCGTATGGCCATCGACTAAAGGAGCTAGTCGGGAAGATGGAAAGCCAACCAACAGATGGTTTAAAGAAGAGATGGTTCATTGAGGGTCTGAACTCCAAGTTACGACGGAAGATGAAAATAGTACCTCCGACATCCTACGACAATGCATATAACTGGGCCATGGACTTGGAGAGAGAACAAAACGTCAAAAAAGAAGAACAAATCCTCGTCATCAGACGACGACACGTCCGAAGAAGATAGTAGCAGTGACGACCAGCCGAAAAAGAAAGTCACGACACTCCAGAAAGACGTGGAGAGGATGTTAAAAGAATTTAAGTCAATGAAGGGGAATACGAGCAAGGATGACGAATTTTGGTGCACGGAGTGTAAAGAAAGTGGCCACATGAAGGGTGCCTGTCCCAGAAAGGCATTTTGTGACATCTGTCAAATTATGGGACATTCCTCAAAGGAATGCCCATTTAATATGAAGACACGAAACCAGCAAGTGCTCTTTACACAAGAGCAACCATCCACATTAGGAACGATGGAACCAAACAATAATGCATCTTCAGGGGGCTACCGAGGCAACCGACGAGGCAGACGAGGGAACAATAATAATTCCACTTGTAACAGGGTCCAGTACGATGTGAAGGGATGCCCAATGATCCAATGTAGAGCATGCAACCAATGGGGTCATTATGCAAGAGAGTGTAATAATAATGACGCCTCTCAGCAGCTGTGTCAGTGGTGCGGCCCTGGCGATCATAAAGATACCAATTGCCCTAAGTTTGGCGTAGGGACCAACCTACTGGATATTGAAGGAAACGCAAGGATAAAAGAAGCGGTATTGGCTCTTACCCGAGGGCAAGCGAAGGAAGCCAGGTACCCCCATCCCCGTACGGAGAAACAGAGGATGCTAGAAGTAAGGGAAGAAATAGAAAAGGCTATGAAAGCCCAACGGGAGACACAAGAACCAACAAGACCCTACTGCACAGATGTGGAATGGAACATTATAAGATAGATGCTCCAATTGGAGGTACCTGTGAAACTCCAGGACCTACACACCATGCCACATTTGGGGACAGTCTTACTGGGCACTCATGTTGGCCAAACCAACATGAAGCACATGGACACTTCCAGTTTGGTTTGGATGTTTTGGATCAGCTAGATTGTCTGATTTTTATTTGAAAAAAAATCTGGATTTTCAATTTTTTGACTGTTAGAACATATCAAATTTTCTAGCCTCATAACCAGGACTTTCGCACATCTATTATAAAGCTTGGAGCAGAAGAACAATCAGCTACAACCATCCTTAGCTGTGATTCTTACCAAATCTGGTGCGGATAAAGTCCTCATGAAACAAGGTGTTGATAAATTCCATGTTGGAAAGTTTGTTTCAAAATCTGCTTTGCACCTTAGTTGCCAAATCTGGCCATATTTTGTTCAAATCCAGTTTGGTTTGGATGCTTTAGATCAGCAAGATTTGTCTGTTTTGGTCTGGATGCTATAAAACATTCGTTCATTTTGAAAATAGATAAATCTGGATTTTCAAATATTTTAACCTCTAGAACATATCAAATTTTTGAGTTTCATTAACTATGATTGTCATACATCTATAATAAAGCTTGGAGCAGAAGGACAATCAGCTACAACCATCCTTTTAGCCAGCTTCTATTTTGTCAAGGAAAACCTTTCTTGGAGTATGCATAGGGGACAAAATTTGGCTTTTACCTTTTGTCCGTGGGAAGGGTATTTTCTTATAGTGGTGGATCCTTTCTCTATGTTTTTTGTGTAACTTAGGTTTGTGTAATTCCATTCATTGTGGATGTGACAGTTGCAGTAGCACACAGTGCTGGTTGTTAGTTATGAGCTCAGTGAGCACCCCTTGTGGCCGAGATCATCAATGTTAAGAAATGGGTGCAATTGTTTGAGAAGCATCACCAACACAAAATCAAAACATTTATGGCCACTGCAGCATCTGACATGTCCATAGGAGAAACACTAGGGACGATTAGGCTATGTTGGGAAATCCTAGGAGGAAAAAAGGTGAAGTGTGCTTCTAATAATCATGCGAACATCCAAGATCAACAAACATCCTAGAGTAGTAAGAAAATAGGTAATACTTATTGGAATATGGAAAACTCTTTTGCCAAGCATGCAAAGTTGATGAAATTGGGCTTTCTGTTTGTAGGTTGGAAATGTGTTTTCTCACAGTGATGGATCCTCCATTTGTGGTTTGTGTCTTCCATGGGTTATGTTGTGATTGCATTAATTGTAAATGCAATTGTTGTGGTAATGCACATTGGGGGTGGTGAGCTGTGGTGTGATCTCAATGAGCCCCCTTGTGGGGGAGGTTAAAACCTGGATGATGCTAAGCATTGACTGCAAGTGTTTGAAGTGGCAAGCATTACCAACTCAAAATACAAATATTTATGGCCATTGTGGGATCTGACAATGCCCATAGAAGAAGAATTGGGCATTAGAAAGCTAGGTTGCGCAATACTAGGAGGAAGAAAGGTGCTTCTCAGAAGTTGTCCAAACATCCAAAGCTGACAAACCTCCAGAGGTATGTAGAAAATCAGTAATATGTGCCTGTGTGTGTGTCTTGGGATTTTGGTAAGGAGATTCAAACACATCCTCAACATCTGGATTGTTTGAAATGACGTATACAACTTGAGAGAGGTGTCTCATGCAAAGCCCTATGCTAGAAATGCCATCCTTTTAAAGGAAAAAGGGCCAACCATTTTTGATTAAGATAGTTGAAGTTGGCTAGATAGCTTTCTAAAACTCTATCCAGACATTTAAACCTGGTAGACATGTCACCTCAAAGTAAAGTTCTCTTCCTACTTAACCTAGAGTACCATAGTACCAAAAACATTATGGTGGCTTATCTTTATTGATTACTCGGGAATTAAATCTTTAGCCATGCGAGATGGTAGAGATAGTTGAGCATATGATGGTTCTATGAACGATTTGTAATAAGTGTTTGACACACAAATCCATCTTTTGGTTGAAAAGTTGTGGGGAAGAGGTCCTAGTGACCATAGTTCCTTGACTCAGACTCGGCAAGGCTAACCTGAATCGAGATTGGGGACTCGACAAAAACTCAACAAGACTCAACAAAGTGAAAAAACCAATAAATTTAGAGATTTTTGAGGATTTAAAGCTTGCTTCATGCACCCTTTATTAAATAAAACTTAAATAATCAATAACATCATGAAATAGAAGCTAATTTGATCACATACACAATTTTACATCAATCACATAAGTATAAACTATAAACACAAATTGTAGCTTCAAGAAATAGCACACTTGATATATAAATATTCTCAAATATATTCAAAACTCATAGAATGTGAAATCAATGGCATCAAATGTTCCAAACAAATATCAAAACAAAAAGTATGTTTATGGCTCAGCTGCTCTAAGGAGCAAGAATCCTTACTACGAAGGCATCTAATGTAGGTCCTAGATGATATAGCAGCCATAATATTTTTTAAACTACGAGTATGCAAAGATTTGCAACAAGGGATATGTATTATGTAAAGTTTTATCATCATGATATATCACTACTCTTTTACTTGCTTAGACTTATAGTTTGGTGGGGGTTTAGGGGAACACCAAAACAAGGTTGAGGGTAGCACCCCTTGCGGGGGTTTGAGGGTGAGAGAGAGAGGTAAAGAGATAGGTCTAGATCTTGGAGGAGAGAGGAGATAATGATATAAAGAGAGGTAGAGAGAGGGGATAGAGGAAGAGAGATAGGTCTAGAGTTCAAGGAAGATAAAGAGAGTCAGATAGAGAGAGCGAGAGAATGCTGATAGGAGCCTGCTGATTATTGAAATTTGACTAAGTGTGAAAAGTTATAAGATGTAAAACCTAGAATTTGCATTGTCAATCCTAGAGATCTGAAACCACTCTTAAACATCCTTACATTATATACATGAAATATTATTTAAAGTATAATGTGACTTATACTTAAATGTTATATTTCATGTATATATTCTGCTGAGCTGAAGAGAATGAGACTGGCTTGAAGGAAAAGATGGGGAGTTAAATGTTACAATTCATGTATATTCTAGATTTATAGACCCAAAAAAATTAAAATTTTGAGACTTAAACAGAAAAAAAATCAGTTTTTGCCGAAAATGAGCATCCAAACTCGCTCAAATTTGGTGACTTTGGCGAGTCTCGCCCAAGACATGGCCGAATCTGAGTTTGGGCCCCTCAGACTTGCTGAGGGTGACCTGGCTCGGGACTCCCCTAGTCTTGGTGAGTCTCGGCGAGTCTAGGAACTATGCTAGTGACTTTAATATGTTAACTGGGAATGGTGACGTAGATCCAAGATTGGTTTTGGTCCCATTGCTCGAGCTGTTTGAATCCAGCAGATGCAGCGATGGGGAATAATTCAAGACATTTTCTTCTGATCATGACTCTGATTACCGAGCTTGTTACTTATAGCAATTATGCATTTTGTGTTTTCACATTTTGATTTGGTTGTGATTCTTAGATTTGAGTTTGTATCTTTGTAGTGTGTATGTACTGTTCATGAGCTAATAGAATATATATCATATAATAAATTATTAGATAGATTATTGGATCTAATTTGTGATTGGAAATTCAGCATTTTGTATTTACTTTTCAAATTGTTATCCACTTTTAGTCTGTTGAAGTTGTTTCGTAATTTATATATTTTTTAAATTCTTCTGTTACTATTGTATGCTATTCTAATAGCCATTTTCAAAATCTAGAAAGTTTCTGACTGCCCCTAAAACTCATTCCCTCATTCCTGAAACTTAGAGAAATGCTGCTTATTTTTTTTCATATAATGTTAGGTACGGTTAGTTTGTTTAAGTTATTTTGTAATTTATTTGTGTTCTCAACACTCATCATTTAATATATATGTTATTTTAGTAGCCATCCCCAAAATCCGAGAAACTTTTTGCTGTTGCTACACGCCATTTCATCCCCCAAACTCAGAGAAATGCTGGTTGTTTTTCATTATATTGCTCATAGTTTGAAGAAACTGTTAAGAGATAGCTTCATTCGTATTGTTATATATATATATATAGTATACAATGTTAATAATGAAGAGTTGTGATATTTATATTATATTATTATCATTATTATATTATTAATGTAGTAATGATAATATTATAATGCAATGATATATATTATATTGTTGTCATTATTATAGTAGACAATTATGGTTATTACCATAATTGTCATATTATATTATTATATGGTCATGACTCTTCAAAAACGTGACTATTCAAAAGATATAAATATATATCAATGGCTGGTGAAAAGATCAATCACAATGGTAATCTATTTCACTACAACACTCACATATAATCTCTATAGGACGATCTGATTTTCACAACATGGTATCAGAGCCTAACCTATAAGAGACAAAGATATTTATGCCTCCATGCTTGTTTCGGTGTGAAAGAAATAATGGAGATTTTTCTACTATTTTGTTTAACGTTTGGGCAAAGTTCATCATGCTTCCTGCTGAGGACAGGTCACCTTGTACTAGTAATCCTATTAATGTACAGGTTGCGGGTGAGTTTACAGAATCAGTATACTTCAAAAAGAAGAACGCACTGGAGAGGTCATCAATGATAGATACAAAGATAAATATACCACGCGAGAGCAACAGAGTGTATACTCCAAACGTCCCAGTGGAAGAAAGAAATACGAATAAACTTACGCTTGAAAGATTATTGTTCTATTTGATAACGTCAGAAGGAGTCGGAGACAATAAACATGCTTAATACATGGTCGATCCACCAACATTGATAGAATTCACTAAGAAGCAATGAGTGGAATTAACAGACAGACAAAGATATCTGAAGTCAATATATGCCAGGAGCAGAGAGAAAAGCAAAGGAAGTCATTGCACACCTGGCCGATGATGACATCAACCAGCAAATACACTGGTTAGAGGAGAATAGTCGATATATACGAAGGCATAAACATATGACACGCAAAACGAATGGAAAACGTATACGGGAGAACAGAGGCAATACAAACAACACATTCGACATTCAAGGACAGGAATTACAATCGTTTCAAGATTGGAATATAATAAGATAAATCTACCTACTGAGAGGTTTATACTAGAATCTCCTGAAACGTGTCTCTGCTTCATGAATTCGTTTGCTATCACAAGTATGATGAGTTCAAATTGACAGTGTTGAAGAATTCCAATAACTTCAATAAAAATTTTGTCTGGTAAGCTGCGCTGATTATAACAATGTTGGGACTATGTTCTGAAGTTGCAAGGTGCTCCTTTATTGATAGATTCAGAAAAACAATTACGTTTCTTTCGCATGGAAGGAGATGAATTAATATTTGTAAGGCTTTGTATTTATTGGGCTTAAGTCAATAAACATTGTCGGCAGTAAATGATAAAGTTAATTTTGTTTTGTGCTACCTGCCTGAGTGTTAGCCCAATAAGTGCCACGTATTCAAACTAAAATTTTGTGTGGACATGAGAAAAAGACAGGTATCTAGATTCTAAACTGACGTCGGTTCTTTATAATATAAGTTAAAAATTTGAAAAAGACCGATATCATTTCATTATGTCAAACTGCCTCTATGTAAACAAATATGTTTTGTTTAAAAGAGTTCGGTGGTTAGTTGGAAAGCCACGTCAACAACAGTTTTCAGTTGGAAGCAGTTTGAAGGTACCGATACTTATATATACACATTGCTCCTTTTTGAGACAGATAGAACGATGATGCCTGATAACATATAAGATATGTGTTATCTCTGAAACTTTGAAAGATAGATTTGAGTATGTGAGAGGTATTGAAATGTAAAGAGAAATTAACCAAGTCTGGAGTAATGACATATATATAATTGCAGATTAGATATGTGTGTTTTTTGGAAGAGATTGACATTGGACAGAGGCTTATGAAGTGTTAACAAATGTGATAAACATATGTGTTTCTGAAGGAAGAGTATATCGTCAGCCGTTGAACAGAAACTGAGAAATATATGAAGAAACTATAGAGAACGATTCTCAGATTTTCAGGTATTATATTCTCATTTAATGTTCTCATTTAGGTTTTTTTTATTTTTTAATGATTGGAAAGATGTAGGTTGGAAGGGATATATGATTATATCCCTCCATCATCCAAAAGGGTGCAACTCTTTAATCTAATAAGATATAAGAGGCACATCAAAAATCATTCATTGGGATCATTGCGGGATATTTCTCTTATTTATTCTTTATGGATCTGCTATGAGAGCAATTTGCCTTCGGCATTTGGTGCTAGTGCTTATTTGCATATTTGAGACAACACGGTTGATTCCATAACATTATATTATGGATTGAAGTGATAAATCTGGATGCTCCAATATTTATACTAAAGTATAGCAAAGACTTTCATTGAACTCCATCACAGATTGTAATTCTAGACAACTAATTATGATACTAGTGTTGAGTATATATATACTAAGGGTAATCAGTGATAAAGCATATCAACCAACATACAATCTTGCAAGAATAATTAGGTTATAAGCCTAATATTAATTGGGAAGAAGTTTTGTCGCAATTGAATTTAGAGAAATCAGTCCCAGAATCTCCTAAGTAAGATGTGATTAGTAAAGAAGAAAATTAGCATACGGATCAGAATGAAACCGATATGTTATGAAGAAGGATGATGGGTACGAGTATCATATTAATGGGCTCACCTTACGAAAGGAAACACTTGAAATTTTATAAAAGATAAGTAATTCATGTTTTATTTGAATTTGCAGTTTGTAATTCATTAAATAATAAATGTTGTATGCTTCTATCATTTTTATGCTTGAGATAGTTTAGCCTTATGAACTATTCGTAGTCTATCTCTGACATATTTTTCAGGATGAAAACATGTGAATTCCAGATTCAGAGGGAGACTGACATCTTCAGGAAGGTCAAGAATTTGATGAGTTTGAGCTTCAAAGGGAACATATGATTCAGTCAACTTACTTGATTATATTGATTGAGAGGGAGATCACTGCTAAAACAAATCTGAGATTATAGTAGTGGGAACTTGTGGATAGAATCACCGATGAGATGCACGTGGATAGAATACTAGAGGTCTTTATTATCTTCCCTCAAGTCCAAGAGGGAGTGTTAATATTGTGGCCTTGGAAAAGATCAAAATGCGTCTTATGTTAGCCGATGTAACCTTATGACTATTCAGATTATTTGTATTGGTTCTCTCAGGAAGGAAAGTATGAAATGACAATTATGGTTATGTGAGAAGGTTATATGTATTGGTTATGTATTGGTTCTCTTGATTCAGAGGGAGTAGACCATGTTTTGTTGGGTCTCTAGTAATCAAGAAAGTATAGCAGACAATTATGGCTATGTGAGAAGGTTATATGTTAGAAAAAGAGAAGCTAGAAGATCAAATTAAGTTGGCACCCCAGGATCTTGGTCATACAAATTCAGAGGGAGTATAACTTGTCAAGATGGTGTATACTTTGTAATCTCAGACTATGAGATCGTGAAAACAAATGTAATTCAGTGGAGGTACATCCTCACAAAAGAACAAACAACCGATACTCTTACCAAGCGTCTTGCTAGAAAGAAGATTGTGTACCTTCAGATAACCTTGGTATGTTGAGGAATAAAAGCCTTATTAGGTGAAAAGAAGGTATCCTGAATGTTATGTTATTACTTGTTTAGACAACATTAAGTTGTTGGTTTCAAACTGTCATGATGTATTCCGGACTGTATTATGTTCATGGCTAGACAACATTGAGTTGTTGGTTTTAAATTGCCATGACTGAGAGTTTGTCTTGATTTTTTTTAAATAATTCTTGTCTTTGATAGACAATTCTAAGGTGGAAGTCTTGATTTCCACTCTCTGGATGAACCAGAGTGAATCCACCCCTTGAGAAGAGTCAAGGTGACTTTATGGGTTTTTTATTCATGAATAAATGTAAAAATATATATTGCAATATTGTGTGAAAATGATCATTTTTGTGTGGGTTAATATTTCAAGGTGACGATCTTGTAAATAGTTAACCAAAGTGTCAAGATAGACTACTTAATTGTGTGTCCCGACTGTGCAGAGATCTTGACTCTTGTTATTACTGGATGTGTAATAACGAAACCATATCATGATAGACTACTTAATTGTGTGTCCCGACTGTGCGGAGATCATGATATTCAAGTCTATTTTCATGACGAGACTACATTAACTTGTGTGTCCCGAAGTGGCGGATGTCATGATAGACTTTTGGTATTTAATACTCACTCACTAAGAGGGAGTGTTAAGAGATAGCTTCATTCGTATTGTTATATATATATATATATAGAATACAATGTTAATAATGAAGAGTTGTGATATTTATATTATATTATTATCATTATTATATTATTAATGTAGTAATGATAATATTATAATGCAATGATATATATTATATTGTTGTCATTATTATAGTAGACAATTATGATTATTACCATAATTGTCATATTATATTATTATATGGTCATGACTCTTCAAAAACGTGACTATTCAAAAGATATAAATATATATCAATGGCTGGTGAAAAGATCAATCACAATGGTAATCTATTTCACTACAGCACTCACATATAATCTCTATAGGACGATCTGATTTTCACAACAGAAACAACTTAGGTTCGACTCGACAACCCAAAACTTTTACTCCGACTTTGGACTTTGCACAGACTAGACGAGAATTCGGCATAGAATTGGCAAAGAAAATGGACTCATAATTACACAAGAAAATAAATTAATGCATTTAGAGAATGTAAAAGTCTAATTTGACTATCAATTTGTCATAATTCAAACATTACACATCATATGACCCTCAAAATTTCAAACTTTGAAATTTCATAGTTTCAGAGTTAAACGATACATCGTAATACAACAAAATTATAAATTATAAATGTATAACAGCATATAAGTTACAACTATTTAGATATGATGATATATCAAAATGAAAAAGAAACCAAATACAATGGACATCTTTGTGTTTCCCCTCCTAGTGACTTATTTTTTCAAGGCTTGAACTACATGGGAATTCACTATTCAGTATCAAAAAGATGATAGATTGTTTCTTTAATATCATCTTTGTTTTCCTCCATTGTATTCAATTCTGCTGCTTCTGTTTGATGATTTGATCAACTTTGAATGCTTAAAAATTCTCATTGTTCTTCAAAATCATCGTTGTTTTCCTCCATTGTATTCAATTCTGCTGCTTCTGTTTGATGATTTGATCAATGTTGAATGCTTAAAATTTCTCTTCTTAAATTGTTTTCTTGATATGTTGATGCTTCATTGGGTGAAATGGGTGACTAAGAGCAAAACATGACCAAATATTTTTGAAATTTCACTTAAAAAGGCGCAGCCATCATGTCCAATTGCTAGACTGAAGAATTTGAGCTCGAGACTCGGGAGTCTGAGAATGAGACACAAAACAGTCATGGACAGGAGTCAGTTAAGTACTCTCTAGACTTGTCCAGAGTTAGCACAGGAGTCTGGTCAGCCTACTCAGGGACTTGGGAGTTTGCAGAATCCTATGATTTTGCTTATATCTGTCATTTGAGAGTTCTTTGCATTTTGTTCAAGACTCGAAGCATTTCGTGTTTGTATTGGATCACTCTATAATGCACTATTATTAAATTAACATGGATTATTTAAATGATAATAGTGGTTTGCATCACCCATAAGATGGAAAAATGCCGTGCAATGAAAATGAAAATTCTTTTTTGAAGTTGAAATGTGTTTCAGCATTTTTTTGTTGATTTTTAGCTAATTGTTAGGAGTAATGAGCAATCAATTCAATGAGGAATTAGGTACATGATGGATGTCCATGTTGTGGTTCAGGTGTTTGGGATTCTAACAGTTCTGAATTATTTAGTGTCTCCTAAATTACAGATTTCAAATTATCTTCCTTCAGCAGAGGACCTCGATTACCCTGCAAAGCTTGAGCGTGCTGTTGAGTCAACACCTGAGAATGAGGTAATGGAAATATATTTTGTTTCTAGTTCAGATGGTGCTCATTTTTTGGCAATGAATTTTGTTGTTTTTGAATTTAACTTTTAATGTGAAGAGTTCTAATGTACTCCCAAGTGCAGCTATATGTATAGAAGCATTAGAATTAATTTATTGACCTCATCTTACATATAATAAATGTGCATGAATAGTTATTGCTTGATTTGTTTTGTGATGTTGATGTGCAGTTCTGGAATATGATTATGCAAGGAAATAAATTACCTAAGTTAGGTTTCCTTATGTTTTGTCATTTTGAGTTTCTAATTCTTTATTAAGATTTTGACATTGTAAAAAATTGCATGCAGAATTTGTGGCATCAGCTGTAACAGTGTTGTGTTGTTTGCTTTCTTGAAAGAAATTAGTTGCATAAGACTTCATTACTTTTATAGTTCCCAAATACGGTGATTTAGTCTAAATTTGGTTCTCATAATGCATCGTTGGGGAAAAAAGTACAATAGCTAATATATTGAAATGAAAATTCCCCACTCTTGATTATGGGATTGGTCAGAGCATTGGTAACTGGAGTGAAATGACTTGATTCCAACTACCCACCCTGAAGCTAAAACTTTTTGAGGCCACTAAAAGGAACTCAGGGCTTGTTGATGGGGTAGGGTCTTTCTAGACTCTCAATTTCAGCCCATTTCCGCTAGCTCTATCCATATAGACAATGAAGGAATTTTTGCCCAACCTATTACCCCTCCAAAACAACCTTGACTACATCAGTCATGTTGAGAAAATCAGTGAACAATAGTAATGATAGTATAAGCATAAAGTGTGCAAATCCAATTAACTCAATAAAAGACACACATGAATGACATTAAAAATCTGAAATAGAACATGAAATAAGCATGTAAAAGAGCAATAAAAAATCAACACACATATGACACTGAATATGTGGAGAAACCATTTTAGGAAAAATCTCCACCACCAAAGAGATACTAAATTTGTATTAATCAAGTAGAAACAATTCAATCAATACAACTCATGCAATCTTCTTTAGTCTAACATAATTCTAGCACCTGAGAGTACCTGCAAATAACAATCCCTGCCCCACACCGAGCCCTCAATATATAGAATTAAGGAGGCTCTAGAAAATCACCATAAAAGAATACTGTGGTCACAAATATGGTCTGAATGAAGAGTACTCAGTTATATTGAGAGGTGGGCTGAATTAGTAAAATACCAACCTTTTACTTTTTGAAAGCTCAATGAATCACAAATGAAACATTTCAAAACTTAAACATCCATAGCAGTAACATAAATGCAAGATCTAGCAATTAGAAACACAAGATGAACACACAGTTTACGTGAAAACCCTTGCGGGAAAAAACCACAACAAAATATTGCTTTTGTATTGGAAACTTCTTACAATATTTGTAGGCACAAATTCATTGGAGACATTAATCCCCTTTAGATGATTTGTAGGCACCAGTCCACTAGAGATGTCAATCACTGCAACTAAGTACGAACTCAGCAAGAGACACCAATTGCTTTGAATGAGGCACCAACCTCGTAAGAATGATGTGATAAGTACTTGATCTGCCTCTTGAATTAGACCTTACTCTTCTCTACAAATCTGCTAAAAAATGCTTCCTTAAATCTGCTTATGATCTTCAAAAATCTCCGCTTATGGGTCCTGCAATAATGCTTCTTGAAATCTGCTTGTGCTCTTCAAAAATATTTGCTCATAGGTTTGCAATAATGCTTCTTTAAATCTGCTTGTGATCACAAGTCTGCTTATAGGTCTGCAATAATGCTTCTATAAATCTTCTTGTTATCTTCAAAAAATTCTGCTCATAGGTCTGCAATAATCCACCTTAAAGTCTGCTCGTATATGCCTCTTAAATCTGCTCTAAGGTCTGCTCAAAATCTGCTCAAATTCTTGATCAAATGCACCCCAAATGATCTTCTATTTATACTTACTTTTACATTTCTTTATCCAAACAGTGCAACTCTTCAAAACAGGTTGGCCAAGGGCATGATATAATATTTATTTGATTTTTGTTTTCTTGCTTAAAGTGGGCACCCAAGACAGGGTTAGCCCAAACAGAAAGGGATGTTTTTATTGTTTTAGTGTAAACACCACTAAAGTCGGCACAGTACTAGAGGTCAGGCCAAATTATAGATAATTTTAATTTTGAGTTTTACCTTTACAAGCTGGGCACCAAACTTAGAATCATAGGTCAGTCAGCATGGATTAAATTATTATTATTTTAATCTTCAAAGGCATTTAAAAATCAAAGTACCATAAACATAGAAGCCTTGACACCAATGACAACAAATTCCAACAATTTCCAGTAATATTATTGATGGCAACCTTGAAAATAAATAACCTTTAATGCAACAAAAACATAATTCTCCCCCTGACATAAATGCTCCCTCTTACTCTACTTCCCCTTTGATATCAATGGAAAAGGTTATTTGAGGCTAAATGACTATACAATAAATAGCCCCTCTTGAACACATGCTTCCCTTGATTCACTAAGTGAATGGATGAGAGTGATATTACTCCCAATTTCTCCCTTAGATACTGAAAAGTCTCATTTGGAAGAAGGCTTTGTGAAGATGTCTGCAATGTGTTCCTTTGTGGCAATATATTCCAACTTTATTTGCTAGTCGACTACATGTTCCCTTTAGAAGTGATACTAAATGGGAATATGCTTTGTTCTAGAGAGGACTGGATTCTTCGAGAAGTTGATTGCACTCATATTGTCACAGAATATGGAGATGGGATGCTCATACTTAGCTTTAATATCATTTAAAGTCAGTTTCATCCTTAGAACTGGTGTGCAACTAGCTTCTACTGCAATATATTCTATCTTTATTGTGGATTAAAAACCTAGCACTTGTTTCTTACTAAACCAAGAGACAAGATTATCTCCTAAAATGAATGCACCCCCACTTTTACTCTTTTTATCATCAACACTACCAGCTCAATTCGCATTTCTATATTTTGTTAAGGTGAAATTTTCAATCCATGGAAACTGTAGACCAAAATCCAGTGTGTTTCAAATATTTGAATATCCTTTTACTACTTGCGCATGAGTTTCTTTAGGTGCAGCCTAAAACCTTGCTATGATACCAACTGCATGCATAATGTTAAGCTTTGAAGTTGTTACATACAAAGGGCTTCCAATCATTTGTTGAGAAAAGGTTGTCATTTATGTCTATGTTGCTGGTCAGTGCTGTCGTTGATGTCAAGGTACTTGGAAGACTGCAATCACTTTCATGTCTATGTTTGAGTAGTTGGATTCTAGAAAGCTTGTGACAAGCTATGGTTTCTCGGTCAATGTTATCATTATTCTCTGTTATTATTAGTTTCTAATTTTCTTTAACATGTGCTGGTGTATGGAAGCATTTGCAGAATGTGTCTGAGGACTATTGGTAAAAGACAGTATGTCCACTTAGTTGCATTGTCATGATGTTATGCTCCATATCTTGTTGTAGTTGAGATTTATGGCTTGCATTTTGGAAGTAAAGTAAAGGTACATATGAAGTATTATACATTCCATAGTTTTAGAGGTGAGCTTCAACAAAAGTATAATATCCCCATTTTTACAAGCATCAGTGTTTGAGGGGTCTTCTGAGATAGAGGCGTGGTTACTAGAGGTTCTTATTTTCTTCATAAATTCGGTATGTTCTAGTTTGGTCTTCGTTTGGCTCAAATTGGACTTTGTTTGGGCTTAGTTTCATATACTTACTATTTATAGTAGGTCAAGTGATGATCAAGAGGGACCCTTTCTATTTTTGGTAAGTTAGTGGGTTGGACAAAGCATAAAATGGTCAACTTCCCGGTGCAGACAGAATGAAGAAAAATTGATTAATTATGGAGTTATGTTTATTTGATTATTAATAAAGTGATAACTTTATTAATAAATTTTATTATGTGGCCATTTAAAGTTATGTTATAAGTTATTATTATTTCATGAAGAAAGGGTCATGTTCATCATTAAAATGGGGTAGAGTTATTGTTTATACTATTTTAAATATTTGAAATATGAATGATTTGCAATGCCAAAGTATATGAAAATCATGCGAAGTGTCTGGTTGAAGCTTCGAGATCAATGGAGGAATTATAAAGGCTTAGAGCTGGAAATTGAAGCTCATTCTAGATGCTTTGTTATTTTTTCTCATTGTCTTGCTTCAGGCTGAGAGCCAAGGGTTTCAAGAGTTTGATTTGAAGAATTGGAAATTCTTCCAGATTTTAAAGCACTTTGATTTTGTGAAACACCAAGTAAATTGTGCAATCAATGGTTGCATATAGTGGCCATTTTTGAGCTTCATCGGTGACAATTTAATCATCAATTTGTTGGCAAGTGAGCAGTGCTTGAAGGTGTATATGTCGTTATTGTTGGCAACACATACCTTTGTGATGGTTGCATAAAGCGGAGATAAGTTTTTGGTAATCAGTTAAGTGAAAAATGCCTAAGTACAAAGACAGTTTCCAAAATACAGTCACACTATTTTGGTCAGCGAGCATGCGATACTCATCTTTATGGTCTGTGAGCATAAAGATATGCTATATGGGATATAATAAAGCTTCTGTTGTGATCGCTTGAGTTTTGGCTTCATCTGGATAGAGTTACATGCTTCTAAGTTATATTTCAAGACTAATTGTCGCGGAGCGAATTGCATTCGTCGTAAATGCTTATCATGCCAGACCTTCTGCCACTGCAGAGCAGCCTCCATTGCCCACTATGCTATCATCTATCTCTCATCCAGCTTGTTCAAGGTGTTCATCCTTTCCCGCAAACTCTCCATGTCACCCAATTGGTTCTTGATCGCAATTTGGAGGCTCGGAACCATGAACTCCACCGGTACAATGGCTTCTTGTCCATACATTAATTGAAAGGGTGTCTGACCCGTGGTTACTTTGTAGGTCGTACGATAGGCCCATACTATTGACGACAGCTTCTCTGAATCTTCCTGCTCCACTCCATACGATTTGTAGATCAACAACACCAATAATTTATTTGTGGCTTCCGCTTGTCTATTCGCTTGAGGGTAATATGGACTTGACAAAGAATGGAAGATTTCGAACTTCGTGGTGAGCAACCGGATGACATGATTCACGAAGTGCCCCTCCGGTCTCTTGTCAGCTATATTGGAATCCCGTACCTTGTGATAATCGGTTCATAAATGAACTTGGCTGTACTCAATGCAAAGTTATTAGATAGGGCCCGTGCCCCCACCCACTTGGTCAGGTACTATGTTGCCACCACAATATATCTACATTGTCTTGCTCTGCTTACCTTCAGTGGCTCGATAAAGTCAAGTCCCCATCTCTCAAACAATTCTTGTGTGTGCCAAGGGTTAAGCAGCATGAAGTCTCTTTTGAGGGGCTTCCCCACCCACTAGCAAGTATCACAACTAATGACCCACTCCCAAGGGCCAACAAAGACTTGCCAATAACATTTTCCTTGCCGTCATGTTTGGTCCCATGTGGCCACCCGCTTGCCCTTCATGTGCTTCCCTCAGGATGCCCAAAATTTCCTCCTCTAGAATGCATCGCCGTAAGACTTGATCTGGTCCCATTTTGTACGAGAGTCCATTTATTAATTGGAATGTTCTACTTCAGAGGACAAGCTTCCTTCTCTCGCTTGATGGCATTTCCTTAGGGAAGTGATATGTTGAGAGGTACTCCCCTATACTGGTGTACCTTGCCGACAATGTTGCAATGTGGAATAAGTGAGAGTCTGGGTAGTTGTCATTGACACCCTTGGCTGGTTCTCCCGACTTAATTCGAGAGAGCCAGTCTGTGATTACGTGGCTCTTTCCTGGCCATATGATGACAGCGAAGGTAAACTCTTGCAACAATAGAAACCATCTGCTTACTCTCTCCTATATAATGGGTTTGTTGACAAGATACATCAATGCCTGGTGATCCACATAGAAGGTGAATGGCATCGCCAGCAGATAATATCAAAATTTCTAAATGACATACACCATTTTGAGAGCCTCCCTTTCGGTTGTGGTGTAATTCTTCTCTTCCTTAGACAACAATCTGCTGGCAAAGTAGACCGGGTGGTCCAGCCCATGATCCCCCACCTGCTCTAGTGTGGCTCCAATTGCAAAGTTGGACGCATCCACTTGTACATGAAACTCCTTGTCCCAGTTTGGGTATGCTAGTATCGGTGCACCTACTAGCCTCGTCTTCAATTCTTGAAATGCTTCCTCCTGCACCGTCCCCCAGTTTTACGGTTGTCCCTTCTGTGTCAACTTATCTAGTGGGTGTGAGACTTGGGCAAAATTTTTGATAAACCTCCTATAGTGCTCTATGTGCCTCGAGAACAACTTCACCCTTGTGATGTCTATCGGTGCTTCCATTTCTACAATCATTTATACCTTGTCGGGGTCTGTCTTCAGTCCTTCCTTGCACACAATATGCCCTAGCAACTTCCCCTGTGGCACCATGAACTTACATTTCTTGGGATTCAATGCCAGTCTCGCTCTTCTGGATCTCTCCATGCACTCCGTGAGAGCCACCAAGTGTGTGTTCTGCGTACTGTAGATGGACCAGTCATCTAGAAACACCTTGAAATTTCCTATAGAAATTTTATCAAATATATGGAGGATTATCCTCTGGAATGTCACTGGCGCATTACAGAGTCCATAGGGCATCCTATTATAGGCATAGACACTGTCCCCCACCACAAACGTAGTCTTCAATTTATCCTCCTCAGCTATGGATATTTGATTGTACCTTGAAAAACCATCCATGAATGAATAGTTTTCGTGTCCCACCACCTCTTCGAGGATGTTGTTCGTGAAGGGGATCGGAAAGGGGTCTTTGATGGTAACTACATTGAGGCATCTGAAATCTACATATATGCGAATTTGGTTTGCCTCCTTCAATAGTATAACTATGGGAGAAACCGATTCACTTGTTTGCACTCTGAAAAGAATACCCACATCCAACATGCGTTTTATCTCGTCATTGACTTGGGCGACATAGTTCTTATTCATCCGATATGGTCTCTTCCGTACTAGTACGACTCCAAGTACCAACAGGATATGGTGCACACATAGCTCTGGGGGTACTCCCTTTAGATCTTTATACGTCGAAGCAAACATATCTTTATACTCCATAAAGATCTTGAATGTTGCAGCTTTTAGGACAGGGTTCCAGTCATCGCCTATAAGGATGTTTCTTGGATTTGCTTCATTGCCAAGGTTTGTAACTTTTAATGAAGGTTCCTCGTACCGCATTGGCTTCTTCGTGTCAAACTGGTGTGCCGGTGTCCCGTTTACTTGGGCCTCCCCTTCGGTGTACTCTCCGTACGTTGGTGGAAACAAGTCTTTTTTTGGTTCTTCAATTTGCAACATATTGCACTCGAACATCTCATAGTCTTCCATTTTCTAATGGAAGAGCCCATTCAGTGAATTGGTTTCATCTTCTGAGCACCCTTCTAGTTCAAGAACGCCTTCCTCTTTTGGTTCCATTCGACACTTTCCCTTGTCTATGCCATTGCCCTCACTATCTGATTCCGACTTAGAAGAAGAGGCGAGCTCTTTGCTCACCATCTGTGTTTTGAGATCTATGATAAACTTTCTCCGTTGCTTCTCCATTGATAGCGTATTCCGTTTCCAATTGTGATTGACCTTCGCTGCGACAAGCCATCCTTTACACCGAATGGCGTCATACCCCTTCTACAAGGGAATTACAACAAAGTCGAGGACAAACGGCTACGTGCCAATGGTTACTTGCTGTGCCATCAGTGTCTCGAGGGGTTGATTCCATGCTAGTCCGCACCTACCAAATTGAAAGTTGGTGGCCAGAGCGTCGGTTTCCCAAGTTGTTTTTGCATCTCCTCTAGTAGGACATTTACCCCAGAGCCACTGTCCACAGTAGTATCTTTTAGGATTGTCCCAAGTATACCCATCTCGACAACTGCAGGTGCCGACCATTGTTAATTGCCAACAACATAGGGTCTGTTGTAGAACTACCAGGGACATCTGTATGCTCGACCATCTGACTCTGTATTGGTACTGGTACTGAACACAACAATGCAGTGTGTAACTGGGGCGTGGTTTCCAGGATGTCCTTGACCTTCACCGAAACTTCCAATTGCAACATTTGCCTTAGATATTTTCTTTCGCTTCCTTGTGGGAGGTGTTAGCCGTCTCCTGAGTCTCCCATCATTGCACCATCATCTCCCTTTCAATTCTGCCTTTGCATCCCATACGCGCTGCTTCTCCGTATGGGGGTCAGGATAGGTGGCCTTCTTGGCCTGCGACCCTGTAAGGGCCAGTACTTTATCCGTCCCTGCTCCAACATTCAAAAAGTTGATGCCAGGTTTCGGACAGTTCGTGTCCTCATGGTCCTCGGACCCACACCATATGCACAACTTCTGTGGGTTTCTTCTTTTGGACAGTCTCAGGCAAAGTGCCCCCACTGGTTACAGGCCCTGCACCGAATCATTGGCCGACCCTTGGCGTTATACTGGATCCAACTCCAGTTGCTATTATTATTCTTATTATCATTATTTTGCCTTTCTTGCCGGTTATTTTGCTAGTTGGGAAGTGCTTGCTGCTGTGGACGACTGCTCTTGTGTCAGTAGTACTTGTTGGTTTCTTGTCTTCATGTTATAGGGACATTCCTTAATCAAGTGCCCAATAAGCTGGCAGATGTCGCATAATGCCTTCTTTGGACAAGAACCCTTTGTATGCCCCTTCGCCTTACATTCTGTGCACTACAACTCTCCCTCATTTGTCTTATTCGGACTCCCCTTGATTGCCTTAAATTCCTTCATCATCTGCTGCATATCTTTTTGAAGAGCTTGTACCTTTTTTCTAGATTCTTCGTCAGTGTTGCTCTCCTCCGAGGAGTCATTGTCATCCGACGATCTGTCCTTTTTCGTGGAGGTTTTATGTTTGCTCCTTAAGTCCATCGCTCTGTTGTATGCATTGCTGTATGATGTGGGAGGCACAATCTTCATTTTCTTTCGAAGGGAAGGTCTCAATCCCTCAACAAACCATCTTTTTTTAAGCTCTTGGTCGACTAACTGTACATCTTCCTGAGTAGTTCCTTAAGCCGCTGACCATAGGCTCGGACCGTCTCCTTCTTCCCTTGCTTTGTGCTGTAGATTTGGGCGACAATCTCGTTGTCATCCTGCAACAACTGAAATTCTGTTTGAAACTCCTTCCGTAATTCTTTCCACGTGCTGACCTTTTTTTTGTCCATGTCTGAGTACCAGTCAATAGCCATTCCCCACAATGTGGCCAAAAATTGCCGTACCCATTCATCCTGGTTAGTGATCCCATTTACTGACCAGATGGTTTCACATGTACGACAATGTCGGACGAGATCCTCTTTCTCGTCGCGCGTAAACTTTGGCAATTTCTGTTTCTGTGACATGGCTATGGTTTTGTTCCCCGCTTGTGTTGGTTGCGGTTCTGAACCGGATGGATTAGTGCCTGACAGGTTCGTCTAACAACCGTGCTCCTGTGTCCCTCTTACACTGCTGGCTGCACCAGTATCCTCTATGTCCCTAGTCTCCTATGCTTCCCTTGCCTTCGTACTTAGTGTAAGGGTTAGATTCCATAACTTATTTCTGGTTTCTTAAATTAAATCTAATCGTTGTCGGGTCTCTTCAATTAAATATTCACTACTTCTCTCCCTACAGTGCTCCTGTGTACCGTAGCATTCACCTTCGGCTTCTACACCTATTGTGGCGCCTACTTGGTCCCCTTTAGGCAACCCTTCGTCTAGTCACCCCTTTGAGAGTCACCTCAGCCTCCGTCTTCGTTCAACTTGCTATTCAATTATCAAGGCCCGCTGGGCGGCCTCACACTCTTCTAAGTACTCCTTCCGATTGCTATCTTTATTAGGAATGTTTGGCATTAATTAGTCCTTTCCCAAGGGTTCAGAATATGTTGTCTTCTCCTTGTTTCGTCTCATTCCCCCTCTTCCCTTCTGTTGTTCTCCTTGTACCTCTGGAGGATTTGTTGGCATCTGTTCTCCCTGTTGATCTCTTCTTGTGAATTCTGTAGGGCAAAGAAAGTTTGTGCCAAGAGACATGGGATACGACACATCAACTAGTCAATCGTAGGACTCACTTCGAGGGAACTCCACACTGCACGCTTAGGAACTTCTTCCTGTGCTGCATCCCTCCGGACGTGGGTCTCTATTGACACTTGCAATAGGGCTACGAAGTCTGCTATCAACGCTTGTTCTCCCTCAAACAAGTCAATCCTTTCCTCGCTGCTGCTTGCACCTTCATCCAGTGGTTGGCCCATTATCTTCTGTAAGTCATTAACATTTTGTCACTTCCCGAGTTTGTATTGGCAACGACGCCAGATGGTAACAAAGAATAATGTACCAGAGAACTCACAATTCTTTTATACTAATTCATTCAGTGCTTTACAATGTATGCCAACAACCTATACTATGCAACAATGTCTACCACCGTAACATAACATCCCATCTGAAGGAAATACATGACATATATAGAGCCCGAGGGGGTGCGAGGCAAACTATCACAACCATTCCAACTACCTACCCCTCGGTTACACTAACTAGCAATAATGTTACATTAACATGTTTTACTGACAACAAAGGTATCGCTTGAAGTGATATCCGTTGAAGTCATATAGTTGACTTTCTCAATATAGTCAAAGCACCTTTGACATATCAATCTTTGAGACCTTAGACTTGCACAAAAACTGCTTCTCATACATGGATTGCTGCTTACACATTGTTGTTTTGTTTGTAATTGCTGAAAGCCTTTGCTGTTCATGATTACTATATAACAGTAATATTGTGACTTGGTTGACTCTTAATTGATTGACCTTGACATAGCGTACTTGAAGCTCCTTCCTTGAGTATCCATGAGTAAGGTTGCATATCACATATTCATTTTGAGTATTCATAATATGATATTGGATGTAAAAACTCCAACACTTCAGTTTGTGTTCTAATTAAGTCATAACTGCATCTTTCAATACCAATATACATAATTATCTTTTAACAGTACTTATTTAAGAGTAATAAGCATTTCTTCTATGTATGCTGGCATGCTGTTTATGGAATAGACTCTCCGACAACTTCATATTAATGTCAATGCTTGAACAATATACTTTGACATCAATGACAATATTTCCAACAATAGGTTCCCTAAGAGATTTTTAACTCTTTAACTGTGAAGCTGGTTTAGGACATTAGATCCTAGCAGCGCTTCTCACCTTGGTTTTTCCCATCTTGAGTTTCCATGTAAATCTTGTGCATTGTTTTCTTGTGTGGTTGCATCTCTTTTGGTTCCAGTTTCAATTACTTTCAGTTTTCAGATTGAAGTTTGAAAAGTTTCATTAGAAGTTAAATTTGGTTAAGAATAAAAAATTTATGGAAAGGAAGATGTTAGAGGCCGGTGATTAAAATGTAAAATTGGAATTCTTAGTATGAACATTGGGAACTTGGCTACTTTCAATTACTTAAACACGAACCACAATATTGGTTTTCTATCCTTAAGAAATAATGGGAAATACTTTTTTGACAAAATTAGAGTATGCTTTCTTTGCTTGATGAGAGATGAATAGAAAAAAGTTGCAGGGAAACAAGAGGGAACCCCTATCCTTGGGATCAATATAAGAAAAGAAAAGGTTTAGATGCTTTGTTTGTTATTCCTAACCGGTTACTAAGAGAGGGGGGGAGGCGGGGGGGGGGGGGGTTGAATCAAAAAATACTATTTCTACCTTAATTAAACCTTGTATGTTGATTCTTGCAAAATAAACAATATGTAATTAAGCATTCATAAATAGAAATAGAAATACTCAGATCAACACATCATATGTATGTGGAAACTCTCGGTTAGAAGGAAAAAAGCACGGTGAGACAGAGCTCACAACTTCACTACAACAGTAATAAAGGTGCCCAGTTAGGAGCTTACAAAGCGCTTGCAAGAGTGTTACCTAGTAAAGGGATTTGGTAGAAGATCGGTTAAGATCTTGACTCTGTTAGGAGCCGCCTTGTTAAAGGACTTTCAACATCAATTAAGATGCTACCTGGTTAAAGGTTTTATACAAAGAACCTATTAGGGTTCACCCTGATAGAGGGATTTGAATATGCTTTAACAGAATAAAAACAATGATCTGAATTGACATCTTCTGTCGGATTAGATCATACCTGTTAACCAATCTGCTTAGCCTGGCTGTTGAACCTCTCTGCCTTTCACCTCTTGTGACCGTAGCCTCTCTAAGAAGATATCTCTCTCCTGCTCTGTATTTTCAACAACACTTCTTTTGTGTCGTATGACCTGTATTTATAAGAAATTAATCTTATTAAAACCTAACTCATAGAACCGCCAAGCTGTAAACTCATCCAAAAATCATGCAGCAAAAAGCTTTGTGAGATGATCTTGAGTTTATCTTGAAACATCCGCGTAGAAGTAGAACTGACTCCTGTTAAAAAGCTAACTCTAGTTCTAAATAGTGAATGCTCTGTATAATCCGGTTTTAAATCAGACAGCTCCATATAATTCGGAGCAGATTATTATGCACTCAACCGGTATCAATCTTCTACCCGGTTGTGTACTATAAGACCGGTTCTATGTATACTGTTTGATCTACCGGTGCATCTCCTCTATTTAGTCTACCAGTGCCTATAAAGGAGTATGAGTGGTCTAAAGGTGTACCGGTGGGAATGATGTTTGTAGCTAACTTAACCAATGACAACCTAAATATGTCAACAATCTTCCCCATCTACCGGTGCCTATAAAGGAGTATGAGTGGTCCAAATGTGTACCGGTGGGAATGATGTTTGTAGCTAACTTAACCAATGACAACCTAAATATGTCAACAATCTTCCCCTTTGGCATTGGTGGCATTGCTTGTGCTCCAACTCTTCTATATGTAGACTTCCCTTGTTCTTGTGTTGCCTTCTTCTCTGTAGTTGGATCACCTTTCTAAACTTCTTCCTTTCTGATCTTGTGTTGCCTTCTGCTCTGTAGATGTCCTTGTACACTTTCTTCGCTGAATGAAGAAAAGGGTTCCATTGACCGGTGACATGTTCTATATTTATCTGTGGTGCTTTCAGCGATGCAATTATGTTCTCCATGTCCTCTACAGTCTTGTAGGCTTGTTCACTGATCAGATTCTCAGCTTTTGTTGCAGTCCTTTGCATTAAATCAAATGTTGGGGCCAGAAATAATTGAAATCCAATAAGATCTTGGATTCTCTTGGTTTTCTCTTCAGATGCCTTTCTCAGAATGAGAGCTAGGCTTGTCATTTCTCTGTTGAAATCGGTTGCAGATGTATTCTTTATGTTAAATTGGGAAGACAGAGCTCTTATGTCATCAAAAGTCTTAGATGACTTCTCTGTGATATCTTGCACAAAAGT
This sequence comes from Chamaecyparis obtusa, assembly GCA_027943335.1. Taxonomy (NCBI): domain Eukaryota; kingdom Viridiplantae; phylum Streptophyta; class Pinopsida; order Cupressales; family Cupressaceae; genus Chamaecyparis; species Chamaecyparis obtusa. The sequence goes on from BSBK01000566.1 coordinate 242,183, forward strand.
ATCAAAATTTGAAGTACTTTTCATCAGACTTCTTGCAACTTGTAACTGTTGTTGAAGTACCCTTATGTTGGTTGATACCGTTACCTTTATCTCTTCAACCTGTCTGTGGAGAATTTCTATTCTCTTCTTCTCATAGTGATCAATGGCAATTGTCTCCGGATCGGTGACATCTCCGATCGCTTGTGCCAAAATCTCCAATTGATCAATGACAGGTTCATCTTCATCAATGTCTGCATCCTGTACAAAGTTGTACAGGATGTTCTTTACACTTGTGAGGACCATGTCCTGTTTCCTCTTTGTCAGCTCCTTTAGTTGCCTAGTTGACATTTTCCTTATGTCAACTACAATCTCGCTGACCTTGCTCTTTTTGGATTCAGTGTCTACTGCAAAGGTTAACTTCCTCTTCGATGAGGATGAACTTGTAACATCTACCTATTCCTTTTGCCTTGGCTCCTGTACCGATTGTTCTTGTTCAATTTGTGCAGGTAACACTTGTTCCTGTTTATCCAGTTCTTCTTGATTTACTTCATTTCCCGGTTGTACTCTCTCTTCCGGTATTACCACCTGTTCTGGTTGTGCCACTTCTTCTGGAAGGACTTGTTTTGCTGGTCTTTCTACCTCTTGTTGTACTTCCGCTTCCGGTAGTACCTCTGCTTCTGGTTGTGCATCCTCTCGCTGTTGCACTTGCTCTTCTGTTGGGGCTTTCTTTGTGTGCTGCTCTTTAGCTGTATGTAGATCACCCACAACAATTTCTTCTTCACCAGTTGTGTTGTCAATGTCATCTTAACCGATGACTCTCCCAGTGCTTGTTCTTCTGGTGAACATGTTCTCCCAGATTCACCTGTTCACTAGATGTGAACTGTTCCTTAGGAATTTCCTGCTCACCGATTGTTGGTTCTTCACGAGTAGTGAATTGAACCGGTGGTTCCAGTACTGGTTCTGATTGATCCTGTGGACCTATTGCCGTGAGAGCACTGAAATCATATTGTTGCCAGAAATCTAGTGTCTCTTTAAAGACTTCCTTCTCATAACCATTTACTATCTTGGCAACCCTATTCTTTGTATCCACATTCATAGATACTTCCTCCATTAGAAGTTTAATTCTGTCTTCACTGAGACCAGGTTGTACCTGTGACAGTGTCTCCTTAACAATTCTACTGTTTTTTCCTAGATCGGTTCTCCTTTTGTTCATAAGTCTAGTATTTAGTTTAGGAAGAAACTTTGACCTATAGTCTCTTGGGCTTCTATTGAAATCCAAGAAAGTTTCTAACAGTGCCACTATCACTGCTTGTTTATCTTCTTCTCCTAGCACACTAAACCATTTAGCCGCATTGGCCACTTCTCCAAAATCCATTACCTCATCTACAATATCATTTACACTCATAGTGCGAGCCTTACTTCTTTCTAGAGATACAAGAATGGTTGGTGGAGTTGGATCACCACCTTTGTCATTCAGGACGTCGACGATGACTGGTTCAGTCGATACCTTAGCTTTCATCTGAGCCTCAGCTCCCAGAATTCCCTTTCCTTTACTGGCACCTTTGACCGGTGGCTCAGTGGTCCTTTGACATGCTTCTTCTACCTATTGTTGGGCTTGAAGAAGCTTTGTCCATGTTGCAACACCTTCTTCGTGTACCTTGTCCATTTCTCCAACAAGCATCTGACTGACCCTTTTTCTTAACAGAAAGTTTTGCTTGTGCAATTTTGCTTAATGAGTGGCCTTGTCCAGAGCAAGATGATTCTGGACCTCAAGCAGAGCCCTAATCCTTAGCTCCTTTTCTCTTTCCATTGAAGCTTTCCATCTTGCTTCAAGAATTTCCTGGAGATCGTCAGGGATGACCTTATGAAGTTCGGTAGGAGTAAGATTGAACTTATGAATGCAATAGACTACCGCTTCTTCTATTTTTCTCCTGTCTTCTTCATTCGCCAGATCATAGCTCCTTCCTACTGATGTCATACCACCTGTCTCTTTCAGACTTTTTACAAATTCATCAATTGTGGGTTTTCTTGCTCTTTGTGCATCTTCCTTCACCGGTTTGGCAGATTTCCTCTTGCGGACTAGCGGAGTTGGGTCTTCAGTTTTATTTCCTTCTGTTTCTTCCCCTTGAGCATTGGTCGCTTGTTGTGCTCTTTTCCTTTGGACTTTTGGGAGATCTGCTACTGGTTTCTTCTTCGGTGTAGGGGTCCTCTTGACATAAACATTCTTTATTGGTGCCCTTTTCTTCAGATTCTCTTGAATCTCTTCAAAGGTCCCAAACCGGTAAGTGGACAATTCTAGATCACAATCTCGCAAGGCATCTGCATAGGCCTTGGCTATTTTTGCAGAGATTTCATACCCTAGTTTTGGAGCATACCCTGTTCGCAGTTCCATTGCCTAAATGATGCAGTGATCGGTGGAGACTAGAAAACACACATCGTCTTTGTAGGAGTCAAGAATGGTTGACGGAATCCTTTCCCTGGCGTGCATTCTTAGCTGGAATGCCTCAAAGTAGTCAATCATTACTTTACCGAACTGGTTTCCCAGTTGGTTGGCCATATCACTGATCTGGATCATGACTGGTCGATTGGTTCCCCAAGTCACGTTGCCTATTCTTAGAAAGAAGTTAAAATAGTAAAAGAAAAGGCATACTAGTAGGGTTCCATATTTTAGTGACTTATTCTTGATGATACTAAGCTTCTTCAAGTTCTCAAAAATCTATCCTCGAAGCATTGTGCAAATATTGTACTGGGCGTTGTCGTGCATGATCCGGTGAGCGACATGAATATCTCCTCTCGGTACGCTATTCAGGTTACTTGATTGATAGATTTTGTAACCTATCACTGCAGATGCGAACCGAACTCCTTCATCTTCAATGTTGTGACGGTCATTAGCCGACTAGCAGATTTTGATTTCGTCAATTTGGTGACCATGGCATTGGAGATAGTTCTAAGGGTGAGGGCTTCCCCTTTGTCGCTATACTCGGTCACTCTGTGCATGTCCTCCTTGGTGATTTGCATGCATGCTCCTTTGCAAGCCAGAAACCAAGCTCATGCACACGACTGAGAACCAGTCGTATCCAGTCCGGTCGGAAAATGGTTGGGTAACAAACCCCGTTAATCAGCCTTGAGGACACCATCTTCGCTTATTTGTCTTGAAGCTTTCCGTTTGTGCACAACGGGAGGTACTCGCTTTGGATGAAAGTTTCACCCATTTCTTCTTGTTTCGCATGAATGAAAGTGGTGACATCTTCAGTCATTAGAACTCCATTAGGCACAGATGATAGTGCACCAGACATGTCGTTTTCCCTGTTCTGAACTGCCATGATATTGTAGACAGGTCAGTCGAATTGATTACATTGAATCAACTTGGCAACAGATGATGATGATGCCACTGTTATCAACCGGTTTACACAGAAAGTTGCTTGATCGGTCTTACAGAGATATCTTATCGATGATCAAAGCACAAGAATATTACTCAAAGCATAAGAAATTGTAAATCACAAATCGCAAAGTAAAAGAAAATGAGTAGTCCTTTCTTTATATAGATTTAGGGCATAACGGTAATTACCAAATGGTAACTATTTGTTAATGGCTATAACATTAATTACCTTACCTACCCTTTCTTTCCTTCTTCGGCAACCAGTATTCAAGCTTTTTCCTATTGAACAAACCCCGGTTGATCAATGCTTAGCTGCCCGGTTTTGCTTATTGACTTAGTGACTTTGTTACTCACCAGTCCTACTGGGAACAGTAGACGGGCGACCGATTCCCTCTAAGCCTTTTAAGCTCAGTTTGCTGAAGAGATATCACCATCAGCAGACGATGATCTTCCCTCTGTCTTCTCCTCAGCAGAGCTCTTTGATTCCTTTTTGAACCAAATCTTCTTGACTTCTTTCTTAGTCTCTTTTCCCTTGTTCTTTTCATTGGGAGACAAGGTCTTCATCATTGGTTTGACCGATCCTCTTCTTTTGTTCTCTTGTCGGTTCCTACAATCTTTGGCCAGGTGTCCAACTTTGTTGCAGGTGTAATAGACTATCCAAGTTGCCTTCCATGGATTAACCCTTTTTTTGTTAGGTGAATTACACCAGGAGTCATTATGACTATGCATGCCACAGTTGGCACAATTGATTGTGCTCCAGTTGTCATTCCTCTTTGGGAATTTCGGTCTCGGTGGGGATCTGAATGCCATTGTTTTGGATTTGCATTCATTAGCTTTGTGCCCAAACTTGTTGCATGCGTAGCAATAGCCTTTGAAGCTTTCACTGCTTCCATTGGACACACTTGTGGGACGAGACCAACATTCAGTGGTCTTGTGGCCATACTTGTAATAGTTTTTGCAGTAACTGTTAGTTGGTTTTACCGGTGCATTTCTGCAGTCACTTGTTCTATATCCCGGTTTGCCACAGTGATTGCAAGAAGTATTGAAGGTCTTTTTACCTTTTTGTTCTACAGGTTTCTTCTTTTCCTTCTTGTTGTTCTTGGCTCGAGATGACTCACCAATTTCCTTGGTGTCTTGACCGGTGAACCCAAGTCCCGTGGGATTTTTGTGCTTTCTTTGAGTTTTTAATTGCTCATTAAGCTTTACTGAGCTTTCATTGTATCTTCTGAGGGTTTCATTCCTTTCTTCGAGTGCTTACATCTGTTCCTTCAGTTGATATAGGTCAATTGTCAGCCTTTTGCATGCATCATCTTTATCATGCCAATTCTTTTGCATGTTGGCATTTTCTTGAGTGACTATTTGCATGTCTTCTTGAAGTTGCAGAACGACAAGATCACTTTCCCTTACAGCTTCTTCTGCCAAATTTCTTTCTCTTTCAAAGGCTGTTAGTGATTTAACTGCAGTGTTTCTTTCATCTTCAGCTTTCCCCCTTTTCTCAATCAGTTCAGTCATTCTTAGGGCATTATCTTCTTGCTCCCTTTTTAGGTTGGAGATCTGATTGGTTAACATTTGGTTCCTCTCCATAAGCTTAGAGACTGCCTCCTTAGCTTCATCTGATCCACTTTGCCCAGAGAGTTCATCAATTGTTTCATTGCTCTCACTCAACTGCAGAGCTAGCTCCTTTCTTCTAGCAAGGGATCTTCTCAGCCTATTCTCAACAGAGGCAATGATGTCATTGGCTTCCTCAAGCTGCTTTTGATACTTGTAACCCTCCATGATTTTTTTCTCAAGCGGTTAAGCTTTATATCTAAGAGAACTTGGCTCTGATACCAATTGTTATTCCTAACTGGTTATTGGAGGGGGGGGGGGTGAATCAGTAAATACTATTTCTACCTTAATTAAACCTTGTATGTTGATTCTTGCAGAATAAACAAAATGTAATTAAGCATTCATAAACAAAAATAAAAATATTCAGATCAACACAGCATATGTACGTGGAAACCCTCGGTTAGAAAGAAAAAACCACAGTGAGACAGAGCTCACAACTTCACTACTGTAGTAATGAAGGTGTCCGGTTAAGAGCTTACAAAGCACTTGCAAGAGTGCTACCCGGTAAAGGGATTTGGTAGAAGATCGGTTAAGATCTTGACTCTGTTAGGAGCCGCCTTGTTAAAGGACTTTCAACATCAAGTAAGATGCTACCCGGTTAAAGGATTTATACAAAGAACCTATTAGGGTACACCCTGATAGAGGGCTTTGAATGTGCTTTAACAGAATAAAAGAAATGATCTGAATTGACACCTTTTGTCTGATTAGATCATACTTGTTAACCTTTCTACTTAGCTTGGTTGTTGAACCTCTTGGCCTTTCACCTCTTGTGACCGTAGCCTCTCTTAGAAGATATCTCTCTCCTGCTCTGCATTTTCAACAACACTTCTTTAGTGTCCTATGACCTGTATTTATAAGAAATTAATCTTATTAAAACCTAACTCATAGAACCGCCAAGATGTAAACTCATCCAAAAATCATGCAGCAAAAAGCTTTGTGAGATGATTTTGAGTTTACCTTGAAACATCCGTGTAGAAGTAGAACTGACTCCTGTTAAAAAGCTAACTCCAGTTCTAAATGGTGAGTGCTCTGTATAATCCGGTTTTAAATCAGACAGCTCCGCATAATTCAGAGCGTATTATTATGCACTCGACTGGTATCAATCTTATACCCGGTTGTGTACTATAAGACCGGTTCTATGTATACTGTTTGATCTACCGGTGCATCTACTCTGTTTAGTCTACCGGTGCCTATAAAGGAGTATGAGTGGTCTACCGGTGTACTGGTGGGAATGATGTTTGCAGCTAACTTAACCAATGACAACCTAAATATGTCAACATTATTTTCTATCAAGAAATCTTCAATTTGGTTATTCATGAATCTTTAAATTGAGAAGGTTAGTGTCTCCATAGTTCTAGAAATAGGTATACTTTTATCAACATTGACTTTGCTAATGGTTGAGGTTCAAGCAGAAGAATATTAGGGACATAGGTATATAGTTAGAAGGTTCAATTGTTTGAAGCATAGTTTGAAGGCTTGAACTTGACTTGGCAGCCCAAAATTCTGACATGGGTTCAAGAACCAGCATAGACTCGAAAAAGAACTTGGTACATACTTGGCAAGGAAAAAAAATCACAATTACACACAAAATAAATAAATTAATGTATTTAAAGAACATAAAAGTCTAATTTGACCTTCAATTTGTCATTTACACATTATATGATCCTCAAACTCTCAAAATTTCAAATTTCATAGTTTCAATGTCAAACAATATATTGTAATACAACAAAATTATAAATAATAAATGTATAACAACATTGTAAGTGTTAACATTTGATTACATGTCTAAATGAAAATAACAGACAAATACAAACTAAATGTTTGTCTTTCCCCTTCTAGTGTAATTCAAATTTTCAATCCTTGAACTACAAGGTAAGTTAGTATCAAAATGATCATAGACTATTTCTTCAAAAGTGTTCATTTTCCTCCATTGCATTAAATTTTGTTGCTTCTATTTGATGAATTGATCAAAATTGAATTCATAAAAATGCTCTTCTCAAATTGTCTTCATGCTATGTTGATGCTTCACTAGGTGAATGGGTGAATAAGAGCAAAAAATGACAAAATAGCTAAAATTTCACTTTAAAAAGAACAAGTAGTGTGTGCAAGCACTAGAAAAGGCTGAAATTTCACTTATAAAAGCACGAGTATTATGTGCAAGCTCCAAACATATGAGTTTGAGCTCAAGAATCGAGATTCCGAGCTTGAGAATTTGAGTGTCTTTGAGTAGGACTCGGCCAAGTACTCTCCAAGACTCGGTGCAAGACTCCTGTTGACTTGGCTTGACCAACTCAGGGATGTGGGAGTTTGCAGGGTCTTACAGAGTACTTGGAGAGTTGTCAAACTATGGTTTGAAGATTTGAAGGTCACCACGGAGAAATATAACTACTCTCGCAGTTTTGTGCTATTCATATATATGCTTTGGATATTGTGCTTGGTTACAATTTCCTAGAAATGTTGAGAATTGTTGATGTTAATATACAAAAAAGGGGAATGAAGATATGGTACAAGAAATATAGGTTGATACCATAAGGAATTACTAATGATTTCGAGTGTGATTGCTCATTATGTCAAGGCAAAGCATGAGGAAGAATCTAAAAAAAGAGCAGGAAGAAGAATGTAAAGAAGAAAACAAGGAAGAATCTAAACAGAAGCATGAGGACTTAGGTAGCTGTGATTGAATCTTTACACCCTTTGTCTTTGTAAGAGCTGAATGAGCAGTAAAGACTTGGATGAGTCAAATGAAAATGAAAAAAGAAGCATTAAAGGTTGTCGTATATTGACACCCAGATTGCCACAGGAGATGATGATCATAGAAGCATGGTATGGTGCAATACAAGAACAGTGACTTCAGATTTACATTGAGTCAAAGAAGAAAACATGATCAATATCCATGGAATTAAGTGAACAATGCTTATTGAGATACATATAATCAAAGAAGCAATACCTATAGCAATACACATTGTTAAAGTAGCATCAATTATGGACTAATATGGAATCAATGTAGCATAGAGGAAGCATGGCATCATCAAGGAGCATTGTCTATCATGATCGCATATAGATAGGTGGATGATCGGATGTGATATCAAGTGTACAGAGAATTTTGTTAGTCATATTAATTGGCCTCTTATGTTTTGAGAATAAACTACGTTAATATAGGTAGAATGTTAGGATATGAGCTGGGTGGAAGTTATACACTTGGTGCCTTTGTTCAGAGAGGGCATTTGACTGTTGACTATTTTTCTGCTCAATGCTCACAAGACACAAATTCAGATAAAGTCAATTGTATTACTAATACGTTTAAGTATTCTTAATGAAAAATAAGTCTTGGCATAAGAAACTGGACAGATAAACTATTGCTTTACATGCAAGAAAAGGAAAGATTCATTCTCCCTTTAGGCCATACACTTGCATACAGTTTGTTTATTAGTTGTTCATAAAACCACTGGAAATTAATATCTTGGAAATGATGATGGAGTAATGAATGCAGTTGCTTGATATATTTATATGGCCAGGATGGTAGTTTTTCCATAATCCCAATTTTCTATGGCATCTTGTTTCATTGTAGTGTCCAAAACTTTACAATAAATCATTGCTAAATGTGCACACACGCATACCCAATATCTATACTTTCAGTGATTTGGCCTCATCAAAAGTTCCTTGTTGCATGTTTGTGAATTGAAGGACATATTTAATAAATAGCTAGAAATATGTATTTAATATGTGTCATTGCAGAAAATCTCTTGACTGCATTGACGAATCCCATTTGATAATTTTTTGGATTTTCTAATTCCAGGTAGCTGATAATTTAGATTCCTTTGAAACTTTGTATCCTCCGCTGGAGAAGACTTTATCATGTCTTTCTAAACTTTATCGATGTCTGGATCCCACAGTATTCACAGGACTGGCTCAGGTTTGTGCTTTCTAACACAGAAACATATTTACATGCTTGCTTTGAAATTCTAGACAATTGTCAAATATATGTTGGACTATCTTTAACTTGATTTTTTGTTGACTGTTCAGGATTCCGTGGGAGTATGTTCATTGTCAATTCAGGTGGGATACATATCGATCTTGGGATCTACTGTTTTGTCTAATTTGCTTGAGTTTTCACAAATCACAGGGCACTGGAAATGCCACTGCTTAAAAATTAAATTCTAGCAGACTCGCCTTATTCTCTTCAAAATGAAATGCTTATGCTTTATATTTTAGACTTTAGTTGGTCAATATTTTTGAATTCTGTCAATATAGAAATCATTGATAGAAATGGAGAAAATTGGACGTTTTTGCACATCATAGGATATTATTAAATAGAAAAGCCCAATCTACAATTGCTGTATCATAAAAGTACTGTCTCAAGATCTTGCCTAAAGTCAGTCAGCAGGTAATTTAAAGTAAAAGGCTCAATCATTCTTGGGGTCAACTCCTGGCACTTGACTGACTGTTGGGACTATAAAGAAAATACAACAGAATATGCTAGGAATCAGGATATATCGGCCCTTCAGGATGACTTAGGAACAGTCATTTTACTTGTGGATATTTAAATATAAAATATATCAGTTTTAATGATATTGTAAGCCATGTCACAAGGTTCGAGTTCAAGTTCGTGTTCTACAACAATAAAATTGGGATGAAGTTCGTCAAGAGGGAAAAATTTAGAAAAAAGTTCGACATTAAATTCATCTTATAGAAATTTCTTAATTTAATCTAATTCTATAAATAAAATAATATTTATTTAAAAATATAAATTATATATAAAATAATTTAAATAAAACAATATCTATATAAAATTATATATTAAGTTTTTACTTGGTTTATTATTTGATTTCTTTATGTAAAAAATAATATATAAATTTTATAAAATAAAGAATAACTTCTAAACAAATCCTAAACTAAATAAGAAATTGCGACAGCACAGCCCAACTAGGAGTCGCACAACATTGCAACCGCAGGTGCAGTGTCGTTGAAACTTTATACAAAACAATTTGTTTTGCCCTTTTATACTCTGCCATTGCATCTTCTGATCTCTGTCGTGCGTTAATAAACTCTCCTTGAGATGAAATGCAGTGTGCCAAGATTCCCTTAATATCTAGGGCAGAACACCTGCAAATTCTTCGTTCAACGAAACTTCTGCAGTCTAATCTTCGAATATCCATCTGTCTGTTCATGGGTATTCGTTTCCACTTGTCTTACAATTGAAAAAAACGTGATTAGCAGTAGCACAAAAATAATGCAGAAGAAATATCTCATGCAAAGAACGAATAAAGCACTGAAAAACCCTAAATGTTTTCTCAAAAGATGATGCCATATATCCATTCGAATGTTATGCAAATATCAATGAATTTTTTAGAATCTTTTGAAGTTCGCCGATTTTGAACCTCATGGCCGGAATTCGGCGAACCCTGTGACTTAGATTGTAAGTATTATCTAATTGCTTTTTAGAACTAATTTTAAATTTGGTTATAATGAGTTTTAACTAAAGGATCAACTGTTGATGTCATGCATAAGATATTGAATTGAAACAACATTCTTTTGATGAATTGTTAACATGCTGCTTATTTGTCTCTTTTGATTGAAATAAAATATGATGTTTTGGTTTTATTGTAGCGTGCAAGTAAGCTGATAGCAAGAAAGGCCTCACAAATGGATGGACAACTTTTCCTTATAAAACATTTGTTGATACTACGAGAACAGGTAGCATACCAACCTTGTGTTGCTATGACATTCAATGCCCCAATTCATATATCAATTTTCCATTTACATAATATGGATGTTTCAACATGAAACATATTGTATTGGAATTTCTTTTTACAAAGGCACTCTTTGAATCAGTTTACCTTGATGATAAATTCAGATAGCACCTTTTGATATTGAATTTGCGGTAACGCACAAGGAGCTTGACTTCTCTCATTTGCTGGTAAGTGCATATTTTCAAAGTTTCAGCTAAAACTTTATATTTCATTGTAGTTTTAAGCTGCAATTTTTATTCCTTATTAAGGATAATGCCTATCACATAAATCTTTGATGTGATCAAGGGCTTTAGATGTTTGTTCTCGTGTGCTCGAAAATGTTAATTGTATATGCAAATAAGTTGAGAAAAGCTATTACTTGAATTTAAGGGTGCAAACACCATTTCCCATATTAGAAAATCTATTTCTACATGTATAATTATATTATATATCGTAGATTATGCATGACCAGGTAACTTGGTCACAGAAGGGTACCTCTAGTTACATCCATGGAATCATAATTGACAAAGTATGATGCAACTACATTACTGAATGTCTGAATCCCATACCATCATTGTCAGAAATACAGTTTGAAGTGCCTCAAGCCTGAAAAACATCCAAAATATGTTATATAATTTGAAATGATAGTTGAGAAGTATAAGAATATTTGGAGATTCTATGTAGTTCTTTTGATGTTTTGCCAAGTTTCTAAGATGAGGGACCTTAGGATGCGTTTTGGGGACGTGATTTTTTAGGCCATTTTTTTGGGGATGAGGACAGGGAAGGCTATATATATGTGTGTGTGTGTGTATGTAAAAATATTGGGGAATTCCAGATATTCATATGATAAAGTTGATAAAGTTGGAAATGTAATCATATCGAGTCATCGACATATTTATTATAGTATCAAAGATTCAAATTTACTTTGTAAAACATAATGAATAAAGTTCAAATGAGTGATGAGAGTCAAACAAATACATAGTGCTTCAATTGCTTCCATAATTCATGTCAAACAACCAATGTGCATATGATATAAATAATACTTTATACACGAAAATGCCCAAAGTCAAGTTTGATGATGTATTATGATGAAAAGAAAAGTTTGATGACTCAAACATGGCTTAGCAGCCGAACATCAACGATGACCTGAACAAAGTATTAGATGTGACAAAATCCCAACATTTTTTTTTGGGTGGGGAGGGATGATTGAAAAGACGAAGCAAAAATGAAGAATGGGGATGGTTGGCCATCCTTGGGATGTTTGGGGATGTCTCAAACATTCCCAATCTGTCCCAGCGATGACTGATTCTCCCCTTGGCATTTCCCAGGTGTCTCCTTCAATAGGGGACATCCCTGAAAAAAAGATACATTTTGGGGAAACCTGGGAAACATCCCCAAGCTTGTCCCCCATCCCTGAAATGTCCTCGGGATGGGGACAGGCCCCAAATATGCAAGGGATGCATCCCCGTGGAACACTGATTCTAATTGCTAGGAAGTTGTGTTATGCTAGGCAATGCATGGAAATAGGCATGGATTTACTGGCGAACAAGTTATGTTCTAAGTTGCCGATTAAAGTTCCGGTTTGGGTACGGGTATGGGGTTCAGGTACACGATTATGGCAATTTTTTTTCCTTGGGTAATAGTACGAGTTTGTCCATATATATTTTCATAATGATATATTAGAAATTTATATGTACATGTTCAAACATCAAAGTTGTAACTAATAAATATAAAAAAGAAGAGTGACACTCATAAATTCATAATTGCCAATAAATTTATAAATAAGATACCTCATAAATCATATTCTTATTATTCTTTAGAAATAAATTTATTCCAAAATAATATACATATGCTAGCTACTAATATACCCCCTTTTACTAATGTTTATATTTTATAACTTTATAATGACATTGTTATAATGCTTGTCTTAGAGTATTATTATTAATATTGAAATAGACAAATGAGTTTTAAGACCTAGCTACATCACCTCCATTGGTGCAATACAATTTCAACGGTTCCAAAGCAATGAAACAAAATCAATTTGAGAACCGATATTTTTTGGACAATGCCCCTCTAACTGCATTGTGCTCCACATTGCCAAAATGCATAAGTGCCATACATCTAAGATCGTTTGTTCATAGCAACAAAAGAACCCTAGGTGTGGACATGGTGAAGAGAGTGAGAGTGGCGATAGACTTGAGGAATTTGTAGGGAGGTTCTACCACTCCTACGTGCTGCTCTAAATTCTAACTACTTGCACTCCCAATGCTAGGAGAAAGTTTGGGAAAGGAATGGCAACACTAGGGCGTGCTAATAGGACTAAATTAGGAATATGGGTGCTTGGGCGAAAGATGGGGTGAACCCAAACTGCACTGGGACCCACACCATACCCAATCTAGAACTTGCGCCATTTTAGGAGGACTTGATAAGTTAGGTTATGTTGTGTTATCCATGTAGTGTGACAACTGATTATGCTAGATGATCAGAACAAAGGTTAAATGCTATGTAAGTTGCTAGAGATAGATTGATAACCATGCCTCGGGGGGTTTATGCAACGCAACACCAGTGCTTCTGCAATACAACAATAAATACAACAAGCAATGAGGAGACCTCATATGCCCCCCTTTAGATGTCAACATGTTTCTATGTTGATGTGTTAAAGAAGATAGAGATCTGTATCAAGGATAAAACACCTTCAACACCAAGGGGATATCCTTCTTAAAAATGCATGTGTTCCAAGCTAGGAAGAAGATCCTTACAGAGGATGCAAATCTTTAGGCAAGGAAGAGATCATTGGAAAGAAAACATCATGCAACTAGTGGAAAGCGATCCCTTATCAAGGACACATGACTATCAAAGGGGGAGGTAGAGATCTTCATCTAAAGATATTTTCCTCCATAAAGAAAGGAGACCTACAAATAAAGATGACATCTTCAACACTAAAAGGGGAAGGATATCAAGAATACACACCTTCCTAATTGCTTGAAGGGATTCTTGATGAAGGATTATACACCTTCAGCACCAAGGAGACATCATTTTTAAAAGATATACGCTTTCAAGCAAGGAAGAAGTCCTAATCAAGGAAACACACATCCAAACAAGGTTTAATTGTCTTTAAGGATAGATAATTCTATGCAAGAAATGAAAATCGTTATAAAAGATACAACTCAACAAAGGGAAAGTGGATCCTGATGAAAGATAAATGTTTGAAAGCTATTCTATCCCTAAAATATAGAGACGAGAATAATTAACCTATTATGTTTCTACCAAGTATGACTGCGCATGAAATTGTACCACCATGATTGACAATGAGCCCCCAAAAGGCAAGCTATGAGTGTTACATAGAGAGGAGCAACATAATAGGAATCCATGTTATTTAGAAGGGACTGGACAAAGGTGCAACACATTGTCACTTGTCTTTTGAATGATACTAGATATGATAAGTTATTTAATTTAACACTCTAAGGCTTGACATTCATTAGTGGAATGACAATGCATTTGATGATACACGTAACAAAAGAATTTTCATGATTTTGTTTAAGGTTATTCTTTGTTTTGGCTAAGGGAGAGTAATCAACTTGTTTTTAAGAAGCACTAAAAAAATAATTTCATGGTTAGATGAAAAACTAGGAGAAGACATAGATGTATTAGACAATGGAGAAGACAAAGGAAGAGGTTGGAAAGCTAAACCTTCTTTAGAAAAGTGTGATGTAGATTTCTCTTAATCCTCAATACTTTGTTCCATATGTCCTAAATTGTGTCCATTATATCCATGGTTATAAAGGTTTTTAAACCAACTCCATGCTTTTTCTCCAAATCAAATGTAGTATCCTTATGGGGTGTGGAAATGTCATCAAGATAGGGTTTTCTCTTAGATTCAATCGGACCGCATGATTTGAAGTCTAAAGAGGCTCAATCATCATCAAGGCATGTGTTAGGAGAGGAGGTAGCTTGGATCAATGAGACACAAGGCTCCTTGAAAGATTCATATTTGGATTGGGGGACTTTATATTCTCCACTAAAGGAGGGTGTAAAGTCTAATGGACCCCAATTTTCCTATAGGAAAGCATTTTCAATAGGAGATTGTGTTGTAGAAGAAAAAGAGTGTTAAAGATATGCATCCCGCTTCTTTGACACCACAATAAGGATTAGGATCAGCCTTGATTGTGTAAAGCTCATTATTGTAAATGAATCTTATTGTGGGGTGAAGGGTACAAGGGTGTAATGTTTCGTTTTGACAGGATTGGAAATAAAATATTATTTAATTCCTCAAAATTAAAATATATTAAAAAGAGGTATTAAATTTAATATTATTACCAAATGGAAAACTTAAGGTAATACTAAATAATTATTAAGTGATTCTAGCATTTTAATTGAAGTCACTAATCTGGCAACCCTTGCGAAATATAAAAGGAGATTTTGGGGATTTTGCAGGACATGAGAGGAATATTAATTTTCTCATATTGATTTGGAAGTTTTCACTTTTCTCAAGTTGTCTCAGGATGTGCCTTGGAATCCATTTTTGACAGTGAGGTATCTGTCCTAGGTGGTCAGGGAAGAATCACACAAGTTCTTCATTTGTGGTTAAGTGTGGTGTTTCAGGGAAATCAGTGAATTTTTGTGGAAGATTGATTTTAGATTCATTAGAAAATTCTAGTTTTATTAAGTTCGACCTGACACGTTGGAGCATTATTCGGTATGTGGAATTCAATTATGAAGGTTGATAATTCACTGGCCAGATAATAAGCTTTTGATGCAATATGCTTCTGTAGTTATCATTAAATATTCTGAGGGTTTATTTGTCATACATTTTTATGAAGTTTTGATAAACAATTTTGCATTGGTGAAGCATTTTTCTATCTGGCAAATATATAATAGTGTCCCTTTATAAATCATTGCTGTTTAATTGTGGCATTGGGATAGATTGTTTATTGAGTCGGAAAAACCCAAGGCATTGGGTTTGAAGGGATACTCGCCGCTTACAATTATTAGCATGGGTTTGTGGATTTGACTATATGTGTGATTTTACTAGTTTGTCCTTTTCAGGCAATTCACAGGGAAGTGATACGTGCCAAGGGAAACTATCATATATTTTTCTGAGCCGATGTGGACGCTCAACACAATATATTCTTCATATCAGTCTGAAGATTAATATTATATCCTTCAATTGCTGGGCGTTTCCATAATAAGAACCAATCTTGGGCTTTTATTGAAATTGATTATTTTGCATATTATATTCTATATGGTGAAATTCAACTGGTCTCTCCAAGGATTGAAGAGCAGGAACATAGGCAAAATACTTTCGGCATATTGTGTGTTGTGTTCAATTATATTAACAAAGTGTTGTTTCTTTTCTTCACCGATGAAAGTGATGAGTTAGAGGCAGTATGGAAATTCCTCAAAGGCAAGGGCATTAGTATCTATCACCACGGAAGAAATATGTATAATAGTGTTGTTAATATTATGGCCTTTTCGGCTAAGATCAATTAGGACAAGTAAGTTGATAATAATAAATTATGGATACATATTTTTATTATCACACCTTTGGTAAATTAATATATATGTGGAAGTGCGATTTTATAATAATAAATATTAAATAATAAGGCATTTATTATTTTATTATAAATAAAATAAATTACTTGGGAGGGCCCAAGTCGGCCACCTTCAGGTGGAAGAGTTTATTTAATGGTGCTCATATATATTGGAGTTTTTGATGAAGGACAAACACATCAAAAACATAACATGTGAATGTCCTCTTCATCAATGCTTGGAGCAAATTAATGAGCGAATTAGTTCAGCATTATGGAGCAACTCAAACCAGCATTTATGGACCAATCTACACCAGCATTGGTGAAAATAATCATCCACACTAATGGCGAATTAGTTCTGCCCTTATAGTGCAAATAAGGCTTGAAATCTGGGTGATTTGTTTATTGATGAGGTGCAGATCTAGTGTGATCTATACATCAGTGAACTATGGCAGATTTGGCACTTGGAATTGGATCAGATTCATAATCAAGATCGATCAGCATATTAAGGGTTTTCTCTGATACACATCCAAGTTACTATAAAGATTGAATTTGTCACATAGCATGGACTGGGCATGATAGCAGAGCTAGGGCTGATTGTGGGCAAGAATTCCATACTTCATCAAGTCAACATTGAAGGACAAATCTGTCTCATCGTGCTGATTGATGACATCATGGATCTGAATCAAAAGAAGCCCTAGGTGGGCTAACTCGGAGGGAGTTGAAGGCTCAGTTTTGAAGTCTTCTAAGTCTGATTTCAGAGATACTATCCGGGTACTATCTCTCCTTCTGTTTGATTATTTTATTATATCCCGTGCTTAGTCTTGAAAGACCTCTATAGATTGTACATTCCTTGCTATAATCTGAAAATATTAACAAGTGTTTGTATCTTTAGTGCATTCTGATGGTGGTTGTATATTTTATCACGTGTGGGAAAGATTGATGGGAGACTTCAGTAGTGCTGCTCCTGCTTGCATTTGATTACAGGCTTGGCTTCTGCTGGGAAATACAGTTTCAGTCTGTATTTGGAATTTCGGAGTGCTTATGTGAATATACAATTCAGACTTAAATGACGTCAAGCTGCTAATAATTTACTAAGAATTGAACTATTCAAGTTTAGATATATCTACCTCATTTGTAACTGCAGTTTCCTTATTACTTGTTTGTGAATATGTTGATGATGGTCTCGTGAAATGAATTCCATTTTCTTGAAATCTTGTCCACACTTACAATTATTTTCCATGTAATGTGGAAACTTCATAACTAATACCTCTACAAGGAAATATACATTGCTTCAAACAATTCCCACATATTTAGACTTCAAGCAATCTGTTTGTTAAATAACTGAGAATAGGAAGGGTAAATCTTTTGGTCACAAGGTTACTTGAAGATCCTTGAAGCTTCACAGTCAACACTTTTATGTTGATACTTGATAGCAATATGTTGGACAATCCGGGAGATAGAAAACTATTTGACAAAATGCCAGAACCCTGAATTAGAGGGGAAGTGCATAGTTGTTTGTATGATGAATCAGCCTTGGGATATCACAAAGGGACTGCTTGCATGAAATGCATCCATGGTCTACCTAGAAGAAGATTGTATGTGAGGGTATCGAGCATGGCAGAGAGATAGGCGTGGGTAAAGTCATGGGTTCTACCGTAACAGGTAATGTGATTAAATCTAATGACTGTCTACCAACATTATAGCATCCACAAATAGAGAGAGAATTAGGTTAAATGAGAGAGGTATCCATATTGATGTGATGTAAGAAGTCAATGTTGCAAACATTAAGATCTGATCCATTATCAATCGAAGTCCATTTTATCTCATGTTTATCAATGTGGGGCATGATCATGAGGGGATCATGTTGATTCAAAACTTCCAAAGAAGGCAATTCATGTTGTTTGAACACAAAATCCGTCTGTTTCATGCATATAATCAAACGCGGTTTCTACATCATTTGGTCTAACAAAAGGTGAGACAACTACATCCTATAAGGCTTCTTGGATCAACCCATGGTATGTTGAAGTTTGAATCAAATTCCAAAGGGAGATCCTAGCTAGAATAGCATAAAGCTGTTCAACAAGATCATACTTCATACCAACATGTTGAGGAAGATGGATAGTGGAAGGGGGGGGCAGAGGGGTGGTGGGGGGTGCGGTGGAGGAGGAAAAATAGGTTGAGAAGTAGGAAGAACATTGTTTTGAGTATTTGTATGTGTGAGCACTTGTATGATAATTAGGTTGTTGTGACACTTGTTGATTCATCATGTTTCTTTGAGTGAGTTGTTTTGGCGAGTTTAAGAAATAATTTGAAGGTAAATTTGGATTCTTAGCTCATTTAACAACAATCACCAGTTTAGTTTGAGGTTGGTTGATGATGATGAACAATAATTTGAGGTTTCACATGTCCATTTTTATGAGTAGAAACATGAATTTTATTGACTTGGCTTTGATGAGGCTCTTTGCTCTCCAAGGATTCTTCTCTAGAACAGAGAGCATCAAGAAAGGTAATATTGATATCATCCTCGTGTTCCAAGGTTTCCTCATAAGTAGGGAAAACTTTGGGCGAGGGACTAGCAAGATTCATTAATGCTCCATCTCTAGAAGAGATGTCATATAATTACATAGAAGGTAAAGCGGCATTAAGGAAAGTGTTTGTAGTATCATCCTTTTGCACTAAAATATCATTGCAAGGTTAAACTTTGGAAGAGGGATGGGCATTTTTTGTCAATGCTTCATCTTTAGAAGAAAGAGCATTGAGAAAGGTGCTAGTGTTATCATCCTTTTGTTCCAAAATGTCTTTATGGATAGGACCTTTAGGAGAGGGATAGAGTGATATAAGGGAGTCTAGGCCACTATCACATCTATTAAATGTCTTCAACGTGGAACTAATTAATTGAAACACAATGAGATATTCAATGAAACAAAACTGCTTTGTAGACAATAATACATGCCATATCAGTCAATGAGATAGCAATAATGTAAGCGATAGCAATATGTAATGTTATGGTTAATCAGCCAATGCAAGTACATAAACAATAGCTCAAAGAAATAAATGCATCTAAATCTGAAAATTTCATGCAAAAATCAGAGCTGAAACTGGAAATCAGATGTTATACGAATCTAAGAAGAGTCGGGCTCACCAAAATTATGTGTAGGAAATGGAGTCTTAGCCTAGGGACATAAACTAAAATCTTAATTCCGACATTACCATCAATAGTTGGAGGAAATAACCCACAAGATCCAACTTCAGTCCTAAAGGAGTGTTGGATGCTTTTTTCGATTACTTCCTCAATTTATTTGATTTGATGTGAATATGTAATGACTAGATAAAAAGATAGGAAATTGACAATATTCAGCATAAACTGAAAGATACAAAACTTAAATCAAGCACAGGTATAGATCTGGAAATGAGATGTAGAGAGGAACCTGTAGCTTAAATCTGGATTAAAAGTGTTGGTCTATGGAGATAGACTCCCTAGACCTGGTGTCTTCATCAGCTAAGGCTTTGGATTTTGGATTAGGATGCCTTGTAAGTCATTCCCTCCAAAAATCTGTCTAAAATTGTTGGTCAAGTGAGCTAATTGGCATAGTCCATAGATTTTCATCTGTGCAATGTTTGAGGCTATGTGCCTCAGACTGCTCTACACAGTTCTGCAACTTTTGGCTATTGGATTTGTAACATAAAAGAGAGAAATATGTTGTGTTGTGTAGGGCCTTGGTCTAGTCAAACCTTGTGTAGGTGTTTCTACCTCTACAACAACAATGATGATGTAAAAAGAGAGCTTTCCCCTGGTAGGGCAGAGGGTAAATCATAAGTGAGCCAAATTGACAAGATTATACCTTAGGATTGATAATGATGGTGATGCAGTTCTCTTTAGACAAGTCCTCCAAGTGTTGATGCTATAATATGACAAATCATAACATAATCCATTATGAAATCATACTTGAAGCTAGGTTGCTGTAGCTTGATGCTCCTTGTACTTAGATCTACAGTTGGTGAAGGAAATAGGAATGTTTGGATTGTAACTTGTAACTTGTGAATTATAAATGATTGCACTATATAAGGTTTTGAAGGTATTTCTCAATTTAGGCTGGTTTCCAATTGTGAATGAAAATATCGGGATCAGATTATATATGGTGGGAATTGACACTTGTACATATTCAAGTTTGGGCCCGTTTTGGAGGGACTGGGATGCTAGGTGCCATAGTCCACTCTGAAAGGTACAAAAGAGAGGTGTTTATGGAATGTAAGGTCCTAGGACATAGGATCTAGTCACACCATTAGCCTATGACAACAATTTGGATGTGATAAGGCACAAAAAGGCTTGAAATGACCAAGGAGGAGGCTCACTAAAGCATGGGCCCAAAATAGAATGGGAAATTGTAACAACTAAGGGGATACAATTTGTGACACTACAACAACTTATGCCATCTTGAAGCTGAAGATATAATGAGCCTAAATAACCTCAAGGAGTCTTTGCCAAGGATGAATCATTTGTAGATGAACATGGGAATGCACTCTTAGACCTCATGAAAACCCTCAATGAATCATTAGGATACCTCAAAGAACGTGCTTGATAAGTCATGTTAATGTACCAAAATATTAATTGTAGACAATGTGCCTAACGGTGATTCTTTTTTAATATAAATTTTCTCCGTGTATCAAAGTTTAAAGGCTTGATCCCCTCTTTGTCTTTCATACATTCATATCCTTGAGTGACTCAACTTTTGGGCATATGAGGTAGCCCTACTTAGCTAGCACTTTGTTGATATGTGAGGATTGTTTCTTTTGGCCCCTTTAGAATTGATGGTGGTAGTATGTCGAGGTCACTTCACTTTCTCAATTCGTTAGTAAGTTTATTGACTGGTCCACTCCCTTACAATATTCCTTTAGAAGCCCTTTGTCTTCTATTGAAGGTGATGTTCGTTTGGGTGGTTAGAGATGATATATGCTAGTGATTTATCTCGTTAACTTGGAGCTGTCCTTATCTTCCTATTCGCAAGGTTTCCTTTTTTGTTGAGCTTTTCTTGCAAATCATGGGTGGCATCACATTCGACTTCATTATCTCCCTTATCATTGGTAACGTAGATTGAGGATTTCCCTTGGAAAGTTGAGATTATTTTCCCACCGTCTTCCTAGTGAAGTTAACCATCTAATCCCTGACCATTATACATTGTATCAGTCTGTCTCCCTCCAAGAGTCAATTATAGCGGAACACTTTTATGTTTAGATTGTCCTATTTTCTATGAGATTCAAGGGAGGTACCTTTACTTGTCTAGAGGCTTTGGTGCCTCACTAACCAAATTCTTTTGTTACTTGGTTCAATGATACTTGGCTCTTTTATTGAGGGGGCTTGGCACCTTCAAGTGTTAGGCTTTATGGAGTACCATTGGGGTCACTAGGTTGATTACCTCATTATTTCTGCCTATTGCTGGTATTGAAGGCATTAGGTTCCCTTGGGATACCACATATTTTTGCTCAATTGATGACAAATTAGTGAATGGCATATTTTCAAACACACTACCTCTTCATGCACTTGGACCTCTTAGTTCTAGTTGGGCTCTTATATTCAAGTGTATGTCACTAGTTTCTTTCCCACCTTCAGTAGTGTTTTAGATGATGGTGGATTATCAACCATGGATGTTAGTAGAGATTTAGAAGGAATTTTGGGGCTACAGACTGTGCACACCAAGGGTCATCCATTGAGGGCCTCTTCACAAAAGGCATTCTACATGGGACATTATTGGCCCTTGTATGGGCGTCTTTATAGTTATTGTCAAGGGTGTTGGCTTGTCATCCAATTACATAGATTAAATGTAATTCACCCATTTTGATGTCCTTTCTCTTTGATATTTGGATTATTTATGGACTATTTATTTTAACCTTGTTGGTTTAATAGGATCTTATCCTTTTGATAGGATTAGGGTTTCCCCTCTAGGTTGACTGCTCCTTTTTATTTGTTTGAGTTCCTTCCAGTTTTTGTTTTCTTATTTATCTTTTACTTTGTTTCTTTCTGGAAGTTCTTTTTGACTCCCACTTGTTCTTGTCTTTAGTCATGTTTTGGTTTCTCTACGGACTTTAATATAATTTCTTTCTTTGGAAGATGGTGACCTGTCTCTGTCCAGAAATGTAAGCCCTCTGTATATGGATAGCTTGGCATATTAATGAGGCTGCATTGAAATTGGAGATAAAAGAAGTGGCGATTATGTGAGAAACTCTCTTTCTATCCAAGACAATGCATTAGTAATTGTTGAATTGTACTTTTCTATACAATCTAATTCACATACTCATCTTTGTAAACTACTGTTAATCTAGATCTAAGATATAGACAATGCATTAACAAGACCAGTCATTGATGTATGTATATATCTTGGCATATTAATGAGACTGCATTGAAGATGGAAATAAAAGCAGAAGTGATGGATTGTGTGAGAAACTCCCATTTTATCCAAGATGATACATTAGTAATTGTTGAATTGTAGTTTTCTACACAATCTAATTCATATAATCATCTTTGGAAACTACCATTAAGCTAGGTCTAGGATATAGACATGGCATTAACAAAGCCAGTCACTGATGTATTCAAATAAGCTTTAATGAAATTTTAATGCTACTTCCTAAGAAATGAAATTGTACTTGATTTATAAATAATATTATATAAGATGACACAATGACAATCAACTTATTAAGTCTTAGAATACACAAACTACCAACATGCCAAGAATCATATAGAATCTCATGAAGATTAGCATTCTTTTCCAATCTCTATTAATTTTCTTTTTTAATCTTGAGGTGTCTAGTTATAGTCTCACTCTCAACAAGGCAAAAACATTTCCCAGTAGTGCTAGTTTTGTATGTAATTCCTTTGGAGACACACAACTCTTTGCATTTCTAAATGTTTTAGTCATTGTTTCTGGATTGTTTCTCTTCATTTCTATTTCTTATTAAATACTTTTGTAGTGTAGTTGAATTTTCACTCTGTATGTTCCAATTATGTATTGCTTTGAACAAGCCCAAGAAAATCAACCTTCTCTTTATTTTCTTTTGAAGATTATCACATGAAGATTATAATATGCACAATAGGAGAAACATAGACATCTATCACCGAAGAATGTCAAGTGCACAAGGAATAAACTACAAAATTTGTGCTGTAAACATGTTAGTGGAATATGTTAGGGATCCCTATCAATGGGAGAGGTGGATACGGTAGTGGTATCTTCTACCACTTTATTAATTGCAACTATTTAATCAGTAATACATCTATATACTAAGTAGCATTGCACGTATTGTATTAAAGGAAATAGAATAAAGCACAAAGGAATAGATGCATTTGCATGGACAACTGAGAATGAAGTCATAGAGGTAAATAGAACACTTGGATCTTATTTATATATCAAACTGTATCATACACATTCTCCAAACATCAATGGCAATGGTACTTGGGAGATTAGTCAATCAGAGATCACCAAAACCCTACAATATGAGGTCACGACAATGAGAAGCACATGGAGTCTAAAATAATGATGAGTGCCTATCCTTTAGTACTCTACTTGCAACAATATAATTTGCCGCATTATATGTAACTACATGTACCACATTCTCCTCAGCCGCCTCATCTAGGAATTTGTCTAAAGCTTCACAAAGGAATATGGCATTTTTGGTTTATCTTGAAGCATCAATAGATTTGATGAATATGGTGCCACCTGAATGAGAAACAAAATTAATGATTCAATAAAATATGATTTAAAAATAGTAATCACTAAATCAATGCATTTTAGGAAGTACAGTCACCCAAGGAAGATGTAATGACCCGTACTATATAGGTCACTAAATCCCTCAAACTGAACTTAGGCAATTCGTCAAACACTTGGCATGCAAACTGATTAGCCCCACTGAATGTAAATACTGAACAGAGGTAATTGTGGTGCAACGAATCCACAAAGAACAATGCCAATATAGCAATGAAATACAATAGAGCGACAATGGAATATAAGCTATTCAAATGATCACTGATTGATGACAGCCAACATAATTGCAACTATATTGATCCAACTACAATTATTTGATTCCAAATAACTATTCTCAGACTGTGACAATACTTTTCAGATTTCAATGCAATGTCCCTTACAAATCATGACAATATACCAACCAATACAATCACTGATAGCAATATCTGAGAATAATGGACTGATGTCTAATTCATATGCATGTAAATACTAACATAGATTGAGGCGAATGTACAAACCCTCATATGCAATCTGATTTCAACTGATTATCTAGGACTGAACTGGCATCTCTATTAATGACTGGATTTCATAGTCTGAATACAATATCAGATTTGTAGACTGTCACAACTATGCAAATTTATTACATAAACCCTTGTCAAAACAATGAACAATATCCCAATACGATGCAACAATTCTGAGACTGTTTTAATGCCAATACTGGACTGAATACAAACAGTCACTGTTTGATCACAATTTACCAAAATGTACATATATTTTTAGAGCATTAAGAACCTGTTTCGAAGCCTTTGTGTGGAGACTAAATTCTGATGTTGAAACCGTTGTAGATGACCTCCAATCTGCCCCCAAACGGACCTCCAAATGCGAACAGCAGTCACCAACAGGCAGGGCCGTATTGTACTGTCCTGGGGCGTCAGCAATATAAAATAAATGCCAATGTTTTGGGACCCCAAATTTGTATGGAAAGGGGCGCCTAGGGTTGTGCTATAACCCTCCAAAATTATAAAATATTCCGCCAAGTGGATTAAGAGATATGAGCATAAACGTAGTTCCAAACCCTGGACTGGCAGTTCTGAAAATGCACAATTTATGTCCTCAAACCCTTGCCAATCAATCCACCAATGCTAGGGCACAACTGGAACCCTTATTCCAACTGAAGTAAACCCTCAAAACTGAATCTCAATGAAGCACAAATGAGATGGCTGAATACCAACTCCTCAATTGCAACAATTCAAGTGATATTTCACACCCTCAAAGTTGCCAATCCAAGGGAGTGACTCGTTCCCAAAGACTGAATAATAATTTGCAGATCCAAAGACCACAAATGTCTTCACAATGAAGAAGTAGAAGAGATATCAAATCCAAGCATGTCCAAATGAGAGGCCCAGCCCTCTATTTATTCACTTTTTCTAAGAAGTTGCTAGAACTTCTAGAAACATCCTTTATAAAATCTCATTATAATGCACTTTTTATAATAAAGTAATTTTATAAAATAAAAAGTGCAACTCAACTTAAAATTATAACATGTAGGCCCCGATAACACATAATAATAAAATATAACCTCTTAACACTTCTTCAAGAGCAAAATATGACCATCTGATCCGCAGAATTGACTCTCTCTCCACACCATTTGCCTACGAGAGTCGATGATAGGCAAATCCACCCTGTAAGCACATGTCTCTAGAAAGGGGACATGACAGAAGAAACAAGAAAATTCTGCAATGTCCTATTTCTTCTATCAGTCGAACCATTGGTCATGATGGTGCAACCTTTTTTCCTCTAAACCAATCATTGCTCCTCTATTATGGCTTTCCCATTAGCCACTTTTTGTGTCAAAATTGGGCCCTTTATTTCATCTTTTCTAGGGGCTTTGAAGCCCACCCCACGAACATATATGGCATCAACCATGTTTTGCCAATAAGGAGACCTAACAAATTCACAAATAAATTAAACAAAATAAGTATTGTAAAATGGTGTAATAGGCAGCCTTCTATATGTTTTTTTGTTTGTTTGCTAATTTGAAACTTTGAGATTGCATTCATTAAAGAAAACAATACATAAAATGTAATGCTTTGCAACTTAACATAGGTGCTCAAATGCTGATAACACAAACTCATTCAAACTTCATATAACTTATTCCAATCAGTACAAATCAGATTAAAGATAATGTTGCAGACCTGGTAATGTCTTTAATACATGATAATGAATGCTCAAGTCGGATATAATGCTCAATGATAGGCTTGAATGAGTATGACAACCTTCTAAAGCCTCTGAATTACCCTAAGTCTGCTTCAGATCTTCACCAGCAGTAATGACGCCCAGAAGAGGGTAACTCCAGGCCTTCAAACTGCAGACTATAACACCTAGGAGGTGCAGCTGATTGTGACAGCAATGGGGATGACCTTCAAGGTGCAGACATGGTCTCTTTAGGCCCTCAAATGCAAGGCCCAGCAGTCTCACGGCAAGCTTTTAGTAATCCAGCTATAAGATGAGTTGTGGCCCAAGCTGGGAGTGGTACGGCCAGTACACACACACACACACACACACACACACACATATGCAACTACAAAGATGTCAATATGGTACGGCCAACATTAATCAATGAACGGCAATGAACTTCATCTTCTCACTTCCGGGTTTGTCTTCACAAACTTTTCATACAATTTGATATGAAATTCGAACCATTCAACCATTAAATAAGAATTCTTGAAGTATATCGTATTACTTGAATGCAAGCAGTAATCAAATGCCCAGACTGTGTCTTCCAACAGTGTGGAGATTGTAGGTGAAGAGGGATTTCATCCTCCAAGCCCTTGAGAAGAATTCTCCAAATAATTTCATCAATTTCTTGTATTTTTTAGCTTGCTTGAAAGTGAGCTCTTAAAAATCTTTTATAGTGCTCTCATAAGAGTTCATTCACTCATCTTACCAATGTGGCATAAATAAACATTACTCCCCATTTACATTTTATGTCTCCATGTGTTATTAAATAAGGGGATCTTTATATTTAAAATTTCCCACTTAAATATTGTCCCACATTCGTAAAGTTAAATATTTATATTTAACTTTATAATCTAACTTTATGAATGCATAAATGAATCTTATCAATGATATTAAAATCTCCTGTCAATATTAACCATTAATAATCGACATGACACTGTCACTGAAGATCGTGGCCCTGCTTAAATGACTTACTATAAATATTAAGTTGTGAAAACTACAACTAGACACCTTGGATTAACTTGCAATGAAAACTGCCTAGGCAAAAAGGCCCCAAGATCCCTTAAATGTCCTAGTTACCTACGGGACCATGGAGAAATAGACTAACTACAAACTCATACAACATGTGCTAGAAAGGGGACGTTATAAATGCATAGTTTAAATTTGAGTTTTCCATGTCTTTATATATAAAAATTGAAGAGACAAAATATCAAGTTATAATTGTAAAATAATCAAACATGGTTGCATGGATTGGAATGGTGCAATAGTACCAAAAGTTTCGAATTGCCTACATCATGTATGTCCTTGTTTTGACCCATGCTCTCAAACGATAGTTGCAACCTTGGAGTAGTGCATGGATAAAGATATGAATCCATCCTAGATTTGCAAATTCTAGGTCTAATGCTAACATTGCCACTAGCACCAACACCAATACCAACACCATCATCGCCACCAACATCAGCATGCTAGGTTCAATAGCTGAAGATGGACGAAATAGAAGCATGGAAGAAGGCACTCTACTATCATCAATGCCTGTCATCTCCTCTCTTTGCCTCCTTTTCACTCCTTTTTGCACCTCAAATGTTTCTAGTTGCACTTGCACTTCACCCATAATGTTAGGAGGCACTTGTGAGCATAGTTTAGCATAACGAACTTGTACATGTGCAAGATGGCATTTCAATCTTTTAGCATCTTCATAATAAATTGTTTTGCAATAAAAACTTTTCACTTGTCCTTTCTTTTGCTTAGACATAACTTCAGCATGTTTCCAACAAGGGTCCCTTCTAACTTAGGTTTCGGACATTGTGATAAAAATAATTTGCATATCATCAAGGTTAATTGCAGACGGGGACATTTGGAGGTCTCCGGTACCGGTAATTTCAAAAATAGGAGACGGGGGTACTTGGAGACGGCATTTTTTTTTAATAAATTTTGTAATGTCCCCATTTTGAGCTAGCATTGGATTTAGTGGATTTAGCCTATCATTGGGTCCTTGTAGGCTAATACTGGTGATTAGAGGACCCTATTGTGGGTTTTGGCCCCTTTTTGAGGGACTTCTATTTATAGTAACTCAACTTATGGTTCTACTAAGCTCAGAGGATTTAGTGGAGTTATATGATGCTTTCAGATTTTATTTTCAGCTTCCGATTTGGACTCCAAGATTCTTGGAGGGAGCGTCTATTTTTAGTAAGTCACCCCGTCAGATTCATTCATCATCTTTCATCATCAGGATCACTCTTGTGTTGTCAGATTTTGATTCTGATGCTTCCTCAGTTGTTTTCGCAAGATGGGTGAATTATGATTATTATTTAATTAAATTGGCTAAGGTTGTCATTTTTATTGGGAATGTATTCTGGGCATCTTAGTGTTATAGCTCGTTGGAACCGGGATGAGAAGTTTTAAATCCTGAGCTCATAAAACAAGAACCCTATGTGTCAGAATAGCATTATTTTAATAAAAAGGTCATTTTCAGCATTAAAGTGAAGAGAAATATAATAGTTTATTATATTTCAAATGTGCACATAAAGCAAAGTCTTTTGTAAGTGAAAAGTGTGTGAGAGAAGATATCTTTTATTATAAAAGCAATGCTTTGGGCAAAAAGGAATTTATTCATGACTTGAGCATTTTTTATGAAGTTTTGGAAGTGGAGAAGTTTGGCTAGGGTTTGAGGACTAATTCCTCTCTACTGCAATTTGAATCATCAGTTGTTGGTGGTGAATTTTGCTATTGAATTTTGGAAATTCAATTCTGATTCTGTGGATGCAAATTTGGTGCTGTTGTATACTAGATTTGTTGAGTATTGAGCATCTATATTTATACTGTGTTATCCATCTGCTGGTTCAATTTTATTCTTGTGACTATCAGTTATACGGAAGGCTGTTGTATCTTCCTTTGCTGCAAAATACATCTAGAGGCCACGAACTTTCACTTGGTGGTTGCGAATTTATTTAGAGAAGCTATGTTTTTTCTTTGGCAGCCTGCGACTTCTTCCTGGAAGGCTGTGTTTTAAATCTGGTAGGCTGCGTGGCAAATAAGAAGGGCTGCGTTTCAGTTTTGGGGGGCTGCAATTCATCCTTGGGAGTCAAGCCTCATTTTCCTTAAGGTTGCATCTTCTTTCCAGCAGCTGGGTTTCAACCTTAGCATGCTACGTTTCCTTAAGGTGCCATATTGCATTTATTTAATGTAAATGTTAATTGAATATTGGCAAATTATAGAATTCAATTGTTTGATGAGTTTGGAGTAGAAATAATTACTATCATTTATTATTATTTAAATTCTGGAAAAGATTAAAAAAAAATCAAATATTATCAAAACAAAAAACATAACTTGCAAACAATTCAAGAAGAAAAGTTAATTTCTAGCAAAGAGCCAAGCAGGCTCTTTACATATTTTTAATAATTTCTAAGAAATATCATAGATTCATAACATAGTGCTTTCAATACAAGAACAATGGAAAGTTTTAAGTACAAACATTGAACATTCAAACCAAAGGCAAATACTAAAGATTCAAAGACTAATACTAAATAATAATGTCATTTACTCATTCAGTCATTTAATATTGTGTCATATAGAGTCAAATAGTTCAAAACTCACATTGCATATCTGATTTCTGAGTATCGCATATGATCATATCAGATTAATAATCGCTGAGATTATCATTACATATTGAAATGTGAAATTCAGAAATATATAGTTTGATGCTAAATCGCTGATATGTAAACAAATAACTCAGAATTGTAAACAAAAATTAGAAATCTATCTAGTATCATCTACTCCACAATGCTGTGATCATCCATCTCAAGGTCTTCAGCTATGATGCTGTCCAGAAAATCATCACTCTCCAACTCAGGTTCCTCTGATGGCAGTACAATTGGGGGTAATTCGTTAAGGCCATTTGGTTCAACCGCTTCTTCCACCATGGTTGCAGCAGCTCCATCATGTGCAATTTGGTCCCATTTTGCTAAAGCACCCTCCATATATCCAGGATCAACACGAGAGAGAAGGCGAAGTGTGCTATGAATGTACACTAGGTTCTTTGCTTTCTTTGGCCCCAATCGGTTCCTCTTCAATGAATGAATAAAACCATAAGTACTCTGATTCCTCTCACTAGCTGAAAAACTAGCAACTTGTGAGAGCAATCTTATTGCAAATGATTGCAACTCAGCAGTATCACCTCCATGGTTCCATCACCAAACTATAGGACCTTTCTTTGCTCGTATATCATATAAAGCTTGCACCGAAGCAAAATCACCTTGCCCACGTGAAAACTTATTCCATTGACTCCTTATAACCAAAGCCTCATCACCTTGACCATTTTTTTTTTATTGCAGCCCAAAATCCCTTCATTACCTCTCTATCCTCATATGGAGCCCTCTTCTTGGTCTCTTTTGTATTATGCCATTTAGGATTTAAGGCATATGCAACACAATGAAGGGGTGTGTTCAATTTATTCCATCTTCCACGTAGCCTTTCTTCTATCAAAGCATATAAAGAAGTATCTCTAGCATCTGTTATTGTCTTGATTCTTTCACACATGGAATCCATTTCCTGATAAATCTCCCCCAAACATGGCCTATTTGAGTTTGCAAATTTGATCATCTCACAAATGGGCCTAATAAATGCCACAACAAATCTAACATCAGCCCAAAAAATGATCATCAAAAACCAAAATTCTCACCTCAAATGCAATACTCTATGTAGACTGTCTCCAAGCTACCCATGCATCACTAACCACGATGGAACACAAAGCTCCTTTGACTTCACAAAGGCGGTCAAGAAGAATAAAATAAGATGCAAACCTTGTATCAGCAGGTTTCAAAAGTTCCACTTTGGCAAATTTCTGATAAATTGCTTGTGTGTGGTGATGGTTACAGATGAACATCCGAATTTTTATGCCCTTTTCTATGTGATCTGAAATCCACTGGAATTTGCCAATATCTTTTAGTGCATTATTTAGTGAATGCTCACAACATGGTGTCCAAAAAATATGCTTATACTTCTTTTGCACCTTCAAACCTACTGCTTTGCAAACAGGGGCTGCGTCAGTAATAATTTGCACCACATGTGATGCTCCCACCTCAATGCTGTCACATAACTGGTTATGAAGAAAATTGGCATTCTTTTCTTGCCCTGTACAATCAATTGCCTTTAGAAAATAAGGCCCTTTGCTACATGTTAACATGACATTGAGTAGGGAACGATTTCTAGCATATGTCCACCCATCCATCACAATACTGCAACCTTCTGTAGCCCACACTCTTTTTAATGGTGTTGTTTGTTGCTCTAATCGAAGTTTTTCTTTATCAATTAGAGTAGTTCCGAGCTTTTCAGACCCAGGTGGCTTATACTGTGCTGGTCCATTATTGATAGCTTGGACCATCTTTGTAAAGAAAGGTGAACGAGCAACATTAAATGGTATTCCATTTGTATAAAAGAATTGTGCAATTGCTGCATCAACTACTTCTCAACCTTGCATATCAAAAAGTCTTTCAATGGGGTTTGAGCTGCCAATGTGTGGTCTCTTGTGCGACTGTGAATTTTGTGCTGCCCCATCCCTACTAGAAGATGCATCTGTCTCTATTGTCTCTCTATTTAGAGAATGAGTTCTAGTTGTGTTGCCAGTAGGTGCCCGTGTTGTTGAAGCATGAGAGGAGCTAACATTTTGATATATTTTCCCATCAGCCCTTTCTTGATTCCTCATAGCGTCAAGATGTACTGCCTCATTTTCGCAAGGCTCAACACCTTTTCCAGGTATATGAAGGAAATGAGCCTTCATCCTTGTGTAAGTACCTTGTCATTCTTTTGGACAATGTTTACATTTGATTGTGCCTGTTCCACCCGTTAGGAATAGTGATCTTTAATAGAGAGAATTCAATATAGTTATTTCTGTTATTCACAATTAATATCTTGTAAGTATTTTCTGAACTATATATATAAATATATACATCTGCACTTCATATATGCTGTGGTAGTAATATATACATTGTTATTGATATTTTTGCACAGCATATACGAATGCATATATATATATATATATATAGAATATAATAGTCATGTCTATGTAGAGACATGACCGTACGTGACTTGAACCACGCACAGTCATGTCTTTACATAGACATGCCGTTTCATAAGTGTTGTTTACATAATGCTTGGCACCGTTTAATATACTATCGGTGGTATTTAACATAACACATCATTTTGGTGTTACGAATAACTATTGTGTGATAGTTATTGTAACACATATTAATATGTGTTACGATAACTATCACACGATAGTTATTGTAACACATATTAATATGTGTTACGATAACTATCACATGATAGTTATCGTAACTCCAAATATAATCATTGCATAATATATTGACAGTGGTCAATGTAACAATAGACTGCAGAACGTAAGGAATCCGATCCATTGTATATATTGTATGCAGTCAACAGCATATCGAATCTGATCAATATGATAATGATATTATATATATATATATATATATATATATATATGAGCCAATCATATCGAAGCTATATTTTAACTCCACCTGTACCTTTAGTCCTGAGAATATGATTACAATACTTCCACAACAGGTAGCTTCCCCCACTTGACATTCTGCACAAAAAAAATAAAAAATATTTAGATCAACAAATCAGACCTATTCATGAAGTCATGTCTGTTACAGTTAGCAACTTAGCATTGAGCAAAATGAAATTAAAAAATTTGAACCAATAATTATTTGAAAATAATATTATGATTAAAATAAGAACACAGAACTGTAAACTAAGAAATGCTAAGTTATTATTAAAAACTCAAAATTGTAAACTGTAAGTGTAAATTCATGAAATTCTGAAATTTCAAATTATTAATTTACTGTTTCAATGTTAACTTTACAACTCTACTATTAATCTGTTTCAGACTTCAATGTTTTACATTTAAGTTTTTAAGTTTTTAATATTAGTTCTGGGTGGAGGAGTCCTGGCCTCCACACCTTGCAGACATGTCTGCCAGCGCAGGTCCACTGGCAAACATGTCTGTCGTAGGAAATAGAGCATTCACAATACTAATATCTCTGTTTCATAATATCTGTCTTATAAAATAAAATGACTTAATAATTTAAAATTGTATTGCATAAGAAAAAAATTAAAATGAGGGTCAAAATCACTTAAAATAAACTAATGTTGTGTTTTAAATTTGCCTTTTTTTTCGGAGACGTGTGGGAGACTTCATTTTTTGGAATCGGAGACTCGGATTTTTCAGGAGACTTTGCTGTGAAGTCTCTAGCCATTTTTGAAGACTCTAGAGACTTGAAAACTCTTGGAGACGCATCTTGGAGGGGGGGGCTAAGAAGCCCAATTCACCCAGACTGGATGCCGGACCAGGCCAAGTTCAAACTGGTCCGTGGTCCGGGTCTGGGCCGTCTGTGGGTCTGAATAGGGTCCCATCCATGGCGGGCAAGTTTGAACCAGCCAACAGGCCATTCGGACCCAGGCAGACCAGTCGAAAAATTTCAAACCGCAGTCAAACTTCATCCAATTTGGGCCCACAGATGGAGTTTAAGTGATTTTTTTTCAAATTTTATAATATTTTGACATACACAACCCTAAAAAGTGGATTTGAAAGGCTAATGTTGAATTTTTATTCTCATTTGTGGTGTACAAATAAGTTATTTGCGAGTCAACTAATGTTGAAGAAGAAGAAGATGAAGAAGAAGAAGAATAGAATATCAATAAATTTTTAATCCATTAGTTGAACTTCAAACAATGATACTTGAACTGATGTTATAACTTATTTTTAATGTTTTAAATCTTTGATGTTGAACTTGAAGTATATGATGGTATAATCATGATTCATGATGCTATGATTACAAGTGTTTTTGTTGTTTAAATATTTTTATGATACTATGTGACATTCTAATCTTAACATGTGCTTCTAGGCTGCATAAATATGTATATATTTATAATTTTTACATGTTTTTGTACTAATGAACCCAAACGAACACAAACCCCTTATCAAAATTTTGTCGTACCGGCGAACTGGTCCTTCGTACTCGAACTTAAACCTGAACCTGAACCTGAACCGACATCCTAGGGGGTGATGTGTCTCCCAGTAACACTGCATATCACAAGATTGCTTCAATAACATATAAACAGAAAAAGATTAACATTTGTCATTTATAATTAAACTTATACAAAAAAAGTGTAGGGTGTGCAATTATAAAAACACATTAGTTGGATTATTTATAGTCTTTTCTCTTCATGGTTGGATATAATTTTGTTATCAAAGAAGGCATTGATTGGTAAGAATTTTTGTGTGGAATTTGGGACTTAAGAAGGAACTTCAAATTGGTTATCTCAAATAGTAATAGGGCCCCATTGGTTGAAGGAAAAAGTACACATGGAATTACTTGGGTGATGTCTCGAGCTGTTTTTGGAAGGAATCCTAGATCTTAGGAGGTGACTTCAATGATATTTTGAACATTGAGGAACAATTTGATGGTTCAAATTCCCTTCCATCTTGTTCTTTGAAACTCAGCCCCATTTCCTCTCTTGAAGTGTTAGTGGATCTTTAACCTAAGGAGGGTTGGTTCCCTTGGAGTAATAAGTGCTTGGATTCTTAGTATATTATGGTGTACTTGGATAGACTTTTGGTTAGGGTTGAGTGGTTTTGGGCAACTCCAGTTTTAGTTCTAAGTTTCTTTCTTTTGTTGGTTCGGATTACCAGCCAATTTGTTTCCTGATTAGCCTAGAAGAGAAATAAAAGGATTTCCTTTTAACATGAAATTAATATGGTTTGAGAATCTTGCCTTTGAAGATAATTTAAAAATTTGGTGGAAGAAAGAGATCAAATGTTGCAATAGATATTTTTTGATGAAATAGCTTCAACTTATCAAGCAAGAGGCTTGAAAATGGAATAAGGAAATGTTTGGTACTATCTTTTTTCATAAGAAAGATTTGGAAAGCAAACCTGGGGTAGTTTTTGTTTGATTTCTGATCAAGAATTTTGAGAAAGAGATCTATTGGTTGTGGTACAACAAACTCTTAGATCATAGGAGATTTTTTTTACATAAAAAATTTAGGGTCAAATGACTTAAAGAAGGAGATTATAAGTTAAGATTCTTCTATTTTTCAACTATTCTGTAGGAAATTGAATGAAATTGAGAAGATTAAGCTTCCATCTAGGTAGGAGATTGTGTATATTTGAAGTAATTAGAATAGAAAGGGCCTCATTTTTTAGATTGTTATGAGATGGATGTTGTAGCTCATGATTCTCTATTGAAAAATATTCCCTCCATTTCAGTTGCCTAAGTTTAAGTTCTTCTTAAGCCAATTTGTTTTGTAGAAGCTAAATCTTAGTTACTGGATTCGGACCCTAGCCCCTCGAATAGGGTCCGGGTCCGAACCGGATTCGGATTCACAGACCTGTCCATGCTGGATCCGGGCAGGGTCCGTGATCAGGCATGTGGCCCAAAAAAACATTAAAAAGACATTTTTTTATTGTTTTTCTTTCTTCCTAACCCTGAAACGGCCCCATATCAATGATCAAGCATCATAGATGCATACTATGAAATGATTTAGTTTTACAATTATGTATATTTCTCTTATTCTTTTGTATATATAATGCATATATATGTATTTATATATGTATATATATACACACATGAACCCTTACAAATCATAATGGAAAAAAAAATATTCATGAATCCACAAACCGGATTCTCATACCCAAACCCGAACCGGTAACTTAGAGCTAAATTGATTAGTTGCCCTCGGGCCAAAAAAGCTTTTGGGTTGGGTGGTTTTTGAGCTGGTTTTCTCTAGATTTTTTGAATTATTATTGGCATGGATGTTTGGAAGACAATTGATAAATGCAGATATCAAATACATGTTATAGTAGGTTGGAATTCAACAATTTTAGCCTTAATACCAAAAACATGGATGTTGACTATTTTGATGCTTGTAGGCTAAAGAGTTCTATTATTGTTGCTAAATTATGGCTCTAAGGCCAACATCAAGTTTGATTTCAGTTATTTTTGAAGGAACAAAATGGGCCTGTAATTGGTCATCAGATCTTCGATAGCAATGTGATTGGTCATGAGGCCATTCATTCAGTTAAAAAGGGAATATAAATGGAATGCTTATTATGCTAGAC
This sequence comes from Chamaecyparis obtusa, assembly GCA_027943335.1. Taxonomy (NCBI): domain Eukaryota; kingdom Viridiplantae; phylum Streptophyta; class Pinopsida; order Cupressales; family Cupressaceae; genus Chamaecyparis; species Chamaecyparis obtusa. The sequence goes on from BSBK01000566.1 coordinate 278,518, forward strand.
ATGAATAAGGCATTTAATTAATTTTTGTGGGAATTTTTGACAGATGTTTTTGAAAGGTTTGGTGTCGGAATAAAAATGGCGAGATTGGGTTTTCAAGTATATTGCTTCTGCCTTCTTTTTCAGTTCCAGTGAATAGCATTCCAACTTTTTTTTTCAAGCCAAGAAAGGCTTTAGGCAGGGGAATTCCTATTTATTAATTTGTTTGAAGCCCTTGTTAGAACTCTTAGATAGGAGGTCGCTCTTAATAATATTTTAGGCTTGAGTACTACCTCAAATGCTGGTAATATTTCTCATCTCCAATTTGTAGAGGATACTCTTTTGTTTGGTCAACCAATTGGGAGAGAGGCCACAAGGTTTAAGAGGGTCTTAAAGCTATGGAAATGAAGTCTTTGTAATTGGTATGCGATAGTGGAAGGACATGAAAAGAAATGGTAGCAAATCAGGAATTTATTTTGTTAATGATCAATAAGTTGAACCAAAGAAAACTAGGCAAATTTTCAAATTTGATATAGGGCATCTCCCTAGCTCCTATCTTTGTATGCTTGTTATTGCAAAAAAGGCTTGCAGATTGGAAATATTTGGTTGATAACTTGACGCAATTCTAGGTAAACTGTGAACTTGGAAAGGGAAATAGCTTTCCTTGGTTGTAAGAATTCAACTTATTTAATCTTCCCTCTTTGCCAACCAAGTGTATTTAATGTCTATGTTGAAGATCCCAAGCAATAATACTAAAGAAATTTTTCATATACAACATATTATCCTTTGTGGGGTCGAGTTTGTCTTCTTAAAAAGGATGTGGTCTAGTTTTTTGTTTATGTAAATCTTTGAATAAGATCCCGTGTGCTAAATTATTGTGTTTTATGCATCTTTTTAAAACAATAGGTTATGGAATAAAATTCTTCAGCTGAAATATATGAACAGTTTTGTGAAGTTTTTTCTTAGTTAGCCCTTCTTTTTGATTTAGTGGGATGGGTTTTTTTAAGGAATTCTAGGAGCTTCCTTATGGACGAACTGCAGTGCAGGATTGGGATGGGAGACTTGGTTGACTTTTGGTGGGAAGCTTGGATTGTGGATGTAACTATCATTGAGTGGAGGGATCCTAGTGGACCTTGCCTATTTTCACAAAAATAGTTGGGGTAGTTGTGTGATTGACTATATGGATGAGGGAGCTAATGGGCATCAATGTAATAGCACTCTACAATTGAATTCATTGTTACAAATGTGGACTATTCCTCTTGAAGCTAATTTGATGTTCTGGTTTGCGCTAGTAGTAGAGGGGTTGGTGAAGATGTATCTTCAACATATCTTGAAATATTAGAAGTGAGGGAATTAGTTAAGAAACTTACATAAGCTGAGCTTTTGGTAGCCTAAAGCTATAATACCTTTTTTCTGGCAGGCTTCTTGGGACAGGTTTTGACTTTTGACAGATTGATAAGGATGGGATTGTTTGGGCATTCTATGTTGTTCCTTTGTGGAAAGGCAGAGGAATCAAATGATCATCTTTTTATTCGTTGCTCCTTTGCTTGCCTTATTTGATGTAGGCGTTTGGAGCACTAGAATGTTGCCTCAGTATGTTTGTATTCCTTTTATAGTTTGCTTCATGGTTGGGGATTTTAGTTTTAAACATTTTGGCTTGCAAAGATATGGCTTTTGTTGCCACCTCTCACTGTTTGAAACATTTGATTATAAAGGAATAGAAGATTTTTCAAGATAAAGCTGTTCTGGCCATTATTATTTAAGCTGAAATTGAAGCTTCTATAAGTGAGTGAGATTAGATTGGTGCGACTTCAACTGGTAAGCGCGTAAAGTTGTAGTGTGGATGTGTTTTTGGCCTTGGTTGAAATGGCTTCAGAAAATGTACATGTTTGATGTTCTTTGTAGAGATATTAACCCTCTTTGGAGCCTTCTCATTGTCAATATGGTTAAACTAAACTTAGATGGTGCAGCTAAAGGGAGCCTGGGACAAGCGGGCGGTGGTTGTATTTTCTGTAATAGTGTAAGGGGTAGCCTCTCCTTATGGTTATGGATTTCAGTGTTAAAACCAATAATTTGGCTGAAGCTTTAGGTTTGATTTCTGGCTTGTCTGATACATCTGCAAAGGGATGGAGAAAGATTGAAGTGGAAGTGGAAAGATTGAGAAGAATCATTGATTGCCAGAATTCTGGGAACTGGAATTCTTTGAATTTAGAGAGTGTCCTCTCTAAAACAAGATCATTGCATATTTATTTTTAAATTGTATCTTTCTAGCATATAAAAAGGAAAGGCAATTCTGTGGCTTTGGAAAGCAAATGAAGGAATGGCTCTTTGTTTATAGGAAGAATGTTCAGAGGTAGTTTTGGGATCAAAAGTTAACTCTTACAGCTCATGCTTTATTGGTTAAAGTTAAAGATGTACAGGGCTTTGTGAACACCTGATAAGGGGTCTGAAATGGACTGTTGAGTGGGATTTTGAGCTGGCTTGATGAGCTCGAGTGGTCATACTCTTTTTTGATTAAGTTGCACACTTTGGAAAAGGTGGCAGCAGTAGGAGAATTATGAGTTTTATAGGTTTTCATCTGCTGGTGAGTGTTTAGTTTTTCTTTCCTTTTGGAGACAGTACGGAATTGAAAGACAGTTATGAGATTTGATCTGTGCATCTTGTCAAATGTGTTTCTCACAAAGAAGGTAAATAATAATTCAGTTTTAGACAGTTAAGGTGTGTTCCGGTAGATAAGCTTATGATTTTGGAATTTGGTGAACTTTTTTCTACCAGAGTCCAGCGCTTTCATGCCACTGTTTGCAGGTCTTGGCTGCCTCACCCAAAATACTATTTGACAAGAAAAAAGGAATCACAGTGTGAACAGAAAATTATAATTGCATATCCTTTTATTATATTCTGATTAGTCTCTTGAAAGGTGAAAGAGGTCAAAGGTTGTTGTATGAAGCTCCAAAAGGAAATTGTCCAACTTGCGGTATTTTCTGTAATATAAGTTTGTTTCTTTTGTACCCTACCTCTTATTTTCTTGTATCAAGATGAGATAACCTGAACACAAAATAAAAGTGAGTATTAAGTTACAATTTGGAACAAAACATTATACCCTGACCATGTCATCATGCTTATGAAGTATGTATAATTGTCTGAACTGGTTTTTATGATTCATTTTTGTAAAATCTGTATTATAGTTAGGTATAGGCTTCCTTCTCTGTCCCCTTATACATATCTGACTAGTCTTTTCTAATCGGGCAGCATATTTCTTTCAATTTATTTTTCAGTCTTCTTTATATCTTTGTTTCATTCTTCTATGTTTGCTCAATTAATTGTGATAAATCTAGATGTACATCTCAGGAAACAGCTCGGTTATTTTTTCTTGACATTATTTGACAAGGGATGCTTACTTAGGGTTTTGGTTACTGATTTTGCTGTGCACTTTATTGGAGCAGGAGCACCTCCGACGTATTCTTCGAGGGCAGGCTTCATTATTTGACTGGAGTAAGACAACATCTTTGGCCCAGACATTCTCACCTCGTGTGCTTGAAAGTCAGGTTGATGCAAAGAAGGTAATTGGTGAAAAGTTGAATGGAGTTCTATGAGCATTTTTGTTGATTCTTTTTAGCATTCAAAGGTAATCTTTAATTGTTGCAGGATACACATTCTTTATTTGTTTTCTGGTTTCTTAAATAGAAGAATTAGTGTATGTTAGCTTCGATGTTGTGTGCAGGAGGTGGAGAAAAAACTCAAAACAACATGTGAAGAATTCATCATGTCTGTTACAAAGCTAGCCGTTGAACCAATGCTTTCTTTCGTTACCAAGGTTGGTTAGATCCATCACCTTTTGTTCTAATCATTATGAATGCCTTTTGTCTGTGTTGGTGCTATCAAATTGGTGGTTAACTACTTACTTTGGAAGCACTAACATTTTTTAGTCATATATGTCTATTTTTGGTTTTCTTACATAAGAAAGGCCTGTACATTTTGATTCATTTGTTTTTATGCACCTGATGAACATTTTTTCTTGGTGTAGTATAACTGAAGCATCATGTATTTTCATGACTGTGAATCAGATGCAAATTGGAGTTAATCTTTTCTTGTCTCTTAACACTTTATCATCACATCGTAATCTCTGTTAACTGCTCATTCATATTTTTACTTCAAATAAGTATGCAAGATGTAAGATATTTTGGACCAGTGGCAAAACACAAAGCTCAAAACATAATCTAAGTACAAGCTTTCTGAACTTATGCAGATGAGATAAAGTAAGTCTATAAATGCAAGGTATCTAGGGACATGCTTTCCCTGTCCAACCTATGCATCAACGAAAATGGCATAGCACATCAAATCAAAGGCTTGGGGGTTTAATAGCCCACTACCCTATCCACGGAAATTCAGCGCCTGCAGAGGTCTCCCAAATGAAAGATATACGTTAAAATTATTACATATTTTCTAATATTCTATAAGTATTAGTCTAAACATTGATCCCTCATGGAGCCGTGTCATTTTTTTATGTTAGAATTGGAGAGAGCCAACACAATATAAAAAAAAATGCAAAATAAATTAAAGAATGCTAAGTACTCAAGTCTACAATCAAATGTTAAAAAATAAAAAATACTTGTGATAGAATCTTGGTTGCAAGAGGTTGGAGGAACAAATAATCTTGCCCATGGAGGTACCACGGTGTATGAGCATCTACATTGTATTGGTTTGGAAGAGCACAAATACTATGATCTCCTAATGAACAAGCCAAACTCTTTTCTCACATTTTCTACCACCGGATTGTACCCATAAGAAACTTCACTATCTCTATATGGTGGAGTTGTTGGATACAACTGAGAGGGAAGGTGAATCAGTTGTATCTCATTAATATAAAACTTGATCTTTTCATATCAAAACGGTAAATGCAAAACTGAAACCTCAAATGCAACATAGATAAGAACACCAAGAATTGTTTTCGAGGAAACCCTGTTAAGGGAAAAACCCCGGTGGGGATGAAACCCACAAATAATGCACTAGTAATAAAGTATCTCAATTACAAGATCTTGCCCTATTAGGAGAAAATAAATACAACCAGTACAAAGTCCCTGTTAAAGGATAGACTCCTTTCTTCGAGTCAGCAACCCTGTTTAGAGTTGATAGAATGAGCCTTTCTTCGCTCGGAGCAACCTGCCCAATGTGAAGGTTAAGTCCACCTTTTGAAGGTTAAACCCACCTTTTGGAACCATTGTCCTAATGAGAGTATATAAATATACTGATTACAGATAATGAACTGACTAACAACAACTCCTTTGCTAAAACAATTCCAATGAAGTACAATAATCACAGTGTCTGCTCTACATCAGTAGCCCTCACATCCACATATTCACATTCCACACCACACTCTTCGCATCACTTGATTCACTCCTTTATACAAGATACAAATGATTTATTAGGTCGACACCAATTAGAAGCTAATAAAATAATTTACATAAACTCTTGTAATGGTTACCCCAAAATCCGCTTCTAAACGAAGTCACAGCTATAAAGTAATTCCGTCAAACACTTTGCTTGCAGTCCCTAATTTCTCTGTTTTGTGTTACAACCCTTATGACTCCGGAATGAGTTGTTGTATTGTTTTGTTTGTGCTCTTTTAACAAAGATCTATGCATGTAACATGAATATGAAAACGAAAGTATAAACACATAACTGAAAATAACCAGCACACTGTATTTATGATGATTTTCAGGTTAATTACAATATTGGCAATGAAACAACTCACTAAATACTCCAGCAATAGAATAGCTTGAATATTGTTTACTTCAAAGAGTGATGACCTGGGCCATAACATTAGGTTGCTGCTAACTAGAAGCTACAGTACGCAGCTGCTACAGTGACGCGGTTCCTACAGTACGTGGCTGCTACAGTGACGTGGCTGCTACAGTGCTGCACTACAGGAACTGAACAGTGTTGCGCTACAGGAACGTGAACAGTGTTGCGCTACAGGAACTAAACAGTGCTGCACTACAGGAACTGAACAGTGTTGTGCTACAGGAACAGTTTGTCTTCAGCTGGAAATGCGCCCAATCTGCCTGATAATGAAGCTGAGAACACTGGATTCCAAAGGCCAAACCCCAAGGGAATGACGTCTAGAATGTCACAAGAGAGGATAAACGTCCTCAAATGCCAAGAACGGATCTGCAACTCACACACCAATTTTTTCTCATATTCAACCTGTCTAATGAAGCCACAAACGCTTCCTTTTATTCTATTTCCAAGGGTCAGTTCAACTCTCATGGGCAATGTGGGATAAAAGATGTGCAATATAAAACATATATTAAAATATCCCCTTATGTCTCCCTTGGGTACACATCCCCATAAAATAAATATTAAAGTAACACATTAATATTTTACAATTAAATTAAATGTTACTTTAATAAAACTTCAGGCATTAAAATGTATTAGCAATCGGACTCCGAATAATGCGAGTGACAGCTCATCGGAAAGCTCTTACCGAAGAGTATCAAATCCAATCACCAAAACTGGCCTCCACTGTGTCCTGTTGACTTACTAAAAATAGTAAGTATGCTTGAAACTGAGTAAATCAACTTCATTTTGGCCCAAACTGGAAATGACTAGGAAAACACTCCAGGATCCCCTTAAACCCTTTGTTAGCCCTTGGGACCATGTAGAACAAGGCTAACGCACACACACTTGGTCAACTGCTAAAGTGGGGACATTACAACTCTTGTCAAGATACACACAGGATCTTGGACAAGCAAATAACAAACATTAGTCGGCCAACATCCTCCATAATCCATAACTTATCTTCGCCCAAGGTAGAACATGCCACATCTCATAGGTCGGCGCCAAATAAGACTTTGCAAGGTCACACGCTACAACTGACGTCACCACGATCCCTGCGACCTCATGTCCACATAAGATAAAGTGTTATGTGTCTTCTGTCACATCCTAAGCTGGCCAGACATAATTCCATCTCGCATACATGCTATACTCAAAATACAGTAACCATTTCATTGTTTTCCTCTGCACTGTCTTGTGACCACTCCACACTGTTTCCACTGTAACTTTCTGTAACCAACTAACCAGATTCTGTGATCGTAGACAACCATTCTAAACACTATTCGGTACCAAAATACAAGCTCGTAGACTCAGAGACGCAACATAGATCATCGCATGCCTTTTGCATTCTTTCCTGCACTTAGTGAAACATTTTGCTCAACATCTTCTTCACCAGTTCTACAATCCTTCACAATCAAATGTTGACATCAATGACAACACACAAATGTCAACAATATTCTTAACAATCTCCCCCTTTGGCATTGATGGCAACATATGATGAAAAACCATGAATCCAAAAACCTTATACAACCTTCTCAATGTCTTCACTCTACTCCCCCTAATACAATAGGGTTTTTCACATATCACTCCCCCTTTGACATCAATGGCAAAGGGTGCCAAATATCCTTTACATATCTCTATAAGCTTCTCCTTCTCCTCTCTTACAAATCTTCACTCTCAGGTGCTCAATCACTCGGATAAGTGCTTGTTAAGTCCTCCGATCACTTCCCCTGAGAATTGCATGCAAGCATCAACTCCTGTGAAGAATATAGCTCTGATAGCTACTGGATTGATGCATTCCTACATCATCTAGTTCTTGCAAGGAGGGGTTTTCACCCCAAGCATATCTTTGAGATACTCAAAGATATCTTTTGACAAAGGCTTAGTGAATATATCTGCTAATTGCTCCTTTGTACTAACATACTCAACTCTGACATCTTTTTCTACAACTTTCTTTCTCAAGTAATGATATTTGATTGAGATATGTTTGATTTTTGAGTGCATAACAGGATTCTTTGACATATTGATTGTGGTTGTATTGTCACAATGAATCACAACTAGTTCTTCAAAGCTTATTTCAATATCCTTCAACATCTGTTTCATCCAAATAACCTATGAACAGTTTAAAGCAGCTGCCACATATTCTGATTCAGTAGTAGATTGAGCAACACAATCTTGCTTCTTGCTTAACCAAGAGACTAACCTTTTCCCAAGGAAGAATACACCACCACTGGTGCTCTTGTTGTCATCAATACATCCTGCCCAATCTGCATTAGTGTATGCATTGAGAGTAAAGTCATCTGACTTATCATACCACAACCCAAATTCCAATGTACCTTTCAAATACCTAAATATCCTTTTGACTACAATATAGTGTCTCTTTTGGATCTGCTTGAAACCTCGCAACAATTCCAAGTGCATTTGCAATATCTGGTCTAGTATGTGTTAAATACTGTAATCCTCCAATCATGGATTTGTAATTTGTTTGATAGACACTTTGAATTTCATCATTTGTAGTAAGCTTGCATCCAATAATCATAGGTGTTCCTACATGTTTGCAATCTTCCATGCTAAACCTCTTCAGTAACTCCTTGAGATACTTGGTTTGAGAAATGAAAATGCCATGTTTACTTTGTGTAATTTGCAAATCAAGAAAGAACTTCATTTCACCAATCATAGACATTTCAAATTCATCTTTCATTTCTTCAGCAAATTTATTGCTCATTACATCATTTCCCTCAAAAATAATATCGTCCACAAATACTTGTTGGCATTAACCGATAAGGATGTAACCGGTATATGGCAAAGTGGTGTTGTCATTGATGTCTAAGGCTAACATTGTTCAAACAGGGAACAAGTGAGAATAATAGTAAACAATTGCAGTTAACAAGAGAAACTGGTTAGGGAACCGATGACACATATTGAGCAAGAAATATACTTATTGCTCGGAGTAGTGACCTGTGTAGTGAAGTACTGTGACCGGTGAAGTCACTAGCTGGAGCAGTGACCGGTAAGTATATGACTGGAATCGAACCGGTATAGACAGAGATAAGAAGAGTGACAGGTGAAGACAAAGACCTGTACACTACCTAAGGGTGTAAACCGATCATCTCTGATCGGTGCGATATCATTGAGACCGCTGAACCAGTGAAAGTCACAGTTGACAAACAATTAAGTGACTCTTCTACCGAGATTTGTTGCACAAATCACGGAGGACTTTGTGGCACGGAAAAGATCGGTGCAAGGCACAGTTGAAGTATTTAATACCGAAAGTTAAGGCATTAAAACATGGCGGAATCTCATGTAAAGGAAAGTATGCGACACGCATCTGTTGTTTCCTTTACAAAACTTAAAAAGCGTATGGTATGTAAGCTTACTTCCAGTCCCCTAATTTTTGAACTTTTTAGGTTGGATTTCATGGTGAAAGTTTCCCCTAATGTGTTCCCAGATTTTTTTCCCTTCTAACAATGTTGCTATGAAAAACAAAGTTCAAAGTATTAATATGCAGATGCAAATCAGTCAATCTAAAGTTCAAATTTTAAAGAAGAAAGGTTCTGTTATTCAAGTTCAAATTTGAAGCCCCAATTCAAAGCCAATGGTTCAAATTCAGAAGTTCAGATGTAAGTTTCAGATTGAGATTCATATCCACAGGTTCAAGCATGCAAATTTAGATTGGATATTACAAGTGGATGATTTAAAGTTCCTAAATTGCCTCGATGCATGATTAAGTATAATCTCATGTCCTTGTGCAAAAGTTTAAAGCAAAAAAGTGAAATCCCGCAATGGAGAAGCACTTTTCAAGTTTTCCGCCAAGGAGAAGCCCAAGTTGACTTTTCCGCCATCGCAGCTAAAGTTCACTTTTCCGCCAATACACAAACGAGTCAGATTGCAATTGAAAGATTAATGAATTTGATCCAAATAATGAAATGATGGGAACCGAGCTTGATGAAAATGTAAATTCAAAGCAAATTGGAGAATTTGTGAAGTAGCAAATTTCCACCTATCTTGGTACTTTTCCGCCAAAGGAGAAACTCCTTTCCAGTTTTCCACCAGCGCAGTCAAAGTGAGAATTTCCGCTAGGGAAATCGCATTCAATTTTCTTAATTTGTGCAGGTGTTAGTTTTGTCTTATAAATACAAGTTGTTCGAATCGAAGTCTCAATGAATCGAATTAGTTGTGAGGATTGAGCCCGCGCTATCTTCATCTTTATTACGTTCAATCTCACTAAAGAAAAGACAAGTTTGGAGAATGGGTGCGAGACGCTCAAAAGACGAGGAGGAGCTCGGCTCATATCAAACATTGAAAACCGGTTGGACAGAAACAAATTACGGAGAATGAATCTTTAGATGCTTCTTTCCTCAGTCAATTTCCGGTCTCCCAACGAAGGTAAGTTCATCCCCAAATTTCCAAGTCATGTTCGAGAATTGAATCATGAAGACTATCGTGTTGGCTACTGAGGATATTAAAAGACTTAGATGCTGCAAATGCTCGACCTCAAGGAGGATTGATAAATTACGGCAAGAGGTCAATAAAGTGGTAAAAAATTATATAGATGATAGAGTTACGAAGCTTTTTTCTGGTGTGCTTTTTACAGATGAGATACATGTGCTTGATACGGAATGCTTCTCATACCTCGATCGTTCTTTGGAAAGGTCAATGAACACAAGGAAGTCGACATCTACAATCATGAACAGGGGAAACGAAATTCTCAAGATCCCGACATGAGCCTACGCACAGAGCACGTATAGATTCAAGACAGTCATCATCGACAGAGCACTCATTAGGGATATATTGCTGCAGATACGAATGCACAGGTAATCCCATGACAATGGTGATAAAGATCCAAGCTCGAAAAAGATCCACGCATGGCAGAGACATGGATGATAAAAAAACCCTGAGCGTTCGGTTAATGTTTGATTATGTGTCTTGCGGAGCTCGAGTCGATTTCCGATTCCCCTATTCCACTATCAAAATATGGAGGCACAGAGACCGAGCCCACAGCTATTTATCCAAGAAGATGGCCGCAAGTAATTTAACAAAGTGCCCAACTTGATGAGAATAGGGAGTCCACAAAACAATCTTAGTTTTGATGGAGAAGTACTTTGAGGCTCCAAGAGACATTAACAACATATGACCAGTCATGAGAATGATAGTTGTTGGTTAAGTGATGCCCGAACCTACAGGTCATAATAGTGAAGGCTTATGTGTAAAATCTCTGAACCCAGGTATCTAGAAAGCTACAGATGAACAATGTCTTCATTCCCATACATATGCACACTATTTTGGCAGGTGTCTTCTACTCTATTTAATCCATGTGTATCAAGCCGAGTGTAAAGAAGGTGCACGTTGATAAAATGCAAATACAATCATAAAATTAGTAATCACCGATACAGAGCAATTTCCTAAAGTAACATCTAAGATATGAGAAAATATGTGGACATCGCCAGAGACACCAAGATTGAAGCTCGGATGAAAATTGAAACACGTGGTTGATATATATCTACATTTCCCAAAATGGAACATGCCAATTTGGCAAGTTAAATCTTCTCAGAATAAAATGAGCCAAATATTACATATTATCGATCACCCCTACAATCACGGGTTAAGCCATCACATGTGATTAGAAAAATTAAATATTAAAACAAAGGAAATGAAAAAGGCCGAGCCTTTGAAGATGTTTTTGGAAATATTAAAAAGTGGACTCAAAAGTTACTTAAAAAGAGAATATGTAAAGGCACTAAAAGCTAAATGGCACATGAGAAAAGAGGCAGTTATTGAAACTGAAAAGCCACGAAAAACTAAACAGTTATAGAGGAACCAAATAGTTGCCATGGAGGCTATTTTATTGTAAATCTTTTCCTGTAGCAGGGTTCTTCTTTTCTGCAAGAGTAGGAAGTGCTGGAGTAGAAGGGAGACAGTTTTTCTTTTATAAATTTCATTTGCATTTGCATTTGGAGTTGAGAATTCTGGTATTTTGGTAATAGACTTAGCAGAGGTTGTGAGCAAATAAAATCGGAGTATTCTTATTTGTTGTGTTCAAGACAAGGAGCGGTTTTATTCTGAATCGTAGCATTTGGTTATTACTTTTCTATTTATAATCAATCGTAGTATTGTTGTATTCAGTTTTGGGCATTATCTTGCATCTTGTGTTAAGTACTGGATGGGCTGACGATCGTAGTATTTGCAGACATTCCTATTACGGAAATCGGGATTATTTAACCTTCATTTTCATTTCAATTTCACTGCATTTGCATAGGTAGCATTCATATTGCATTACCAATGCCGGGGAGTCATAGGAAATGTGAATTCTTGGAGTTGGCTAGGTTTAGAACTAAATTTACTGTCTGAGTTAGTTCTATCTGCGGTTGGCTTGGTTTTCCTCTTCCGTTCTCAGGTTAAGAACGTACCCAGTTAGTTTAGGAATACAACAAACTCATTGAATATCATTCATAAGGGAGCTGTACCTTTCAATTCAGAGGAAATATATCAACCTAATGATATATTATCCAACTGTTGGTATCAAATTGTTTCTCGCAGATTTGAGCATTTGAGAGTTAAATTGAAAAGTACAATCTGTTTACCAACATGGTAATTGAGACTCAACTGGATGATGGATCCAAAGGAGATCTTTACGGAGGATGCAACATGCAAAAAGTGGGAAGGGCAGGAAGTCTATTTATTCTTCACCCATTGAAGAATATTGTTTGCCTTCATTCTGCCAAAGAGAAAGTGTGAACCTGTATGCTGAGAAAAGATAAGGTAAGAAAAAAAGAGAAGAAAAGGTCAAGAAAAGAAGAAGAGAAGAGTGTGCAAGGAAGCGCAACAACCTGAAGAGAGCATACCTATGGTGCCTAGTGATGGCTCTCAGTGGATGAAAACAACGATCTTATCAAGCTTAGCAAAGCCATCTCCAAAAGATCAAATCCTCTATTGTTCTCTGACAATCGCAATAGAAAAAATCTCAGTATTTGGGTGGACATTAACAGGTCGCTTGTATTTAATCCCTTAACTGGGTGACATCAAGTAGATGTTGTAAAGTCCTCTAACAAGGCAGGCTTTAACAGGCCTTATTTCTTAAATCCCTTAACCGGGTCGCATCTAACAATGTGTTTGTAATTCTTTACCAAGGAAGGCTCTTAACAGGGCGCACTTCAGAAGAGTGCAAAATTTGTGAGTTCTACTCACACCGTGGTTTTCTCCCACTTTGGGTTTCCACATGATACATCTGGTGTTCTCTACTGCTTTGATCTTGTGATAGTTATTTCTTTGATAGGATTTGTTCTGCATGCAATTGTAGTTAGAAATATATCAAATTGTTTTCAAGTTTTAGTGGGTGCTAATTCAGCCCTCCCCTCTCAGCACCGGTTGGGACCATCAATACTTCTATGATCAGGATTCCATCCTTGCTAGTTGTCAAATATAAATTATTATCTGCACTACCTTTTTTGAAACCAAGATGTAATAAATACCTATCAAGTCGTTCATACCAAGCTCTAGAAGCTTGCTTCAGTCCATACAGAGCCTTCTTCAATTTGTAAACCATGTCTTTGTCATCTCTCAAGAGAAAACCATCAAGCTGCTCAATGTAGATCTCTTCTTCTAGATCACCATTCAAGAATGCAGATTTCACATCCATCTGATACACTTTGAAGTCCTTGTACGCAGCAAAGGCAAGAAATAATCTTACTACCTCCAACCTAGCCACAAGTGCAAAGGTTTCTTCAAAGTCTATTCCTTCTTGCTGTGAGTAGCCCTTACAAACCAATCTTGCTTTGTTCCTTATGACTGTTCCCTCTTCGTTCATTTTATTTCTGAATACCCATTTAGTTCCAATAACATTCTTTCCTTTAGGTCTAAAAACCAGTTCTCAAGTTTTGTTCTTTATTATCTGATTTAGTACATCTTTCATTGCATTAACCCATGATTCATCTTTGCAAGCCTCATCAGTAGTTCTAGGTCCCACTTGTGAAATCAGACATAATTCCTCTCTAGCCTTTTATACCTAGTTAACATGCCTCTATTCCTATCACCAATAATCTGATCTTCAGGATGATTTCTTGGTACATACCTTGGAGTTTTAGGAGCTTCGGATTGTTCACTTACACATATTTGCCTGTTATTGTCAAATTCAACCAACTCTTCTGCTTCAATAGTCTTTTTTGAGTTTTGATCACAAATTCTTTCTTGAACTGTAAACTTCTCATCAATTCTTACATTAATACTCTCACCCATCTTTCTCAATCTCAAGTTGAAACATTTGTAAGCTTTACTGTTGGTAGAATAACCAAGAAAGATGCCTTCATCACTTCTTGAATCAAACTTACCCACCTCATCATCTCTTTTGCTAAAACATTTTTGCTACCAAAGATTCTTATGCACAAATAATGTAGTTGCAATTATGGTTGTGAAGTTAGAGAACCTCTCCCCTCCTTGTATTTATTATAAATTATTTTTCATATAGAATAATAATCATTAAACATTCTAACTAATTTTGTAAGAACTCTCCATCATCAAGTCTGCCACTGATAAGATCTAATAATAGGCCATGAAAATTCACTAATAATATATTCATCTTAAGAATCCTATACATAGGTGTTAGTATTATAAGGCATTGAGAGGGGGAGGGGGTGAATTAGTGCATCCATAAATCTGAACTTTTAACAATAATATTCTGTAATATCCAACATACAAAAGATAATATAACATAGGAGCATAGCCAAACCAAAGTTCATAAGGTGTTTTAGTATTACCTTCCCTGATTTGAACTCTGTTCAAAGTGTAAACTGCAGTACTGACTGGTTCCCTCCAATGCACATGCGATACATTTCCTTCAATCATCATTGTTCTAGCAGCATCCAGTATAGTTTTGTTCCTTCTTTCTGCAATCCCATTCTGTTGTGGAGTCCTAGGAGCAGAAGTCTGTCTACATACCCATGTTCTTTGCAGTATGAATTAAATACAGAAAATGTGAACTTTCCTCCTCTGTCTGACCTCAAACATATTATCTTCAGACCTGATTCAATCTCTACTTTTGCCTCAAAGATCTTGAACTTGTCAAATGGCTCTGATTTTTTTTTTAAGAAAATAACCCACATCATTCTAGAAGGATCATCAACAAATAGTATGAAATACCTTTCACCATAAGAGGATCTAGTCCTTGTAGGACCATAGAGATCTGTATGCACCAAATCTAGCTTCCCTTTGGTAGTGGATGACTTGCTTTGGAAACTCCCCTTTATTTGCTTTCCCATTACACATTCTCTGCACATGGTGTTAGAGGGCTTCACAATTTTTGGTAAGTCGCTAACAACATTGATGTTACTTGCCTTCACAATGTTATCAAAATTCACATGACAAAATCTTCTATGCCATAGCCAACTTTCATCAATTTGAGCAACAAAACATTTTGCATCAATGGTATTCAACTAATATACATTACCTCTTGTCTTTGTTCCTGATGCAATCAGATTTCCCTTTTGTCCTTTGATAGTGCATGATCCATTACTGAACTGTAACTAATAACCCTTATCCATAAGTTTTCCAACACTCAACAGGTTATGCTTAAGTCCATCAACAAGCAATACATTGTCAATGTTAGTTTTTCCATCCAGAAAAATAGATTGTACTCCAATAATCAATTTAGGAGTATTATCACCAAATCTGACAACACCATCATGCATCTTAAGTTGAACAAACCTATCTTTATCACTAGTCGTGATGTGAGCATCTACTATCAATGATCCATTCAGGTTTCTTTTCAACATGTGATACTAAGGCTTTTTCTTCACGAATAGGTTCATTATCCTTTATAGCTACAAACCCAATCTCATCTACTATTGAATCATCATCAGAAGCACCTTCACTAGCATAATAGCATTCCTCATCATAGAAATCTGGCCTAGTGAACTTAGGTTTGTACTTAGAGACCCTTGTAGGACATCTAGATACAAAGTGACCAATTTTATTGCAAGAAAAACATTTTAAAGGTAATTTTCCTTCAAGTTTACCCTTACCTCTTTTCTCCTTTCTTGCAATCAGAGAAACAAGTTTGTCCATCTTCTTGTTTTCCTCATCAATTTCCATTAGATCATATCCATAGTCTCCAAGCTCAGGATATTTGTAACCCTACTAGTGCTCGCAAAGCTTGATGAAGTTTTTTTGCCATTATGAACAATTGCCTTGAATGCGGTTTCTATCTTTGGTACTGAATCCTGTAATTCTGTAGCCTCAAAGGTAGTTAACTTAGCTATCAACATCTCTCTATTGAATCCCTAAGTCAATGGAATGATCTCCTCAATCGCCAACACTTTGGTCTTGGAAACAGGTGTCAAAGATTTCATAATCTTTGCAATGACCTCTTCTTTAGTATAAGTGCCTCCTTCAATTTCTGATCCTTGTAACAACTTCTAAAACCCTTTGGACATAAGCTCTGACGTTTTCATCTTCTCGCATTTTTAGATTTTCCATCTTTGTCTTCCAGTTTTGTAACTTTGCCTTCTTGGTGTACTTGTCTCCTTCATAAAGTGCTTCCAGTCTTATCCAAATTTCATGAGCTGAATCAAGGTCCTTAACTTCAGTAAATTCTACTTCTCATAGTGCACTTATCAAAGCTTCCCTTGCAACCATATTGCAAGAAAAAATCTTCTTTTCATCATCAGTAGCATTAGGCAAATCACTTTTTGCAACAATCTTTTCCTTATTCTTTGTAATCATCCAATAGTCAATTCCTAGGCAGAACAAATATGTCCTCATCTTGTTCTTCCAATTGTCAAAGTTTTCAACAACAAATTTAGGATTGTCTTTCCTGTAACAAGCCATCTTTAGATCACCTCAAGCGGTCAAGCTTTCTCTCTAAGGACCAATAGCTCTGATACCAATTGTTGGATACAACTAAAAGGAGGGGTGAATCAATTGTATGTCATTAATATAAAACTTTATCTTTTCATATCAAAATGATAAATGCAAAACTGAAACCTCAAATGCAACACCGATCAGAACACCAAGAATTGTTTTCGAGGAAACCCTGTTAAGGGAAAAACCCCAGTGGGGATGAAACCGACAAATAATGCACTAGTAATAAAGTATCTCAGTTACAAGATCTTGCCTTGTTAGGAGCAGATAAATTATTAAATATAACCAGTACAAAGTCCCTGTTAAAGGACAAACTTCTTTCTTCGATTCAACAACCCAGTTAGGAGTTTATAGGATGAGCCTTTCTTCGCTCAGAGCAACTTGCCCAATGTGAAGGTTAAATCCACCTTCTGAAGGTTAAACCCACCTTCTGGAACCACTGTCCTAATGAGAGTATATAAATATACCGATTACAGATAATGAACTGACTAACAACAACTCTTTTGCTAAAACAGTTCCAATGAAGTACAATAATTGCACTGCCTACTCGACATCAGTAGTCCTCGCATCCACATATTCCTATGTTCCACGGAGTTTCCGGTACGGGCACGGGTTGAAGCCAAAATTTAGGGGACGGCGACTAAAAACATAGGGGATTTTTATATAGAGAGACAAAATTCATATATGAATATCATAACATTGATAAACCTTTCACCATAGAGTCATAGACAATGAGACATACATGGAAATTAAAAACTTAGCTATCAAGGATTCAAGATTGAAATGACAATATGATCATGATTCATAATAGTATATCTGAATATCACATACATATAGCAAAAATAAAAAATGCCCAAAGGCTCCAAGTATCAATGTATCATGCATGAAATCAAATTATCAAAATGACATAAAGTATCCAACTCCATAATAATCAAAAGCAATAATGTATTTGAGTATCTGCAAAGCCAAATATATGGCTGTCCTCTAGGAATCTAAATCTATATCTAAATCAAAATCAGAGTCTGAATCACTGGCAGGGGTAGGCAAAGGGTCATCATCCAATGGAACACCAAGCAGCCCTGGAGGTGTGTCATCTTCATCAATCTGCAATGCATCCTCGGGATTAACATCCCAATGTAGTGCTGGAGTTTGTCGATTATTAAGACTCTGCCGCTCCTGTAGTCGCAATACACTGTGAACAGCCACAAGCTTCTTCGATCGTCTAGAGGTAAGATTGTTCCTCTTGACTGATTGGATAAAGCTATACGTAGACCAATTCCTCTGTGCAGAAGAGGAACTCGCAACCTGTGAAAGAAGACGAATGGCAAGAGCTTTCAGCTCAGGTGCATCTCTACCATGCCATGTCCACCATCCAATCGGGTCCTTTTGAGCTAATGTAGCTCTATCAGTCCTCGCCTCTGGTCTACCAAAAGTTGGACCACGAAGATTGGAAAATTCAAGCCATTGCCCCCGAATTTTTGCATCATCCTCTGAATTATACATTTTTGAAAGGGCGTTGAAGAAGCCCTCCTTCACCTATATTGAATAAGCAAAAAATTTAAAATTTAGAAGTTAGAATTTAGAAATCAGAAATTCATATTACAAACATAATTTACAAACAAACATAAATTACACTCACCTCCTCATCAGCAGATGGAGGCACTCTCCTAGACCTTGGTGCATGCCATTTAGGATTGACTGCATAGGCTGCCATATGAAGTGGGGTGTTCATAGTGTTCCACCTTTTCATCACAATGGGCTTAATATGCTCCTCATAGAACTCCAAAGTAGGTTCTTTGTTTTTAATAGCTTGCTTGACTTGCCGAAGCATGCTATCAAAAGTCTCATAAATCTCTCCAAGGCTAGGAGAGTCAGTATCAGCATATCTAATGACCTGCACAATAGGGTCAATGAAGGAGCAAATGTATCTGCAAATGAAAGCAAATTACAGGTGAGAAACATCATAATCATTAAAAAATTTAAAAAATAAAAATCAGCAATAAGTATAACAATTATAATATTATTTAAGTTTCTTACCTCATTGTGGTCCACCAGTTATCATCCAGGATTCTTTGTCTCACACTTCTTCCATCCGGGGTGCTTGATTCATGCCATCTATTCCACTCTACATTGACCACCATGGATTGTAAGGCCTCTTGGATCTCAAGCATCCTCTCCATCAAAATGAAATAGCTAGCATATCTAGTCTCCATGGGCTTGAGGAATTCTTTCTTGGAAAATGTCCTAAATAATGCAAGAGATGTGTGATGATTGCAAATAAACATTTGCACATCTCTAGCCTTGGACACCATAGCCTTTATCCAATCAATTTTGCCTATGTCCTTCAAGGTGTTATTCAATGCATGTACACAACACGGGGTCCAAAAAATGTGTTTACAGGGGCTCTCTACTATCAATCCAGCTGATTTACACACCCGGGCTGAATCAGTGACTACTTGCACAACATTTGAAGCCCCTACCTCTTCTATAGCATCCTTCAAAATCTCAAATTGGAAGGATACATCCTTCCTTTTTCCTGAACAATCAACGGCTCTAAGAAAATAGGCCCCTGCTGTACTAGTGACAATAAGATTGATGAGTGGCCGATGTTTGATATCGGTCCACCCATCCATGATGATAGAGCATCCATCACTCATCCATGTTTGTCTCATGTCCTCCATCAAAATGCTCACTTTTGAGTACTCTTTATCAAGGATAGTGGTGCGTAATTTAGTCTCTCCTGGTGGTATAAATGAGGGACCAGCAGCATATATATCTTTGCACATTTGTTTAAAATATGAGGAACGACAAACATGGAATGGTATACCATGAGCATAAAGAAATCTACCAATTGACTCTTCAGCTTTCTCCTTTGCTTGTATGTTAAACAAATCAGCCACATTGGTATTTTTTTGGCCTTTCCCTTCCCTTTACTACTAGTGGTGGTGTAAGTGGGTGTGGGTGTGGGTGTGCTACCTATTGGACCCCCTGCTTTCAATATCTCCCCCTCCACATACAACCTATTGGCCTCTTCTTTTTCTACAGCTGTAATTTTTTTGCAGCCTTTCACCTCTTGCCCACCTATCCATAAAAGATGACAATACACTCTTGTGTAACTCCCAAAATAGTGTTTCTTACATATATGGCACTCCCATTCCCTACTACCCCCTGAATTTTTTTTCTTATTGTTGTCTACTTTTGTGGCAAATTGTAGGAGAGGTTTCTTTGCATTGAATGGGCCTTTGACATACTTTTTGAGGATTGTGGAAGGGCATTGAAAAGGATTAGATTGTGACATTGTTGCATCTTCCATACCGACATGTTGAACATCTATATCATCATTTGAAGAATCACTATCAGGCTCAGCCCTATGTCTTTTTCTGTCTTTGTGACATATGAGTTGCTTGCATGGCAACTTCGATGCTATCACTACTTCCCTCACCCTCACTGCTGCTCATTTTTTTTATTTTGTAAAGTATTATACTGCTGCAAGTTATTGAAAAAAAAATATTTCAAAGTTTCATTCAACATGCCCTCTCTATGTGATGAAAAAAATTGAAAAATGGCAACAAATAATAATGAAGTTTGAATCAAACAATAGGAAGATAAAATACATACCTGGAATGAAGAAGAAATGATGCCAAAACCCTTCTCTTGAACCTCCAGAATGCTGTTGTGTCTTTCCTCTTGCAAACTGAAAATACTCTAAGTCCAAATGAAATGAGCCAAATAGTAAGCCTTACACTTATATCTATTACAAACTAGGGTTTCCATATTTTAATACAACCGAAAATCGCATGTGGGGCCGCGCAGAAGTCAAGAAATTTAAAAAAAAACAATTTTTTTTGCCATTTTTTAATGTGCGAGAATTCTGGGAAATCGGGGACGGATTTTTGTACCAGGTACGGTTGAGGTACGGCTTTGCCATCCCCAGTATGGAAATCCGTACTACCATACCATTTTTTTTGCACAGAAGTTTCGGGGACAGTCCCCTTTTTTGTTTCATTTCGGGACTTCTTTGGGGACGGCCAAAAACGGTACTGGCGTCCCCGGTACGGGGATGAGGTCAAAAGGCCAGGGGACGCATCCCCGTGGAATACAGACATATTCACATTCCACACCACACTCTTCGCATCACTTGATTCACTCCTTTATACAAGATATGAATGATTTATTAGGTCGGCACCAATTAGGACTTTCTTAATAAAAATTATTTACATAAACTCTTGTCAAGATACACACGGGATCTTGGACAAGCAAATAACAAACATCAGTCGGCTAGCATACTCCATAATCCCTAACTTATCTTCGCACAAGGTAGAACACACCACATCTCATAGGTTGGCACCAAATAAGACTTTGCAAGGTCACACGCTAAAGTTGACGTCACCACAATCCCTGCGACCTCATGTCCACATAAGATGAAGTACCACGTGTCTTCTGTCACGTCCTAAGCTTGCCAGACATAACTCCATCTCGCATACATGCTATACTCAAAATTATAGTAACCATTTCACTGTTTTCCTCTGCACTGTCCTGTGACCAGCCCACGCTATTTCAACCGTAACTTTTTGTAACCAACTAACCAGATTCTGCGATCACAGACAACCATTCTAAACATTGTCCAATACCAAAATACAAGCTCGTAGACTCAGAGACGCAACACAGATCATCGCATGCCTTCTGCACTCTTTCCTACACTTAGTAAAACATTTTGCTCAACATCTTCTTCACCAGTTTTGCGATCCTTCACAATCATATGTTGACATCAATGACAACACACGAATGTCAACAACATTCCTAACAGGAGTTCCCCTTGGAAATGAAAGTATCCGTGAGCTATAGTATTTGGAAGATAATGCATATGCAAGGAGGTACAATGGTGTGTTCATCTTGTTCCAGTGATGAATGATTTCTTCCTAACTTCGAAAAAATGTTTCTTTGAAGTCGTTCTCTTTTTGTGCTATTATGCCCTTTATTTTTTCTATCGTGGAGTCCATGCCATCATAGAATTCCCCCAAACATGGCTTATTTATATCAACAAACTTGATCATACTCATGATAGGCTTGGTGAAATTCAACACATTCCACACTAACCCATCAATTGTCATCTAGGATCAATTTTGACTTGAAAAAGTGTTTTCTATTTTCATTTTGGTGTTGTATGTTTTTGGGCACCTATGGGTACACTTGGGTATGCCTAGGGTGCGCCCCAGTTTCCCTATGGGTACATGCTAATGTACCTGCAAGGAACTTGGGGCACACCCTTGGGCAAACCCGAACCTAGAAGAATTAGGTACAAGTGCATGATGCCTTCAGGACATTCCCGGTAACTTAGACTTGGCATATAGGCATAAAATATGGGAAAATGACAAGATATGATAACATCTTCAAATCTCAACATGAAGTACAAAACTAACAATAGAAAAAACAAATTAACAATTACCTAACTAGAGCTAATTTTTTTAACAACTAGGAAACTAACTTTGACATTTTACTTTTATATTTTAGATAAGATAAAATTATAGTAAGTTAACAAAATAAGTCTTATGTTAAGGTCCATAACATATATCATGTCTTATGTTGGGAGGATCTTTTTATGCTATTGTTGAAGCCATGGCATTCTTATTTTTCTTCTTTTTCTGAATCGTTTGATTTGCAACCAATCTGGGTTAGGCTGCCTAACCTTCCCCTTCATCTTTGGATTGACTCCATTCTGGAGACTATGGGGGATGTGATTGGGGAAATGTTAATGGTGGATGAGAAATCTTCGGATCTTTTCCATTCTACTTATGCTTGTATACTAGTGGATATTGACACTTCAAAAGGCCTGCCTTCTGAGATTAAACTCTTTTCTCCTCAAGGCAAAAGTTGGATTCAAAAATTGGACTATGAAGGCCTCCCCTTTAGATGCAGAAGATGCTTTAAGACAGGTCATGTTGCTTCTCAATGTGATCTTCAAAAATTTAAAAAGAATGCTTCGTGGTGGAAGGGTGCTTCCTCCCAGCACTATATGGTGGAGAAGGTGTCTTCTCTACGGAGCTTCTCGCAAGTGGTTGAGCAGGTTGCTGTTGGCCCTGTCTCTTCTTCTGTTGATGGTTCAGTGGATGTTGTTCCTGCCAGCTCTGCTGGTGGTTCAATGGATGTTGTTCCTGCTAGCCCTGCCGGCGTGGAAGCTGTTCCTGCCAGCCCTGCTGGTGTGGATTCTGGTGCGGATGTTTCTCTTCCTGGAAGCCCAGCAAGCCTTGTTCCTGTGTTAGGTTTTCCTGCTAGTTCTGCTGGTAAGATCACTGCTGTCAGTATTGGTGTCTCAGTTCCTCCTGCTGGGTGCTTTTCAGATCCTTTGTTGGAGGCTGTTTCTCAGGATTCTGTTTGCTAGCAAAAGAATGCAGCGAAAGTCGAAGATGGTTGGATAACTGTCAAAAGGAAAAATTCAAAGAAATCCTCCTCATCGTTCGACATGACCCTCCGATCTCATAAAAAGGGGATTTCTGATTAGTCTTTGCTCTTAGGCTTCTCAGCGTGTTGTGGTTTGGGTGTCCTCCCTCTTGCTGGTTGGACCGAACCATCTCAAGTGCTAGTAATGTATTATCTTTTGTGTGTTCTTGAGGTGTCCGGTCCTATGTTTAGGCTGGACTATTGTATTTATGGTACTTCATAAGCTTTATCTTTCAATCCAGTTATGTAAAGGGTTTCGGGGCCCCTTCAAAACCTGTTTTTACCTTAATTAAAAACATATATCATGTCTTATGCATCCTCATCAATTTTACATAACAATCACTTTTTTGTTTCAGTTACGGGTCTCATTAAGTTATACATCAATCAAATCCATTTCATTACAAAAATAGCTGAAATCGGCCATAGCTTAAGAATAATCTGCTTTTTCCATCTCTTTTCTAGAGCATCAATGACAGCATTAGAATCTCCTAGGATTGAATTATATTTCAATGTAATGGCTTTGTATAAATTTTACAATATATATTATAAGAATACATGTGATGGCTTTGTAGCAATGCCAATTTTACAATATTTATTGGAGTGTAAGGAATAAATAGTTGATTAAGTTTTTTGATTAACTTATTTTTTATTCTTTTGAATTGAAGGATTTGGTTTGAAATTTTCTTCTTTAGTTATAGTTTTAGGTTGAAGGAAAAAGTGGACATCTCATTTTGTTTTTTAACATTTTGCTAGTGGGTAGAAGAGGGGATGTTGGACATCTTGGTGTGATGTTTGACATTTTCTTAGGAGTCAAAAGTTTAATTATCTTCCTAAAAGCATCTCTTCAATTGTTTGTATCACTATTGTGTTCCTTGTTGGAAAGACATAGAATTAGTGTTTTTGTATTTGTTCAAAATTAGTGTTAATATGACTTCTCTTGTTTGGTTGATTATTCAAGTCTTCAATATTTCTTCCTCTAGCTAATCTTTTTGCACCATTTTCCATTGCTTGAGAAACTTGATATGGCTTTGTCTGCTTCTTCCTTTTCCCCCCTTGATTATTCAAGTCTCCAATATTTCATCCTCTAGCTAATCTCTTTGCACCATTTTCGATAACTTTAGAAACTTGATATGGCTTTGTCTGCTTCTTTTTTTTCCCCTTTTTTTCATCCAGAATTTATGTAATCAAGAACCTACATCCCCAATTTTATGTCACTAGAGCAGATTAGTGCAAGTGTTTCTTCATTATTGAACAAAATATTTTAGAGCCTTGTGCAATTCATCTTTTCGCATCTAGTTCATTTAGTTTAAAAAATTAAAAAAGTGATCTCAAAATACAATGTTTCTTGACCATAAATTGGGCATTCAGTTGAGTGATTAATGTTTTTTAACTACATAGGAGTCATGTTTGAAAATACAAAAAAAACAAAAAACATGCAAACTAGTGTCCACGAAAAAGAAAAGCCAACATATGGTTTTTAAAAAGGATATATAAAATTAAACCCATAGAAGCAAAAAGGATATGGAAAAAAATGTACCTCGGGAATGTGTCCCCCCTAAATCCCAAGCGTTCCTAGAACGGCGACGTCCTTGGGATGTGGGGACGACGTTCCCAAGTCCCCAGTGGCGCCACCAATTTTGGCACTCGCCAGTGGGAATGCAAGGACATCCCAACGTTCCCAGGATGCTACGGGTGATGCCTGTCCATCCCTCAAGCGTCCTAGGGACACTCAGGTGTCCCCTACGGCGGCAACTTAAAACACATGTTTAAAAAAAAAAATAACACATTTTAAAATTATTTCTTTGGTTCTATTCGAACCCTAAGGGTATGTGGGGCCCATTTATGATCAAATACTTTTGATATCATGTAATAGAAATCTTCCATTTGCTGATTCGACAATTTAAAATTTTATGTCGTATTGAGTATTCTAATTTCTAATTAGTAATTTGATATTGAAAACTTCAATGTTCAATGTTCAAGTATTTACTATTTAGTATTTGGCATTTGCAATTTTGCTATTTTTCTTCTTAATAGTCTTATACATCTTTTCATAACTAGCATTTTAAGTACCATATGTATAGTATATACACCCCCTGCCGCCATCCCCAAATTGTGGCCCTTTGTCCCCCTGTCTTAAAAACCTGTCCCCGCATTCCTGCGTCCCCCTGTCCCCAAATGCGGTGTAACTATGATTGAAAATAAAATCCATAGAAGCAAGATAATATTTATTTGGAATTTGAATGACAGAACATTTGAATAAAAAGGGTTTTTATAGGGAAACCACACAAAGTAAAATCTATGGTTGAGAGGATATAAAAAGTAAAAGGTACACAGGATATTCATGATCAAGCTCTGGAATCAATCAAATGATTATTATGTTGCTACTCCAACAGTCCTGGTTCAAATTTCTGGCTTAATTTAATTTAATTTCCATATTGTTTACAAAAGAGAAATGTTATGGTCATATGTGCTAATGTCAAAACATGAAACTTGCCATGCCACATTACCATGCAAATGTTTGCTGCAAATCCATGGAATATGAGTACAACAACTCAAATAAAGATCTAACTAAAAATGGTTGCGCAGGTTACTGCCTTGAAGCTTGCATTTTCATCTGCCAGCCGGGAACCATCTTCAGAATCTGATAATTTTAAGCCCTTAAGAAATCAGGCATTTGCAACGCCAGAGAAACTAGCAGAGTTAGTGGAAAAGGTGTGAAATTCATTTGGTGCTATTGTCTCCAGCTTTATTCTTCCTTTTGATTCAAATTCTTATCAAACATTAAGACATTTAACATTTATATTTTCACCTGGATGATTTATACTTACTCTGTATTTTGTAAACTGGCAATTGGCACTGTAGGTTGACAGAGCAATTGCAGAGGATTTGCCAGGGGCGGTTTCAAAAATGAAACTTTACTTGCAAAATCCTTCTACTCGCTCTATTTTGTTCAAGCCAATCAAGTAAGTACCACACAAATTTAATTTTAACAATTCTCTTTAATATTTTGGTTAAAAACCCTCCTGTGTTGAAGTGCTCTAAAAGAAACTCTTCAACTAATGATTTTTCTTGAACATAAGTTGGCCACATTTTTATCAAAACTCCATTTTTCTACTATCAATATAATATATTATTTTTTATGAGGAAATAAGTCTGTTGCTGTTGGTTGCTTGAAATTGTGTGGATAGGACGTAATTGTTTGTTTTATAAGCATGCATTAAACATTTGATACAGATCGCCTGTAATAGAGAAACTGATCAGATTAGGGTCTTACTATGATAGTAAGTTGGGTTTTATATAATATCACATTAGGAATAGTTAGCTTTTCTTTCATTTTATTTTTACTTATCTCTAACAAGTATGTACTTCAACTTGCAGGACAAATATTGTCGAGGCACATTTACAGGTCTTGTCACTTATAAAATCTGAATATTCTGCAGAAGATATTGTTAAGACTGGCATGAGATCAATATCAGATTTACAGGCTTACCTTGATATGCTTGCTTAGCACAAATTTGAATAATGCCCTTGAAGATTCTTAAATTCAATTGAGCTCAAGCTTTAAAGGAATTGATACAGAATTTAGTCAAGCAAGAAGATCTTGGGATTGACTATTTAAGAGGGCTCCTAAATCATAAATTGAAAGATATTATCCATGTTGTGGAACTCAACTAGATACATAGCTGTTTAATCAAATAATATTTCATTGCTTCAGTTAAAATGTTCTCTACGAGTAGATCAACCAATGAATGGAATCTGATTGAACAGTATTTTTGATGTTGTAATTGCTTCTTTAACCTGAATTATTGGATTTGTATTTAATTTTGTTGAGGTAAAACAAGTATATTATAAATTTTGCAAACTCTGTATTGAAGCTGTGAAATTAAGAGCACCCTTGATTAAATGCTATAAGATTTAATCTACTGGGGCATGATGGCATAATTAACTAATTTGCCCTGGCTTAAATTGGAGAGAATATTACATGGGGATGTGTCCCCATGTTTTATCTTGGAAACATTCTGCCAGAGGTGGAGATCATGGGGGACAGCTGAAGATGTTTGGCCGTTCCTGAACACTCCCTATGAACAAAGAACAAAATAAAAAAGTAAAGGAGTGGCAGGTCCAGAAGGCTCCACATCCCTCCTTTTCAAAACCCTCTACCTAAAGAAACCATTGGTAGCTAACATAAGATATTAATGTTTCCATTTTGTGAGAAGAAGAGAAGAGAATAACAGTGAGAAGAAGAGATGAGGAGAGGGAAGAGAACAATAGAAAGAAGAGATAAGAAAGGAGAGGGAAAAAGAACAATAACAAGAAAAGGGGAGCATCAACACCTTTCTAGTTGAGGTAAATATGGCATCCAATATTTGTCTTTCTTCAAATTCTTTTTTAATTTTTTCTTTCTGACAAACTTTTTTTTCTTTTTCTTTGCCTTTTCCTCCACAAAAGGATGAGCTGCAGGGTGGGTTTTAATCAAGAGCTTGATATTGAATGAATAGACCAAAGAAGTGTCGGGGGTTCTTATGGGTGCGGGAGTCTTATAGGTGAAATAGGAAGTAACTAATTTAAATGCCCTTCTATTTTTCTAATAGCTTATTCAAATGGCCCGTTTAGTGCTACCAAAACCATTTTGCAATTTGCAACAACTTTAAACAAAACCAACCAAAATGATGGGGAGTTGACATTGGTTGTGTTGTGTACAATACAACAAGGATTTCAAAGTGAGCTTATGGGTTTGGATTTTCTTTTGTGCATGCCTAGGCATGAGGATAAGATTTCTAAAAATTACCTAACTAATAAGGCCAAGTTTTCTAATTTGTATCTGGAAGGTGAGACGAGCTAAGGATCTATTGTTAGAATCTATACAATCTCCAATGCTTGTGGATGTTGACGCTCAATGGGGAGATGATTCTGCCAAAGGAAATAAAGGCTACTAATAATAAGCCAAACACAATTATAAGGATGGTGAACTCACAACCATAAGAAGAGAAAGATGATACAATTGCTAACCTTTTTTTTGCCATTGTCATCTCATTTTATGTGGTACATTCTCTTTATTTTAGAAATTAACTTGCCAAGGTACCATAGACTATGTACCATAATTCTTGATGGGAGACATAAGAAACTTTGGCTCAGGATTAGTTGCTTAATTCGCATGGATAAGTCAAATGATGTCAGGCATTGATCATTAATCAATGTTATAGTTACATGCATGGTTGACAAATTTTTATTAAAATTATTGAGTTCTTAGCAAAGTGCCAAGGTGCAAACACTCAAAATTTTAAATTTGAAAGTGGGCTGCAGAGGTTGAGGTTGTGGTCACAAATGTTGTACAAATTGTGATTGGCTCATCACATGTTTGTACATTCATTGTCATCGTGGAGGGTACTTACAAGCACACATTTTGGGATCTCATTTGTTTGTATTTGAACATCTCATTGAAATGCATGGAATATAGTTTCGGTGAAAGCAATGGTAGCAAAAACTAGGCATTAAAATGTTCATTTGCAACCATATTTCAATTACTCTATTTTGTAATTTTATTAAGGAAATAATTCCTCAAACTGAGACTAGATATGTCAATTACTTTATCTTACTAGCAAGGATGTATGAGGTGTAGAAGTCTACAATTTATGATGGTTAATTTTGAGTTATGTAGGCAGGTAGAGGCCAACATAGCTTAAGGAAAGAGTGAGGTAAAATATATTTGAAAGTGACTGGTGGTTCACTATGGAGTAAGAAATTTGTAGTTTTTTTTTTTTAAAAAAAAAAGTCTGCATTCATTGATTATTTGAGTCTCAAGTCATGTTTGAAAATTTTGTTTGCAAATACATCGCTCCTCCATCTCATCTATTGTGTAGTTGATAGGTGTGTTGATTTAGATTCTCCTAGAATTGGATATATTTTTTAGTCATTTGTCATTATGGTTGGCTAGATAGAACAACCATTTCATAATTGATGTAGTCAAGATATGGGGGTCCTAACAAACTACCCAGTCTTGTAGACATAACATATCGTCTGACCCATTATATGAGAAGAAAACTAAAACACATCTTGATTGAAACGTTCATTTGTACATCTATACAAAAAAAATGCCTAATGAATAATTATATACATTAAAGATTTCAACAAGAAGTGAAACTTAGAAATTTTACAATCTTTTTAGACACATCCTATCCGCATGTCTTCAAATCTTCATGTCTTCACACCTTTTTGGCTTCACTCATCTTTTGATTTCTGTTTTTTCTCTTCATTCTATTGCTCTCATGGCGGCCTTCAACACTACAAACACACCTGCAAATTGTTCTCTCTTCTTCTATCTTTCTTCTCTTGCCAAGCTAATTGCTAAACAATCTTCCTTATAAAATACTTTGCAGCAATCTGCAATTTTATTCTACAACTTTGTTGTAGTTGATTGCTCCAAAGGATTGCATAAGGAAGAGTGTTTGAAGTAGGAGCATCTAGGGTGTAGGACAATCTTGCATCATAAAAAATATTGATATTTTAATTTTCTGTTAAGAGTGTGAATAAAAATAAATGCAAGCATCTATAGGTCTCCATGCACCTAGGAAAGTGTCCAAGAGGATGTTAGGAGGTTGAAATTATGAACAAATTGAAGCCCAAAAGATTGTCCTCTTGTTGCATTATGGGGGAAACTTATACATGAGCGCGACTACAACCATATGCTTTATATGGCACTAGCGGTTTAACAAATTACAACTAAACTAAACAAATATGCTAAGTTTACAAATATATAATAAAAAAATAAAACAAACACTACTCAAGAAAAACCATATGCGTAATGATGAAACATCCAAAAAAAAATATTTAATATTCGCAACCTATGTATAAAAGGGAATTGCAATTTTTTAAGAGTGGACATGTTCTCCTAGTATTCATTATGCAAAACCAACTAAACACCCATCTTGGCATCCCCATGAGAAAGGTTAGTCATAATAAGAGTGAATGGAAAAGACACTTTTCTAGGTGCCCAAAACAATTTTGAAACTTAGAAACTTTGAGGCCCCCTATAATTTAGACACTCTTCCTTATAAAATTCTTTGCAGCAATCTACAATTTTATTCTACAACTTTGTTGTAGTTGATTGCTCCAAAGAATTGCATAAGGAAGAGTGTTTAAAGTAGGAGCATCTAGGGTGTAGGACAATCTTGCATCATAAAAAATATTGATATTTTAATTTTCTGTTAAGACTAGGTGAATAAAAATCAATGCAAGCATCTATAGGTCTCCATGCACCTAGGAAAGTGTCCAAGAGGACATTAGGAGGTTGAAATTATGAACAAATTGAAGCCCGAAAGATCACCCTCATGTTGCATTGTGGGGGGAACTTATACATAAGTTTGACTACAACCATATGCTTTATATGGCACTAGCAGTTTAACAAATTACAAACAAACTAAACAAATATGCTAAGTTTACAAATAAATAATAAAAAACATAAAACAAACAATAATCAAGAAAAACCATGTGTAATGATGAAATATCCAACAAAAAATAATTAATATTCACAACCTATGTATAAAGGGAATTGCATTTTATTCAAAGTGGACATGTTTTCCTAGTATTCATAATGCAAAACCAACTAAACACCCATCTTGGCATCCCCATGAGAAAGGTTAGTCATAATAAGAGTGAATGGAAAATACACTTTTCTAGGTGCCCAAAATGAGAATTAAGTCCCCTCCTTAAATGCTCTTTTAGAAAGTTCTAGGAACTTCTATGGGCTAGGTGTTGCATTTCTTGGTTGCCATGTGTTGATCTCTAAGAGGGGGGTAGGATTTTTAAGAGGCACAAGAGTGCTATAAAAGAGAGGCTTGGGCTGTAAGTTATTTATTCGGAGTTCATGTCTCTTCAAAAATAAAGAGTTGTAGTTGCTTAGGGGTGTAGTAAATATTGTAGCTCCAACTTGTACGATTATAAAGCCTAAGCAACAAACATTTTGTAATTGATCACATTTATATTTATTTAATTGAAAGATAGAAAAGCTATCTTTTGCAAATTTGTTTTATTCTCATTGTTATGCTATGTATGAATACTAAGCGGGGTAACCCTTTATCTAATATAATAGAGCATATGATTGGGGTATGTTGGGGATTCTCTCTCATCAATGATATCAAAGCAAGAGTTAATGAATGTGTAGACATAGCGTTGAACATGAGGTAGTCAGGCACCAGGATCTGTGTGTGGCGAGTTTGATATTAGCCTCAAATAGGGGTTGAAGCTTGGTAGAAGGTGCATAGAGAGAGGTGTATCTTCCAAAAATATTTGTTAGGTAGACTATAGTTGTATGTGAGTTTGTTGCAAGAGGAGCTAGTGGACTCTTAGTGCATGTAATAACAAGTCATTGCGTAATTCCACTTGACATGTTTTCTAATGTGCTACACATGGTGACACAAGTGGAAGGATAATTGATTCAGAAGCCTCACTCAAGCTTTGAGACCTATAGAGCAATCCTATGTTCTATACCTAGGTAAAAGGCCTTGCTTAATTTCCATCCCATACTTCAAGAATATTGAAATGAGGAGACTTGGAAGCTAAATCCTATTGGTTTGGGCTTTAGAGAAATTGCTAAAAAAAGGGGCTTGCAAGTCAAACCTACATGCTAAACAACTTCGGCTTAGGGTTCAAAGATGAAGATATCCTAAATTAGGACTTCAAATTTTGAGCTTCCAACCTCAAGCTGACTCGGACTTTGGCCCCAAACTAAGATATCTCTTGAATCAATTGCTTGAGCTCTTGAGCCAAATTATATATGCTTGGACTTCATATTGTAAGGCATAAACGATAGCCCAAGAATCTTGTGAGACCAAGTCCAATACTCCAAGTCATGGCACCTCAAAGTCACCTAGCTTCTACCTTGGACTTCAGATTTTTAGGGATAAACAATACCCTACAATGAACATTTAACAACGAAAGTGAATCTTGAACACCCTTAACTCTTATTGTAGGATTCATAGCTTGAGTGATAATAAATGAATTGAAGAGAAAACTCGCCCTACATTGAGGTGTTAAACTCCAAGAACCTCAAATTTTGGGGTTTAGGGTTTTAATGCTATTACATATTTTAGGCTTAGTGGTTCAAGATGCACCACAAAAGCTTAATCTAGATAGACTTCTACTTCCTTGCAACTTTGAGCTTTAGGATTTGAATTGCATCATGTATTTTGGATGTTGCATACAACTCTCAAAACAATTTCAAAACTTAGAAACTTTGATGCCCCCTATAATTTAGACACTCTTATAAAATTCTTTGCAACAATCTGCAATTTTATTCTATGAATTTGTTGTAGTTGATTGCTCCAAAGAATTGCATAAGGAAGAGTGTTTGAAGTAGGAGCATCTAGGGTGTAGGAAAATCTTGCATCATAAAAAACATTGATATTTTTAATTTCCTTTTAAGACTAGGTGAATAAAAAATAAATGCAAGCATCTATAGGTTTCCATGCACCTAGGAAAGTTTCCAAGAGGATGTTAGGAGGTTGAAATTATAAACAAATTGAAGCCCAAAAGATTTCCCTCATGTTGCATTATGGGGGAAACTTATACATGAGTGTGACTACAAATTACACTAGTGGTTTAACAAATTACAAACAAACTAAACAAATATGCTAAGTTTATGAATAAATAATAACAAACATAAAACAAACTCTAATCAAGAAAAACCATGTGTAATGATGAAATATCCAACAAAAAATATTTAATATTCACAACCTATGTATAAAGGGAATTACAATTTTTTAAGAGTGGACACGTTTTCCTAGTATTCATAATGCAAAACCAACAAAACACCCATCTTGGCATCCCCATGAGAAAGGTTAGTCATAATAAGAGTGAATGGAAAAGACACTTTTCTAGGTGCCAAATATGAGAATTTTAAGTCCCCTCCTTAAATGCTCTTTTGGATACTTCTAGGAACTTCTATGGGCTAGGTGTTGCATTTCTTGGTTGCCATGTGTTGATCTCTAAGAGGGGGAGTAGGATTTTTAAGAGGCACAAGAATGCTATAAAAGAGAGGCTTGGGCTGGAAGTTATTCATTCAGAGTTCATGTCTCTTCAAAGATAAAGAGTCGTAGTTTCTTAGGGGTGTAGAAAAGCTTGTAGATCCAACTTGTATGGTTGCAAAGCCTAAGAAACAAACATTTTGTAATTTATCACATTTATATTTATTTTAATGAAAAATACAAAAGCTATCTTTTACAAATTTGTTTTATTCTCATTGTTATGCTATGTATGAATACGAGGCGGGGTAACCCTTTATCTAATATAATAGAGCATGTGATTGGGGTATGTTAGGGATTCTCTATCATCAATAATATCAAAGCAAGAGCTAATGAGTGTGTAGACATAGTGTTGAACATGAGGTAGTCTAGCACCATGATTTGTGTGTGGAGTGTTCGATATTAGCCTCAAATAGGGATTGAAGCTTGGTAGAAGGAGCATAGAGAGAGGTGTGTCTTCCAAAATATTTGTTAGGTAGACGATAGATGTATGTGAGTTTGTTGCAAATGTATGTGCAAGTCCCAAGAGGATCTAGTGGACTCTTAGTGCATGTAATAACAAGTCATTACATAATTCTACTTGACATTTTCCCTAATGCGCTACACGTGGTGACACAAGTGGAGGGATAATTGATTCAGAAGCCTAATATTCCTCTCACTCACTCAAGCATTGATTCCTATAGAGAAATCCTATGTTCTATACCTAGGTAAAAGACCTTGCTTAATTTCCATCCCATACTTCAAGAATCTTGAAATGAGGAGACTTGGAAGCTAAATCCTATTGGTTTGGACTTTAGAGAAATTGCTGAAAAAAGGGGCTTGAAAATCAAATCTACATGCTAAACAACTTTGTATTAGGGTTCAAAGACGAAGATATCCTAAATTAGGACTTCAAATTTTGAGCTTCCAACCTCAAGTTGACTTGGACTTTGGCCCCAAACTAAGGTATCTCTTGAATCAATTTCTTGAGCTCTTGAGCCAAAGTATATATGCTTGGCCTTTAGATTGCAAGGCATAAACTATAGCCCAAGAATCTTGTGAGACCAAGTCCAATACTCCAAGTCATGGCACCTCAAAGTCACCTAGCTTCTACCTTGGACTTCAATTTTTTGGGGACAAACAATGCCCTAGAATGAACATTTAACAATGAAAGTGAATCTTGAACACCCTTAACTCTTATTGTAGGCTTCATAACTTGAGTGACAACAAATGAATTGAAGAGAAAACTTGCCCTACATTGAGGTGCTAAACTCCAAGAACCTCAAATTTTGGGGTTTGGGGTTTGAATGCTATTTGCTATTACATATTTTAGACTTAGTGGTTCAGTATGCACCTCAAAAGCTTAATCTAGATAGACTTCCACTTTATTGCAACTTTGAGCTTTAGGATTTGAACTATCATGTATTTTGATGTTGCATACAACTCTCAAAACAATTTCAAAACTTAGAAATTTTGAGGCCCCCTATAATTTAGACTTAAGGGTCTAAGAGACACTTCAATTCAAACAATTGTAGGAATATTTTA
Source organism: Chamaecyparis obtusa (assembly GCA_027943335.1). Classification (NCBI taxonomy): domain Eukaryota; kingdom Viridiplantae; phylum Streptophyta; class Pinopsida; order Cupressales; family Cupressaceae; genus Chamaecyparis; species Chamaecyparis obtusa. The sequence continues at coordinate 313,158 of BSBK01000566.1, forward strand.
AGGTAGTGACAACAAGCTTACTAGTTCTTAATTATAAGGTGTAACTCTCTTGCTTTGTGAAATGATCAAAATTTTGTGGACCAAGTACACAATTATGTGTGAGCCCCGCATAGGCCAAGCACAAAATTTCCCCAAAGCCTTAAAAATCAATCCAAGCCCATGTAAAGTAAAACACTTTCTCAAGAACATTCCATGCAATAAAATGACAAGGTTCACATTGAAAAACCAAGGGAATGATTGAACTTAATTGACCTAGCAATATTGAGACATGCAAAAGGTGTTATGAAACCTTAATAAGTTCACGATAAGCTTAGGACCAAAAGAATCACATTTCTTAGCTATATAAACATGATTAAGACCATTAAGTAAATAATACAATATTTTATTTTGGCATATTACAACATAATTGAATTGAATCACCTTTAAGGGAGGAAATCAATACAACAGACCCCTACCCAAAAGTAACTCATGCATTTTATACAAAAAAAAAGAGAAAATGTCCTAATATTAATGCATTTATCCAAAGCAAGGAAAAAAATAATGGATGGAAAATGGAATTCTCCACATGGTTTGGAGTTCCATGCATGCTCTCCAATTTTCTCAAAGTATCAATTAGTCTTTTTCATAGCATCAATTAACCTCAATGATAGTTTTAAACCACTCAACCATGTGGAATCCTCAAGTCCTCCCCTCTGAATTAGGAACAATTTGAGTAGTCCAACACACTCACAAAGCATAGAGAGGATTCGACAATCACACATGCCACCACATAAAGGACTCAATCAAGAAAGGAAACAAGAGGGATCAAGTCCACTATTACATGCAGGAAAGCACCAAAAACATTACCATAAGATCTTTCATGTAAACATTAATGGGGAAACAATCAATATTGTCTAGAAATCTCTTGAAATTTCATGCAAGGATCAAGATATGCACATAAAGGATCTAAGAAAAGTGCACCAAACATACATAAACAAAGAGACTACACCTTCTTATTTAATTACTACTTCAATATATAACTATGAAACAAACATGAGAGGGAAACAACCTCCAAATAGGTATACACATGATAATTGCGTCAATTTATGGAATTACCAAGCATGTACACTTGATTTTAAAAATACCATCAATCCATGCACAAAGGGTATCAACATATCACCCATGACACAACCTTGAATGAGTTGATGGGGTCAACCAAATCAAGGAGCCATGAAATAAAAAACAAACACATGGTATGTAAATCCAAGCATAATGGGGAGGAATACCATATGATCTAGAGGAGAGTCATCTCATATCAAGCCCTTAACATATTAGTGTTATATTATCTCAAAGTTTCTTTTCCTCAACCTTTCTTGATCAAGAAGTGGGTGAGTGTGAGAGTACAAATCATTCTAGCCTAGGTTCCTCACTCTTACAATTTTATTCACAAAATCACATAACCTAAACATGGATGATGGATTCCACTACAAGGATACAATAACCATTTCCTTTCCATCTCATCCCATCACTAACCATGTCCCCATATTTGACATGCTTATTTACAATCACAATTATAACAATGCATAAATAAGATTTCCAAATATGAGGGTTTCAAAATGCATTTTTCACCAAAAAAAAACAAACTCCAGGTCTAAAAAATGTAAGCATGCCCCTTTTAAATCCAAGAGTGTGGAAATCATTCTTTTTAACTTTCATACAATTTCATGAAATTTTTTGTCACGGTTTTAGAATAAAATTCAAATATTTAAGATGCATACCATGAGAATTGTTGAATTACTTACCATCAATTTACCATCCATAATAACATATTAAAATATAGAAATCTACTGCTTTCAATTGAGCTATATATATATAGACACACACACACACACACACACACACACACACACACACACATGAACTATTCATAACTATGAGCAGTGGGGTTAAATTTTTGACCTTGTAGCCAAGCACAATCACAAGAAAGAAGATGTGGAGTTAGAAGTGCATTTTTTCCCTCTTGTATCACAAAACAAACCACTCAACTCTAATGATAAAGCAACCAAATGGTCCAAAATGCTCAAAAGTTTAAGGGAATGGAAGATAGAAGTGCTCAAAACAGCAATCAATGTTTTGCACACCCAACATTGTTCTCCTTTTTCTTTTCCATGCCCAAGAAACACTAATTGGTAGGGGTGGGGGGACACGGTTGGAAAAACCATAGGCAAACTATTGCTTCAAGATCCTCCAAACATTAAAAGATAAAAACCTTCCTAGAAACCTCACACTTAGCCATTGAATGAGAACAATTCTAAAAATTAATAGCAAAAAAAAAACTATTTTTCTATTTTTAAATTAAAAATTCCATTTTCTTCCCCCTCCCCTCCCCAAAATTTATATAAATCATTTTATTCAAATTGAGTTCTAACAATATATAAATATATGCTTACTCATTCTAATTTTTCATTAGAAAAAATAATTATGATTGTAAGAAGAGTAAATTGTATATTTGCATACATAACATAGCAACAAGATGTTTTTGACTAATTTCTATATTTTATTATTACATGCAATGATATTGAAAAACACTGTAACATAAAATTATAATTTATATCGATTTCCAACATAAAATTCACTTGCCAAAATAGATTTAGGTTCATAGGGCTACATTAGGTGCATCTCGTTGCTTGAATTTGATCAAATATGGGATGAGGTAAAACACAGTAGATAACACATTTACCTAGACTAGTTGTCTCCAAATGACCTATTGTTGGGGAAACTTGGGTTGTGCACTCAAGGAACCAAGTAATTATACATATCTAATAGAAAATAATTAAATTGTTGTACACGTATAGCCATCAACACAATAAAATTTTAAATCCACATCTAGCACAAGTAAGATAACCTATCAAACCAAGATAACGAACAATGGAACAATTGAGTTCAAGTATATCATTAAGATACGTCCTGAAAGTTTACAGTCACTCCTACCTGTCATATGATTTTTTATGACGGTTTGGTTATTTTAATGTCTTTAATTTATGTTATTAGAAAAAAATATTGATTGTCAAAAAAAAAATAATTAGAAAAATTTATGTTAAAACTTTTAAATTTAAATATTTATATCAATTTAATTAGTAATACATATTAAATACAATTTTTTTTTTTAATAAAGTAGTACAAATATTTTAAAATATATTATTATATATGCAAAACTTTCAAATTAAGTAAGCGAGCTTATATGCTTTACAAGATTGCAAATTAATATAAATATGTACTAAATAATATATTAGAAACATGTATATTACATACTAATAATATTATATATTAGTTAAAGAAATAAAAAAATCTCAAATTTACTATGCAAGTTTCTAAAATTCATATATTCTATTAAAAAAATCTAAATTAAGATATACACACACATGTGTGTGTGTATTTTCTTTTTTCTAAATTCATATTAAAATATTTAAAAATTATAAAACGTCAATATTCTACCATTTCAAAATATTCTAAATAAATTTATATTTTATCATAAATATTATAAAATAACATTTATTTATATCAAGGTCTGGCTTTTGCTGCCAATTTGGGTTTGGCACTTGCTGCAACTATGGTTGTTGCCCCTTCTTTTTTTGACGTTGTCCCCTTTGGCCATGTGGACCATTCCTCTCCTACTACTTCTACTCCTTTGCATCATGGTTCTATTGACATTGCTCAACTACTTCAACACTCTAGATGTTGTGTTAACAACTTCCCTAGCGAAGTTTCCTTCATTGGGGAGCCTAAGGATAACATCGCCTAGACTGTTGTTTGACGACGTAGGAAGAATGGATCTTCAAAAACTTGCCCACTATCTCTTGTAGTGAATTTGGCCTTTCCTTTGAAGGGCCCCTAGCCTTTGTGCTATGTTTTCTATCTTTTTAGTCATCACCTCTTGTGTTGTCTATGTGTTGTGATGACATGTATTCATTTCCAGGCCTTGTTTATGTAAGGGACAACCCCCCTGTTAAGTTATGTATTTAATTCAAAAATATTTATTTATAGTATATAGAGTAAAATACTATATTGTTTGTTAGAAACTTTTACAGTTTATTAATAACTTAAAGTGTAATATTTATAGTTTTATAAAAATATAGGTTGTCAATTCATATGATCAAATAATTTTTTAAGTTGTCATATACAGTCCAAAAGTGAGAAAATGGCCATTACAACCATCAAATTCTAGGCCTAGTGCAAAGTAAAGCAAGGCATCAAATGCAACATAAAGCATAATTGAAACAATATATATTAGTCAAAGTACTTGTACTCAAGCAAGGTACGTATCCATTCTATAGTTATACCATATCAAAATCATCTCATTAATGCTTTCAATCCAAATCATAGAATGTTGGGACACTATATGTGTTAATATGTGGGTGGTTAATATACAAATCATCCAAGATAAATAACATAAAATGATACCCCTAGAGAGTGGATGAAGTATGTTAAACTTTCAAAGGGATGTAAAGGGAAATCCCAGGTACATAGGCGTGGGTATACATTAAAAGGTTCTCTTGGACATCTTTTAATGATTATGGCCTTTAAATTTGACAATGAAATGAATAACATGGTAGAGGGAATAAATCTTCTGTGGGGGCTTGCTAGAATTAAAAGACCAATAGAAGAAATTGAAATTTGAAGGCAATTAAACATGATCATTTATTTTATACAAGTGATGTTAGTCACAAGTTTCATGTTCTAAACATGATTCTCTCTATGGTCAATTTGATGTAGATTTATGCATTTGATAGCTTGTGCTAGCTTGATGTGTTAAAATTTTCTAATTATATCTCTTTAATTGTTCTTTGTAGCTAGGATTTTAACGCACGGTCTAGAGTATGCTTATTTATACATGGAAAATATTAAAGGTTCATTCTATAATGCCCCACCAAGGAACCTTTGGAACAAAGGGTCAAATATGCACTTAACAATTTTGTTTTGAACATGGAAACAACAACATGAACACAAGTGAAACCATAAACCATAATGCATAAGCAAGATATAAACATACAAGGAAGTAAATCATGAACATCGCATGATTGTACACAAATAAAAGACTAACACACACTTACAAGGGTCCCATGACAACCCAATAATATACTCATAACAAAGTACACACGTTCACAAGATTTCCTTGTAAGATTCATACGATGTCCACAAATCGTAAGAGGCTAAATTGACTATAAATCACAACTAAATATAGAGGAGACTAATCCATCCTCACAATCCAACATAGATTCATTTTAAACCCAAGTTAAATGTTCCTAGATGATTATGCATACAAATTAACTACCTTATAATGATCAATAAACCAATAGAGAACAATCATAGAGCCATTCAATAAACATAATAAAGTCACTCAGCTTGATTAAAAAACCAAACTGGGTGCACACAACAAAGCAGGCAAGACGCCAATTTGCACAAGTGTCAATTGTAATGCATAGATGTTGATCCAACTAGTAAAAGTCTGAGACAAAAAGTCTCAAACCAGTGAGTCACATGCCCTAATTCTATAGGTATAAATGTCGATTAGCTCAAGTGCTAATGCAGGAAGAGGAATCAATCTATAATTTCATGTTGAAATTGAAAGGAAAAAATTCAAACACCTAAGCTGACACCAATGTACAACTGGTAAACAACTATCTCCACACTGGGGAATACTAGATAGCATAATTTGAGGTCATAAACACTTGATATAATCAATAACAATAGAAATGAAACTAATCTACTGAGCATATCAATATATAGCATAAAATCACTGAAAAAAATGAGAGCAAAGGGAAAGAATGACCACAATATGCTTGGCTTTATCTTTGGAAGAAGATCACTACATGTACATTGGTCCCTAATAGTGGTAAAGTGAAATTCCACCCAACTATGTGGTACCCTTAGTCCCACCCCACTGTGCTAATAGAGATAGTCACTTGGCCATAACCATAGGGTACACACAAGCAGGGAGTGGCTAACACACATGCCAATCAATGCAATCATATATAGATAATCAAAATGCATAGAAACCCTCATCATGTGGCCCAATGTCCCAAACACACCAATAGTGCCACAAATCCACAAAACATCATTCTACTAACCTCTAACATCTACTGGACCTAGACATGACAATACTAACCATAGGGAGTATCCATGCATGTACGGGTCAATAATTGACATATGAGGCTCTAGTACCATCTACCTCATGTTGTACGAGTCAATCTATGACATTTGTGAATTCAATGGTTTCCTATCTCAGCCATCATCTACCTCACACATGGGTCACTCATGACATCCATGGATTCAATGATTTCCACAAGCACCATCATCCTCACACTCGGTTCAATCTTTGATAGTCAAGGATTAAATGGATTCAATAATTAATCTTTATTAGTGTTTAAACATAGTTAATTGTATTATGTTATCACTTTTTAAGAACTCCTAGACGTGTCTAATACGAACACTTGTGGGCTAGGCACACGTGAGGATCTAATCCCAATACCCACTCAACGCACCTATTCCTATGCCTCAACTTTACACGAAGGAGACAAAATCAACAAGGATCATCTACTTAGTCTACACCAAGGATGAATTAAAACATAATCTTGTCCACTTTGTTCATTTCAAGGACATGGATTACAATGAATTGTCCAATCGGTCTACGTCAAGGAAATAAGCATTAAACACACCATCTATTTGGTCTACACCAAGGACATGGATAAAAATTTCCAACAAGCATCCAAATCAATATTAGGAGGCCAATTCACTCATAAACACTCTAGACAAGAAACTTGAGTAAACACAAAATCAATCCAAATAACAAGTTGCTCGATTGGCCATTTTTCCAAGAGAACAAATTTTGATGGAATCCAAAAATCATCTTGTTGGAACATGAGGAAGATTCAAAATGCTCCAAAGAATCAAAATCCCAAATTCTATCAAAATCCAACAAAGTGCAAAAATTAGCAAATTAAAGGTAAATGGTAAGTTTGGATAATGATGATTAGTTACCGAAATTTCCTAATTCTATTCTGATTGTGATTCCCTACCATAATCATGGAGTATAACCAAGGCCAACATTTAAAACATGCACAACATGACAACAAATAATTCTAGGGCCCATGCAAAACGATGTGCCCACAAAAAAGCCCAAAAATTAAACTAAAAATATTGGGATGAAATTAAAACCCATTTGCACAAATGTACCCAACAACATGTTCATACTATAAAATTATTGTTCTGGGCATACATGGAAAAATAGGTAGCTTAACATATCAAAACCCAAATTTTTCAAAATGTAAAACACGATATGCTTATAAAATCCTAATTAGGTAAAGGAATGCGATAAAACTGTGGGGGAATACTAATTCTCAACTGACAATACTGAAAACAATTTACTTAGAAAAAAATAAATAGTGAATCAAAAGATGTGAAGAGCCTTACTTTAGAAAAAGTGGAAAAACACAAGAATGAGGAGAAGAAAATAAATCCTTTGAAGCAATTGAAATGACTTCATAAGGTCGAGAGCAATCGCGACATGAATCCAATGGGCCGCTACACACAATAATCTAGCAAGTAGATTGATCACAAGGAAGAAAAGATTGGTTTTCTCCAATGCAAATTGGAGTGAAATCCCAATGTCTCAAAAAAACCAAGTGACAGAAATGAACTCTTTCCCAAAAATAAAGTCTCTTTTCAACGACTTTAAATAAATCATTTAAATAATAAATTTAAAACCAACCATAGACTTCTCAAAAATCTACTGCATTAAATTAATCCAATTTCAATTGAATGGAATTCAACTATGACAAATTAGCTGATAAATAAAAATAGCCCCAAATAATAAAAATAATATTTAATTAAAACTCTTTCACAACAACTGCAAGAACCATAAATGCACAAACATAATACAGGTCTATCACAAAATGCATATGAAATCCAGTTTTACCCACATGTACTAGAAGTATAATAATCAATTATGGATACATCGTCCATGTAGGAAAAATATTGGCTAAATCATGAAAGGCTAGTGAGCCTATCTCTTGTGCCACTACCAGGAATAATACATGCTCAAACCTACAGCTCAGGTGGAACTATGTTCGATGCTTATTCACTAAATCATGCAAACACCAAGTACAACTACTCATGATATCAATAGCTGAAGCGACAATAAATAATCAAGTATGCCTAATGGAACAGTGACACTCTAGTGACACGACCAGTCATATGTATTCAAATGTCATATCACTGGTCATTCCATATTTAATCCTCAATGTACATAATCATTTAAATTAACATTAAAGATTTAAAATAATCATTTAGGGAAATACAAGCATATATCAAAGAAAAGTCTCAATAAAATACCTATCAACAATAACGACACAATATAATAGAAAGTTATATATAATCATTATAATAAAATAATCCATTATTTTTGAATGCAAAATGCACTAGATTTCATCATGAAGCATCATTTCATATCTTGAAAGCATCATCATGCATATATGATAAAAATGGTAAGAAACAACACAATCAAACATCTAAATCAGCTATAATATTAGCAAAGCCAAAATAATGTACTAGGTCCATCTCGGATCAAAATCACATGGGATGAAATGCAACCACGAAAGGCACTACATTCCCCCCCCTAAGGAATAGGATTAATCCTAGACATTTACAAAAAGATAGGGGTACAAATCTCTCAACCGTGAAGCATCCTCCCAAGTAGCTAAAGTTGTTAAGGATTGTAGCTTCGATCAAATGATTACAATCAATAAAATCAAATGTTTGAGTGGCCTATCGGCCTTAAACATTTGATATCTATCCTCCTCTATTATCATGAAGCATTATTAATGTTGATGACAATTATTGAAATGACATATTATATGGGTGACCCCACAATAGTGGGTTACACTTTTTTAGACATGCTGATTTTTGTTGAAATAACACATTTTTAATAAAATATGATGATTTAGGCCTTGAGAGGTTCCATTTGAAGGAATTAATTACAAATGGTTATCTCAAAGCCTCTTAGATAAGAAAAATATTGATATAAAATCTATACTCCTCATTCATACCTACAATGGAGTCTCATTCACACTTATTAAAATGTTGCCAAAAAATCACTTCAAATTTATCTTTTGGTAGATCAAATGAATCCATTTGACAAACCTATCTATGTAGTAAGGTACTACTGAGAAAAATGTTTCCAATGATTATAATGTTAATATATATTAAGTTTATTATGACTTTGTATTTTTAGTTTTACTAAACATAGATATTTCACCGTATGTCTACCTTTATGTTTGATGCTCATGGAAAAATAGTAATTGAGAGAAAAAAAAAATCTAAAAAACATCTATGCCCTAGGTATTGAAGTTCTCTTTTTATAAAAAAATAAAAAAATGAAATTGGACAAGTACATGATAAGTTATAAGCTATGTAGTCAAGGTATGTCAAAATTACGGTTTAGTCAACTTCAAACATTAATAAAATGTACAATAATAGTGATAACATCGTCAAACCCATTGCATTCCCTCGGTATGGATGTTACAAAATTAAATTCGAAAGAAGCACATTGATATCTATTTTATAAAACAATTTATGCTCTACGAAAATAATGTAACTCTTTGAAAATGACGTTTTTAGTCACATACCAGTTTTTGTGGGAGAAAGAAAAAACCATTCAAATCAATTAAAAAATAAATAAAAATAAATATATTTAGAATCTAGACATAAAATTCTAAAAGACTCTAATTTTCTCCATCTTCTGATTTGAAATAGTTTAATGAGAATATGCATCTGAATCTGAAAGTTTTTTTCAAAATGTACAGTTCAGTGTCCTTTCAGGCAAAAAAGTGTAACTCACTATTGTGGGTTCACCCATATATATATATATATATATATATATATATATATATATATATATATATATATATATATATATATATATATATATATATATAAGAGATATATTATACATATACATATATACTTATAAATAATAAATAATTATCATATGTATAATGATGATAATACACTAAGCAAGATTTCATGTGTGACATCGACTATAATGTTGATTATGAGAAACCACTTAATAATCAATTTAAACCAAGAATAAATAGAAATGAAAGAATCAATAAAGGCATAATTGGTATCGTCTATGTGTTGGAAACTGTAATTGAAGCAATTGTTGTGTTGTCATTGATGTCAAATCTTAACTGATAAGACTGTTTCTACTTAGGAAAGTACTATATCTATTTGAGTGTTACTAAGGGGATAGGCAAGGTTGGTAACAATAGCACCTAAGGAAAGGTTGAGTTATCTTGATACTACAAAGTGTACTTGACTATGTTGTACAATGATGAGACAATGTATTATTTATTTTAGTAAGATTGAAGACTAAACTGGTAGGTTTGACCGAGCAAAAATAGAGAAATCATGTTCAAGCCGAGTGACGTTAGTGTCGACCGAGTCAGTATATGTCGAGAAAAATTCTAGTGTCGACCGAACATCAATTAATTGCCAAGTAAGATAGTTTAAGTCGAGGAAACATTTTTAGTAATGACTGAGCTTTCTACATGAAGACCGAGTAGTTGATCACAGTATTGACCGAGCATCAGCATTTTTATATTTGAAGAGAATTTAGATTTGGAGCCGACATTGTTGAATTATTGGATTATGTAAAATATGTTGACTTTATTTATTGATTGTTTGAAAGCAATTAATGCACTAAAAAATGTTTTATTGTAAATCTTTAAGAGATTTGAGATGTTTCTAGAAAAGGAGCCGAAGAACATAAAGCAAGTAGATTCAATGAATCTGACCTAACCCTAAGATCTACAAAGGAGATTGAGCGGAAAAAGATGAGTTAACCTAATTGAGGAAATATTAAGGGAACCTGAGCATTAGGTATGTGTGTGCATGGGTGAACAGAGGATGCTGGAAGATCAGTAGATGTTATTGACTGTATAAGCAGAAAAGGCTGAAGGAGAAGTGTGGTGATTTCTTGAAGAAAAGTTTCGAGTAGATCAGAGATGGAGATGGAAACTTTTCAAAGTCAGTAAACCAGAATTTGTGTATGAAATTGGATTTGATATTTGCAAAGTGAGTTGTATATTTTTTAGATCAATACTGCTACTACTTTCTAACCATTGTAACAGTCAAAATCCTTTTAACAGAGGTTGATCTAACAGTCATATGTTTAAATCCTTTGAACAAGGTTGCATTCTAATGGAGTGTATGTAAGTCCTATAACAAGGCTCACTCTTAACAGGGTGATTGAAATCCTTTAACTGGGTCACACCTAACAGTGTGTATTGTAACCTTTGATAGGGTTGGCTTTTAACCGAGCTCACTTCAGAAGAGTGAAAATAATAGTAGCATGTTTCAAAGTGGTTTTTCCCAGATTGGGTTTCCACTATAAATCTTAGTGTCAATACTTGTGTGAATGTTTTGGTTTAGACATTTCTGTGTTTTACAAGTTAGATACAGCTAGGTAGTGGACTGCAATGTTATATGTTTCTATTATTGAATCAGTGATGACCGAGTTGGTTTTGGTTGTTAGATTTGATTTGAAGAAAAGTTTTTGAAGTTTGTTTTATACATCTGGACCTAAGAACAACTAATTCACCCCCCCTCTCTATTGTTCTAAATCATATTAACAATTGGTATCAGAGTTGTGTTGCTTATTATTGGTGTTTACAGAAATCAAGTTTAAAGGGGCTTGAAGCAAATGATCAGGATGTATAAGAAGGAGGTACCGAAGCTGAATAAGGAAAATTTCCCTGCATTGAAAAGTTTGATGAAGTTGCATCTGACCAGTATTGGTGATTTTGCAAAGTACTACATTGAGAATGACTATGTCTCACCTGTCGTACCTTTGACTGCCGAAGAAATGAGAGCTAAGAAAGAACATAATCAGGCAATGTTAGAAATTGCATCTGCCCTAAGCTATCCAGAATTTGAGGACATTAAGGATTGCTCAAGTGCTAAGGAGATGTGGGACACTCTTGCAAAGATCTATGGTGGTGACATAAATGTACTGAAAGCTAAGGCTGAGAGTCTCAGAGGTAATTTTGATGAAATGAGAATGCAAGAAGGTGAGAACATTGCACAATATTGTGGTAGAATAAAAGTTGTGAATGCTATTAGAGGAAAAAGTGGGACTATTGAGGATGAAACTATAATAGGTAAAGTACTAAGAACTCTATGTCCTATATATGCTATTAAGATCTCTGCTATTCAGGAATCTAGATGTAACTATACAAATGTGCTTACTTTGGAAAGTTTGGTTGGCAAGCTGACTGGTTTTGAACTCTCTAACTATGATAATTTCATTGTTGGTAGTATTGGTAATGTTGAATCTACTTTTAAGTCACAATTAGTTCTGAACAAGCCAAAGAAAGATAAAGAAAGATGCATCAGTGAAAGTGAAAGTGAAAGTGATAGTGACACTTTTGATGAAGAACTTGAAGATCGAGAAGCTCTTATGGCTAGAAAATTGAGAAGGGGAAAAGGAAAATATAAAGGTAAACTCCCTATTATATGTTTTGCATGTAACAAAGTTGGTCATATAGCTTCTAGATGTCCTGATAGGAATGATAAAGATGAAGAAAGAAAAGGCAAACACAAAGACATAAGAGATGATAGAAGCTACCAAAGGTACAAAGACTACAAAGGAAAAGGTAAGAAATCTTGTTACATTGTTGAAGAAGAAATTGACACTGATAGTGATGATTTTGAAATTGAGGTAGTCTATGTTGCAATGAAAGATGAATCTGATGAGGATGAGAAAACTGCATTGATCTCCTATGTGAACAAGAATGAAAAATAGATTATTGACAGTGGTTGTTCACATCACATGATTGGTGAAAAGAGTAAGTTTGAGAACTTACATCATTATAGAGGTAAAAGTGTAAAATTTGGTAATGATGCACCATGTCCTGTTAGAGGAAAAGGTTTGATTAATTTGACTGATAAGATCTCTTGTGAAAATGCATATTGGGTTGAAGGTCTAAACTATAATCTGCTAAGTGTTGCTCAGCTCAGCAACACTGGTTACCGAGTGGAATTTCATCACAAGAAAGCTAAAATATTTGGTGCTACTGGTGAACTGATTGGAAGTGGAGAACAGACTAGAGGTAATTTGTTCTATCTTGACCTATCTGAAGAAGCATGTATGGTTGCACAACTTGATGACATTTGGTTATGGCATAAGAGGCTATGTCATGTTAACTTTGATAATCTAGTAGAAATAAGTAAGAAGAAGAAAGTAAGAGGTCTACCTAGATTGAAGAAACCTGAGACTGTGATGTGCAAGGAATGCCACTTAGGAAAAATGACAAAGTCAAGTTTTAAGAGAAAATCCTTTACTTCTGATAACATTTTAGATTTGGTTCATACTGACCTTTGTGGACCTATGGGTGTACAAAGTTACTATGGTGCTAGATATTTTATCTTGTTTTTTGATGATCATACCAGGATGATGCATGTAATGTTTCTAAAAGAAAAATATGATGCTTTTCAATTCTTTAAGTGGTATTTGGCTAAGGTTGAGAAGGAGACAGGTAGGAACCTGAAATGTCTTAGATCTGACCGAGGTTGAGAATTTACATCAAATGAATTCAATCTGTTTTGCAATGAAAGAAGAATAAAAAGATAGATGTCTGCACCTAGAACACCTCCACATAATGGTATAGCAGAGAGAAAAAATAGATCTATCTTGGATTGTGCAAGGATGTTGTTGATTGAAAAGAATGTGGCATAAAAATACTGGACAAAAGCTATAAGTACAACTATCTACACTCTTAACTGGGTACAGATCAAGAAAGGTAAAAATCTGACACCCTATGAATTATGGTATGGGCATGCACTGAGTGTTAAATACTTTAGAATCTTTGGAAGTAAGTGCTACATATTAAAAGACAATAGGAATGGAAAGTTTGATGCTAAAAGTGATGAAGACATATTCCTAGGCTATTCCACAAAAAGTAAAGCTTATAAGTGTTTGAACTCTAACACTAAAAAAATTGTGGAAAGTGTGAATGTAAAAGTTGATGAGTATGCAGAAAGAAATGAAGTTGATAGAAAAAGAGAACCAGAAGATTATATATCTTTTGTGTATATTGAAGAAGAAGAAGAGGCAAGTAACAGACTTGCACCTGATGCTGAGTCTTGGGTAAGCAATGTCGAGCGACAGGAAGAGGTTGTCGAGCATTAGGAAAATGGTACCGAAAGAGAACAAGAACATGCCGAGCGACACGATAATGCTGTCAAGTATCAGGAAGAGGTTACTGAGCATTTAGAAGATGAATCTAAAAATCTTGTTGAGGAACCTGATGAAATAGAGGAGAGAAGAGTTGAACCTATTTTGGCAAAATATGTAAGAAGACATCACAAGCCTGAATAGATAATTGGAGACAAACATACTGGAATTCTGACCATAAGTAAGACAATGGATCCAACATGTTTACTGTGTGAATTTGAACCTAAGTCAACTAGAGAGGCATTAGAAAATGAAGACTGGATACAAGCAATGAATGAAGAAATAGACCAGATAGAGAAGAATGATACTTGGACTCTGGTGCCGAGACCTGAAAATAAAAATGTTATAGGAACAAAGTGGGTGTTCCAGAATAAGTTGAATGAAAAGGGTGAAATAACTAGGAACAAAGCTAGGCTGGTATGCAAAGGCTATGCGCAAGAAGAAGGAATAGATCATGGGGAGACATTTGCCCCTATAGCTAGATTGGAAGGAGTAAGAACTCTTCTTGCATATGCTACTTATAAAGATTTCAAGGTTTATCAAATGGATGTCAAGTCTACATTCTTAAATGGTATACTAGAAGAAGAAGTTTACATAGAACAGCTAGAAGGTTTTATTGATCCAAATAGAAGACACATGGTATGCAAACTAAACAAAGCACTATATGGATTAAAAAAAGCTCCCAGAGCATGGTATGAGAGATTGCATAACTACTTGATACAGATTGGATTTTCAAGAACAAATGACATAAGCAATGTGTACATGAAAGATGAAGAAGGTAAAGGTATCCTGTTGGCAAAATTTTTTGTGGATGATATTATTTTTGGTGGACAAGATGCTTTGTGTAAAATATTTTCAAATGAAATGCAAACTAAATTTGAAATGAGCATGTTTGGTGAGATCAAATTCTTTGTTGGTTTACAAGTATATCAGATGAAGAAAGGAATTTTCATTACACAGTCTAAGTATGTTAATGAAATACTGAAAACTTTTGGGATGGAAGATTCTAGACCAGTAAGTACTCCTATGGCTACTGGAAAAAAGTTATCTAAGAATGATGATGTTGCAGAAGTGAACTAGACTCTGTACAGATCCATGATGGGAAAATTGCAGTATGATGTACATAGTAGACTAGATATTGCACTAGCTATTGGGATTGTGGCAAGATTCTCTGCTAATCCTAAGGAAACACACATGATGGCTGTAAAAAGAATTATGAGATACTTGAAAGGGACTATTGACTATGGGCTATATTACAAGAAGGATGAAAGATTTGAACTAAGAGTATATACAGATGCTGATTCGGCAAGAAATGTAGATGATAGAAAGAGTACTAGTGGTGGAGCTTTCTTTCTTGGACAGAGATTAGTCTCCTGGATGAGCAAGAAATAAAATTGCATTTCCCAATCTACTGTTGAAGCCGAGTATGTTGCTGCTGCAGTAAACTGTTCAAATTTGGTATGGATAAAACAATTGTTGGTAGGCATGAAAGAAAAAATCACTGAACTTGTTATTTTCTGTGACAACACAAGTGCTATCAACATTTCTAAGAATCCAGTGATGCATACTAAGACCAAGCACATAGCAATCAAGTATCACTACTTGAGAGAATTGGTACAAGATAAACAAGTCTGAATGGAATATGTGAATACAAAGGAACAATTAGCAGACATGTTCACTAAAGCTTTAACTAAAAAAGCACATGAGTATTTGAGAAGTCAATTAGGGGTCCTTCCCCTAACTAAGGCTGCCTAGTTAAGCTAGGAGCACTGCATCAAATATGCTATAGTAGAATATCTAATAGATTGATGCAGAAGATTGTCACACTTTAGGACTGGCCTAGAGTTGTGAAGAAGAGCAAAGAAAAGGAATCAATCATAAGTAAGATGATAGAGGGAGAAACATTGAGCTGCATAGATAATATCTACATCTGACGGATGTATGTTTTAGTTGTTGCTTTGGCATTTTTGTCAAAGAGGGAGATGAATTGAGATGATATAATAACACATGACACTGAAAGGAAAAGTAAGGAGATGATGAACTGAAATGAAGAATCAGGATAGAGGGAGATATGGATATTTCTGATAGTCACAGAAGTGAGGCTTATAGATTCTGAATCAGAATGAAGCTAAGGTTATTAAAGTTTTTTTTTCTGATGGACAGATAAGTTTTTGGATTGGTTGGTAATCCATGTATTATTCAGGTGATATCATATGGTGTTGCCATCAATGCCAAAGAGGGAGATTGTTGGAAACTGCAATTGAAGCAATTGTTGTGTTGTCATTGATGTCAAATCTTAATTGATAAGACTATTGCTACTTAGGAAAGTACTATATCTATTTGAGTGTTGCTAAGGGGATAGGCAAGGTTGGTAACAATAGCACCTAAGGAAAGGTTGAGTTATCTTGATACTACAAAGTGTACTTGACTATGTTGTACAATGATGAGATAATGTATTGTTTATCTTAGTAAGATTGAAGACTAAACTGGTAGGCTTGACTGAGAAAAAATAGAGAAATCATGTTCAAGTCGAGTGATGTTAGTGTCGACCGAGTCAGTATATGCTGAGCAAAATTCTAGTGTCGACCGAACATCAATTAATTGCCGAGTAAGACAGTTTAAGCCGAGGAAACATTTTTAGTAATGACCGAGCTTTTTACATGAAGACTGAGTAGTTGATCACACTATTGACCGAGCATCAACATTTTTATATTTGAAGAGAATTCAGATTTGGAGCTGACATTGTTGAATTCTTGGATTATGTAAAATGTGTTGACTTTATTTATTGATTGTTTGAAATCATTTAATGCATTGAAAAATGTTTTATTGTAAATCTTTAAGAGATTTGAGATGTTTCTAGAAAAGGAGTTGAAGAACATAAAGAGGGTAGATTCAATGAATTTGACCTAACCCTAAGATCTACGAAGGAGATTGAGCAGTAAAAGATGAGTTAACATAATTAAGGAAGTATTAAGGGAACCTAATCATTAGGTATGTGTGTGAATGGGTAAATAGAGGATGTTGGAAGATCAGTAGATGTTATTGATTGTATAAGAAAAAAAGGCTGAAGGAGAAGTGTGGTGATTTCTTGAAGAAAAATTCTGAGCAGATCAGAGATGGAGATGGCAAAGTTTCAAAGTCAATAAACCAGCATTTGTGTACGGAATTGGATTTGATATTTGCAAAGTGAGTTGTATGTTTTTCAAATCAATACTGTTGCTACTTTCTAACCATTGTAATAGTCAAAATCTTTTTAACAGAGGTTGATCTAATAGTCATATGTTTAAATCCTTTGAACAAGGTTGCATTCTAATGGAGTGTATGTAAGTCCTATAACAAGGCTCACTTTTAACAGGGTGATTGAAATCCTTTAACCGGGTCACACCTAGTAGTGTGTATTGTAACCTTTGATAGGGTTGGCTTTTAACTGAGCTCACTTTAGAAGAGTGAAAATAATAGTAGCATGTTACAAAGTGGTTTTTCCCAGATTGGGTTTCCACTATAAATCCTAGTGTCAATACTTGTGTGAATGTTTTGGTTTAGACATTTTTGTGTTTTACAAGTTAGATACAGCTGGGTAGTGGACTACAATGTTATATGTTTCTATTATTGAATCAGTGATGACCAAGTTGGTTTTGGTTGTTAGATTTGATTTGAAGAAAAAATTTTGAAGTTTGTTTTATACATCTGGACCTGAGAACAACTGATTCACCCCCCCTCTCTTTTTTGTTCTAAATCATATTAACACTATGATGATCACAATCAACATGGACTTTGGTTATCACAACCGATAACCACTATCAGCCAATACACATCATTGGTATCGATATATATTATGAGGATCGATATTGGTATCGACTCTGATGATCAAAGTCAGTATCGACTGTGGTTATCATAGTCAATACCCATATCAACTATCATTGTCATATATTACATGTGAGTCGATTATTGTATTGACTATCTTGCATCATCATTATTAAGTTGTAAATTGATCATTATCGATCAATTCAATGGTATATATTATCAGTAACAAATGAATGATTAAAATAATTATCAAGAGACATGTCTCTACATGAATTTTTTTTATGTAGAGGCATGTCATTGCAGGAGACATCTCCCATTATATCATATATATACACACTAAAAGAGTAACTTGGAAAATACAAGAATCTACAAGTATTATTACAAGTTACAATAGAGATCCATATCAAGTATTCTCAAGTTATAATAGAGGATGAAATCAAATGTTTGAGTGGCCTATCGACCTTTAACATTTGATATATATTCTCTTCTATTATCATGAAGCATTATTAATATTGATGACAATTATTGAGATGACATATATTATGTATATACATATATACTTATAAATAATAAATAATCATCATATATATAATGATGATAATAAACTAAAAAAGATTTCATGTGTGACATCAACTATAATGTTGATTATGAGAATCAACTTAATAATCAATGAAACCAAGAATAAACAAAAATGCAAGAATCAATAAAGGCATAATCAATATCGTCTGTGATGATCACAATCAACATGGACCTTGGTTATCACAATCAATTACCACTATAGGCCAATGCACATCATTGGTATCAATATATATTATGAGCATCTATATTAGTATCAACTCTGATGATCACAGTCAGTATCGACTGTGGTTATCACAGTCGATACCCATATCGACTGTGTTGTCATATATTATATATGAGCCGATTATTGTATTGACTATCTTGCATCATTGTTATTAAGTTGTAAATCGATCATTATCAATCAGTTCAATGGTGTATATTATCAGTGTTAAATGAATGATTAAAATAATTATCAAGAGACATGTCTCACGTGGTGACATGTCTCTGCATGAAAAAAAATTATGTAGAGGCATGTCCCTGCGGGAGACATGTCCCATTATATCATATATATACATAGTGAAAGAGTAACTTGGAAAATACAAGAATCTACAAGTATCATTACGAGTTACAATAGAGATCCATATCAAGTATTCTCAAGTAAAGAATTATATCATTATTGTATTTGAAGTTCATAGTTTTCTCTTAGAT
Source organism: Chamaecyparis obtusa (assembly GCA_027943335.1). NCBI lineage: Eukaryota > Viridiplantae > Streptophyta > Pinopsida > Cupressales > Cupressaceae > Chamaecyparis > Chamaecyparis obtusa. The sequence continues at coordinate 332,500 of BSBK01000566.1, forward strand.
CTACATTATCACCATATAGGAAATCTCATAGAAGTTACACTACAACATTTGGGGTCAAATTTTGACACCAATTTGCGACGACACTACCATCTTTGTGTGTCTTTTGTATTATTTTTTTTCAAGTGCCCCTGATGCTGTCATAATAGCGATGGTGCTGTCGTAATTTTGACACCCACGTGATTATAAAATTTTAAAAAAAATAAAAAGAAAGGCTCATTTCTAATTTTTGTGATCGAGAATTTTTGTGATCGAGCCACGTGTGCGAAGAGGGCCCTAAATGTGGTAGTTGAAACTTTGCACTGGCCTTTTGCTGTGAACTCAAGCTTCGAATTGGAAGGTTTGGGCCTTTTGATCTCTCTACACTGATTCCATGTAGGCATTCAATTTTTTCTCCTCATCTTCTCTGCATTTTTTCATGTTTATGTGTATTTGTTGTAGATTCAACTAGCATTGTATTTCACCGGTTTTATGCCATGTCTTTTTTATGACCCATGAGCTTTGAATCTAGGGCATCCATTTATTACTTATTTTCTCACTGCTTGGAGCCTGTGAGTTTTGATATGGGTATACATGATGTAAATTTGGTCATTATTTTTCCTTTTCCATGTATAGCCCGTGAGTTATAGACTAGGGCATCATGTTGGATGTGTTTACTCACATGTTGTAGTCACTGCTTCAGCACCATGCTATACTTCTTCTCACTATTATGCCTAGCTTCTTGAATGATTAAAAAGCCCATGAATGAGATAGGGCATCATTTGATGTGTGTTTAATTGGATTCTCTGGTTATATTTCTTACTGCTTTTAGATTCCATGATCCTCATATGACATCATTGATTTGTTAGTTTTTTTATGCTCGTTATTTTCTCACTGATTATGTAGCTCATGATCTTGATCCTTTGAAGGCTCGTACCCTACTTAGGGCATCACTACCACCACTATTTGCTGGTGTTTTCTTAGAGCCCATGAGCTATAAGATAGGGCATTACTTGTTGTGTTTAATGCTCACTATTTTCTTGGCATTTGGTTACCATGACATATATTTTTTATGCCAACCCATGCCTTGTTTGTTTGTTGTTCATTGGTGCATGGAACCCATGAGCTACATGGAATCCTTGATTTGATGTTGTATCTATGGTTTAGACACCATTGATGTTGACATCAATGTTTCATTTTTCTTGACACAGCCCGTAAGCTATTCATTGGTGCTTTTGTCGATTACTTGTTGGTGTTTTCTTAGATTGGTATCTCCATTTGATATCTTCATGCTACCATTAAATACTTTGTTCAAATCTTGGGGCAGTGCTCTTACTATTAACTCTTGCTATTTCATTGGATTAATTCTTTCAAAGGCCCATGCTCATGCTATGGTACCATTGTTAATCTTCATTTGACTCATTTCTCTGCATTATCTTACCATGGTGTTGTGTTTATCACCATTTGGTGGCTGCATCTTGTGACTCTGTGGGATTGATGCTCCATTTTTTTTTGTGATGCTCACCTTTTGAGTATGGCTCCTCTTTAATGCATTATTACTTCATCATGATGATAAAAATTTCATTGGCTCAAAGCACATAGAATGTGGGTAGCTTCATTACTTCATTAGATCTGTACTTTTGTTAATTTCACTAGCATCATGAAGCTTTCTTACTTATCCTTTAAAATGTAGATTCAAATAAACTACATGCCATAGCATTAATGTATAGATGATGTAGATTTGTGTACCTCTTTGTTTTGATCTAGCTTACTCACTGCATGAAATGGGGCCTCCTTGGGGCTACCAACCATGTTGTGATGTTATGATCTTCACTTGAAAACCATGATGTACTCCTCCCTTAATATGCAAATTTGATTCTTTTCTTCTCTAATTTGATGATGATATATTCCCCTCCCATTGCTTACTCATGCTTTCTCATGACTACCTTGTGCTGATGGGCATGGTGTGTGACTGTTGTGGGTGCATCATTTAGAAATGATGTCACAGCAACACCAGATGAAAAAACAACATCTAGTGTTGTTGTTGCACTGTTTGAATGATGTAGTCACAATAGTGACTCACCAGGTGTTCATAGATACATAAATGAAATAATGCCCTAGCTCTCAAACCTCGTGGGTCATCAAGCATTCCAAATGAAAAGATATAAACAATGCCAATATTAACATTCATATCGTGTCATTAAATCAACAAATACCATCAAAATGAAATTGAGTTAATGAGAAGACAAAGCTTGAATGCCTACCTCAAGTCATGGTTGCCATATGAAGATCAAATGCTAAGGAACTATGTTATAAAATTTCAAGACATGAAATTTTATAACTGTACATATATAAAATTTCAAGGCATGAAATTTAACCTTGATAATGTCCCATCTATTGCTTATGCTTGATCACAACTGCCTTGTTTTGATGGGCATGGTGGGTTATTGTTGTGGATGCATCATTTGGAAATGATGCCATAACAACACCAGATGTAACAACAACATCTGGTGTTGTTGTTGCACTATTTGGATGATGTAGTCAAAACAATGATTCACCAGGTGTTCATATAGATATAAATGAAGCCACATACCTCTTTCAATGTTGATCTCCTTTCTATGCTTCCATGCTTTCTGTCTTTTCTATTTTGTCTTCATGGTATGAATGCTCCATGGACACTGCTTTTTCATTGAGCTTACACTTCTTAGACCAGTGCTCCTCCTTGAGGTCGTCAGGGTAGCTAGAAACTCTATGAGAATAGGCTTTATGATAACCCTGATGGGTTCAATGTAGGGCTTCATTTGGATTCCAACACCTATACACTGCACATGTTCCTAAGTGCATTTTCCAGAGTGCACATGTATTGTAGCATAGTTCCTTTTAGAAGTGTATGGCTTGACTATGCACATGCATAATTATAGATGAGGATTAGTAATAGGGTGTCAGACATTGCTTAGATCCTTTGGATCTAACCCCATCTTTTCCTTCCTTACAGATTCTGGATCATACAGGAGCATATTGGATTCAACCCCGGGTCAACACTTCATTACTTTAGGCAATGTCTGGTACCTTCATTATTTATGTTCATCCACTTATGTATGTTTGCATTCATTCATATTCTTCTAAAAGTTGGCTATACTAATATTCTTCTTGTGTCTGAGTCTTCCAACCATGATCAATTTAATGTTTTAAATCTTGACATAGAATTCGATATCAACCTATCATATATCCATTCCAAATGATATAACTCCATTTGAATAAACATACATACCAACCATTTGACAAAATTTTCATATGAAATCTAGAGAAATACATTAATTTTATAGTGAATTCATGATTTATAATTCAGTTGTAGCAGCTCAATGTGTTTGAACTCAAGAATACCCCTTACTTGGTTTTCTACAAAGCGTTTGGCAAAATTTGTCATAAAATTAAAAGTTTGGTCGAAGTAAGTGTATACATGAAGGATGAAACACATAGGAAGCTATGAGAAGCTATGAGAAGGTGACGTGAAGCTAATGAAAGGAGGCATCTCTAACAAGAATTTCCCTTTTGAGAGTATATAATTACAATGTGGGGGAGTCAAAGAAAATATATGTATAGTTATAAAACCTAAAGTTAAATTTACAAAGTAACATATCATTTATAAAACCTATCGTAACATGTCATTTTTTGTTTGACATTTTTTGTCACAACTAAAGAGTACTCACCACGAGAAAATAGAGTGACCATTTTCTATCAAAACCATATGTGCAGATATAAACATTAAGTACATGTCCATTTTTTTTGTAGATATACACATTAAGGATCATGTTAGATAATACAAGGGAATTCAATATAAATAGGGAGACAATCGCTAGATTGTTGTCTAACTTTCAAAGAGAAGGCGATGGAAAATATTATTGTCCATGCAAGAGTTGTAATAGATTAAAGGCAAGAAGAATCAAAATCAAAACAAAAAAGAGAAATTGTAGGGAGAATGGTCACATTGAAGGGGGGTTTGATTATCATCCATTTGTAAGTTGTTTGTTATATTGTTTTCACAATTAATATACATATGAACCATGGAAGGAGGTTTGATTATCACATTGAAGGGGGGTTTGATTATCATCATTTTTATATAGGTTGATCTCCCTAGTGTAGTATGTGATATGGACCACCACATCTCAGAGGAACATGGGGGTGTGAATATAGAGGAACATGGAGGTGTGAGTATTGAAGCTGAAGATCATGATCCCATGGAAGATGACAATCATGCATCAGAAAACATATTTGAAGATGATGGTATGAATGCATTGATCATTGACACATTTGGTACTGGTGTTGCTAGTGCTACTGATGATGATGATGATGATTATGATGAGGATGAAATTGATGTCATCCATAATATACTTCTACTTGAGAAGGTGAAAATGACCCTTTATAAAGGCTCCCAATCTACTCTTCTCTCTGTTGTATTGTGGTTGGTGAATTTGAAGGTTATGAATGGTTTATCCAACATAGAAATGTCACATATGCTAAGGTTTGTCATATACGTCATTATAGTCTATAAAAGGTGAAACATATACCATTAAGATTGTTTATATTAATGACTTATATTTTTTTTGTAGATTGATAGGTGAGTTTTTGTTACCACCATCAAATATTCTCCCTCGCTCGTATCAATAATTATGTGCCACTATGAATCATATTGGAATGGAGTATCAAGTAATAGATGCTTATCCTAAAGATCATATTATTTATCATAAAGAACATGGAAATGCAAAAGAATGCCTTGAATGCCATACAAGCAGATATCGAGATGATCAAATGACAAAAAAGGTTCCTCGCAAGGTTCTTCGTTACATCCCCATTATTCCATGTCTTAAATGATTATTCAAGTTCAATAGCTTGGCATAATTTATGGATTACCATGCAGGTGACAAGAGTCGAGATGACATTATTCGAATGTCTGTGGATGGTTCATCATTTATGGACATAGAGGAAAAGTGGCCACACTTTAAAGAAGCTTGAAATCTTAGGCTTTCTCTGGCAGCAGACAGTGTCAATCCGTATGGAGAGATGAGATCTATTTACTCGGTGTGGCCTATTTTTGTTATCAACAATAACCTTCCTCCATGGATGTCAATAAAGAGGGAGCACATTATGTTGGAAATGATTGTTCCAAGTATTTTATTATTTTATAGTTATCTACATGTAATTATAAGTCTTGGAGTGAAATGACCACAATAATTATCTAATGTATTTGTTAACTCAACTAGGTAAGTACCAAGTGAAAGATATGAATGTATATATTGTGCCTCTTTTCAATGAGTTGTTGGTGTTATGGAATGGTTTCACTATGTATAACATCTCTAGACCAATTGGACAAAGACAATTTCAATTCCATGCAATGCTTATGTGGACAATTCATGATGCTCCACGGTTGACACATTTCTGTGGTATGTTATGGTGAATTCTAGTTGTACGCAATAATTCTAATTTTAAAAATTAACATATTTAATCCACTTGTATCATTATCTTGTAGGTCTTTAAACAAAGGGGAAATTTTTATGTCTAATGTGTGGTCCAAAGATGAAATCTCATCATTCCAAAAGTTTAAGAAAGTAGGTATTTGATGACTATAGGCACTTCCTCCACAGAAATCATAAGTATCGAAGTGCGGAAAAACATCTTTTCAATGAGAAAGAAGAGATTGCATCAAAGCCCTAAAGAATGACACCTCACCTATGACAGTTGGAATATAATAGAATTCAAGGTAATATTGTTCCACCTAATGGTTGATGTTTGAAAATTATATATTTCGATTTTGTTTTGTTGGCTAATTATGTAGTGGATGATCTTGAAGGTCATGAAGGCATCACTGACCAGCTTCCAAATGGACTAAAATGTTATCCCAGAGAATTTAGTAGGCTGCCCTACTATGAGCAGCTACAAATTGTGCATTTGTTTGATATTATGCATATTGGAAATAATGTAACAGATACACTATAGAAAATATTGGATGGAAGGTGTGACAAAGAGAAACTTGGCAAAATTTGTAGTGACATTTATGATTCCAATCATGCAATGAAAAATATCATTGAATCAAATAGTAATGGAGATTGGATTAATGCAAGTTCTTTTCCTTGGTTATTAACAGACTAACAAAGTAATGCCATAAAAGAAGTCATACGAAAAAATTAATTTCCTATAGGATTTGCTGCTAATATAAGCAATCTCATATAAAAAAAAAGTGATTTTGGGTCAGGGATGAAAACGCATGATTGGCATACCTTCATCAAGGTAAGTCACAGTCTTTTGTATTTACAATATATTTGTGTAACTGCATTCAATTTTTATTGTATGAAATGATCAGTTGACAATTGTTGTAGTATTTGCTACCCTTATCGCTCCTAGAGAACTTTGACAATAATATCAAACAAGTGATATATGATCTTGGAAAATACATGAGGTAAGTAGTAATATTTGTTCAATATATCAAACAATAATATCAAATAAGTAATATATTGTAAAGTCTCGTATTTATATATTTTTGTGTCTTGAATCCCTTGTAGGTGGTTGTCATCTAAGAAATCCATAAAGAAGATATAAAATATTGGAAGAAATTTTTTTTTCGACTAATGTGTGAAATGAAAAAGTGTTTACCTTCAATTTTTTTCAATGCACAAGAACACTACCTCATACACCAAGTTGAGGAGGTTGAATTGTGTGGACCTATACAAGCTAGGTCAATGTGGATGGTTGACAAACACTTGAATTTTTTTAAGGATTTGGTACAACAAAGAGCACATCCTGAGGGTTCTATGGTTGATGGATATATGGTATACCAGATGATGGTGTATGTTACTTAATATCTTCCTAATCTTGTAACAAAGACCCATATAGATTTCATTTGGGATCTCGACTCCATTAAAAAATTCAAAGGGGAGTACTTGGTGGAAAACGGTAGATTTAGGAAACTAAAAGGTAATAAATTATGAGATGTTATTGTAGTTAATTAATTATTAATCTTTAAAATAAATCTATTGTAACTCATCTATTTACTTTTGTACAGTTGTTAAAGAGTGGGATGCAATACATTTATTTATTGTAAACAATCAAGATTGGATGACGGTATAGATTGAACGATGTCAACATTATGGTCATAGATTAAAATGGAAATCTGTGTCTTCTTTGGTTATACAAGCTCATCGTAATGGAGATCCCAATGTTACACAAAAGGAAATAGATTTAGCATATGGTTTAAGAGATCACCAGGCACTTATAAATTTGTTAATCAACCGCATGTTTTTCAACTCGTGATATAATAATTTATACATGTTTGACATTATTGTAAGTGAAACACCACAAGGCTATGTTATGTAATGGTTATAAATTTTGCATCAAAATTTTGGATGACATGAAGAGAACTTATGATTCTGGGATAAGTGCAGTCTTCCAGGTGACTAATATTTCATCTAGAAATGACTTACATCCTCAAGAGTCACAAAATTGATAGTATGGTATTTTGGTTGATATAATTGACTGTGACTTTAATTCCTTCAAATTAGTTCTCTTCATCATGAAATGGTACAAACTAAAAATCAATCAAAATGATCCTGATAGAACTATTATTGAACGTGATAATGGATTTTCAATGATTAATACAAGGTTGTTTGAGCTAGTTGGGGAAGAGCCCTATGTTCTTCCAAGCAATGTGAGCATGTATTTTACTCAGAGGTTTCACATAAATTGGTTTGGTCATTTTTTGTTAAACATGATCCAAGAGGAAGGCCGATAAAGTATAATGTGATGGAAGAAGAAGATACCAAGGAAGAGGAAGAAGTGGAAGATGATGATCATGATATAAAGTTAATTGAAGAAGAATATGAATAAGAAGACGACGATGATGTTGCTACTGATCATGATGATGATGAGGAGGATGATGAAGATAATGATGATGATGATGATGATGATGATGATGATCTTGATGATGAGATGGATGAAGAAGAATATCAATGACATGAATGAAATGTACAATTATGCCAGATGTTTGGCATGTTTTAATGATTATTTTGGGTTGAAATCTGCACTTTTTCTGCTAATATTCTTAGGATTTCATATTAATGAAATTTTTGGTTTTAGCATGAATATCTAACTACTCTTATTCACCTTGTTTTATATGTCCTAGTTATATCTTTGATCTTTTGTTAAGAGAAATTTCATTCTAAAAGAGTGTATTTAATCTCTATATGCTTAAACAACCTCACTAGTTAAGACTGTTCTCATTTCTAGTGGGCATGACAAGAATCAAATCACTTGAAAGACACCAGTATTTAGACATGCACAAATTAATGACGTGATTAATAAAATTACCTTTCTTTATCATTTTCTAGGGTATTTTTGTATATCAATGCATTTAATCTAAATACTATCTTATGAGATTTTCTTGTGATAATTTTCTATTTCCTTGCACATCAATGATGTTAAATCATAAGGGATTCTATTTGTTCCCTACAATGGAGTGAGCCAATTCTGAAAGTTTAAATAGATAATTTTAAAAATGTATAATGTCCTTCACAAGATGTAATAAAAACACTGGCAAGGCACGAGAACTGTTTGACGAAATGCCACAATAGTGGTGTCTCATGCAATGTTGAGATGTTCAGTTATATGCAATGCTGAGATATTAAAAATATTGTAGGATAAATAGATATTTTTAACAACGTATAATGTCCTTCACAAGATGTAATAAAAACTATGGAGTGAACTATGTTTGTCTGATTATATAACTATTATCTTTTGCCAGGTATCCCACATAGTCTCATGGATTGTCAGGTATAAGTCAATACACCCCATAAAGATTAATGTCTTTTACCATTTGTAAAATATCTCTATGATTGCCACCTGTCTCTCTCATTTCATGAAGTGCAGGTACCACTGAATAGGTATCTGTCATATTTGTCTTCCTCGAGCGAGGAAAATGTAGGAATGGAAGAAGAAAGTGAGACATTTAGTATGTCTAAATCAAGGAGATCGACTTGAGGTCAAAAGATCAGAAAGAAACATGGAATTTTTCCTTGCTCAAGGGGGGTCCCATTCTTATGATGATGAGAGAAAAGGAGACTCTGAGGTGCCCTTTAGGTACAAACATCTACAGAAAAGATGGGTCCCTGATGAACTTCCTTCAATAAACACTGATTTTTGTGTTAGAGAGAGGATATATCGCATAGCATCATCTTCATTACATGGTTTGTGTAATACCCTCACCTATGATGATACTTGGACTTTCTGATTTGGACATTCTATTATGATGGTTAGAACTGTACATTTACATTTATATTTTGTGGATGATGATATGTTTATTGAATGATTGTTATGCTCATTTATGGTTGTCATTTATATGTTTATGAGAATAGAAAATCATTTATTTATTTTTATATGTTTTATGGATCTAACCCAAGGATTTGAATCTAACCATTATCATGATGTTTTATGTTTCATGAATATGTGTCTGATGTGTTTTCATGACTTAGGATGAAGTCGTAGTTACTCACTTAGTTGAGGTCCACATGATGTATCGATCCTAATCATTTGCTTGTATATATCTGATTTGTATGTATATCCATATGTATCCATGTATCTCTTCTTGGTGATGTAGGAGTGCAGGTACCGAGTATCGTCTCCACCTGGTTTCACAAGTCTGAGTGATCCCTCAAAATCTTTGATTGTTGTTATTGTTAAAGAGATATCACCAGGTTCCACAGGAAGAAACTCTACCTCTGATCCTTTTATCCTTAGGTGGGGAGTTCCCGAGTCAGTCCCTTGTGTGGATGTATTATGTGATCTCTCGGTTTATTGGTTTTGTGGATCTTATGGCTAGTTTCTTGTCTTTTGCATTCGTTGAGAATGAGGTTTTGAGTATGGTAGTTTTAACTGTCTTCATGGTATGTTCAATTTTGTTAGTAGATTATTGATGTGAGTTATTGTTCATTTGAGGGTATGATTTAGTAATTTATCTTTAGTAGTAGCTACTATTATACTAGCATATCTCGTTAGGAACGAGTTGGTATGTTATTAAATCATGTGATTTTAATATCAATAATAATAAATAATTTTATGGTATTATTTTATAATACTCATAATAACAAAGTGTCTATGGAAATATCAATAATAAATGTTTTAAATAATAGTGGTAAAATCTAACTTATGTTAGTAGCTACCTAATATATATTTTAGAATGTGGATTAGTGTATGAATAAATAATATGTTTTATAATAATGTTATTCTTAATATTTAATATTTGTAATAATGTGTCTTACTATGGTATATGTACCATAAGCATATGGGTGCACACACACACACACACACACACATATATAATTATTGTGAGAAGGAAAAAATTATTTTAGATAAATATAAATCTATGTTATTCTCAAAAATGGTAAAATGATTAGTAAATTCTATTACCATAGGTAAATAAATTAGTAAATTATTCTTAAGGTTAAAATTCTCTATTGTGTCATCCTCAAATTTAGGAGACATGGATTATAGATTTATTTAAAATTTAATTATCCCTTTACGGGAATGGTTTTACAAACCGTATCATTAACGGATACCGGTGGATAGTTGCATCGGTTGGCATACCTATGCAACTACTCCCCAATCTATTTAGAGGAAAGACTTTCTTGTGTGTGGGGGTCGGAGAGGAAATTTTATTTGGAGGAGAGGCTTTATCTTTGATAGGATATTTCTATAGTTTAGAGAAGAGAAATAATTGATTTTTCTCTGAGAAGGGGTGTACGAGATTTCTTCCAAAAGGAGTTGGAGCTTTCCTGTAGGAGGAATTTGAAGGAGTGCTGGAAGAGATTTAGAAGCTTGATTTCTTCTTCATCAACTGATCTTCATAGGACTCCAGGTTGGAATCCATCCTAGGAAATAAATCTCTTTTATAGTATGAATGTTGTTTTTAGATTTGTTTGAATGTTTCTATATTTTGTATTATTATTGCCAAATGTTTGTGCACTATTGTATTATTATTGTATTGTGTATTATTATTGCAGAATGTTGATATATTAATGTATTATTGTAGAAGGTTGATACATTAATGTATTATGTAATAATGTATTATTGTAGAAGGTTGATACATTAATGTATTTTATAATAATGTATTATTACATAATGTTGATACATTATTGTATTATTGCTGATCATGTATACATTATTGTATTATTTGTGTCAGCTATTTATATATGTAAGATAATCTGAAGTTAGTATTGTTTAATTTTCTACCGTGAAACAATTTCTGTCATTTGTTTTGATCTCTGGCATTTGGCCAAGTTGATTGTTAGTATCTGTGTCATTTTCCCATGTTTAGATGCCACATTTCTATTAGGGTTGCTTACATTTAGCTTTCTGTTATCTAGCAATATGTGCAGTATATGTATTTTATATTCTATCATTTCTATTCTGATCAAACCCGAGTTATAGTTGTAGTGTTCAGATTAAGGTTTATGGAATCCCGGAACAGAATTAGTATTGTTTATTTTATTTGCTATCATATTTTAGGAAGCCAAGAATTAGTATTGTTTATTTCATTTTTGAATTAGTTTTGTTCAGCCATGAATTAGTATTATTTATTTTGTTTGTGAATTAATATTGTTTATTTCGTTTATACAAGTATAACATTAAAGTATAAGTCTGATATACTTTAAGTTATACTTGTATAAAGGAATTAGGTACCTTTTTAGATGATTGGAATAGGTTTTAGATTCCTAGGAGTTAAGTTGCAACTTCTAGATTTTAGATTTTTTTTTAAAAATCAGACTTAGTTAAATTTTAGGCACGTGTGATTTTTCAGAACATTGTGTTTTTGCATGCGAAATTTTGTGTTAACTTTAATAATGTTCATCACTCATTAGTGATGGTTATATCTAATGTATTTAGCTCCTTTAATAGGGTTAGGATGTGTGTACGAAGTAGGATTAGGGTTTAGGATTGTCTAGGAAGATCAGGACCTTCTAGGCCTCCCTAAACGTTCCTAATTTTCCTAAACATCCCTAAAATATCTTATTAGTTTCAATGTGTTTATAATGTGTTTTTACTACATGTATGATGTATTTTTGATGTGTGGGTTAAGGGTAGAAAACCTAAGAACACTAAGTGAGTGGCTCTCAGTGCGAGGCCGGTGCCCTAAGTGGCTAGAACTAGGATAACCGACTGAAGAGTTATTTAATAAGTGAAAATTTAATTAAACTTTTGGGAATGGGTTCAAACACTAAAATGATTAATAGATACCTTGTCCATGCCAGTAGTGCTATTAAAGGCTATGGATGGGAGTGGGAGAAGGTGCCTATGCGTAGGTACGATCGAATGGTGCTTGTCTGTATGAAAGGCATTCGGTTCCGCATTTGCCTACTTGGGGGCCAGGGCTCGAAGAGGCTAGTACCAAGAAAACCCAAGGGGTGAGGGCTATGTGATGAAACTCACTTAGGCTGTTGCTTAGAGTTTCTACCAAGCCTTATAACCTTTGGGAAAAAGATTTATACTTTGATCTTTTTTTCATTTGCTTTTTGGGAAAGGTTACCCAACCCTAGGTATGGCCTAGCTATTCCTTCTTTGTGGACCTTGGTGTTTATCTCCTATCATAGGGGAGTGGGCCTTTTAGGTATCCACGTGGTTGGGTGGTAAATATTTTTATCAAGGTACCTTTTGTGTATGCATGCTTATGGATTTGTGCTTGCATAGTGTTTCGATTTTGAAGACTTGTACTTATCTTTCATGATGTAAAATTATTGTTACCTCCCAAGAGGAGATGAATGTAATGTAACTATTAATGTATTTCAAATGATGTAATTGGAATGGGTAGACTTAGGAGAAAGGAAAAAGGATATCACAAACTTTATGTATATGATGTGTGTTGAAAAGAAAAAGATTTTGTAACATTCCAAGTTAAGTAGTATGTTTTTCATTATTGTTGATTAATTGAAAAGCTATTGAAAATCAAATGTAATAATTGTAATGTATCAAATGATTTAGATGATTCTATTTGCTTTAAAATTTCTATTGTTCATAAAGGGTACTTAGGAAAATAGATGGATTTAAATGGAAAATTGAATTGAAAGTACTTTGAGTTTGTTTGTAAAGAATCTTCAAATGATATGATGTAGTTTTCTTTAAGAAGTAAATATTGTTGTTAGTATACTTACAGGACTTAAATGAATTATTCATAAAATAGTAGGGAACCTTGGGAGGAATCTAAGTTTAATTTTTGTTCACATAATTCTTTTAAAAGTTAAAATTTTTTCATGAATCATTACTTAGGTTTTCTTTTACAAAGAGAATCTTTGTTCTCTTCCCCAGTTCCCTTGCGGGGCATGACATCTTTGGTATTAGAGCACTAAGTTGCCACACTGGGGCCCAGGGATTTTGGTCCATGCTTCTTAAAACTTGTTATTCATTTAAGGAAATACTTAAACACTAGAATTGGACTAGGACCCTTAAAACTTATCCTTCTCCTTACTTGTTCAGGATGCCTCTGGTGACCCATGGTAGAAAGGGAGGTGCCTGAAACACTCCTCCTAGATCTCATCAAGAAAGTTCTCAAGAAGAAGAACATTTTGAGAGAGAAGAAAGGGGGAACCAATCTAATAACCACTCAAGAGGTTTTTAGGGGGCTCAAGTAATAGAATTATTACAACAGATTCTACAGAGGTTAGAGGTAGGGAAAGATAGAGGTCACCATGGGGAGACTTAGTCTCACCATGAAGAAAGGGAAATGATTCCTAGGAGGAGAGATCAGGTAGTGGAAGAAGATGCTCTACGTGCTTCTCACATGAGAGACCTCCTTAGGACTAAGACTAACCCCTTTAAGGGAACTCAAGGTGGATCTACTGTTGAAACTTGGTTACTAGACTTAGAAAGGCTTTTCTCCATGCATCCTTATAGCAGCAATACCAAAGCCTAATTTTTAGTCATTCACCTTAGAGACTTTGCATCCACTTGGTGGGAAATAGAGAAAGAGAAACTTCACATAGATATTACCACTCTTTCATGGGAACTATTCCTAGAACTCTTTCGAGCCATATTTATTTCTGATCACTAGAGGTGGGAAAGAGTCGAAGAGTTTCACAACTTAAGGTAGCTAAACATGTCAGTTGATGACTATGAGTGGAAGTTCTTTGAACTCAAGCCATACTCAAGATATAAGGATGATGAACCCATGCTAACTCAACACTTCCTTAGAGGACTCAACGGTCACTTGGCTGGTAGCGTACGAATGTTTGAACCTCAGATAGTTAATGATGCAATCATCAAGGCTCATCTAGTGGAACAAAATATAGCCTTGGGGTTAGGAGGTCAGATAGGTAGCCAAGGGGGTAATGCCTTTTAGGATGAATTGGGTTTGAAAGGGAATCTATCTCAAGGAACACCTGGATCTAAAAACTATCCTCCTAAAGGGAGTTAGAACCACTAGAAAATGAAGTTTTACAACAAAAACATCAATTACAATGGAAACAATAATAAAAATGGGGGTTCTCAATCCAACAATCCTCGCAACTAGTAGCGTGCAAAGAGATACCTGAACCCTTAGCCAGCTTCGAGTATGCCTCAGAACTCTAGTTGAGGTAGCTATTAGCAGTCCAGTGCACCTTTCGCAGGAAGGAATTTTGTTAAGAACATCAAATGTTACTCTTGTGGTCAACATGGGCACATTGTAGTTAATTTCCCTCAGAAATCTACCCCAGTAGCTAGCTATAGACAGGCCTCTTCAAAACCAATAGTAGGTAATGCAGGTAGAACTCACTGAGTATTTGACACCTTAGACCACAGACAAGCCAATCATCAGGGAGCAGTCATTGAAACCCCAAGTTTGTTAAGGGGTATCTCTACCACCATACTATTTGATTCAGGAGCAACAAATTCTTTTATTTCACCTTCTTTAGTAGAGCAATGTGGGATGAAGGCAGTAATGTAGGAAGATAGGTGGTAGGTTGAGCTAGTCTCCAAAGCATGAATAACCTCTGACTCTTGTGTCCAGAGTTGCAAGTTAGACCTTGGACCTTTTTCCACCTTAGTAGATCTCTGAGTAATTCCTCTAGGCTCGTATAGAGTAGTTTTGGGTATGGATTGGTTGGATGCTCACAAGGCCACTTTGGATTGTAGAAACAAAAGCATTCAGTGTTTAGATGACTTAGGAGAACCTAAGAAGATTGTTGGGGTGCAACCACCCATCTCTCTCTGCATGATTTTTGTGATGCAACTCAAGAAGTGCATGCGCAAAGGATGCCAATTATTTGCAGTCTTAGTAGAGGACTTGGACCAAGGAGAAAGTAGGGAGGTATCATGAGATCATCCCCTATTACAGGAGTACTTGGATTTTTTCCCAAAGAAATTTCAAGAATGCCACCCAAAAGGGACATAGACTTCCGAATTAAGTTGGTTCCAGGAGTAGAACTAATCTCCAAAGATCTGTACCATATGACCACACAAGAACTTGAGGAACTCAAGCTTCAATTGGAAGGGCTCTTGGAAAAAGGATTTATCAGACCTAGTGTGTCACCATGGGGTGCACCAGTGATATTTGTGAAGAAGAAAGATGGCTCTCTTTGATTGTGTATTGACTATCATCAACTCAACAAAGTCACAATCAAGAATCGGTATCCCTTACCTTGCATTGACGATCTATTTCATCAAATGAAAGGGGAAAAAATATTTTCAAAAATTGATCTCAAGTCAGGATACCATCAACTTAGAATTTGGGAAGCTGATATTCATCGAACAGCTTTCCGTACTAGGTATGGTCACTATGAGTTTACAGTGGTACCATTTGGGTTAACGAATGCACCTTCTATATTCATGAGCTTAATGAATGGGGTTTTCAAAACCTACTTGGATAAATTTGTGATAGTATTCTTAGATGATATCTTAGTGTTCTCTAAAACTCTTGAAGAACATGAGGTTCATCTTCGCCAAGTATTGCAGTGCCATAGAGAAAATCAACTTTATGCCAATGCAGAAAAGTGTGAATTCTTTCAGATAGAGGTTAAGTATCTTGGACACGTCATATCAAGAAATGGCATCACTATTGTTCCAGCCAAAATTCAAGCCAGTGGAGTGGCCAACTCCGACTAATGTCCCTGAAGTTCACAATTTTATGGGACTAGCTAGGTATTACAGACGGTTTGTCAGAGAGTTCTCTCGAATAGCTCATCCCATTACTTCCTTGCAAAGGAAAGGTAAGAAGTTTGTTTGGTCAGAAAAATGTGAGGCTGCTTTCCAATGTTTGAAGGAAAGATTAACTAATGCTCCAATCTTGGTGGTTCCTGAACCATTAGGAAAATTTGTAGTTGGCACAGGTGCCTCACTAGAAGGGATTGGGGCAGTTCTTATGCAAGAGGGAAAAGTTGTTTCTTATGAGTCTAGGAAACTTAAAGATCATGAGCTCAACTATCCCACCCATGATCTAGAACTTGCAATAGTAGTTCACACCTTAGTAAAATGGAGCCACTTTCTATTGGGTCACAAGTTTGAACTCCAAATAGATCATCAAAGCCTTTAGTACATCTTCTCTCAACCTAACCTCAATGCTAGACAACATAGGTGGATGGAATTCTTATGTGAATATGATTTCGAGGTTAAGTACATCCAAGGGAAGATGAATGTGGTGGCAGATGCTTTGAGCAGGCACAAACATGTTTTATCATCACTATCCTTAAGCATGGATTTGGAGAAAAGAATCAGGGAGGCTCTCACTTCTGACTCTTGGTTTCAGGAAGTTAAGGCAGAAATAGAGTTAGGAAGACCCTTGGAAGGTTGCTTCTTAGGATATTCCTTAGATACCCTTTGGTTGTTGTGACAACAAAATAGAATCTATGTTCCCATGGTAGGAGATCTCTGTGTGCTTATCCTTTCAGAAAGCCACAAGGCTCCCTATTCAGCACATCCTGGGGTGAAGAAAATGTATGCTGACCTATGCTAGTTGTACTATTGGTCAGGAATGAAGAGAGATATTGCAGACTATGTAGCTAGATGTTTGGAATGTCAGAGAGTGAAAGTAGAGCATCAACATCCCGCTGGTCTTTTGCAACCTCACCTAGTACCAGAATGGAAATGGGATATTATTTCCATGGATTTTATCGTGGGACTTCTAGTTACTCCTAGGAGACATGACACTATCATGGTAATAGTTGATAGACTCACCAAGGTAGACCATTTTTCTCCCATGCAGTCCTCCTACTCAGTAGCTTCAGTAGCTAGAGTATTCATGAAGGACATTGTGAGACTCCATGGTATTCCTAGGAAAATCATATCTGATCATGATCTGGTATTCACATCGGCTCTTTGGACTTCACTCTAGCACACTTTAGGGACTCAGCTCAACTTCAGTTCAGCCTATCACCCCAAGACAGATGGGCAAATAGAGTGAGTCAATCAGGTTCTTGAGGACATGCTTAGAATGTATGTTATGGATAGACAGACCCATTGGGAAGAGTATCTATATTTGGTGGAGTTTTCTTATAATAATGGTTATCACAGTTCCATAGGTATGTCCCCTTTTTAGGCTTTGTATGGCCATCCATGCCACACTCCCTTAAGTTGGGACCGATTGGAGGGCAGGATACTTCTAGGCCCTGAGATGTTATAGGATATGGAACAGCAGGTCAAGCGCATCAGAGAGCATATTTTGATAGCTCAAGATAGCTAGAAGAAGTATGCCAATGCTCATAGGACTGATGTACACTTCTCTCTTGGTGATAGAGTCTTTTTGAGGGTGCGTCCACAAAAGAGTCCAATCCATTATGGAAAAGGCTCCAAGTTGGTACCTTGATTTGTTGGCCCTTTTGAGGTCCTGGAGAGGATAGGACTAGTAGCTTATTGGCTTGCCTTGCCACCCAGCCTAACTTGTATTCATGATGTATTTCATGTTTCAGTTCTTAGAAAGTATATTCTTGATGTGACTCACGTTTTGGATTGGAATGCATTACAGGTAGCAGACGGGAAGCTAGCTTTAGAGCTAGTATGCATTTTGCAGTAGCGGACACTGACCCTTAGGGGTCACACCATAGAGCAGGCAAGGGTCCAATGGGACCCCAATGATGATTCTTCTACCACATGGGAAGATGCTGCTAGACTTAGAGACACTTATCCATATTTATTTGTAGGCTTCCAGGAGTAAGCCTAACTCTAGGGGGGGAGGATGTAATACCCTCTCCTATGATGATATTTGGACTTTCTGATTTGGACATTCTATTATGATGGTTAGAACTATACATTTACATTTATGTTTTGTGGATGATGATATGTTTATTGGATGATTGATATGCTCATTTATGGTTATCATTTATATGTTTATGAGAATAGAAAATCATCTATTTTTTTATATGTTTTATGGATCTAACCCAAGGATTTGAATCTAACCATTATCATGATGTTTTATGTTTCATGAATATGTGTCTGATGTGTTTTCATGACTCAGGAAGAAGTTGTAGTTACTCACTTAGTTGAGGTCCACATGATGTATCGATCCCGATCATCTGCTTGCATATATCTGATTTGTATGTATATCCATATGTATCCATGTATCTCTTCTTGGTGATGTAGGAGCGCAGGTACCGGGTATAGTCTCTACCTGGCTTCATAGGTCTGAGTGATCCCTCAAAATCCTTGATTGTTTTTGTTGTTACAGAGATATCACCAAGTTCCACAAGAAGAAACTCTACCTCTGATCCTTTTATCCTTAAGTAGGGAGTTCCCAAGTCAGTCCCTTGTGTGGATGTATTGTGTGATCTCTCAGTTTATTGGTTTTGTGGATCTTGTGGCTAGTTTCTTGTCTTTTGCATTCGTTGAGAATGAGGTTTTGAGTATGGTAGTTTTAATTGTCTTCATGGTATGTTCAATTTTGTTAGTAGATTATTGATGTGAGTTATTATTCATTTGAGGGTATGATTTAGTAATTTATCTTTAGTAGTAGCTACTATTATACTAGTATATCTCGTTAGGAATGAGTTGGTATGTGATTAAATTATGTGATTTTAATATCAATAATAATAAATAATTTTATGGTATTATTTTATAATACTCATAATAACAAAGTGTCTATGGCAATATTAATAATAAATATTTTAAATAATCATGGTAAAATCTAACTTATGTTAGTAGCTACCTAATATATATTTTAGAATGTGGATTAGTGTATGAATAAATAATATGTTTTATAATAATGTTATTCTTAATATTTAATATTTGTAATAATGTGTCTTACTATGGTATATGTACCATAAGCATATGGGTGCACACATGTGCCTATGAACACACACACACACACACACATATTATTATATAATTATTGTGACAAGGAAAAAATTATTTTAGATAAATATAAATCTATGTTATTCTCAAAAATGGTAAAAGGATTAGTAAATTCCATTACCATAGCTAAATAAATTAGTAAATTATTGTTAAGGTTAAAATTCTCTATTGTGTCATCCTCAAATTTAAGAGACATAGATTATAGTTTTATTTAAAATTTAATTATCCCTTTACGGGAATGGTTTTACAAACCGTATCATTAATGGATACCGGTGGATAGTTGCATCGGTTGGAATACCTATGCAACTACTCCCTAATCTATTTAGAGGAAAGACTTTCCTATGTGTGGGGATCAGAGAGGAAATTTTATTTGGAGGAGAGGCTTTATCTTTGATAGGATATTTCTATAGTTTAGAGAAGAGAAAGAATTGATTTTTCTCTGAGAAGGGGTGTATGAGATTTCTTCTAGAAGGAGTTGGAGCTTGCCTATAGGAGGAATTTGAAGGAGTGCTGGAAGAGATTTAGAAGCTTGATTTCTTCTTCATCAACCGATCTTCGCAGGACTCCAGGTCGGAATCCATCCTGGGAAATAAATCTCTTTTATAGTATGAATGTTGTTTTTAGATTTGTTTGAATGTTTCTGTATTTTGTATTATTATTGTAGAATGTTTATGCACTATTGTATTATTATTGTATTGTGTATTATTATTGCATAATGTTGATATATTAATGTATTATGTAATAATGTATTATTGCAGAAGGTTGATACATTAATGTATTCTGTAATAATGTATTATTGTAGAATGTGACACATTATTGTATTATTGTTGATTATGTATACATTATTGTATTATTTGTGTCAGCCGTTTATATATGTAAGATAATTCAAAGTTAGTATTGTTTAATTTTCTATCGTGAAACAATTTTTGTCATTTGTTTTGATCTCTGGCATTTGTCGGAGTTGATTGTTAGTATTTGTGTCATTTTACCACGTTTAGATGTCGCATTTCTATTAGGGTTGTTTACATTTAGCTTTCTATCATCCAGCAATACATGCAGTATATGTATTTTATATTTTGTCATTTCTATTCTGATCAAACCTGAGTTATTGTTGTAGTGTTCGGATTAAGATATATGGAATCCCGGAACAAAATTAGTATTATTTATTTTATTTGCGGTCATATTTTAGGAAGCCAAGAATTAGTATTGTTTAGCTGTGAATTAGTATTGTTTATTTTTTTGTGAATTATTATTGTTTATTTTGTTTGTGAATTAGTATTGTTTGGTCGTGAATTAGTATTGTTTATTTTGTTTGTACAAGTATAACATTTAAGTATAAGTTTGATATACTTTAAGTTATACTTGTATAAAGGAATTAGGTACCTTTTCAGATGATTAGAATAGGTTTTAGATTCCTAGGAGTTAAGCTGCAACTTCTAGATTTTAGATTTAAAAAAAAAATCAGACTTAGTTAAATTTTAGGCACGTGTGATTTTTCAGAACATTATGTTTTTGCATGTGAAATTTTGTGTCAACTTTAATAATGTTCATTACTCATTAGTGATGGTTATATCCAATGTATTTAGCTGCTTTAATAGGGTTAGGATGTGTGTACAAAGTAGGATTAGGGTTTAGGATTGTCTAGGAAGATCAAGACCTTCTAGGCCTCCCTAAACGTTCCTAATTTTCGTAAACATCCCTAAAATATCTTATTAGTTTCTATTATTTGTTACAGTTCTCAATGTGTTTATAATGTGGTTTTACTACATGTATGATGTATTTTTGTTGTGTGGGTTAAGGGTAGAAAACCTAAGAACACTAAGTGAGTGGCTCTCAGTGTGGGGTCGGGGCCCTAAGTGGCTAGAACCAGGATAACCGACTAAAGAGTTATTTAATAAGTGAAAACTTAATTAAAATTTTGGGAATGGGTTCAAACACTAAAAAGATTAATAGATACCTCGCCCATGCTAGTAGTGCTAGTAAAGGCTATGGATGGGAGTGGGAGAAGGTGCCTATGCATAGGTATGATCGAATGGCGCTTGTCTGTATGAAAGGCATTCGGTTCCACATGTGCCTACTTGGGGGCCGGGGCCCAGAGAGGCTAGTACCAGGACAACCTAGGGGGTGAGGGCTATGCGATGACACTCACTTAGGCTATTTCTTAGAGTTTCTACCAAGCCTTAGAAGCTTTGGGAAAAAATTTATACTTTGATCTTCTTTTCATTTGCTTTTTGGGAAAGGTTACCCAACCCTAGGTATGGCCTAGCTATTCCTTCTTTATGGACCTTGGTGTTTATCTCCTATCATGGGGGAGTGGGCCTTTTAGGTATCCACGTGGTTGGGTGGTAAATATTTTTATCAAGGTACCTTTTGCGGATGCATGCTTTAGGATTTGTGCTTGCATAGTGTTCCAGTTTTGAAGACTTGTACTTATCTTTCATGATGTAAAATTGTTGTTACCTCCCAAGAGGAGATGAATGTAATGTAACTATTAATGTATTTCAAATGATGTAATTGGAATGGGTAGAATTAGGAGAAAGGAAAAGGGATATCACAAACTTTATGTATATGATGTGTGTTGAAAAGAAAAGGATTTTGTAACATTCCAAGTTAAGTAGTATGTTTTTCATTATTGTTGATTAATTGAAAAGCTATTGAAAATCAAATATAATAATTGTAATGTATCAAATGATTTAGATGATTCTATTTTCTTTAAAAGTTTTATTGTTCATAAAGGGTACTTAGGAAAATAGATGGATTTAAATGGAAAATTGAAATGAAAGTACTTTGAATTTGTTTGTAAAGAATCTTCAAATGATATGATGTAGTTTTCTTTAAGAAGTAAATCTTGTTGTTAGTATACTTATAGGACTTAAATGAATTATTCATAAAATAGTAGGGAACCTTGGGAGGAATCTAAGTTTAAGTTTTGTGCACATAATTCTTATAAAAGTAGAAAAATTTTCATGAATCATTACTTAGGTTTTTTCTTTTACAAAGAGAATCTTTGTTCTCTTCCCTGGTTCCCTTGTGGGGCATGATAGTTTGGGCCTATTTTCCATGGATGGTATAAATGTCTCTTACAAAAAAGTTGTCAAATTTATGGGGTATGTTGGACCTTGCTATGATTACAGTAGTTGAATGCATATTGTTAAATATAAAAAAATTATGTATAGGTATGTACTCGCAGAAAATTATATACAACAAAAAGTGAGTGAACAAAGTAAAACAATATTTATATACATTGACAGAAGGCCAAAAGCATCAGGGAATATTGTAGGTTTTATAAATAGTACACAACTTGTGTCAACTAAGAAGAAACCCAATTCCATATTTGAGGCACGCGAGGGAAATTGTGTATTTGTATGTGTGATCAAATCAATACGTGGAGGCAAAGAGATGCTTATCAATTACAATTTGAATCGCATAGATACAAAAAAAACCCACTATCATGGATGAGGTGGTATGCACTATGCACCATTTAAAATTGTTTAAAAATTAAAAAACTATCTCTTCTTTTAATTGAAGCATTCTGATAATTATCTATTATTCAATGTAACTTAGAATAAGAACACATGTGTTATAACATGTATCAATGATTTTTTTTGAAATATAGAGCTATAGTGTGGATCAACAATCACATGATACTCACGACGATGGTTCTCATGGGAATTCTTCTTCCCGATAGGTAAAACTCATTGTTGTTGTACAAATGCACATACAAGAAAAATGTTAATGCATATTTTTTGTTATGTTTATTCTTCACTACTATTTTGGATTGCTTTTAAATAAAGTGCTAATAATATTGTTCTCACAAACGAGTGTTGATCAGAAAAAAGGAAAGGAACAAGTAGTCCACAAGGAGCCGTAGGATGAGCAGGATCCATTCATTGTTGATTTTTCATCAGATGTTGATCCTGTGGTTGCACTGCAAAATGTCCTTCATGCAATTTTAAGAGATTTAACTCGATTGGCAAATATTCAACCTCAAAATCCTAAAATACTGATGAGAGAGGATGAGTTGGCTCAGCGTGTTTGGACTTATACAGTAAATATTAATGTAGTTTTTAGTTATAACAAAATCTCAATAATGGTTTTTATAGTATACTATTTTATTTATGTCATTAACTAAAATACATGTGTTATTTTTACAGAGGACGCAAAAAACATTAAAGGGCCATGTCGTAGATGCAGATACTTCAGGTGGTTCAAGTAGATCACATGTTCTATCCTCCACTTCTATTTTTCTCGAACAATATTTTTTTTTAATATCTCTAACAATCTTGTCCATGGTTGTCCATATTTTTTTATTCTCTAACAATCTTATTTTTCAGCACCTACTATTGATCCTATGTTGAGTATGCCTCTTGCTACAAGGATCAGAACCACAAAGGTATTGTTGCCTATAATTTCGGCAACACGTAGCATGGCCACAAATGTGATGGCAATGCCTATTAGTGGTAAGTAGATTCTTCTTTTTCTCTCTCATTTATCATGTTTTATTTCACTTGAACTATTCTTTCTTAGGGGGCATTTTGTAATATTGGATTCATTTGATGTAGGAGGCGATGCGAAAATTCCTAGATGTACTCATGTTAGATGTACGGGAACAATAGAGAATTGTGATCAATTGCTCGTGATCATTAAAGATGGACTTCCCATGAGAGTAGCCCAACTTCCAAGTACTTTAAAGATTGATCCTAATTTATTTTACTATACAATCTTATACTCATAATGTAATGCACTAACCCCTTGTGCAGTCCCTTGCAATAAATAATAATCCTATTATTATTTTGCAGGGAATAATCTATTTTATGAAAAACTTAATGATGAATGTTTGTGCATTTTTGGGCCAACCATACGCACATGGTATCATATTTTGATTTTATTGCTAGATCATGTTTCCTTTCATCTCTTTCTTCAAGTATATTAAAAGGTAGCTTCACTTCATTTATGAATCTAACAGTTTTTTTTCTTAAAAGGTGGCAATTACAAGATAAAGAGTTAAAGGATAAATTCATTGAATCTATGATAAAAATTTTTGGACCCAACGCCTTTTAAAGACTTAGGCTCCTTGAGAAAGCAGGCCAAAATTTGAAGTATATTAGGGACAACTACAGGACTCAAATAGAACACAACCCTTATTACGAGCGGCCCCCCTATGCTCCTATTAATGAGTGAGAGAATCTTAAAAGGGATGCACTTGAGAGACACGCAAGACATGGTGTACAAATAGTATCACTTGAGGAAAGAAGGTACGTGATAATCTTAATAATGAAATTATGTACTATTTACTCTTTGTACTTATGTGATCTAACATATTTCAAACATCACATAGGTTTCTTGACATATCAAAAGGAAACAGAAAAAATAAAACAAAGGTACAGGAAACACAAGCTCGACTCAGGTCCAGATATTCAAAAAATTTTGCACGAATTGTAAGTAATAGTAAATAAAAAAATTGTGTGCAAATATTTATAAATTGTAATTAATTTAGTTTTGATGGAACTCACTACAATAAAAATTTATGATACCAAGAAAAAATGTAGGGCTTGGAGTTCAAACAAAAGATTTCAGAAGAGGACAAGAAAGTAGGCTACAAACAAGGCTATACAGTCGTGGTTAAATGATTTTGATCAATGAGTGCGCAAGGTTCTTTTGGTGGATCTGTCAATAAGGTAAATAAGCCAATTCATTTTTAATTCAAGTTGAATACTTTACCAATTATTGTATTTGATGTTAAGTTTCAACATAAAGTGAATATATTTATTTTAAGTAAGGAAACAATGATTATATATTTGTTTAAAAATTTTAAGTGAATATATTTATATGTATTAAACTGAATGATTAACATTTCTCAGTATTTGTCTTGTATTTATATGTATATATTGTCGATAAATGCACTAATTATTTACATTGGAATGCAGCCTACTGATCTTGAAACACCATCTGAGCACGACAGAGGTGTCGATTCGAATGTGCATTGTAGTACTCAAGATATACATTTTCTATTTGAATTTTGATTATTAATTTATTAATACAAGTAAACATTTTAAATTGAATTTGGCGTAGTATTAAAAATTTAATTATAATGTGTTGGGATTAATAAAACATTTTATATTGCAGTTACAGGGGATGTAGAGGTTGTTCCTGATGAGTGTGTTGAGGTTCAAGCGGCCGGGCAAGAAGATGTGGTTGGAAAAGGTAAAGAGCATCACGTTTATGTTTTTTAAAGTACTAAAATGCTTGTAACAATTATGATAATATGTTTTTAAATTAATCCCAATTATGATAATATGTTTTTAATTTAACCCTTTTATTTGTTATTGCAAAGGACCCACCTTTGCAAAGGACAGTGAGATCACATGCATGGGAAAGAAGAAATGACAATGCCAAGATGGATATGCCTCTGCAACAATATAGGGAAGCAGAAAAAAAGAAAAAGTCAAAAAAGAAATGATTCTCATTTATGCAACTTATTTGATAATGACTGATGTTTATGTCTTGATGTTTTAATATTATGTGTTAATGAATGTTATGATGTCTTAATGAATGCGAATGAGTCTTATGAATGCTAATGAATGTGTGTTAATGAATGCTAATTAATCTTATGTGTTAATGAATGTTGTGATAAATTCATGAATGTTACATTTTATTAATAGATGAATGAATGAATGGATTTTAGATGTTAATGGGGAGTTTAGAGTGATGTTAATGAGACCAATAATGGTCATTTAAATATGTTTTTCTTATGTTTTGGATTGTATGTGAATCCTTCTATAAAGGATCAAAGAATTGTAAGCCTTAATGGCATTTGGGGGATAAAGTTTACCTTGGGGGTCATTTGTGGATCCTAAGGTTGATGAAGGGTTTAATGACCTATAAAATTCCATAATTTTTGTAATGTGGCCAATAGATCTTTTTAAAGTTTCCAAGAGCACTAAAAGTGGCTAAATGATGTAATTGCCTAAAATTGGCAAAATAGGCCTAAAAGGCTCATGTATGGGGTTTAAGAGTGATTTAAGGGTTTTGAGTGTTAGGATAGAGTCATAATATATTTTTGAAAAGTTTAATACAATGCAAAAAGTTAAGGAGTGGTCGAATTGATAGCCATGTTGTCAACTAGACAACAATATTAAACAAAAACTAATTGCAAATAGTCATAACTAACTGTAACCAGTTAAAGGAAGTTGCAAACTGGTTGGGAAATGATATTTGGGTAGTGTAGGTGTGATTTTGATAAAAAGGGAGTGTAGGGGAGATATCATCACAAGTTCATTTGTTGTGGGGTCTAGCTACTATTAATTCTTGGTCAAATCTGCATGTTTCTCACCTGTGCATATACCTTCTTTGGTCAACTCTTATATGCACAAGTGAAGGATGATCAACTCCAATCTCCTATTTTTATCTATATGTTATCAAAGTAGTTCCATTGAGAATCTTGTCTACTTGAGACATTTCAATTGTTAAAGAAATTGGCATTTCAATTTTTATTCATTGGTTGTGTGATTAGAGAATACTTTGCATGATTGCATTCCCCAAATCATTAGTGCAAGAATTTTGAACATATCTAAATGGAATACTTTGTTCCTGACATACTTAAATGGAATACACCAAGAAGTACCAAATGATGAATGCTCAATTGTTTTAATGGAAAAGCATCAAAACCATCCATTTCTAGAACTTGATTTTCTATAGTCGTAATGATTTTTCTATAGTCCTAATGATTTTCAATATTGTTGACAAAGCGTGTTTATTTTTTTGATTATTTGATTGATCCTCTCACCTTTCCTTACTTTGTAAATTCCATTGTCCCAATAAAGTTTTACAGTATTTTTATTTTCCATTAGAGCCACTTCATATGCATAGGTGATGAACATGCAAATTTACCTAAGCACTACTGGGAGTTGACCCAACAACAAATGTACTATTGTGAAAATCATCACAAGTCCATTTGCTGCTGGGTCTAGTTCCCAGTAATGCTTGGTCAAATTTGCATGTTTTTCACTTGTTCATATACCAAATGATGAATTCTCAATTTTTGTAATGGCAAAGCATCAGAATCATCCATTTTTGAAAACTTGATTTTCTATAGTCTTAATCATTTTTCTCATTTCTTGTCTTTTGTCACTTTTTGATTTCATATGGTTGTGCTTGGTGACTGGATTTTGAATATTGTTGACAAAGCGTGTTTCTTTTTTTTATTGTAGGGTTCCACATTGTTTGTTTCTCTTGATAAATTAGGCCTTGAATTTGAATTTGTGTTCACTGTTTTACTTCAGCTTGATATTTCATTCATTTTTCATATACATAGAAACTACACATGCTGATAAAAAAATGAGCTATTTGATTTAGGTTTACTATTCATAATTGTAAATGGTTAATATTTATGATGGTTCTCCTTGGTGTATTCCATTTAAAAATAATCATATTTCTATGACTATGATAAATGTCCCTTTGTGTTGAGAAAATCAAAGTTGAAATTAACTCGATTGGTAGAGATTCGACCTTAGACTCCTAAAATACAGATGAGAGAGGATGATTGATTCACTTGGTTTAGACTAATACATTAAGTATTACTGTAGTTTTTAATTATAAAAAAAGTTTAATAATGGTTTTAGATGTTAACTATGACAATCTCTTGGTTTCAAGAAATGCAGAAGGAGGCACCTAGTTAATATGCAATCTCAATTCATATGCATTGGATATTAGGTGGAGTTGAAAAATGCAATAGGTTTGCATTTTTTATAGAGGTATTTAATTAGGTATTTTAAGTTATAGAGCATCACGAACATCATAATTTTGACTCTTATAGGTGAGGGTAATGTCCTCAGCATGCAAGAAAATCAAGACTTTCAAAACATTCTTCTTGAAATGCCTTATGTGAGTGTTCAAACATTGCAATAAATTTCCAAAAATACTTTCAAAACATTCATAATATCCTTCAAAACATTCCAAAATATTTGCAAAACTTTTCAAAAGTTCCCTAAACATTCATTGGTCACAAACACCTTGATTCAAAACCATTGTGAACATGAAATTTTAGAACATTTGCCTTGAAGCCTTGTTCCAATCCTAGAGTAAGATTTTTCGTGATTAATCCTCATTTTGCATCCTCATATCATACTCATTTTTCAACCTTTGTATACATTGCATTATCTTTCCTTGCTTGGCATTTGCAATTTCAAGTCCTTGCATTAGGTTGTTCTCATTTTAGTCCTATTGCATTTTGCATTTAGAACCTTCAAAAGCTTTTGCAAAATCTCTCAAAAATCCAAATTTTAGAGTCTCTCCTTATGTTGTTGAAAAGAAGATCTCGACTTAGTCCCAATATCCCTTTTATCAAAAATTATCCTCTTGTCCTTTTGTCAAACTCCATCATTGTCATGTTGGATTTCACCTAGTCCCTTTTATCAAATTGTCTTTGTCCTTTTGATCCCTTTTAAAGTCAAGATCTCTATTAGATTTCCTAAGGTTATACCCTTAGATTTGTATTTTCCAAAGGTTTTGTCAAATTCCAAAAAACACAGTTTGCATAATTTGCATTTTCAAAGTCCAAATCCTAAGTTGAATTTTCATATCATTTCAAAAAACCTTCAAAATCCAAAATCAAGTTGCATTTTTCACAATCCTAAGTTGCATTTTCATATCCTTTCAAAAGCCCTTCAAAATCCAAAAACATTGTTGCATTTTGCATAATCATTCAAAACCCCAAAAATCCAAAAACATAGTTGCATTTTGCATAATCATTCCAAATCCTAAAAATCATTTTTTTTTTTTTGCATTTGCATATCTTCCTAAGTTGCATTTTCACATCATTTCAAAAAATCTTTACATACCTTAGGTTGCATTCCTAAGTTTTCAGAAACCCTAAAAATCTAAAAAAGTTTTGTATTTGCATATCTCCTAAGTTTCATTTTGCATTTAGGTCATCATGTCAATTAGGAAACAAGGTTCCTATCAATCCATTTACACACAAGCACACTTTGATCCTAGACAAGGATACCTTTTCAAATACAAGGTTGTGACCCAAATATCATGTACCTTTCTAGACAAGAGACCCAACAACCTTTTGACCCAAACACCATTTACCCCTCAAGACAAGGGATCCAAAAACCTCCTAGTACAAGAAAAATGATACTCTCACATGATCAATCACATCAATCTCATACACACTTGATTAATAAATTGATAGACAAATCAGAGGAAGAGATTAAGTTTGTGGAACAACAAATCCAAGTTGTTGAAAAGACTAGAAGAGATACAACCAAACTCTGTAAATGTTGCAAAGATGATTTGGGTGGAATTAACATTAAAGCTATCATTGAAAGATAAAAAATACCAATACTTTGTTTACAACTAGATGAAGCATAGGCCAAGCTCAATCAAACCCAATCCAATCACATTCAAGAGAAAAAAAAAATTCAACCAAGTCCCAAATCATGCTTAATTCAATCAAATCTCAAATCAAATGCCATGCCATCAAATTTCAAATCAATCATTCAACCAAGTTTTAAATCAAAGTTTTCAACTAGAGCATTGTGTAAATCAATGGGGACCTCCACCTAGTTATGATCCAATCTTTGTTCCAATGCAACCAAGTGTCCCTCAAACAATTTCACAACCTCTTGTGCCAATCATGCAAACAAGTCAAACATTACCAAGATCACAAACAAGTTTTCCTCCAAGAACATTTTATGTTAATGAACAACCTTTTATGTCATCAAATTAAACAAGTTTTTCTCAAACTAGCACAATTTTAAACATATCAAGCATGATCAATGATCAAATTTTTGTGGGACATATTCCACCAAAAAATTATTCAATTTCAAACATTAATGTGATCTCACAAACAAGATCAACCAAGAAGAATAAAAATTCCAAATCTAACTTTTTAAAAGATTTGCTTCAAAAATTGGGTTTTATATATGAAAATAATAATGCACCCATTTCTAGCAATAGACCATCCCAAAACAATAACATGGACGAAACCTATTTCCTTTCAAGAAAAATCCATGTCCCCTTCCATCCCTTTATCCCCTAAATTTTTACTCTTATAGGCAAGGGTAATGTCCTCAGCATGTAAGAAAATCAAGACTTTTTATTTGCTGGCTTGTTGAGGACATTCTCTTGCCCATAGCCTCCAAAGTTGTAATGTTCACGATGGTCTATATATTAAAAAAGTTATAGACCTATTAAAAAATGTAAACATGGTACATTTTTTCAGCTCCACCTATTATCCATGCATATTCTACGTAGCTACACGTGCATTCTCGATTCAGAGTTGGAAAATCTTATTTTGGATGCAAGGGAGAGAATCCAAACACATAAAGAACATGCACATAAACACGACAACTAAGAAACATAAATGTAGATATCACAATAGCTAAGAAACATAAATGTATATATCATGGTCACAATTGTTTGGAGACACAACATAATTGAATGGTATACCCAGATGATGCAACACAACCACTACTCCGGTTCCAAGTTGACACTGCGGGATCCAAAAACCATAGGTAAGGAATAAATTTAGAGAAAGGAGGGCCATAATGACCAAAATAATACAAGGTCCCTATATTATTTTGGTCGTTATGGCCCTCCTCCTCTTCTCTCTAAATTTATTCCTTATCTATGGTTTTTGGATCCTACAATGTCAACTTGGAATTGGAGTAGTGGTTGTGTTGCATCATCTGGGTATACCACTCAATTATGTTGTATCTCTAAAAAATTGTGACCATGATGCCTACATTTATGTTTCTTATTTTTTGTGTCCTAGGACCCCTTATGACCCTTTATGACCCTTTACGATCCCTAAGAATACATCTTAGAGGTCTTAAAGTGTTGTAAAGGGTCATAAGAGGCTCCTAGGAGGGGCCAAATGAGCTTCCACCTTCACATGGTTGGCCTTGTTAAGTAGAGAATGTTAAACTATTCTCGAAACAAAGAGAAGCTCAATATTTTAAGGTCTGACTCCATGCATGACAAATATATATATATATATATATATATATATATATATATATATTTAAAAATACAACATATCAGTTGCAATTGCGATGACATTCAGAGAACAACTGATGCCAAAGCACTACATGTGACGTCCAGCTATCAAAAATATCCAATAGCTGGATGTCACATGTATGACATATCTATCGTATATCCATCATAATTGAGACACTCATAATGTTTAACAGTGATAGGTTGACCATCCTAGCCAATGCATATTGCGACAGTCAATACTATTGCAATTGTGATAGTTTTCAAAGAATGACCAATGGCAAAGCACTACACGCAACATCCAGCTATTAGAAATATCTGACAACTGGACGTCGCATGCACTACATATCCATTGCATATTCATCGTAATTGTGACACCCATAATGTGTAATGATGGCATGTTGACCATCGTATCCAGTGCATATTGCGATGGTCAATACCATCACAATAACGATGGACATCCCAACCATTGGTGATTTTGACACCAAAAATACAACATCAATTTGTGTCACTTGATCGATAGGTTAGTGTCAGAATTGCAATGCCTAGCCTTCAGAAAAGGGACTCAAATGTACTAGTGTTAGAATATTATTCTAACACTAGTAAAATATAGTTTCACTATACATACATCAAGGAAATAAAATAGAAAAATTAAAATTTCCTCTATTCCAAATATGATCACATCTTAACATGGTATCAGAGATAGCATAAAGAAAAGATCTGATCAGATAGAATTTAGAGGAGAAACCTAACTACCATTAAAGGCTCTCTAAAACTATAGTTAAGAAAATGGTGACTGGAGCTAGATTCGAAGATAGAATAGAAGGTGCCACAAATTTCATATCATGGAAATTTAGAATAATGATGACACTAAGAGAAAATGACATGAACACATATGTGGAAAGGATTGTACCCATACTAGATGATAATGATAAGAAAACTCTACAAATCAAAAATAACAACCAAGCCATGAAGATTCTAGTAGACGTAGTAAAGGATCATATAGTTCCTATTATATCAAAATTAGATACTGCATATCAAATGTTCAAAACTATAGAAGACATGTACGAGATAAATAACACCATTAGGGCTCTTTTTCTTTAAAAAAACTGCATCGTGTCAAGGTGAACAAAGGTGAAACAATCATGTCTTACTTCATGAGGATTACAAAGATACATGATCAACTATCTACTATTGTTCATTATATTGATAATAAAAAAATTATCAAAGTTGGCTCTAAATGGTTTACCTACTTCTTTGGAAGCATTCATACAAGGGATAAGTGACAGACCCAAATTTCCTAAGTTCAATCTAGTAAAGACTGATTGAATTGAAGAAGAAGAAAGATTGATTGAAAGAGGAATTGACACAAACATTTCTAATTGATAAATTCAAGTCCTTAATGTAAATTCCCACAAGAAAGGAAAGAGAAACGACTTCAAACCAAAGAAAGGAAAGGACATCCATAACAATAATTCAAATAAAAGAAGAAGAGACATGTCTAGAGTTCAATGTTTCAGATGTGATAAATTCAGATATCTTGCTATAAAATGCCCAAACATGATCAGACATCAAGCCTCACTAGAAGAAGTAAGGATAAGGATGTTGAAAGACTTATATTTTATTCATCACTATTAAGTGAGATATCAAATTATAGAAATACCTGGGTCATTGATAGTGGATCCTCCTGACACATTACAAGATTTAGAGAACAAATGGTTAGTTTAGACGAAGGATAAAATGAAGAGGTTACCATTGGAGATAATTCATGCTACCTAGTAAAAGGAGTTGGAACTTGCACCATTCAAATCAAATTAGGTGTGTCTCTTCAATTAACTGGTGTTCTATTTGTACCAGGCATCAACCAAAATCTAGGTTCCATACCAACACTTGAAGATAAAGGGTATTATATTTCTTCCATGGATGAAAAGCTTCTAGCATGGCCTATGAAATCAAATATCAAGAAGGCACTTACCTTAGGAACTCGAGATGGGTTCCTCTATAAACTATTCACTTCTCCCTCTCAAGCCTTAATCCATGATTTATATTCTACTAATAAAATATGGAAGAGAAGGTTAGGACATCTTCACTTTCATACCCTATCTTCTATGATGAATATTGTAAATGGTATACCTAAATTAAAGCAAGATCATGAAGGGGTTTGCAAGAGTTGTGCTTTAGGAAAGAGCTCCAAGAGTTTTTTACATAATAGTGAGAGTAGATCTAAAAATATACTTGAACTTATCCATTATGACTTATGTGGACCAATGACTTAGCCTCACTAGGAGGATTTTTGTATTATGTTATCTTTGTTGATGACTACTCTAGGAAAAATTGGATTTAATTTTTCAAGTGTAAAGAATCAAATGAAGTTCTAACTAAATTTAAGGAATTCAAAGCCTTAGTTGAAAACATGTCTCGAAAAAGAATCAAAACCCTAATGTCTGATAATGGAGGAGAATATGTAGTACCTCACCCCTAGTCTAATTTTATAATGTTATGATTACTTTAGGATGATGGATTATATGTTAGGAAATCATTGATGCTTATGATGTTACTGAACCCATACTTGCATGTGTATGGTTGACGTGTGTGTTTTATACTTCTGTTTGATGTGCCTGATGTGGTTGAGGGATGGAGTCATAGTTACTTGCTTGCGAGATCCACACGATCGACCGATCCCCACCATTGTCTATTATATATTTGTATATGTATGTATATGCGGGTTTTATATGCAGGTTCATAGGTACCGGGCAACGTCTTCCCTGAATTGTCAGGATGAGCGTGCCCTATCACAATATCTCAAATGGTAAGAGAGGGGAGATAACACGGATCCAAAACCCTAACCCGAGCCTAATTGTCTTAGGATTGGACAAGTATCGGTCTGTCTACCCTATCCGAATTCGTCTGGTTGATAGGAATTCGTGGAACCCTTCTCCTGAGTTTGTTTTGTTTTATGTCGTTTTGATTTCAGTGATTTATTGCTTGTGGGTGATTTTATATGATTATTAATGTTATGATTATAGTTGAATTTAATGATTAATTATGCTCCTATGTTTAATTGGAAAATAATATTAAATTTATTTCCTATGTTTTTTTATGATTATTAATTAATTAAAAATCAAATATTAGGATATTTGGTTTTAATTAATTAATTATGTGAAAATAGGATTAATATTGTCCATTAGATTTTAAATTATTTAATTGCATGATTTAATGATGTTTGGATTATTTAATTATTTAATAATAACATGTGCTCTATTGAGTTTGAATGTTATTTGTTTGAAAAAGGTGACAACTTGTCTTTAAGGGTCTAAGTTGAGTTGTGCACAATTAAATATATGTTTAATTATTAATTAGAAATTTCTCTCAACTAAAGAGGGTGAGTTTGATTAGGAGTTGTATTGTGAGTCATCTAGGGATTGCATGAATGGTGGAGTTGAATCCCTAATAGGGGGAATTAGCATTCATTTTGAATTCAATTAGGTTGTTGGAGATTGGTGGAGAGCTTTTGGAGAATTTGGGATATTTTTTGTGTTCTTGAGCTTTTGTGTGTGTGCTTGAATTTCTGGGTGAAGATTGCTCGCATTTGGATTTGGGTTTTGCATGCATTGTGATTCAGATCTGCAGGATTGAGCTTTTCTATTGTCAAATCTGGGAGTTTCAACATTCTACAGGCATTCTATTTTAGTTTCTAGCATTGGAATTAAGGTAGGGGTTTGAGGAACCTTTCAGTGGATTCATCTATAGAATTTTTTCAGTAATTTACTATGCTTGAATTGATTTATAGATATAGATTTGTTTTTGTTTATGCTTTCAATTTGGGGGTTTAGAAAACTCATAGATTTTCTATTTCATATTTTTATATATACTTGGCATAGTAGGGTTATGTTGTCAAAATTTGGAGAGAAAATACATCCTAGAACTCTTAGAAAATGAAAAATTAATCTTGATATAGTTTGTACTATAGTATGGTTAAATTAAATTATTGGGTTGTTGACAAAAACCCAATTTGAGTGAAAATTCATCATTCTAGAAAAAATATTATCCTTTGTTAAAAAAAAAACACAGTCAAATTTTTTTTTTACCATAGTAGAACAATTTAATGGCTTACAAAGATAAAAATTACACTTGGAATCTATATTATTAATTAATGTTAAAGTAATCTTTGTCAAGGAACCCTCGAGAGTTGTAACCTATGTTGGTTTTTTACATTAACGTGAGTAAATGGTAATTGCTTCCACATTAATATTTGTCCTGTATGTTAACATAAAAAAAAAATTATTCTGCAAACTTAGATGCATGTTTAGGTTAAGTTCTCCTGGGTTCCCTAGCGGGGAATTACACTTGGTATTAGAGCACCGGGTTCTACACTGGGAACTCTGGGAAGTTGTATGCCCATTAGATGTCTAAACTGTTAAACTTGAAACCAAACATAGACATATAACCCTTTTGTGTTTTGATAACCATTAAACTACATCTAAACATTTATGCTTTGCTTTCTCTTTAATGTCTTTGAGATATCGCTTTGTCTGGTGATTGTGATAGGTGATTTGACTGCTTAGTGTGCATGGTTACTTTCTGTAATGTATCTAGGGTGAAATACCTTTGGATGTCATAAAGCAATTACTCCCTTCAGTGTGGCTACTACTAGTCACCTTGTTATGTGGATGTGTTATGATTGATGATTCATTTTTGGTTGATTGATAAATTATTCATGATGTGTATAGGCTAGTATTGAAATTTTGAACTTTATTATGATTGGATTAGTCACCTAACT
This sequence comes from Chamaecyparis obtusa, assembly GCA_027943335.1. NCBI lineage: Eukaryota > Viridiplantae > Streptophyta > Pinopsida > Cupressales > Cupressaceae > Chamaecyparis > Chamaecyparis obtusa. The sequence goes on from BSBK01000566.1 coordinate 368,549, forward strand.
CTCTTTTCATTATCTATTTTGTGACGCTAGTCACACTTAATTTATTGTTGAAGTGAAGATCTCCTATGATTTAATGTTGGACTTGTGATTTCCCCACTTGGGTTTTACCTTTTTGAATTTTATGGTGGCTACTCCGAATGTTTGATATTGTTGGCCTTGTTCTGTGATAAGTGTTGTTTCTATCATGTTTATCATAAATCCCTGATAGTATGTATAAGGGAGGACATTGCAGAGATGGTACCATATATGCTATGTGATATTAGAATCATTGTGTATCCTATATGTTTGCATAGGTGTTGCATTAACTGGATAGTTTTTCATGAACTTCTCAACTTATTATTTGTTATAAATATGAATGTGTTCTTTATGCAATCAATCCAAGATGTTCTCTATGATAATGTATGAATAAAGGTTTAGATCTATTATTTGAATTTATAATAAATGATTGATCAACGTGATATTTTCAGTTGTTCCTAAACTAGATATTATATTGTTCTTAATGATTGTATATTATATTCTTACTTTATGGCTTGTATTCAGATGTTATGTTTTTTTTTTAGTCAATGTTTCGTGGTTGGGGGATTCATATCCTCATCTATTATGGGCTTCCAGGAGTAAGCCTAATCCTAGGGGGTGTGGATGTAGTACCTCGCCCCTAGTCTAATTTTATAAATGTTATGATTACTTTAGGATGATGGATTATATATTAGGAAATCATTGATGCTTATGATGTTACTGACCCCATACTTGCATGTGTATGGTTGATGTGTTTTTTTTATACTTCTGTCTGACGTGTCTGATGTGGTTGAGGGACAAATTTGTAGTTACTTGCTTGCGAGATCCACACGATCGACTGATCCCCACCATTATCTGTTATATATTTGTATATGTATGTACATGCGGGTTTTGTATGCAGGTTCGTAGGTACCAGGAAACGTATTCCCTGAATTGTCAAGATGAGCATGCCCTATCACAATATCTCAAATGGTAAGAGAGGGGAGATAACATGGATCCAAAACCCTAACCCGAGCCTAATTGTCCTAGGATTGGACAAGTATCGGTCTATCTACCCTATCCGAATTCGTCTGGTTGACAGGAATTTGTGGAACCCTTCTCCTGAGTTTGTTTTGTTTTATGTCTTTTTGATTTCAGTGATTTATTGCTTGTGGGTGATTTTATATGATTATTAATGTTATGATTATAGTTGAATTTAATGATTAATTATGCTCCTATGTTTAATTGGAAAATAATATTAAATTTATTTCCTATGTTTCTATATGATTATTAATTAATTAAAAATCAAATATTAGGGTATTTGGTTTTAATTAATTAATTATGTGAAAATAGGATTAATATTGTCCATTAGATTTTAAATTATTTAATTGCATGATTTAATGATGTTTGGATTATTTAACTATTTAATAATAGATTTTAATAATAACATGTGCTTTATTGAGTTTGAATGTTATTTGTTTAAAAAAGGTGGCATCTTGTCTTTAAGGGTCTAGGTTGAGTTGTGCACAATTAAATATATTTTTAATTATTAATTAGCAATTTCTCTCAACTAAAGAGGGTGAGTTTGATTAGGAGTTGTATTGTGAGTCATCTAGGGATTGCATGAATGGTGGAGTTGAATCCCTAATAGGGGGCATTAGCATTCATTTTGAATTCAATCAGGTTGTTGGAGATTGGTGGAGAGCTTTTGGAGAATTTGGGATATTTTTTGTGTTCTTGAGCTTTTGTGTGTGTGCTTGAATTTCTGGGTGAAGATTGCTTGCATCTGGATTTGGGTTTTGCATGCACTGTGATTCAGATCTGTAGGATTGAGCTTTTCTTGTCAGGTCTAGGAGTTTCAACATTCTATAGGCATTCTATTTAAGTTTCTAGCATTGGAATTGAGATAGGGGTTTAAGGAACCTTTCAGTGGATTCATCTATAAAATTTTTCAGTAATTTACTATGCTTGATTTGATTTATAGATATAGATCTATTTTTGCTTATGATTTCAATTTGGGGGTTTAGAAAACTCATAGATTTTCTATTTCATATTTTTATATATACTTGGCATAGTAGGGTTATGCTGTCAAAATTTGGAGAGAAAATACATCCTAGAACTCCTAGAAAATGAAAAATTAATCTTGATATAATTTGTACTATAGTATGGTTAAATTAAATTATTGGGTTGTTGACAAAAACCCAATTTGAGTGAAAATTCATCATTCTAGAAAAAATATTATCCTCTGTTAAAAAAAAACATAATCAAAAAGAAAAATTACCACAGTAGAAAAATTTAATGGCTTACAAAGACAAAAATGACACTTGGAATCTATATTATTAATTAATGTTAAAGTAATCTTTGTCAAGGAACCCTCGAGAGTTGTAACCTATGTTGGTTGTTTACATTAATGTGAGTAAATGGTAATTACTTCCACATTAATGTTTGTCATGTATGTTAACTTTAAAAAAAAATTATTTTGCAAACTTAGATGCATGTTTAGGTTAAGTTCTCCTGGGTTCCCTGGCGGGGCATTACAAAATACATCTCTGAAAATTTTAAATAATTTTATAATTTGGTTGGGATTAAGAGGGAGTACATTGTTCCTTACAACTCTCAACAAAATAGGGTAGCTAAAAGGAAAAATAGAACCATAGTAGAAGTAGAAAAAGCTATGATGCATGCTCAAAACCTTCATACCTCATTTTGGGTTGAAGCCTCCAGTACAATTGTGTATATCCAAAATAGATGTCCTCACTCTATCCCAGACAATAAAACCCTTGAAGAAACCTTCATTGGGACTAAACCTGACATAATCCATCTTAGTATATTTGGTTGTCCTTTCTATATCCATATTCCTAAAGAGAATAGGACCAAATTAGAACCATCAGGGAAGAGTGGGATATTTGTTAGGTATAGTGAAACATCTAAAGCCTATACGATATACATACCTAGTCAAAACTTAATAGAGTTTAGCAGAGATGTAACCTTCCAAGATGACATTGCTTTTAATAGGTCTAAAGACATTATGGAAGTAGATGAAGAAAGAACTGAAGAAGATCTTGATCCCAAGCTTCAGAGGGAGACTCCTATATATAATGATAATTAACCATTGAACTCTACACTTGAAACCATAGATTCAACCATTAATCATAAGAGACCACTATGGGAAAGGAAAACAATTGAAGAAGAAGAGATTTATTGATGCAAATCTCTCCCCTATTTAGGAAACTCAAAAGTGGTGAGACCTTAGGTGTCTTCTCAGAACCCAAAGTGGTTTAGAAGAGTGCTCTACACCTTTAAAATATCCTATAACAAACACAAATCCACCATCCTCACTAGAGGATTCTATGTCTTATACTAGTTTTTACCCCCCAAGTTCGGTTGCTACTCGGTTCCTTCTTTAACTGAGTTGGCTTGGTTGATACTTAGTTCCTTCATTAACCGAGGTGGCATGGTTAATTCATCAAGTTATTTACTGATGCTTGGTAGTTCTTGCGGGGTAATGCCTCCTACTTGTCTTTGCCTCAAAATAAGATCCTATATATTGGGAAGGGGATGGAAAGGTTCTACACTTGCAAAATGTCTCTATAAGGAATGATTCTCAATCCCTTAGAATGTCTAAGAATTCATACAACTCTGACTTTTATGTCTTCTTGGCTTGTAGCCCTATGAGTGAGGTTTTAGGAATTTGGTTCTAGATTCTTCCAAAGGGCCTATAAAAAAAATTGTATATTTGGGTACCCTTTATTGAGTTATGTCAAAATCCCAGAGGAAAAGTTCCCAACTTGCAAAGGACACCACCAAACTATTCCTGACCCACTAGGCCTAATAGGGCTAATGGGGATTGGTTATTGAAGGAAGTGTTCACCAGTTGGCTTTCCTAGACAAACCACCAATTGGAAAGGTGTTAGGGATCCCCAAGAGACAATAATCCACCATCAGATTACTTTTATCCACCTCTGAAGTGCTACTGTCACTTCAGTCTTTCATATTATGGTCCAAGAACATAGAGATGCTTGGCCTAGGGCCTAGAAGAAAACCTCATAAAATACATTGAGCCTACTTGCATTTACCCAAGTGGCATGGGGTTTCCATGGAGGAAAAAAAAGTTAGGGCATTGAATTAATGAAACCCTGATTCAAGAGGGTTTCCTATGCACCCGGTAAAGAAGTTTATGTAACTCTTGACTCCGACCACCAAATAGACTAAATCCAAGTTCATTAGAGTCCTAGTTCATGTTAGGTATCAGACCTCCAAATCTACTTCCTTTGAAAATCCATACAAACCCGTACACAACCTGTTTATAGTCCAAAATATCAGAAAATAAGGGGATTTTATTGATTTGAATGCCGAATTACATAAGTGTGTCTTCCACCCACTTAGAAGGGATATTTGAAGACCTTTCCTAATGAATCCAACCATTTTTCAAAGGTTGTGACCATTTGAGAGGTTTTTTAACAAGTTGCTAGCAACTTTTGGGAAAAGTTGCTAAGGAACATTTCTTGCATTTTGCAACTTTTTATAGAATGTTGCATTCTTGCTCCTAATGAGCCTATAAGGCCTAAGCCTTGGATCCTAAGGACCCAAAATGCTATAAAATTATTAAAATAACTTGAAAGACACCTAGGATGACCTAAATACCTAAATGTTCCTTTGGACCATAGTCAAAGCCCATGGTTTATAACCACACTAAGGGTGACTAGGCCTTACAATAGGCTTATTAACTAGATCTATGATGTTGTTACTAAACCTTAGGCATGAAGGCCCTTGGGTACATCCTTAGAGTCCCCCAATGAAGATCTTCCTCTGAAGAATATAGGGAGGTACCCATGCACCATTTATGGAGCTTCTGAGGGTACTTTTTAGGGAAAGGAAGAAACTTAACAGATACTCTAACTATGTTTCTCTCAGGAGTGAAATTATCAAATCTAAACCTTCAAATGTTGAGGAAGCACTTCAAAAGAAAGTATGGAATGATTCCATGGTTGAAGAATACAAATCCATCATTAAGAATGATGTCTGGGACATTGTGCCAAGACCTAAAGAAAAATTAGTTGTCTTATCTAAATGGCTATTCAAAATCAAACATGGAGCTGATGGAAGTATTGAAAAACATAAAGCTATATTTATTGCCAGATGATTCTCCCAAAAGGAAGGGATTGATTATGAAGATAAATTTGCCCCAATTTCTCAATACACCTCTTTCAAAGTTGTTATTTCTATTTCCACATCTAAAGGATGGAAAGTTCACCAGGTGGATGTAAAGAAAACCTTCATTAATGGGATCATTGAAGAGGAAGTGTACATGGAATAAATAGAGAGATTCATGATTCATGATTCATGAATCATGATAGTACTTCTCATGTTTTCAAGTTAAAGAAAGCTTTATATGGGCTCAAATAGGCTCCTCGAGCCTGGTATGAAAGGATAGACAACTACCTCTCCAAATTGGGGTTTGCCAAGAATGAAGCAAACCCTAATCTATACTTTAAGGTAGTAAATGGTGATATGTTGATTCTCATTTTATATGTTGATGATTTTCTAATCACAGGAGAAGATCATCTAATCACTGAATGTAAGAAAGACTTTTTTTATGAATTTGACATTGATGATTTTTTAATATTATATTACTTTCTTGGTTTCAAAGTATGGAAAAAAGATAATTACATTATCTTAAATCAAGGAAAATACACTATTGATATATTAAAGAGGTTTGGAATGATGGATAGAAAACCTATGTCTACACCTATGAAATTTTCACAAACTCAAAGGAGCTGTAGACACTTAAAATTGTCCATTCACACTAATGTTAAATTTTATTAATATTTTCTCTTAACATTATAATTAATTTTATTAATTGACTATAATCTTTATATTCTTCTATTTATTTAATTAAATTTACTTTAATTAAATAAATTTATTTTCCCTTTGTATTTACATTTTATTTAAATACTTTAATATATTGAATTCAATTAATATATTATCCCCCCATTTTCCTTTATTAAATAAATTTTATTTATTTTATTCCGCACTAGCCTAAAGTTATTCTAAACCATGATTAAATTAAATTTATTTTAATTTCATCCCTTTTCCCTTTTTCCTAATCTTACATTTTTCTAATATTCCTCTAATCTTAATTAAAAGGTGGATTACCTCTAATCATGTGCACAATAACCTTTTCCAAGGTAGCCACCTCTCCATATCTTTTCTCCACCAATCATTTTTAAATCTCTCTTTCCCTCTAAAGTGAAGTTTGAATTTTGCATATTTTCCTCTCAAACCCTACCTAACATCCTTTTTTCCTCTTAATCCTAGCCACTCATTTCTTTTGCCTCTTCATCTTAGCCACTTTCCTTTTGCCTCTTAATCTTGGCCATCCATTCTTTTGTCTCTTAATCTCCTCCATCCAATCTTATTCAATTTCTATAAAAGGAGGTCTCACTCCTTATTTTAGGTCTTGGTTCTTATTCTTCTTAATCTCTTAGGTCTTGAATCTTCTAGCATTCTTAATCATTCTAGTTATTTTATTTTTTTCATTCAAATCTTGTTTTCATCTTGATCTTGTTGCATCCTTATCATAGCTTCTTAATCTTGTTGCACCCATCTTAGATCTTAATCTTATTTTCATTATCATTTTCTTGAATCAATCTTATGTCATTTAATCTTTATCATTTTTTAATCTTGGGACAAGTTCCTCATACTTGTTCTCAATTCCTTCATGATCATCTAGTTTGCATCTCATATTTTTGCATTTCATTTGTGTTGGGAGAGCATACCCACAATATTATTCAAGAGAAAATCAAACAAGGCTTTGGGTGCCCTTGTTTAGCTCATCAGAGGTTGTAGTGAAGATTTGGTTGTATTACAAGTCATTTAGCATGTTTAATCTAACCTAAATATTTCATATCTATTATGTTTTCATGCTTTGATTTGTGGTGCAACTACAGGTATTTTCATTGCATACATTTTGGCATGCCTGGTGGGACCTGCATCCCTATTAGATCTACATTTTTAAAGATTTTTCTAAGTTAATCCTTTTGTGGGTTGAGTTGAAGACAAAACCCTAGGGTTTTTTGAAAAATTTGATCATATCTTTTAAACGGCTTGAAATTTTTCTCTAAATTTTTTTTGCAGGTGGGGAATGATCCAAATATGTCTCAGTCTAAAAATCAAAATTTTGTAATCTGTTTTCCATGATTTATAATTTTTTTAATAATTTTTAATAAAAATTAATTGTTGGTGTTGTTAGGGATTTTTCTTGTAGGATCAAACTTGGCAAAGGTATGGGCTTGATTCTTAGTTAAAAGGTCTCCAAGTTTGCAAGAAAAGCTTAATTGATGAGGACTGGATAAGATCCTCCTTCTACTTTGAGCTCCACAAGACTCAGACGGGTATTGCCTATGAATAGGTTACTATATTTCAAGTAAGCTTTTGATTAGTGGATTAGGTTCTTCACTGTCATGCTATTGTGTTACTCAAATCTACTTCAATGAAAGATGATTCTGTAAACAGCTGAGAACAACCTATTATAGAATATGAAAAATGAAATTACAAATGTAACAACATGAACAATGGGATAAGGATGTGAATCCTTCTTCTTTTTATGAGTACAACTCAAAGAAGGTTAACCTCTGGATTCTCTCTTTAAGGAATCACTAAATATGAACTGTATCACTTGGATACAGTCTCTTCACAATATGCATGAACTAAGAAATATAAAAGAACTGGTAATGAAAATTTGTTTGATGATTTAAAGATAACTGCATCACAAACAACCAACCAGTGCCTATTCTTGGGCAAGGAGTCAAAAGATATAATCCACAGGTTATAAATCAAACAAAATACTACAGAATGCCTAGCAGAATATATGCAATCCAGACAGAATGCCTTACAAACTATCTTCTCACTTCCATATTATTGCATCAAATCCTTCAATAATGTCTGCTCTCTAAAACCATTTATGAAATTTAATGCTCTCCTTGAGAGAAACTCACAAATAATTAAACAAACTACCTTGTAGTTGGTATGTTTTCATATGTCTCACAAATAAAACATACAAGAGCATCAACATAATGCAAAGAGACATAACAACAGAGAATAGGGATTGCATTATATTTTATTGAAATATTCTTACTTCAATACATTAATAATAGAAAACTCAAAGCATAGACAAGATTGGGAAATTTGTCTTGTAGAAATACATTCAGAAAACCATTTGGAGGTCTGCCGTAAAATCTCCTATGAGAAAAGGGCAGAACCGGTCTGAAACCCTCAAGTAGAATAGAAGAAGAAGAAACAAGGACAGGAACCCCTACAACTAAGAAGAGAAAAGAATAAATAGACTGAGAGAGAAACCCTAAAATCTGCACTTGACCAACACCTGTCCACTCTGCAATTTGATCTCATTTACTCTTCTTGCTTCTCTAAAAATATGATCTTCTCAGGCACCTCCAAAATTTAATAACATTTGTCATTTTTTGCATAAAATCTACTCATCTACTAGAAATCTAATTTCTTTGTCCTTCTGTCGGATCTGCAAAATCAATCAATTTTGGAAAAAAAAGTCTCCCCAAAATTTGATCGTGGATTAAAATCCTTTACTACTCTTAGCAACTTGATCTAATCTGAGTCTAACTACCATCATTGCATCCGTTATCTTCTGGCATTTCCGAAAACATATTATACTGTCATATTCTGATAAAAAATGAATCTCCCAGGCATTTTCCCATGAGCAACTTTGTCATTGAAAAATTTCAAAATTTCTTTAATGTTTGAACTTTGTTATACCTTTTAAATCTTTTATAACCTTTAAAATCTACACATGCCACTTGTCACCATTTCATTGGATGCTTGGACAAACTCACCTTTAACCCCAATCCATCTAGAGATCTGGAGACTACATTAATCTCTAAGTCTCTGAATCATTTCCTTGACCATGGTTTCTTTTAGAGACTTAGAGAATGCCTTTAGTCTCTAAATTTCTGAATCTTCATCTGGAGACTAAGTCTCTAAGTCTCTAGATCATTTCCTCTTCTTTTGTTTCCTTATAAGATTTGGAGACTGCCTTTAGTCTCTAGGTCTCTGAATCCGCATCTGAGACTTGGAGACTAAGTCTCTAAGTCTCTAGATCATTTCCTCTTTTTATATTTTCTTATGAGATTTAGAGACTGTCTTTAGTCTCTAGGTCTCTAAATCTGCATCTGGAGACTTGGAGACTAAATCTCTAGATCATTTCTTCTCTTTATGTTTCCTTATGAGATTTGGAGACTGCCTTTAGTCTCTAGGTCTCTAAATCCACATCTGGAGACTTGGAGACTAAGTCTCTAAGTCTCTAGATCATTTGGAGACTTGGAGACTAACCTCATCTAGAGACTTGGAGACTAAGTCTCTAAGTCTCATAATCATTTGGAGACTTGGAGACTAACCTCATCTAGAGACTTGGAGACTAAGTCTCTAAGTCTCATAATCATTTGGAGACTTGGAGACTTCTTTATCATGAGACTTGGAGACTAAGTTGACATATGTCCCTTTTTGCAAAATTTCTTCTAGGCCCACTGGCATGAAAATTGAGGCAGCAACACAAGCCTAGGAAAGCATAGCTTCCAACACTTTGATTTATTTCATATGTTTGGAGCATTCCATATAAACACTTTAAATTTTGAAATTGGGAGCAATGTGGGACTAAACTTTATGAAGCATTGCTGATTTTTTATTACTGCCAGTACTCAGAGGACCATAACTTTTGATTTTCAAACTGGGTTTTTTAAAAAAAATTTGTGTACAATTCACTCATGGTTGTCTCAAACATATGTAAAATTCAACCTAACCCACTTCGTATTTTTTGAGTTATGATAAAAAATGTGACTAGCTATTTCAAAGGGAATGCACACATTGTCTCACCATTTTGTTTGATATGCTGGTCATAAAATGTGCCCCTTCAACAACATACTTTAGACTAGAAAGCACCCCATCTCTTTTGTGGTTTGCACCAATAAAATCCATGCACAAAATGTTATTTTGGGTGCCCAGTATTTTCACCTCTGGCAACTTCATTTACTTGGCATGTTTTCTTTATTTCATAGACTAATGCATGGGCTCCCAACACTTACACAAAACACACCCCCCTTTACAAGAAATGAACCAGTAACCTTGACATAGAAGCTATAACCATGGCATCACCTCATCTTTCAATCAAAATCACTGGTATCCTGTATTAATCCCACTTCAAACTCCTACTGTAGTCTTTGATTTTGCAAGACATATGAGAGCCATTCTTAGTAGTTGTCCCATTGTAGTCATCATCATTTGAACTACAAAATTTTAGACTGAACTGGTATCTCCTTTTCACCAATCTCATAAAATACTTTTTTAGTGCAGTAGTCATTTAATTCATTACCAACCTCCACATTTGCCATATGCACAAATAGCTTTGTTGAAACTTCCATGAACTAGAATCTTGGGCATCGATTCACCCTTATACAAGGAATATGAATCCATTATTAGCATGCCCAAAAAATCAAATGATGAATTATCACCAAACACCAAAGTCAGCCCATTAGTAACATTTTGAAATAGAACAGTGAAATAAGCAGAAAATGGGTTTGGAATTGGCTTGGGAAAGTGATCAAACGAATTGGTAGAGACTTGAAAATCATCAGACACTTAGTCTCCTAGGTCTACAGTATGAAACATCTCTCAATTATGTCAGACCTCACACAGGACACAAATTACAAAGCCTTGAAGTAGGCCACTTAGAAATCTGAACAATGCACACTCAGAGAATATTGACAATCTGCAAATGGAATGGCTCTGGAAAAGTGACTAAATGGGCACATGGGGAGCTAAAAATTGGCATGATGACTCACTTTCATGCCTAGAGTATGATGCCACAAGTGAAACATCATGAACAATCACAAGGAAAAAGATACAAACCTCCAAAGTGAGCTACTCAGTGAAATTTAGGAAACACACTAAATGCAGACTTTCTGGAACACCTTAAAATGACCACTTCTAAAACATGTCAGAACTGAAAAGTGAGACCTAGAACCTATTGCATATGTCAAATGATAGGTGATGAACACCCTATCCAAGTGACTTCTCATGAAATTCAATAGCCTTTACGTTTAATGCCTTCAAGCTCGGTCTCTTTCAAAAACTTTCAAAGCATAATTCTAACAGTTAGACAACTTTGCAAAATATGGAGTCAAAACATACTCAAATTTTTTGAGCTCCAACAGGTCTCAAATCAATGTATTTTTAGGAAAAAATTACATTTTCGGATAAAAAATTCAATCTTTGAAAACTAGTTTATTTTGATAAATCAAGTCTCCAAGGCACAAATTAAGGAATATTCCTAAAATTTTTACATATTTGGAAAGCTCTCATATTTTTAGTAGGAGTCTCTTCTTTGCATTTCTATTTTTGTGGCCAAAATCATATCAAATAAATCAGATCTTGTTGACTAGGTCAAAAGTATATAAAAAAAAAAATTGTGATGAGTTTGCACTTTATTTGCACATAGTTCAATTGCTAATTGGATTTTCTTGCAAATTTTTTATATTTTCTATCTTCTAACAGTGGTTTTTTAGAATGGTTGACCAAGATTAAGATATTTTGAGACTACTAATCAATTTTTTTTTGGAGGAAGTTGTTTGAAGATCTTGAAAAGATTTGAGAGTACTAATTCATTGGTTTTGTAGGTTGCCTTGGAGATACAAATAAACATTGTTCTTTCATATATTTTTTTTTCTAGGCACATAGCTTAATTAGTTGTCTTTTGGTAAATTAACATGTGCTTGATGTATTTGGGAGACACTATGGAGTAGGAGAGTATGTTCTTTTCCCTTGTGGAAAATTAAAAATCTAGACGTCCATTAGCTATCCATCTTTTCTTTCTTACATTTACCTTTAGAGGGTCTGCCAAGAGAGAAATATTTTGGAAATGACCCAAGTGGGGAACAAGCGAACCTAGTTACTCCACCACACTACAATCAAAAGCTTCCTTCAATCCAAAGAGAGGGAAGACTTGTCTATTTTCTATTCATAATGCTTTTTCATGTGTACGGCCTAGTTGCCTCAATTTTGCTAAGAAAGATTACATCTGTTTAGGTGCTTGTAGGTCCATCTTAGTCTCAATATTGTTTACAAGAATACAAGGGGAGTACATTCAACTTGTATAGGGCCAAGAGGTCTTCGTATTTATTGTGAGACTATACATTTTGGATGCTTGTAGGGATATAGGCCTCAATTCCACTTGTGGAACTATAAGGGATAGTCATGAATGAAGGACCTTATTAGACACCTAAGGATTTAGAGTCCAACCATTTTAGATATGTGACTTTCTTTGTGCAAGGATTTATCCAAGTGAACTTACCCGGATCACCCCAAGACTACTCACCATATGTGCTTCCTTGGATGCTAAAGCTTTAATATGCCAATGTGGAATGACTTGCATTGAGAGCATTAATCTCTTCCAATTGATGCATAACTTGCATAGTCCTAGGAAAGGCCATTCAACCACTTAATTGTGGGGCTAAGAGCATCAATTTTTGGAAAAAGGTTGGAACACTTCCTTTTTGACCTTAGGTAGTGTGTTCTTGATGTGTCCTCGATTATGTTGAGACTCGTGGAAATGTTTTGGAAATACACATTGCATTATTGCTTTCTATGTTCTAATTCAATTCATATCTCCCCTATCATCCAAATCAATCATATCATCCATTCAAATTGTCTTCAAACATCTGTCATCTATCTTTTCACTTCATCCATTCTTAATCCAAATGTTTATCCACACTATTTTCTTATCTTCCACTTTTGGCTTAGGAGCACCATCATAATCTTTGGACTTTAATCATCATCCAAATAAAATAAAATAAAATCTAACCTTGAGGCCCTTCCCTCGCAAATCCAAAATCAAAATCAAATTAAATTGATCAAAATTATTGAGGCCCTATCTCCTAAATCAATCAAATCAATCATCCAATCATATCAAAATCCTTGAGGCCCTACCCTTTTAAATCAAAATCCAAACTTGCTCCTATTCTTAAGCTCATATTTCATCTGTCATCCAATCTTTCACTCTTAATTCAAATCTTCCTCTACATCATCTTCCTCTAATCCAATCCAAAATATCTAATTCACACATCATGAATATGGATTGGTTTTACAAAATGGTTGAGGACTTTAAAGTTCAAAATCCTAATCTCCAAACTATGCCTCCAATCCAACCCACTTACCAAATCAATCCTCAACACAACATATCTAATCCCAATCTATCTTCTACTTCTGTTCCTTCCTCTAGCTTTGACAAGGGATATCCACCTCATTATCCTCCATCTACACATGAGTTCCTCTATCACCCGCATGATGCCTCTCACATGCTTAACATTGCTGAAGGAATTGAAGAGCTTAAAAACATTGTCCTTCACTTACAAAATGGAGGTTAAAAGAAAAAGTTTTCATTTGAAGACATGTGTCCTCCCTCTTTCCCCAAATTGATAATCCTCATCCACCATTGAACCCCAATCCTCCACATAATTCTCAACCTACATAAAATCCTAATCCTCCAAAACCCACATCATTCCTATCCTCCAAAGCTTCACAATCACCCAAATCTAGACAATACACTCCCCTTGTGGACCCTCTTGATGTCATAATCCACCTACTTGTTGACCAAACATGATGGTGTTTCTGAACACTATGCCCTATGATGAAAATCAACCCAAACCTACTCAGTATAAGGAAATGACTACTATGATTATCATCGCACCAAGGGTCATGATATCAAGAAGTGCTTAAAGTTTAATTTTTTTGTCCAAGACCTTATTGAAAAAGGAGAGATTGAAGTTGAAGATCCTAACCCCTCCATAAAATCACCCTCTCAAGTCTATATATATAAAGACCTTGTCCCAAAGCATGCTAGCATTTATTATTATCCTCTTTAGATCAAAGTATTCCTGTATCTCAAGATCCATTTATCCCTCTTGATTCACCTCATATCTCCATTCCTAATCAAGATCAAGACATCCCCTCCACATCATCCAATCACACCATTCCATCCCAAATCTTAACATCCACCTCCACTAATATCACTTCATGTCAAGATCAAATTACCCCATCTCATGATCCCATTCCCTCCACCCCATTCCACAATATCCTTCTATCTCAAGATCTTACCATCTCTTCCACTCCACCACATAATTCTTCCAAAAATCAAGATCAAAGTACCCCTTCATCTCCACATCATGATTCAAATCCATCTCAAGATCCTACTATCCCCCCTAATTCCCCTCATGATCCTATTCCTCCACAAGATCACATCATGCCTATCCAATCCATCCATGAATCCCATATATAGGAGCTTGATTCCTCCACCTCTATCCAAAATAGTTTCCTTCAAGAGCCTATCATTCCTCCCATATCTCCTACCCATGGACTCACATTTTTTTGTCAAAATAATACGTACCCCATTAAAGAAAAATGTCTCAGGATGTTGGTACACCTTTCATATCTAAAATCCCTACATCTAAACTCAAAATTTCCCATCCACCATCCTCAAAGATAAAACCTTCATCCCTTCCATACATTTTGGGTCGTTATACTCAAAACTCCATCCCTTCCTTACCTACCTCCATTTTGGACCCTTACATCCCAACGCTAACTCTTCATCCCTTCCATCCATTTTGGGTCCTTACTTACATCCATTCATCATATCCAAGTATACCACATCATCACCTCAAATACCTTATGAAGATCAATAAAGGAACATATACTTGAATCCCTTTCAACATTCACTCTCCATCATTCTATCTGTAAACTCTCTATATCATCCATCCTCATACACCATACCATGTCTAATGGAAGCAAATTCGATGCCAAAGCTAAAATGCATAAAGCTAAAAATATACAAAAATCCAAGGATCAACATGTTCCATCTAAAAGACATGTTCAATCAAAGAAAAGTATGATCTAAAAGAAATAAAAATTGAAAAGGCCACAAAGGCCCAAAATGAAAAAATCAAAAGTCATGTGGATTCATAAGTTACTCATTGAAGCAATTCATCTCAAAGAAAAATCCAAATTGGCATCCAACCTTTCTAATTCACAAGATTCCTTTTCTCATAAATCCTTCAATCGTCCATCTTCCAACTCTATTTTGGGTCCTTATGTCCTAAAATCCACTAGCCTAAGTCCATTATTTCCTTCATCTATTTTGGGTCCCTACCTCCCAAAATCCACACTTTCTCCTCCATCTCCTTCAAAATCCCCTCCTCCACTACTCCACCACCCTTCACAGTGTGTTCCAATGATGATCTTCCCATATCCTTCTTCCATTTATTCACAAGTCTTCTAGCCTCCCATTCCTTATCCACCAATCCTTACCCACCTATCCACCCCTTTAATCCAATCTTTTGCATAAATCATTATCCTTTATTCCCCTAATCCATTATATCTTCCTTTTCACCATCATACCAACATTTATGAGAACATATCAAGGGATACCATCCATGTAACTATATGCTTGAGTCCTCCTTCCATTTCCCCATTATCATTCCTCCCATAAAATTAAAAAAAAAAATCTTAAAAAAAAAAAAAATTTAAAAAAAAAGTAAAAAAAAAAATCATCCAATGGTGAAAACTTGGTAATCAAGCACCTTGGACAAGTACCATGAGGAAAAATTGGAAAATGGACATCATGTGTAATCCCTTCCTCCAGTTTTTCTTCATACTTGGGGTAAATTCCTTCTCGCTATCCATCCATCATATTTTCCCTCTCATCTTCCAATCATATCATTTCCATTCATTTATCCACCTCCCCTTGCACTCTATACTTGGGGGAAAGCTCCATCCATACTATGATACCATAAATATCTTCCACATTCCCTATCCACCATTCATTTTCCTATCTAAGTTCCTTATCATTTCCTTTTCCATCTTTTATCTTGACTATCCTATGCATGCCCTCTATCCATATGTACCTTCCATAACCCTTATTCTTTATCCATCCATTTTCCTGCACAATTCCATCCATTTTCACATATTTGATCTTGACATCCCGATCCTCCATCTCTTAGTCCTCATCATATTCATTCCCATAATCCATCATTCATAATACTCTTTTCACCCATACACCTTCTCATATCCTTGATCTTGATTATCCTATGCATTTCCTCCATCCATTATCTATTATCCAATTCCATATATATCCTCCATATCATTATCCCCTATCCTCGTCATACCTCCATCTCATATCCCTTATCCAAATCTATTTCACTTTCATGTCCTTGATATTTCTTGAAATCTAGAAGAACTAAAATATCCATGCATGCTTTGGACACTGAACAAGCCTTCATCTCCTTCACGTGTCCCTTACACACCATATTTCTATTTCGTACATTCTTATCCCCCATCTTTCTATTATTTATTTTTCTACCTATGGTCTGGGGTAGTTAACTCCTTTACAACATGGTCCTTGGAGCCTCATCCACCTCCTCTTCATCATCCCAATCTCCTATCATCATCCTTCCATCCTATACATTGTTATTCTCCATCTTTCCATCTATCACTCTCCTCCTAGTATGGGGCATGTAACTCCTTTTCTGCATAGTTATTGGATCTCCATCCCTATAGTCCCCATCCTATAGTCTTCCATATCCTACTCTTACCTATCTATTCATTCCATCTATCTACTATCCAATCCCTCCCTTACATCCATTCATTTTCTAACCAAACATCTCTCCATCCTTCTATCCTTTATCATTTTGTATTTCTCCCTTGTCATTGGTCCCAATCCACTTATCATTTTTCTATCCCATCCTATCCAATCCCTTAATCATCCTTTCATCTTATTCAAACCATCTTGTCTATCAAATACACTTATCTTCTAATCCAATAGATGTATTCCCCTTCCATATTTTTCAATCTCATATTGTCCAATCATCTTCTCTTCTGATCCCATTCTATCTAATGCATTCATCCAAATAAAAAATAAAAATAATAAAACAAAAAAATCCCTATAATCCAAAAGATCCCAAGTCTGTCCAATCAAGTGCAATCAATATTAATCCATCTAGTCCACTCTTGAAATCTAGCACATTAATCTTTAATCAAGCCATCATCTTACACCAAATCAACTGATAATCAATTGATCTATTTCAAATCCAATCATCATGGGATATATTATTCCCAATCCTTGAGGCCTTGCCCTCCCAATTAATCAATTGGTTTTCAGCTTGACTAGGGGCAACATGTTGTTTTTCTTCTAGTTTGATGTGCATGCTTTCTTTTTGCTTGTATGTATATTATTTTTTGCATCTATCATGGTCTTTGCATCCTATTATTAGAAGGGCATCATGGTCTTTAATATCATGGCATCATAAGACATATGGTTGTATTTGACCTTTTTGATCATGTACTTGGCACATGGTAATCTTGGTTCCTCATACCTTGGTGCATAATGTCAATAATAATATCAAAATAGGATATTCTCTCCTATGTTGACACAATCGTAGTCTCATTTTAGGTTCATTTTTCATTGGCAGCCTTCTTTTATTCATTTCCCCTATCCTCACCCTTCCTTTTTGAGAAAATTGTCAAAATTAATTTTTTACTCAATTTTCTCAAGGGCCCACCTCCTCATCCTTTTCTCATACTTGCTTAGGCACGACTCCTGGGGCATCTTGTTTTCTTCTTTGATGCAATGTTGATTTAGACACCGCATCAAAGAGGGGCAAAATGTAGACACCTAAAATTATCCATTCACACTAATGTTAATTTTTATTAATATTTTCCCTTAACATTATAGTTAATTTTATTAATTGACTATAATCGTTATATTCTTCTATTTATTTAATTAGATTTACTTTAATTAAATAAATTTATTTTCCCTTTGTATTTAAATGTTATTTAAATTTGAATTCAATTTAATATATTATCCCCTCATTTCCCTTTATAAAATAAATTTTATTTATTTTATTCCCCCACTAGACTAAAGTTCTTCTAAACCATGATTAAATTAAATTTATTTTAATTTCATCCATTTTTCCTTTTCCTAATCTTACATTTTTCTAATATTCATCTAATCTTAATTAAAATGTGGATTACCTCTAATCATGTGCACAATCACCTTTTCCAAGGTAGCCACCTCTCCATCTCTTTTCTCCTCCAATCATTTTTAAATTTCTCTTTCCCTCTAAAAGTGAAGTTTGACTTTTTGATCTTTTGCCTCTCAAACCCTACCTAACATCCCTTTGCCTCTTAATCCTAGCCACTCATTTCTTTTGCCTCTTCATCTTAGCCACTTCCCTTTTGCCTCTTAATGTTGGGCATCCATTATTTTGCCTCTTAATCTCCTCCATCCAATCTTACTCAATTTCTATAGAAGGAGGCCTCACTCCTCATTTTAGATCTTGGTTCTTATTCTTTGTAATCTCTTAGCTCTTGCATCTTCTAGCATTCTTGTTGTTTTCTTCTTTTCATTCTAATCTTCTTTTCATCTTGATCTTATTTCATCCTTATCATAGCTTCTTAATCTTATTGCATCCATCTTAGATCTTAATCTTGTTTGCATTATAATTGTCTTGAATCAATTTTGCATCATTTAATATTTATCATTTGTGAAGCTTGGGATAGGTTCCTCATACTTGTTCTCAATTCCTTCATGATCATCTAGCTTGCATCTCCTAGTTTTGCATTTCATTTTTGTTTGGAGAGCATACCCATAATAATCTTTAAGAGAAAATAAAAAAAGGCTGTGGGTGCCCTTGTTTTAGCTCATCGGAGGTTGTAGTGAAGATTTGGTTGTATTGCAAGTCATTTAGCATGTTTAATCTAACTTAAATGTTTCATATCTATTGTGTTTTTATGCTTTGATTTATGGTTCAACTGCAAGTATTTTCATTGCATACAGAAGCTTCACAATCATAATTAGAAAATCCTAGCCTCTATCTTCAAATAATTGGGTCATTAATGTATTTGGTCAACACTAGACTAGACATTTTCTATGAAACAAATGCACTCAATCATTTCATGTGTGAACCTATAAAATTGCATTTGGTTGCAGAAAAACACATATTAAGATGTCTTCATAGAACCATTGGGCTTAAATTAAAGTACATGATAATGTTGATCTAAGCCCCCATGGATATTTAGACTCAAATTAGGCTGGAAGTGTTATAGATCAAAAGAGTACTTCAGGATTTTGTTTTAGTTTAGGTTCTTCCATGATATCCTTGTTTAGCATAAAACAACCCTCAGTTGCACAAAGCTCCATTGAAGTTGAATACATCGCCACATCTATGGGAGCTTGAGAAGAACTATGGCTATGAAAGCTATATATTGGATTTTTTTGGACAAGCTTTTGATTCCACTATTATTCATTGTGATAATCAAAGCTGAATAAGACTTCCCATGAACCCTGTATTTCATGATAGGTCCAAACACATTAAGATCACTTATCACTATGTTTGAGACATGGTGGAGAGAAATGTTGTTCAGTTGAGATATATTAGTATAGATGAGAAAACTGCAGATATTCTAACCAAGCTTCTCTCAAAGACAAAAGTGGACCACTTTAGAGGTAAGATTCGTATGGTAAGAATTTAAGAATTTTTAATTAGGGTTGAGACTCAATAAAATTTTACTAATAATTTATATGTGAGATATATTATATATAATTTTTATTATATGATTTATTACATTATATTGTTGAAACTTTCTGAAAGATGACAATCTTTCAATGATTTTTTCTTAGGGTTTCTATTGTAAAGTGACAACTTTAACATAGTTTAACCTACCATCATGATGGATACCATATGGTTGATATCCACTAACATATCATGATAGTTCATATCTATTATCTAATGTTAACTAAGTAGTGTGCAACTACATGAGTTATATTATTAAGATATGTCATGGTGGATGTTATGAGATGTAACATCCATGGATATGCCATGAAATGATATCTTCTTTGGTAGGCTTCATGAGACGTGATGCTAGTGCACATAAAAGAAAAAATATGAATATGAGGAATATAATATGAGTGATATTATTCAACAATCCATGCTCATGAGGACATCGTGGGGTAACATCTATTATGATGGATGTCATTTTTGATATTTGTACAGACCATAACCCTTAATGTTACATTGAGTAAATCATAGATCCCCAATGATACATTGAGTAAATCATCGATACAATAGTTCACTGTATTACATGGATATAAATCATCCTCCCTAGCTAAGAGGGAGTGTTAATGATTGTGGCTTTGATTGGATGATTCCAATTGATGAAATCAAATGTTTGAGTATTCTATCAGCCTTAAACATTTCATATCTATCCTCCTCTATTATCATGAAGCATTATTAATATTGATGATAATTATTGAGATGACATATATATTATATATATATAATATATAAAAGTATATATAAGAGATAT
Organism: Chamaecyparis obtusa; assembly: GCA_027943335.1. NCBI lineage: Eukaryota > Viridiplantae > Streptophyta > Pinopsida > Cupressales > Cupressaceae > Chamaecyparis > Chamaecyparis obtusa. Next base: position 388,982 of record BSBK01000566.1, read on the forward strand.
ATTATACATGGTATATACATATATACTTATAAATAATAAATAATGGTCATAAATATATATATATATATATAATGATGATAATACACTAAACAAGATTTGTGTGTGACATCGACTATAATGTCGATTATGAGAATCAACTTAATAACCAATGAAACCAACAATAAATAGAAATGCCATAATCAATAAAGGCATAGTCAATATCGACTGTGATGATCACAATTAACATGGACCGTGGTTATCACAGTTGATAACCACTATCGACCAATACACATCATTGGTATCAATATATATATTATGAGCATCGATATTGGTATCAAATGTGATGATCACATTCGGTGTCAACTGTGGTTATCATAATTGATACACATATCAAATGCCGTTGTCATATGTTATATGTGATTCGATTATTATATCGACTATATTGCATCATCATTATTAATTTGTAAATCGATCAATATTGATCAGTTCAATGGTATATATTATCGGTAAAAAATAAATGATTAAAATAATTATCAAGAGACATGTCTCTATGTGAGACATGTCTCTACATGAAAAAAGTTCAGGTAGAGGCATGTCCCTATGGGAGACATGTCCCATTATATCATATATATACACATTGAAAGAGTAACTTGGAAAATATAGAAATCTACAAGTATTATTACAAGTTACAATAGAGATCCATATCAAGTATTCTCAAGTAAAGAAGTATATCATTATTGTATTTGAAGTTCACAATTTTCTCTTAGATCTACAGTATCATCATATAGGAAATATCATAGAAGTTATAATATTATTCTAATACTAGTACACTATAGTTTCACTATACATATATCAAGGAAATAAGATAGAAAAATTAAAATATCCTCTATTCCAAATTTGATCACATCTTAACAAAAGTATCATCACTCAGGTCCCATTTGTCCCTTATTTTCTCTATTCCTCGACCCTTGGGGATCAATATCCTATGCTAAAGAATACAAATGAGCTCCAAAGAATTTTTTTTCCCTCTACTTGTAAACAACCCCAATTAAAAGCATACGTCACATTAGGAATATATTGTCTCAATACATAAACATGAAACACATCATGGATGTGCAATAGGCTAGGTAGAAACACTAAGCGATAGGAAACATGACCAATCCTCTCAAGGATCTCAAAAGGCCCAAAAAAATGTTCCACTAAGGTAGAGCCTTTCCCATAATAGATGGGGCTCTTTTGCATCTGAACTAAAAAGAAAACATGGTCACCTATTGAAAAGTGATGATCCAACCTATGAAAATCCACATACTTCTTATGTTGATCCTAATTAGTAACCAAATTCTTTCTAATATGAACCACCTACTACTCCATATCTTGAAACATCTTAGGAACCAATACTAAATGGTCTTGCAAATGATCCCAACTCAAAGGTGCGTGGCATGGTCAACCATAAAAGGCTTGCAAAGGAGACATAGAAAGAGAACTATAGTACCCATTATTATAGGAAAACTCAACCAAGTACAAATAGTACTTCCACCTTGTTTTTTGATCCATCACATAAATGTGAAGCATGTCCTTAAGAACAATATTCACTCACTCTATCTGACCATCGATATTAAGGTGATAGGCTAAACTAAAATTGAGTTTCATGCCCAAAGCATACAGAAGAGATTCCAACAGTGAAACATTAAACAATGGATCTTGATCTGAAATGATCCTACAAGGTATCTCATGCAACCAAACTATATCCTCCATAAATACATGTGATACCAAAGTATAAGTATAAAAAGTTCTCTTGGGATAAAATTTAGTCACCTTGGAAAAATTTTCCATAGTAACCATAATGGCATCATGATGACACGATGACACAAGTAGTCTGGTAATAAAATCAATAGATATAGTGTCCCACTTCCATTTAGGAATGGAATGTTACTATGAAATACTTGTGAGATGTTGATTCTTTTCCTTCACTCTCTAACACTCAATACATATAGCCACAAAATTAGCAACATTTCACCTCATTCCTACCAAAAATTAAAATTTTCTTAGGTCAGCATGCATCTTCTTGATGCTAGGATGTGTATAATATAGAATGAAGATCACCTAACATCGACACATAAATATGTCCATGGTGTTGCAAAAATACATATGATTCCAATGAGTAACCTAAAAAATGACCCATAGGGGTACATCTAGACTTAATCTCTACTCTAGTTTCTTGATACGAAGTGTCACCCAGTATAGCCTCAAGAATACAGCTATGAAAATATATGCCAAGAGACAAAATTGAGATCCCATTCCTTATCTTACTCAAGGTATATGCTACAAAATTCTCCTTCCCCTTGATGTAATGAACAAAAAAATTGTACTCACAAAGTAAATCCATCCAATGACATTGTCATGCATTCAAGTTCATCTGAGAAAATATATTACTACAAGCTACAATGATCTCTATGCAACTTAAACCTATGGATCAAAAGAAAATTCCTCCGCCACACTAGTGCATGCACAACTACTGCTAACTCCAAATCATGGGTGGGGTATTTTAGCTCATGATACTTAATCTTCTAGGACTCATATGTAATCAATTTTCTATCTTGCATAAGAACTACCCCCACACCCTCCAATGATGCATCAATGCACACCATGAGAATTTACAAGATAGGTGCCCTGGTCAATTTCTCCTTAAGAGACTGAAATGTTGTCTCACACTGAGTGGACCAAAAAAACTTATTTCCTTTCCTCTGAAGGGAAGTGATAGGATGTATCAATCAAGAAAATTCCTTCTTGAATTACTGGTAGTAATCCACCAAACCCATTCAACTTTCAACCTCAGGAATACTATTTGGCACTGGCTAATCTATAATGGCTTGGATCTTCAAAGGATCCACAAGAATACCATTACTTTAGATGATATGCCCCAAATAATTCACCTTAGTCTAGAAGAACACACATTTGGTCAGGTTTTCAAATAAATAATGGTCATGAAGACACTACAAAACTTGATGCAAATGACACACATGCTCCTCCATAGTCCTCGAGTACACTAAAATGTCATCTAGAAACACAAAGAAAAAATGGTCAATATTGGTACAAAATTCCTATTCATCGAACTCATGAAGATTGATGGTGCATTGGTTGGACCAAATGGCACAACCATAAACTCATAGTGCCCAAATCAAGTGTGAAAATATATACATTAAATGTCAGCTGCATGGATATGAAGCTTATGGTATCCTAACTTAAGATCTATCTTTGAGAATAGTCTCGCTCCCTTCATCTGATAAAAAAAATTGTCAATCCTTGAAAAGAGAAATTGGTTCTTCAGTGTCACCATATTCAACTATTGGTAATCAATGCACAAACACAAGGATCCATCCTTCTTTTTCATGAAGATGATTGGTGCTCCCTAAGGGGAAACACTAGGATGAATATGTCCCTTGGGAAAAAATCCTCTAATTGCAAATGAAGCTCTCAACTCCTAAGTGGTCATTCAATAAGGTTATATATAAATAGGCTCAACTCTGAGAATGTTATCAATATAAAATTATATGTCGCATTGTGGTGACATATCTAGGATCTCACTTGGAAACACACATTTACAAACTCAGAAAGAAGTGGGTGATCAGTAAGAGAAACCTCTCAAATATCAATCCCACCAAGGTCACTAATAGAGACTATGAAAAAGTGACATCCTTATCACGTACTTCACTTCATTTGCATGACTGAGATCGTAGAAGTGAAATAGGTCTTTGGAACCCAACAAGATCAACATGCCTAACTATATCATCTACACATTATACTAAATTATTTGAATAATCTATAATCTTGGTGAGAAGCTAACCAATCCATACCCAAAAAAAATCCATATAATCCCAAGGGTAGGATACGAAGATCTAAGGTGGTGGTGAACATGCCCAAATCCAACACATAAATAGGAAAAAGGGAGTCCATGACTACTCTAGAACCTATTGTTAAATCAACCTTCCAACTATCAACCTTTTGCGCTATTACTAGCCCACATTTCTCCAAAAGGAAGGGAGAAATAAAAGAATCTGGAGCACCAAGATAAAACAATATAGATGTTGATATACCATGCAATAGACCTGTGGTATAAAAAATAGTTCTCTAATGCTCATCTTGATGGTTATCAACCACCATAAAAAATCCATGAGATCTACCAACATCCCCAATAGTAGGATCCTAAATGGAATCCCTATGACATGGTCTTGAAGCTATTCTCTAAGGACAATGCACATATATGTGACCCTGTTGTCCATAAGAGAAACAACTCCCTTTGCCAAAACCATGACCTATGAAAGGTGAACCCGACTGAAAGAAAATTTCTCTACTGGAGCTCTACTGACAACCCTGTAGTGCACTCTTGGACACCTGACTATGAGACCTTTCCCTAGTATCTGAATCACCATAATTCCTTGACTAGATACTACTAGAGCCCTACCTATGGAATGGATGATGGGAATGCCTCTACCTATGTGTCGATGCTAGTGACTTATCCTAGGAGGTGTTGAATATACCCTAGAAGAAATTGTGGGTTGTACTTGTGTACTCTTTGCACTTGGTATAGTAGGCTATTCAATATAAAAATATGCACCTATCCTACTACCAAACCCCCTAGCTATGTTATGCTCATCCAATCTTTCTCAATGGAAATAATAAGAGTCCTAGGCTAGTGAAGATGAATGTCCCCAATGATATGACATTAAGGCCCTAAGTAAAATGTTGTACCAACATAGGCTCATCATGACTATAACTAGAATTATTCCTTAGCTCAAAGAGCCTATTCTCATAATGATCCACTTTCATAGTCCCCTATCAAAGATGGTGAAACTTATCAACACTTTCCTAATAGTAGTGGTCAGAAAGGAAATTCTCTTAGAATTTCTCCTGAAATATCTCCTAAGAAATAGTCACAATATCTAATTGGATCTTCTTCTCCTCTATGCACCACCAAGTAGATGCAACAATACTAAGGTGAATAATGGCACACTGAGCTCTAGTGTTTCTTTCATAAGGGTTCATTGAAAAGAAACATCCAAGATCTAAAATCCAAGTCTCATCCTTAGTACCACTACATGAACCATCAAAAATAGGAGGGGATGACCTCAGAATATCTCTCATGTTCCCTACATGGATAGAATCCCCATCCACCAAAACCCTCTCTCTCATGTGCTCTAATCTTGATCCATTCAAGGTACAATAATGATCAAACTCTCTCCTTTCCTCATGATCACTATGATTAGATAAATGAGATTCCCCATGGTGAGATACCTCTTTTCAAGGTCCCAATCAAGTAATAAGTTCTTGAAATAACTAAACCAATTGGGGATTACCATTATTACCACCATGACCTTCTCTTTGGTCCTCATGGTGATCCTTATGTTGAAATTCCTCCTGATTCCCTTCCTCATGATGCTCCTCCTTATGGTCATCTCAACAGGCATTTTATCAACCTAGTCTACCCCTAGGAGGCATCCTTCAAAATGAAAAAAGAAATGGATTAAATCCAACATTCTACATGTCTAACAAGACATACTAAGGAAACAAGGGAGAGTAAACAACTATTAGAGAATATAAAAATCACACATCATTCACACAAAAGATAAATGGTACATATACACTAGAGATCATGACATGTGAACATAAGCTTTGATACTAGATGTAATTCCCTTCAAGGGAACCCTCAAAACAAAGGGTCAAATATGCACTTAACAAAAAAAATTAGAACATGGAAATAACATTATGAACATAAGTGAAACCATAAACCATAATGGATAAGAAAGATATAAACATGCAAGGAATTAAATCATGGTCATCACATGGTTGTGCACAATCATAAGATTAAAAAGAACTTCCAAGGGTTCCATGACAACCCAATAACATACTTGGAATAGAGTACACACATTCAAAAGACTTCCCTACAATGCTTCATACAAAATCCATAAATTTTAAGATCCTAAGCCAACTATAACCCATGAATAAACATAGAGGAGAATAATCCATCTAACATAGATTTATTTTAAATGCAAGGTTAATATTCCTAGATGATTATAAATACAAGTTAATTACCTTTTAATCATCAATAAACTAGTAGGGAATAGTCATATAACTATTCCATAACATAATAAAGTCAATTGGTATTCAAGCTTGACTGAAAAAACAAATTGGGTGTAGATGCCAAAGTAGGTAGATGCGTCAATTTGCATAGGCACTGATTGGCATGTGTGAATACCGAGAGAATTGGTAAAATTATAAGACAAAAATTCTTAGACCAGTGAGTCATATGTGTTGATTCTATAAGAAGAAACATCTATTTTTATAGGCACTAATGTAGGCACATGTATTGATCCATAATTTCATGTTGAAATTGAAAGGAAAACACTTAAACGCCTAAGTTGACACCTACGTACGATTGGTAAACACATAGCTCCACACTAGGGATAATTAGATAGAATAATTCAAGGTCATAAATACTCAATATAATAAATAACAACATAAAGGAAACTAATCTAATGAGAATATCAATATGTAGTACAAAATTACTAAAGTTATGAGAGAAAAGGGAAATAATCAACACATCATGCTCAACTTTGTATCTAGAAGAATACCACCACCTGTACATTGGTCCCCAATAGTGATAAAATGCAACACCACCCAGCCATGTGGTACCCTCAGGACCACCCCACCATGATAATGGAGGTAGTCACCCAACCATAACCATAAGGTACACAGACAAGTAGGGAGTGGCTAATGCATACCCCAATCAATGAAATAATATGTAGATAATTATAATAAATGGAAATACTCATCATGTAGACCAATGTCCCAAACACACTAAAAATGGCACAAATGTGTAGAAAATTAGAGTTATATTCACTACTACTAGACCTATATGTGAGATTACTAACCATAGGTATTATCCATGCTTTCATGGGTCAATAAATGACATCTAGGACTCTAGTACTATCTACCTCATGCATGGGTCAATCTCTAACATCCATGGATTCAATGGTTTACTAGATCAAGTATAATCTACCTAACACATGGGTCACTCATGACATTTGAGGATTGGATGATTTCCATAAGTACCATCTACCAGCTCATGCATGGGTCAATCTGTAAAATTTGGGGATTCAATGTTTCCACAATAAATCGTAATTAGTGTTTAAACCTAGTTCATTTTATTATATTATCACTTTTTAAGAACTCTTAGATGTGTCTAATACGACCACTTGTGGGATGGGGAAAATGTGAGGATATACTCCCCATACTTACTCAACTCACCTAGTCCTACAAATCGAATTCAAATGGAGGTATAATTGACAAGGTTCATTTACTCAATCTACACTGAGGATAGAAACACAAGCTTGTCCGCTTGGTTCATACCAAGGACATAGATCACAATGACTTATCCACTCCATCTATACTGAGGACATAAGTATAAAACAAACCATCTACTTGGTCTACACCAACAATGTGGATAAAACTTACCAAGAAAAATACAGAGAAATATCAGGAGGCCAATTCATTCTGAAACACTCAAAGCAATAAACCGAGTAAACACAAAATCAAACCAAATAAAAATCTACTTGATTGGCCAATTTTCCAAGAGCATGGATTATGATGGAATCCATAAATAGTCTCTTTGGATCATAATGAAAGCTCAACATGCCCCAAAAGCATCAAAATTCAAAATTCCAACAAAATCCAACAAAGTGCAAAAATTAGCAAGTTAAAGGTAAATGGATTAGTTTGGATCATGATAACTAGTTACTGGAATGTCCTAATTCCATTCTAATTTCTCTCCCTACCACAATCATGGAGTCCATACAAGGAAAACATTTAAAACACAACCAACATGGAGAAAGACAATTCTGGGGCTCACACAAAATGATGCACCCATTAAAAATATAAAAAATCAAAATTAAAATCTTGGGACAAAATAAAACCCATTTGCACAAATGTACCCATAAACATGTTCATCCAATAAAATTCTTATTCTGGGCATACATGCTCAAAGCCTACATTTTTTAAAATGTAAAATATGAAATGCTTATAAAGTCCCAATCTAGTAAAGGATGTGGGGGAATACTAATTCTCTACCCATGATACTAAAGTAATTTATTTAAAAAATAATAGAAATTGAATCAAAAGATGTGAAGAACCCCACCTCACACAAAGTGGCAACACATGAAAAATAAGGAGAAGAAAATAAATCCTTTGAGGTAACTAAAATGGCTCCACAAGAATGAGAGCAATCGTGACATGAATCCAATAATCTGCTAACCATGAGAATATGACAAATAGATTCATCACAATGAACAAAAGGCTGATTTTATCCAATGCAATTGGAGCAAAATCCCAATTTATGAAAAAACCAAGAGAGGGAAATGAACTCTTTTTCTAGAAATAAAGTCACTTATAAAAAATATTTTAAATAAATCACTTAAATAAATTTAAAACCAACTATAGACTTCCTAAAAATCCACTGTATTAAATTAATCCAATTCCAATCGAATGGAATTCAATCACGACAAATTAGTTGGTAGATAAAAATAGACCCAAATAATAAAAATTAACAGTTAAATTAAACTTTTTCATGACAACTATAAGAACTCTAAATGAAGAGACATAATACTAGTCTATCACAAAGTGCATATGAAGTTTGGATTTACCCACATGTACTAGAGGTATAATAATCAATTATAGAATCATTGTCCATACATGGCTGATATTGGCTAAATCATGAAAGGTCAGTGAAACTATCTCCTATGCCACTACCAGTGATAAGACATGTTGAAACCTATAGCTCAGGAAGAACTATCTTTAGTAGATGTTCACTAAAACATGCAAACATCAAGTGTAGTTTCTCATAATATCATTAGTCGAAGCAATAGTAAATGATCAAGTATGCCTAATGGAACAATGACGCTCTAGTGACGTGATTAGTCATATGTCTTCAAATGTCGCAACATTGGTCATTCCATATTTAATACTCGATGTACACAAGAATTTAAATTAATATTAAAGTATTAAAATAATCATTTATGGAAATACAAGCATATATCAAGGGAAAATCTCATCTAAATACCCATCAGAAATAACATCACAATATAATAGGAAATCAAATATAATCATCACAATAACATAATCCATTATTTTCAAATACAAAATGCACCACATATCATCATAAAGAATCACGTCACATCCTAAATTAAGCATCATCATGCAGATATAATCAAAATGGTAAGAAATAATATAATCTAACATCCAAATCAGTTATGATACTAGAAAAGCCAAAATAATTTATTAAGTCCATCTCAAATCAAAATCACATGGAATGGAATGGAATGCAACAACGAGAGGCACTACTCATTCCTTTTAATTATTTTGTTTGATCTTTTTCTAGGCATGTTCTAAACATACCCTTTTGCTATAATTTTTTATTAATGGTGGAAAATCTTCAAGACATTTTGCATTGGGAATACCTTCACCATTTGATAATATTTTCTTCATGATAATGGTAGGGTTTTTTATGTGCCTATGTAAGTTTATAATGGAACCATATGTTTTCTTTTGGTGGGGTTCCTCTCTATCTTGACATGCAAAGATTTTATTATTACCTATCATATTATTGGTTGCAACAAATACATGTTTTCAATTGGTCATTGTATCCAATACAGCTCTTGACATCCTTGTGTAGACCATGTAAATGCAAGAAGACCATTGATCTATATTTTTTTTCTTTAGTATTACCAAGACTATATATCTTCACAAAATTTCAATTATGAAAGCATGAAACTTGTTCTTGGCGGAATACATGTTGTTGAAGGCATTGTTATAACCAGTTATAATTCTTTGTGTTTTCATGTCCATGCCTTAGTAGTGCTTAAATTAAAAATTTTCTTCCTCTATCTAGTTACAAAGTGAGTTGAATGGCCATAAGTTCTTTCATTGAGTACTTGGAAACATATTACTACTAGAAAATGATAATGGTGGTTATATATTAATGTAGGGGACTTCTACACCACCATACATCTTCCTCTTCTTCATTGGTATTACTATTTCACTAGTCTCCCTTGCCATTTGGTATAGCTTGATCTTATATGGAAGTTTTCTTATCAATCTATCGATAGCCTATAATAAGTTATGGGGTGAATAGGGGCCTAATCTCAAGTTATAAAACACAAATGCAGGCTCACACCATTAATACTAGGATGTGTGAAATTTTAGGCTATATATGTATATATTATATAATTAAATAGTTTTTGGTGAATTTTTTGTAAGAGGAGATAGAAAAGGTAGTGCATGTGTGTGGATTTTGTAACCAATCTTGAGTTAGGTCTATCATGTTGTATGATTGATTTGAAACTCTATTTTATAATGGCATCTTTTTTATCTAGTAGATGTAATCTAATTTATGATTTTCATGGGTATACATGTCTCTATAAATTATGTATGTGTTCTTGGAAATAATTTGTTATTCAATTGATCACATGTACCAATTGAAGTTTTGTATATGATTAGTTCATCATTATAGAAGGTTGTAAAATCCTTATGTCCTCTATAGGATATCATTTCAATACAATACATGAATTACTTTTCTTGTGGATTATTTAAGGAGATTCCACTCATTATGATATATTTTCAAGTATCTAATTTAATGTTCTTAAAGTGTGGCTTCATGTTTATAAAGGAAATAACAAGTCTTTGTTTTTCCTATCTTTGTGTTTTGTAGTCTTGGATTGCCCATGCTTTACCCTTTGGTTTTGAGATTTGACATTGTGGCCCATAAACAATTAAACAATCAATTTGCATTATATCCAACTTCTTCATTGCATGTTTTCATGCATAAAATAAAATTTAAATCCGTTTGTATTATTTTACCTTTAAGTGTTCTACCAACACTACATATCTTAATCCATACTAACTAAATATATTTGGGATATTAACTTGAGTCTAATATTTAGGGAGGTATGATTTTTTGTTATGTTTGGTTCCATGTATAAAGTTCACTTTTAGATGGAATACATCATAGGCTATAAGTTTGATCTATTGTTAGTCTCATGAATACTTTTTTTTTTCTACTTAAAGGATTTAGTTCTGGGATATGATGAGTGAGCACATATTATATCTAATGACATTCAATTGGAGTCCTCTTGTGAATTGAGCATGAGTTTTCTTGAGATCCATTCTCTAATTAGTTATCTTTGATTTCCCTACAAGAAAAAAATCAAATACCACCTTTGATGCATGAGCATCTTAGGCTCTTGGCAATCTCACATCAACCAAAAATATTTGTTTTTTTGTTTTCCTACTAGTTTAGTCTTCAAGTCTCTTTCAACATTCATTAAATTCAGATCTTTTGTAGCTGCAAAAGTTATGGCATGTTTCTAGACTTTTGATGAACCTTCTCTAGGTTTGCATCTCATTTTTTTCTCCCTGTATGAGATCTAGTAGTTTAACTACATGTGCATTTCTGGATTTGATTGTGTATGTTTTTTAGCATCAACCTTTCAGATCACACTCCATGATCCATCATTAGGAAGAGAGAGTGCAAGAATCAAACTGCTTAGATTTGAAACAAAGCTCCCTCCCATGAAGGGTATCGATTAATAATAACAAATTTCCACAATCCATTTTTAACTACATGTGCATTTTTGGATTCGATTGTGTGTGTTTTTTAGCATCAACATTTCAGATCACACTCTATGATCCATCATTAGGAAGAGAGAGTGCAAGAATCAAACTACTTAGATTTGAAACAAAGCTCCCTCCCATGAAGGGTATTGATTAATATTATCATATTTCCATAATCCATTTTTAACTACATGTGCATTTCTAGATTTGATTATGTGTGTTTTTTAGCATCAATGCTTCAGATCACACTCCATGATCCATCATCAGTAAGAGAGAGTGCAAGAATCAAACTACTTAGATTTGAAACAAAGCTCCCTCCCATGAAGGGTATCGATTAATAATATTAGATTTCCACAATCCATTTTTAACTACATGTGCATTTCTAGATTCGATTGTGTTTGTTTTTTAGCATCAATGTTTCAGATCACACTCCATGACCCATCATCAGGAAGAGAGAGTGCAAGAATCAAACTGCTTAGATTTGAAACAAAGCTCCCTCCCATGAAGGGTATTGATTAATAATATCAGATTTCCACAATCCATTTTTAACTACATGTGCATTTATGGATTCGATTGTGTGTGTTTTTTAGCATCAACATTTTGGATCACAGTCTGTGATCCATCATCGGGAAGAGAGAGTGCAATAATCAAAATGCTTAGATTTGAAACAAAGCTCCCTCCCGTGAAGGGTATCGATTAATAATATTAGATTTCCACAATCCATTTTTAACTATATGTGCATTTCTAGATTCGATTGTGTTTTTTTTTTAGCATCAACATTTCAGATCACACTCCATGATCCATCATTAGGAAGAGAGAGTGCAAGAATCAAACTAATTAGATTTTAAACAAAGCTCCCTCCCATGAAGGGTATCGATTAATAATATCAGATTTCCACAATCCATTTTTAACTACATGTGCATTTATGGATTTGATTATGTGTGTTTTTTAGCATCAACATTTTAGATCACACTCTGTGATCCATCATCGGGAAGAGAGAGTGCAAGAATCAAACTGCTTAGATTTGAAACAAAGCTCCCTCCCATGAAGGGTATCAATTAATATTATTAGATTTCCACAATCCATTTTTAACTACATGTGCATTTCTGGATTCGATTGTGTGTGGATTTTAGCATCAATGTTTCAGATCACACTCTGTGATCCATCATCAGGAAGAGAGAGTGCAAGAATCAAACTACTTAGATTTGAAACAAAGCTCCCTCCCATGAAGGGTATCGACTAATAATATCAGATTTCCACAATCCATTTTTAACTACATGTGCATTTCTAGATTCAATTGTGTGTGCTTTTTAGCATCAACATTTCGGATCACACTCTATGATCCATCATCAGGAAGAGAGAGTGCAAGAATCAAACTTCTTAGATTTGAAACAAAGCTCCCTCCCATGAATGGTATCGATTAATAATATCATATTTCCACAATCCATTTTTAACTACATGTGCATTTATGGATTCAATTGTGTGTGTTTTTTAGCATCAACGTTTCGGATCACACTCTATGATCCATCATCAGGAAGAGAGTGAAAGAATCAAACTGCTTAGATTTGAATCCATTTTCCTGATGATGGATTACAGAGTGTGATCTGAAATGTTGATGCTAAAAAACACACACAATCAAATCCCGAAATGCACATGTAGTTAAAAATGGATTGTGGAAATTTGATATTATTAATTGATACCCTTCATGGGAGGGAGCTTTGTTTCAAATCTAAGTAGTTTGGTTCTTGCACTCTCTCTTCTTGATGATGGATCATGGAGTGTGATCCAAAACATTGATGCTAAAAAACACACACAATCAAATCCAGAAATGCCCATGCAGTTAAAAATGGATTGTGGAAATCTGATATTATTAATCAATACCCTTCATGGGAGGTAGCTTTGTTTAAAATCTAAGCAGTTTGATTCTTGCACTCTCTCTTCTTGATGATGGATGACGGAGTGTGATCCAAAATGTTGATGCTAAAAAAAACACACAATCGAATCCAGAAATGCACATGTAGTTAAAAATGGATTGTGGAAATCCAATATTATTAATCGATACCCTTCATGGGAGGGAGCTTTGTTTCAAATCTAAGCAGTTTGATTCTTGCACTCTCTCTTCCTAATGATGGTGTTGGAAAAATGGTTAACACTCCCCTTGGGATTTGTGACATGGCTTAACCACCTCCTGTGTCTTTTATAAGTCTAGTGGTTGTATTGGGCATTAACAGGTCGATCTTTTGGTGCAATAGCAACCACTACTTGTAACAAGTGGTATTAGAGCTTGGTCATAGGTTTGAATCCCCTTGAGTAATGCTGAGGGGGAGATTGTTGGAAAAATGGTCAGCACTCCCCTCAGGATTCGTGACATGGCTTAACTGCCTCCTATGTCTTATATAAGTCTAGTGGTTGTATCGGGCATTAATAGGTTGATCTTTTGGTGCAACGAAAACCACTACTTGTAACAGATGGATCACAGAGTGTGATCCGAAATTTTGATCCTAAAAAACACACACAATCGAATCAAGAAATGCACATGTAGTTAAAAATGGATTGTGGAAATCTAATATTATTAATCGATACCCTTCATGGGAGGGAGCTTTATTTAAAATCTAAGCAGTTTGATTCTTGCACTCTCTCTTCCTGATGATGGATCACAGAGTGTGATGAGAAATGTTGATGCTAAAAAACACACACAATCAAATCCATAAATGCACATGTAGTTAAAAATGGATTGTGGAAATCTGATATTATTGATCGATACCCTTCATGGGAGGGGGATTTGTTTCAAATCTAAGCAGATTGAGTTTTGCACTCTCTCTTCCTGATGATGGATCACAGAGTGTGATCCAAAACATTGATGCTAAAAAACACACACAATCGAATCCATAAATGCACATGCAGTTAAAAATGGATTGTGGAAATCTGATATTATCAATCGATACCATTCATGGGAGGGAGCTTTGTTTCAAATCTAAGCAGTTTGATTCTTGCACTCTATCTTCTTGATGATGGATCATAGAGTGTGATCCGAAATGTTGATGCTAATAAATACACACAATCAAATCTAGAAATGCACATGTAGTTAAAAATGGATTGTGGAAATCTAATATTATTAATTGATACTCTTCATGGGAGGGAGCTTTGTTTCAAATCTAAGTAGTTTGATTCTTGTACTCTCTCTTACAAATGATGGATCACAGAGTGTGATCCGAAACATTGATGCTAAAAAACACACACAATCAAATCCAAAAATGCACATGTAGTTAAAAATGGATTGTGGAAATCTGATATTATTAATTGATACCCTTCATGGGAGGGAGCTCTATTTCAAATCTAAGCAGTTTGATTCTTGCACTCTCTCTTCCTGATGATGGATCACGGTGTGTGATCCGAAATGTTGATGCTAAAAAACACACACAATTGAATCCAAAAATGCACATGTAGTTAAAAATGGATTATGGAAATCTGATATTATTAATCGATACCCTTCATAGGAGGGAGCTTTTTTTCAAATCTAAGTAGTTTAATTCTTGCACTCTCTCTTCCTGATGATGGATCACAGAGTGTGAACCAAAATGTTGATGCTAAAAAAAACACATAATTGAATCTAGAAATGCACATGTAGTTAAAAATCAATTGTGGAAATATGATATTATTAATCGATACCCTTCATGGGAGGGAGCTTTGTTTCAAATCTAAGAAGCTTGATTCTTGCACTCTCTCTTCTTGATGATGGATCATGGAGTGTGATCTGAAACGTTGATGCTAAAAAACACACACAATCGAATCCAGAAATGCACATGTAGTAAAAAATGGATTGTAGAAATATGATATTATTAATCGATACCCTTCATGGGAGGGAGCTTTGTTTCAAATCTAAGTAGTTTGATTCTTGCACTCTCTCTTCCTAATGATGGATCACGTAGTGTGATCCGAAACATTGATGCTAGAAAACACACACTATCGAATCCAAAAATGTGCATCTAGTTAAAAATGGATTGTGGAAATTTGATATTATTAATTGATACCCTTCATTGGAGGGAGCTTTGTTTCAAATCTAAGCACTTTGATTCTTGCACTCTATCTTCTTGATGATGGATCACAGAGTGTGATCCGAAACATTGATACTAAAAAAAACACACAATCGAATCCATAAATGCACATGTAGTTAAAAATGGATTGTGGAAATCTGATATTATTAATCAAAACCCTTCATGGGAGGGAGCTTTGTTTCAAATCTAAGCAGTTTGATTCTTGCACTGTCTCTTCCTGATGATGGATCACAGAGTGTGATCCAAAATGTTGATGCTAAAAAAAACACACAATCGAATCCAGAAATGCACATGTAGTTAAAAATTGATTGTGGAAATTTGATATTATTAATCTTGTAATTTCTCGAGGGGACTTAACTATTCTTCACGTTTCACAACAAGTTTGTGTTTTCTGATCTTGCAAAGGAATTTTCTAATCGATGGAGCTGAGTGGAACATTTATCGATGATAATAACTTTGGGGCTAACCTAATTAAGGGATCATGATTCATGTTTCATCAATTAAAGGAAGATCCTAATGATTTGGGTCCTCACCTATACTTGTAATGTATTTTCTCTTCATTGTGTAATGTAATCTTTCTTAGGATGACTTGTTCTTGTGAAGGCTTTATAAGTTCTTTTTATTGATCCCTTAGAGCATCACAAAGAACACATAATAAAGTGATCATTAGTAGAGCTCACTAGATGGAGTTTATGATAGATAGTATAAGAAGATAACCTACAAAAGGTTCATAAAAATGGGTATGTATGCCTGAAATGTATAATTGCATGTTGCAGATCCATTGTATTTTATTATCTAATAATAAGAAGGATGATCTTGCATTCTCTCAAGTATGTTTTGTATTTTTTTTGTAGTGTGACTTATGTTGTAAGGATTTGACTGAAATCTTTGAGTTTCCTCTATCCTTAACTGCACCAAGATCTTAATGGTGCATTTCTTGATGATAATATGTTTGAGGCTGGCCTACTTGAGGGATCACGATTCATGTTTCATCAATCAAAGGAAGATCCTTATGATTTGGGTCTTGACCTATACTTGTAATACATTTTCTCTTCATTGGGGAATGTAATCTTCCTTAGGCCAGCTTGTGGCTTGTGAAGCCTTTATAAACTCTTGTTATTGATCCCTTAGGGAATCATAGAGAACACATAAGAAAGGGAACATCAGTAGAGCTCAATAGCTAGAGTTTAGATTAGATAGTATAAAAATATAATCTACAAAAGGCTCATGAAAACAAGCTTGTAAGCCTAGAATGTATAACTCCATGTTGTAGATCCATTGTATTTGATTTTCTAATAATAAGAAGGTTGATCATGCATTCTCTCAATTATTTTCCATATTATTTCTGTTCGGTGACTCATGATGCAAGGATTGGACTAAACTCTTTGAGTTCCCTCTATCCTTGACTACACCAAGAAATATATGGTTCATTTATTGAAGATAATACATTTGGAGATGACATACTTGAGGGGTCATGATTCATGTTTCATAAATTAAAGGAAGATCATATTCATTTGGGTCCTAACCTATAATTATAATTTTTTTTCTCTTCATTAGGGAGTGTAACATTTCTTAGGTGGAATTGTGGCCTATGAAGGCTTTATAAAATCTTGTTATTAATCCCTTAGGGAATCATAGAGATCATAGAATAAAGGGATCATTAGTAGAGCTCAGTAGCTAGAGTTTAGAATAAATAGTATAAAAACATAACCTATAAAAGGTTCATGAAAATAGTCCTGTATAGTTGGAATATATAATTGCATGTTGCAAATCCATTGTATTTGATTATTTGATAATAATAAGGTTGATCTTTCTTTCTTTCAATTATTTTCTATATTTTTCCCATTGTGTGACTCATGTTGCAAGGATTAAACTGAACTCTTTGAGTTCCCTTTGTCCTTGACTACACCAAGTGATATCAGAGCATGTTTTTGATTCTATTGAGGCATATCATGGTTCCTAAGCTTGAGAAGTCCTAGATTGATTTGTTTTGGGGTTTTAGAGAGAGTATATGACCCACAATTATAGATGATTTGTGGAAGATGTCTCACAGAGGAAATTTTTGAGGTGGAAGGAGAGATGTAGGTTTAGTTGTGTTGGATATGTTGTGACAAATTACAACTAGATTATAAGCTATGGAGATAGACCAAATGAGAGGTTGAAACATTGAAGATGTGAGCGATGAAGAGGAAGAAAGAACTAAAGAAGAACTTAAAAAGGGAGAAGAAAAACTAGGGCTTGAACAAGGAGATGAGAGATTTATAAAGGCCCTAACTAGGGTTAATGAAATACCACATTTCAGTCCACCTGATTACCTGCATAGAAATTTGGATTTAGATAAATTACTTGATTCAATCATAGAGATGGAGAAATAATTTGATTGTGAAGGAACAAATGAAGATAAGAAAGAAAAATATGCTTGCACAAATTTGAGAGGACATGTTTCCTTATGATGGAAACATTTGCAGATTGATAGACAATGAAGAGGAAAGGATAAAATCAAGTCATGGGATAGGATGGTGAACAAATTGAAAGCTATTTTTTATCTACTGACTACCAAGTAAGTTTGTTTAAGAATTTGAAAAACATAAAAAAAAAGGATCTTAGTGTGAATGAGTATATCAAAGAATTATATAGATTGGATATCAAATCTAGACATGTCGATGATGATGTTGAGAGGGTTGCAAGGTACTTAAATAGTTTGAGGACATCTATTCAAGATGAGATTAGTTTTGTTAAATTGAAAAGTGTGGAAGAAGCTTACCAATATGCCCTAAAATCTGAAGAAAAATTGAACAAAAGGCATGAGAAAAGAAAAAGAGGAAAAGGTGGAAGATTTTAGAAAGGAAGAACCTCGAGTGGTGGAAGAACTTACTCAAATTAGAACAAGGGAAAGACAGAGTTCAAAGAGGATAATTCATACCGAAGGGATGATAGAAATTTATAGAGATAAGGTAGATCAAATAGCTATATGAAAGATGATAGAAGAGTGTTTAGAGGAACCTTTTTCAAGTGTGGAAAATAAGGACACCGAGGCTTTGAATGTACACAAGGAAATTCAATCAAGAGGACTAAGAGTGGTAGAAGAAATGCTTTTATGGAAGAAGAATCCAAGGAATCATTGAACTAACCTAAAGATGGAGAAGCCCTAATGGTAAGAAGATTCCTATGTCATAAGGAACCGGATAAAGAGTCATTGTTGAGGAGAAGTTTGTTCAAGAAAAGATGCAAAGTAGTACAAAAATGTTGCAAAGTGATTATTGAAAGTGAGACCTTGGACAACCTAGCCTCTAAAGAATTGGTGAGAAAATTACAGTTGCAGATATCAAAGCATCCAAAACCTTATCAGATTGTGTGGATAAAGGATGACCATAAGGTATTGGTAAGTGAAAAATACCTAGTGAAATTGGAAATTGGAATTTATTGTGATGAAGTGTTCTATAATATTATGCCTATGGATGTGTGTCATATCTTTTTGGGAAGACCTTGGTAGTATGGTAAAAAATCTTTGCATGATGGAAGAAAGAATAGGTATACTATTGTTTCAAATGGGATGAAGAAAGTGTTATTTCCTTTATTTGAGACTCCTAAGAATGATAATTGTACTAGTGTTAGAGTTTATTTGGTTGAAGGAAGGGAGTTCTTGGATGATTTAAAAAATGATAATATGTTTTATGACTTGATTCCTAAGAATCCTAATATGGAATCAATAGAAAAATAACCTAAATAAATAAGGGAATTATTGAATGAGTATGAGGATATAATCTCAGATAATGTGCTTGATGGATTTCCACCTTGTGAAGTATTAGTCATTGCATGGAATTGATTCCTAGAGAAAGTTTACCAAATAAAATAGCACATCAGATGACACCAATAGAGAATGAGGAATTGAATAGACAAGTACAAGAGTTGTTGAAGCATTGTTTTATCAGGAGAGTTTGAGCCATTGTGCAATACCTACAATATTAGCACCAAAGAAGAATGGAGAATGTGTATTGATTCTAGAGCCATTAACAAGATCAAAATAAGATACAAATTTCCTTTTCCTAGGATGGATGGTATAATGGATTTTTTAAGTGGAGCCAAATATTTTACAAAGATAGATTTGAAGAATGGATATCATCTATTTAAAATCAAAGAAGGAGATGAGTGGAAAAATTAATTCAAGAAAAATGAAGGGTTGTATGAGTGGTTGGTAATTCCCTTTGGGTTGACTAATGCACTGAGTGCTTTCATGAGGTTGATGAATGAGGTGTTTAATAAATTCTTGGGTAAGTTCATAATTATTTATCTTGATGACATTATAATTTTGAGTAAGAGCAAGGAAGATCATTTGTTGCATCTGAATCAAGTGTTGTAGAGAGTAAGGGAGGATAATTTGTTGATAAACATCAAGAAATGTTCCTTTATGATAGAAGAAATAGTGTATTTGGGATTTGTGATATCTGTAAAATAATTAAAGATGGATCCTGAGAAGGTTAAAGAAATCATAGTGTCCTACACCTGTAAATATTGGAGAAGTGAGATCATTTCATAGAATAGCCAATTTTTATTGAAAGTTCATTAGGAATTTTATTTTAGTTTTTAATCCTATGACTAAGATAATAAGAAGGAATAGAAAAGAATTCAAGTGGATGATGGAGCACAAAGGATCTTTGAGTTTTTTAAGCATAAAATGACTGAACAACCTATGTTAGCCTTACCTGATTTAATAAAGTTTTTGAAGTGGACTGTGATGCGAGTGGAAATGCAATTGAGGAAGTGTTGACTCAAGAAGGTAGACTAATTGCCTATTTCAGTGAGAAGTTGAATGATTCCAAGAGAAGATATTTAGTTTATGCTCAATAACTTTATGCCATGGTTCAAGATTTGAAGAAATGGAGACATTATGTGTTGCCTAAGGAGTTTGTGTTGTACACCGACCATCAAGCATTGTAATATCTGAATAGTCAAATAAAATTGAATCAAAGGCATATGAGATGGGTTAAATTCTTGCAGAGTTATACATTTGTGTTAAAACATAGGAGTGGTAAAATAAATAAAGTTGTTGATGCTTTGAGTAAAAGAAGGAACTTGTTGACAAAGATGAGAGTTGAAGTGTCAGGATTTGATGAGTTGAGGACCTTGTATGAAGATGACTGTCACTTTTCCAAACCTTGGAAAGCTTGCAAGGAACTACTATAGTAGATCGAAGAAGATGGTTGGACTATTTAATTTAGGATGGTATGTTATTTAGAGGAATTCAGTTGTGTATACCTAGAATTTCTATGAGGGATAATCTGGTTAAGGAGAAGTATTGTGGGGGGTTATCTGGACACTTTGGTATTGAAAAGATAATGGCTTTAGTCAGTGAGAAATACTTTTGGTCTCAGATTCATAAGGACCTAAGGAAAAAAATCAAAGTTGTAGAGTTTGTCAAGTTGCAAAAGGAAGTAGTCTGAATAATGGATTGTATACACCTTTTACCTTACCAACTAGGCTTTGGGAGGATATTAACATGATTTTGTACTTGGGTTACTGAAGACACCAAGAGGTAATGATTCTATATTTGAGATAGTAGATAGATTTTCAAAGATGGTTCATTTCATACCTTGCAAGAAGGAAAAAAGTGTCATACATTTAGCTGACTTATTTTGAAGGAGATTGTGAGGCTACATGGATTACCTAAAAGTATAATTTCAAACAAGGATAGTAAGTTTGTTGGTTAGTTCTGGAAGACACTTTGGAAGAAGATGAAGATGAAATTGAAGTTTATTTCTACATTTCATCCATAGACAGATGGACTAACATAGGTATTAAACAAGAGATTTGGTAACTTATTGAGATATTTGGTTGGAGAAAAGGCTAGAAATTAGGATTTAGTTCTAGCACAATTAGATTTCGCATATAAAAATTCAGTAAATAGGAGAAAAGGGAAGACACAATTTGAGGTAGTTACTAGTTCTAATCCTAAAGGAGTATCATAATTGAGGGATATCATTCATGAAGTCAAGAGGAGTGCAAAAATAAAATAATTTGTAAAACACATGAGTAGCTTACACAATCAAGTCAAACAACATTTGGATATAGTGAATGAAACATATAAGGAGGAAGTAGATATGAAGAGGAGACATGGGGAATTCCAAGTAGGGGATGAAGTAATGGTAAATATAAAGAATGGAAGGTTCCCTATTTTAACATATAAAAAATTAAAGGTGAGGAAGTTTGAACCATGTAAGATCTTTCTCGGAAGTTTGATTTAGGAAATGCATATGAAGTGGAGTTGCTAGATGATATGGATATTTCACCTATATTGAATATTGTAGAGTTGTATAAGTATCATGAACCATATTTTTGTGACAATGATGAGTCAAATGTTGAACAATAGTACTCTAAGAAGAAAATGGATGAAATAGTAGATATTTTTGGATAGCCAAGTTGGTATAATTACAAGGGGTGAATAGTATAAAGAGTATCTTTTCAAGTAGAAGGACAAACCAATGGAGGGTTCTTCATGAATATATTAGGTTGAATTTAACTATCTTGGTTTTCCTTTAGCCCCCCAAAAGTGAGAGGCTCACTTTTCAAATAATCCCAGTTGTTTGATGCAAGAGCATCTTGGGTTCTTGATAATCTTGCATCAAGAAAAAATAATTGTTTTATATTTTCCTGCTAGTTTAGTCTCCAAGTCTCTTTCAACATTCATTCAATTCAGATATTTTGTATTTGTGATCCTTATGGAATTTTTATAGACTCTTGATGAACTTTCTCCTAGGTTCGCATCTCACTTGGTTTCTTCACGTATGATATCTTGTAGTTTCTTGACAGGACTTAATTGTTCTTCATGTTTCATGGCCAGATTGTGTTTTATGATCTTGTGAAGGAATTTTTTGATTCTTGGAGCTTAATAGTGAATTTCTCAATGATAATATATTTGGGGCTAGCCTACTTGAGGAATCTTTATTCATGTTTCATCAATTAAAGGAATATTTTTATGATTTGGGTCCTCAACTATACATGTAATATGTTTTCTCTTCATTGGGGATGCAATTTTTCTTAGCCCAACTTATGGTTTGTGAAGGATTTATAAACTCTTTTTATTGATCCCTTAGGGAATGAAAGAGAGCACAAAAGAAAGGGAGCATTAGTAAAGCTCAATAGCTAGAGTTTAGAATGGATAGTATATAATGATAATCCACAAAAGGTTTATGAAAATAGGTCTATATGTTTGGAATGTATAAATGCATATTACAGATCCATTGTATTTGATTATCTACTAATAAGAAGGTTGATATTTCATTATCTTAGGTATTTTATCTATTATTTCTATTATTTGACTCATGCTACAAGGATTGGACTGAACTCTTTAAGTTCCCTATGTCCTTGAATGCACCAACCTTGGCCAATTAGAGCATAACACAACTACTACTGCTCTTAAATAGGTTCATAATTATCTTTTCTTAGTCATAAGAAACAAGTCATTCATCCTGAGTTGGTTTACCCTAGGGCTTGGGTTTATTTTATATTTAGGTTTTTGGGAGCTTCTAGTTTTGGTGAAAAAATAGTGAGAAAACTTTATATTAGCATATATTTGGTCCAATCACTCTAAGGATTATTTTCTCTTTTTTAAGTGAAGCGTAATGAATTTGGTGGAATAATAAATTTTAAGACCTAATAAATAATTGAATATGGTGATAAGATAGTTGAGAGACTCTTAAGACCTTGGAGGTTGAGATGTGGATATAGGAATATAATATACAACTTGGAGGCTAAGAATCTAGGTACTACAACCCAAACTTCTTCTTGGGAACATGATGTTGGTAAATTTGGGAATGAAACTAAATTCCATGATGCATGTAAACATAATAAGTATGAAACTCACAAGTTGTAAAAAATGAAATGTTAAGTTTTATTTCCATCTTAGAGAAAGATATAGAAATCCCAAAAAAATTAGTATCGCAATACTCTTTGTGTGTGTGAATTATTGACCTGCAAACCTGCAACACAACACTTCAATAATTCATTATATCAATTATTAGTATGATCAAATAATCAAAGAAAGTAACAAATGAAATTGAATTATTGCTCTCTAACTAGCACAAGTATGAAAAGGACTTTAAATTTTCTCTCAGATCTAATCCTAATTAACAGTGACAATGCATGCTAGAATGAGAGGTTCAAAAGAAATGAGTAAATAGGAAGCTAAAACTATTAAATTCATTAAAATTAGCCATTGATTCATGAAATCATTACCATTATCCAAAATGAAGTGTTTTATAATTAGCTATGAGCATATGAAATCAAATTAACAACATGTATGTATGAATTCAAAATTAACTTCTTTCCAACCTTGTTTGGGATTTGAAAATTTCTCTTTTATAGAATCTTGAGATTTTGATGGTTAGGATGCATCCATGAGGAGTGGTTGAGATGATTCCAATCTTGATCTATGTGAGTGATCCATGTGATTACCTCTCATTTTCTTGAGGTGTCTTTGTTGTCTCCTTAAAGGGGACATGTCATTTTGAGAGGGATTTAATTCATTTCTTTTAATTAATTATTCTATCCATGAATTTAATGGGGTTGATTTAATTAGTTAGGCATAGAGATAATCAAATTGATTTTTCTGAATACTTTGATGATAAATTCTTTAATTAGGATATTTAATTGATTTTATTGAATTTAATGGATTATGTTAATAATCAAGAATCAAATTAACATAATTAGGGTTTTATCCTGAATTAGGGCAAATAGGGCCTTAGGTTCTATTAGACCAATTTTAGGTGATTACATTTTCCCCTCTTTGAATTTCTTTGCGAACAACACAGGGATTCAAAGAAAATCTAATTTAAAGAATGATTCAACGAAACTAACAGATTCAAGGAGATTTAGAGAGTAGCGAAAACTACTCTGAACTTAGGTGATTTAGAGAGCAGTGAGGACCACTCTAATTTCGAGGAGATTTAGAGAGTAGTGAATCCACTTTGAAAGATTTAGAGAGTAGTAGAGAGAACCACTATGAATTTGAGAACTTCGGACTTGATTGAATGAAATCCTACTTGATTTGAAAGTCATCAATTTTGAACTTGATTGAACAAGAATTGACCATACTGATTCTGAGCTTGATTGAACAAAAATTGATAAGAGATTCTGAAAATAAATTTCAATTAAATTTGATTTGCAATAACTCAACATGGTGACAAATAACCAAATTGATTTGAAGTGATGAAATTGATCAATCTCGTAAAGATTAACAACATCAACTTGATCGAAGAAAAGTATCATGTCCCTGGTGTGAAAGAATTAGATTTGAAAGTTTAAATTTTAGTATGATTATGCCCCCTCAGGACTGAAATCAAAATAAATTTGATAAAATCATTATTTTCAAGCATTTAGAAGATAATTAGCGGGATTGAAATGAATCTAGATCAAGTGAAAATCATTTAGGAAGTATTAGCAAGCGATTAGGATTGATTTTAGTGTTAAAGAAACACTATTTGACCAAGTTTGATGAAGAAAAATGAGTGCTGACCAAGTTTGACTAGTGTTTAAGCAATATCCTGGTTTGAAAATTTGATGTATATGTGAGAAAATCACTTTTTACAGCTTCTGACAAGCTTTTTGTGCATTAATTATGCTCTGTGCAGCTTTCATAAAGTGCATTTGACTAAACTTTGACTTTTATTGACCATTGATCTGAGTAATAATCATTACTAAACTGATTCACCATGTTTGCAGTATCCTTTTTGCTCATTTTTCCCCTGTTTGATTGCAATTTGATGATAGTTGACTTTTGCATTCTGATGGTTGACTTTTCTCTATAACTTTGTTTTTACTACATTTAAGTGATATAGATCCCCTATTTCGATTTCAGTCCCGATATGAAGCCTCTGTGATGTCTTATCATTAATGTCCCTTAGGTCTTTGGAGTCCCCGAGAGGCTCAAATAGGTCAAAAAGGTCATTTTGACCCTGTGAAGAAGCACTGATTTGAGCTAGCTAGGCAACACGACTGTCCTCCTCATTATGCAACACTTGTGAGTACCCAATACTGATCTCTTTCAATTTTTAAAATTTAAATTTCACACATTTTCATGCTTTTTAGGAGTAGTTCAATTTTGGATCACATCCCATATGTTGGATCGCACGCGCTAAATCCCATGTCACATTTGGTTTTTTACTGAATTCTAGATCATATCTCATATTTCCTGGATCGCACCCTGTTAGGTTGCATCCAGTCTTTTTCAAGCAAGTTCATAAGATTGTTTTAGCTTCTTCCTATTTGGTCTAGACAAGGTCGCATCTGGATTCTGGATCACTTCCTGGATTTCCTTTGTCGTATCTAGTATTTCCTAGCTCATATCTCGTTAGAGAGTCTCATCCTGGATTTCTTGGATCACATGCAAGAAAACATGATCACATTTAGTTTCTTGAATTTTGCACCAACTTTACTTGTCTATTTGAACTTTTTAACCCATTTCTCATCAATTTTATTTGTCTAATGTTGACATAGTGCCCCTATTTTCTATTGTGCAGACATATTTTAGTGTATTTTCCTTTAGATCTCCTTGACTGATGTAGGTAGTGGAGTTGCATGATCATTTGAGTGCAAATGAGCAATGTGTTATTGCTCGTTGCGGCCTTTGGAGCCTAGCTGCTTTACCTAACATTTGAGTAAATCATGGATTATTGATAGCACTTGCTGAGAGATGGCATTCTAAGTATAATACCTTCCATCTACCAACTGATGAGATCACTAATACATTTGGGGGCATTTTGCGACGGCTATGTGTCGCAATTGCGACAGCTATGTGTCGCAATAGCAACACCCATAGACGTCGCTATTTTTTAGTCGCAAATTGCGACGTCTATGGGTAGCCGTCGCAATTGCGACACATATCCCATCGCAATGTGACTAAGATTTGTTAGCGGCATGGGCATCGCCCCCCCGTCGCATGGCTTTGGAGGGCCGTCGCAATCGCGACGGACCTCCCAAGCAATTGCGACGGGCGCCTGCATCGCATTGCGACGGGTTGCCGTCGCAATTGCGACGCCCGTGGGTGGATTAAAAAAAAAAAATTTATTTAATACATTGCTAATGAACCACATTAATGCTTTTTTCTTTCAACAAATGAGGACAGCCACTGTAAAGACAACATGATAATGTACACTCACTGTAAGGACAGTCACAAATGAGGACATCTCACAGTGACTGTCCCTAGTGTAATTGCCACTTGAATGTATTGCTATTCAGCCACATTAATGCTTTTATTCTTCAACAAATGAGGATAGTCACTCTAAAGACAACATGATAATGTACACTCACAGTGAGTGTACATTATCATGTTGTCTTTACAGTGACTATCCTCATTTGTTGAAGAAGAAAAGCATTAATGTGGTTGAATAGCAATACATTCAAGTGGCAATTACACTAGGGACAGTCACTGTGAGATGTCCTCATTTGTGACTGTCCTTACAGTGAGTGTACATTATCATGTTGTCTTTACAGTGAGTGTACATTATCATGTTGTCTTTACAGTGTCAATATATGCATTATTACTTAAACTGAAGAGTACTCTAAATAATATGTCATTGTGGAGTTCTGATTGCTTCCAATTTGATATACGCTTGTTCTACTTATGTATCCAGCATCATGTAAGAAAAGTTGATGCTTTTAAAATAGATTCATTTAGCCATGAAATGCCTGTGCATGTTACATACAAGATTCCAAGGCCCAAAACTGATTACTCATTATAATTCATGTACAGAATGATAATCAACCACAACGAGGCATGCGTAGGCACTGCTTAGATTTTGAGGCATCAGAAGCTCGTAGAAGAAACTTGACCAATGGCTCATGGAATACAACAAACTTATTGCCTAAAACAGGAGCATTGGTAACCACAGATGATGGTTTTGAAAAGAACACTTCACCATCAATGTCACGTGAGGGAACTGCAATTTCTGATGGCAAGTAACTTGTAGTATATAAGAGAGATGCAGGTACAGATGCTGGGAATACATTGCTAATGAACCACATTAATGCTTTTTTCCTTCAACAAATGAGGACAGTCACTTTAAAGACAACATGATAATGTACACTCACTATAAGGATAGTCACAAATGAGGACATCTCACAGTGACTGTCCCTTGTGTAATTGCCACTTGAATGTATTGCTATTCAGCCACATTAATGCTTTTCTTCTTCAACAAATGAGGATAGTCACTCTAAAGACAACATGATAATGTACACGGGCTGTAAGTGTACATTATCATGTTGTCTTTACAGTGACTGTCCTCCTTCAAGTGGAAATTACACAAGGGACAGTCACTGTAAAGGCAACATGATAATGTAGAGAAACGTTGTCATTTTTATTTTCAATAGTGCCGAGAGAGATTCCCTCCGCGAAATCACAGCTACAATTTCTGAGTACGTTGGGTTTATTTTTCTTTTGTCATTATTATGTAATCTGGTATTCAGCTGTTACAGAGCTAAAATACCCAGAAATGAGGACATATCTGTGTTGAATTTATTGTTAGCGGCTTTGGTTATTTAGAAGTTTAATTTTATTTGTTCATCTTTCAAGCACAAACATTTTGTGGACCATAACATCTTCATTGTTTCAGGTATGCAATGAAATAGCCGTAACTTGCAACTACCTTCACGGTACTTGTGTACATTATCATGTTGTCTTTATAGTGACTGTCCTCATTCAAGTGGCAATTACACAAGGGACAGTCACTGTGAGATGTCCTCATTTGTGACAAGGACAGTCACACATGAGGACATCTCACAGTGACTATCCCTTGTGTAATTGCCACTTGAATGTATTGCTATTCAACCACATTTATGGGCCCGTTTGGACCACAGCACACAGTAGCATCTACAGAGAAGAATATCCCAGGTGTAACAAGTTGTAAGAATATACCAACAGTTCTAAGAAGTTCCCTAGCACATAGTAGCATCTACAGAGAAGAATATACAACATGAGGGCAGCCACTGTAAAGACAACATGATAATGTACACTCATTGTATGTGTACATTATCATGTTGTCTTTACAGTGACTGTCCTCATTCAAGTGGCAATTACAGAAGGGACAGTCATTGTGAGATGTCCTCATTTGTGACAAGGATAGTCACACATGAGGACATCTCACAGTGATCGATTGTCCCTTGTGTAATTGCCACTTGAATGTATTGCTATTGAACCACATTAATGCTTTTCTTCTTCAACAAATGAGGACAGTCACTCTAAAGACAACATGATAATGTACACTCATTGTAAGGACAGTCACAAATGAGGACATCTCACAGTGACTGTCCCTTGTGTAATTGCCACTTGAATTACACAAGGGACAATCATTGTGAGATGTCCTCATTTGTGACAAGGATAGTCACACATGAGGACATCTCACAGTGATCGATTGTCCCTTGTGTAATTTCCACTTGAATGTATTGCTATTGAACCACATTAATGCTTTTCTTCTTCAACAAATGAGGACAGTCACTCTAAAGACAACATGATAATGTACACTCACTGTAAGGACAGTCACAAATGAGGACATCTCACAGTGACTGTCCCTTGTGTGATTGCCACTTAAATGTATTTCTATTCAGCCACATTAATGCTTTTCTTCTTCAACAAATGAGGATAGTCACTCTAAAGACAACATGATAATGTACACGGGCTGTAAGTGTACATTATCATGTTGTCTTTACAGTGACTGTCCTCCTTCAAGTGGCAATTACACAAGGGACAGTCACTGTAAAGGCAACATGATAATGTAGAGAAACGTTGTCATTTGTATTTTCAACAGTGCCGAGAGAGATTCCCTCCGCGAAATCACAGCTACAATTTCTGAGTACATTGGGTTTATTTTTCTTTTGTCATTATTATGTAATCTGGTATTCAACTGTTACAGAACTAAAATACCTAGAAATGAGGACATATCTGTGTTGAATTTATTGTTAGCGGCTTTGGTTATTTAGAAGTTTAATTTTATTTGTTCATCTTTCAAGCACAAACGTTTTTTGGACCGTAACATCTTCATTGTTTCGGGTATGCAATGAAACAGCCGTAACTTGCAACTACCTTCACGGTACTTGTGTACATTATCATGTTGTCTTTACAGTGACTGTCCTCATTCAAGTGGCAATTACACAAGGGACAGTCACTGTGAGATGTCCTCATTTGTGACAAGGACAGTCACACATGAGGACATCTCACAGTGACTGTCCCTTGTGTAATTGCCACTTGAATGTATTGCTATTCAACCACATTTATGGGCCCGTTTGGACCACAGCACACAGTAGCATCTACAGAGAAGAATATTCCAGGTGTAACAAGTTGTAAGAATATACCAACAGTTCTAAGAAGTTCCCTAGCACATAGTAGCATCTACAGAGAAGAATATACAACATGAGGGCAGCCACTGTAAAGACAACATGATAATGTACACTCATTGTATGTGTACATTATCATGTTGTCTTTACAGTGACTATCCTCATTCAAGTGGCAATTACAGAAGGGACAGTCATTGTGAGATGTCTCCATTTGTGACAAGGATAGTCACACATGAGGACATCTCACAGTGATCGATTGTCCCTTGTGTAATTGCCACTTGAATGTATTGCTATTGAACCACATTAATGCTTTTCTTCTTCAACAAATGAGGACAGTCACTCTAAAGACAACATGATAATGTACACTCATTGTAAGGACAGTCACAAATGAGGACATCTCACAGTGACTGTCCCTTGTGTAATTGCCACTTGAATTACACAAGGGACAGTCATTGTGAGATGTCCTCATTTGTGACAAGGATAGTCACAAATGAGGACATCTCACAGTGATCGATTGTCCCTTGTGTAATTGCCACTTGAATGTATTGCTATTGAACCACATTAATGCTTTTCTTCTTCAACAAATGAGGACAGTCACTCTAAAGACAACATGATAATGTACACTCACTGTAAGGACAGTCACAAATGAGGACATCTCACAGTGACTGTCCCTTGTGTGATTGCCACTTGAATGTATTGCTATTCAGCCACATTAATGCTTTTCTTCTTCAACAAATGAGGATAGTCACTCTAAAGACAACATGATAATGTACACGGGCTGTAAGTGTACATTATCATGTTGTCTTTACAGTGACTATCCTCCTTCAAGTGGCAATTACACAAGGGACAGTCACTGTAAAGGCAACATGATAATGTAGAGAAACGTTGTCATTTGTATTTTCAACAGTGCCGAGAGAGATTCCCTCCGCGAAATCACAGCTACAATTTCTGAGTACGTTGGGTTTATTTTTCTTTTGTCATTATTATTTAATCTGGTATTCAGCTGTTACAGAGCTAAAATACCTAGAAATGAGGACATATCTGTGTTGAATTTATTGTTAGCGGCTTTGGTTATTTAGAAGTTTAATTTTATTTGTTCATCTTTCAAGCACAAACTTTTTGTGGACCGTAACATCTTCATTGTTTCGGGTATGCAATGAAACAGCCGTAACTTGCAACTACCTTCACGGTACTTGTGTACATTATCATGTTGTCTTTATAGTGACTGTCCTCATTCAAGTGGCAATTACACAAGGGACAGTCACTGTGAGATGTCCTCATTTGTGACAAGGACAGTCACACATGAGGACATCTCACAGTGACTGTCCCTTGTGTAATTGCCACTTGAATGTATTGCTATTCAACCACATTTATGGGCCCGTTTGGACCACAGCACACAGTAGCATCTACAGAGAAGAATATCCCAGGTGTAACAAGTTGTAAGAATATACCAACAATTCTAAGAAGTTCCCTAGCACATAGTAGCATCTACAGAGAAGAATATACAACATGAGGGCAGCCACTGTAAAGACAACATGATAATGTACACTCATTGTATGTGTACATTATCATGTTGTCTTTACAGTGACTGTCCTCATTCAAGTGGCAATTACAGAAGGGACAGTCATTGTGAGATGTCCTCATTTGTGACAAGGATAGTCACACATGAGGACATCTCACAGTGATCGATTGTCCCTTGTGTAATTGCCACTTGAATGTATTGCTATTGAACCACATTAATGCTTTTCTTCTTCAACAAATGAGGACAGTCACTCTAAAGGCAACATGATAATGTACACTCATTGTAAGGACAGTCACAAATGAGGACATCTCACAGTGACTGTCCCTTGTGTAATTGCCACTTGAATTACACAAGGGACAGTCATTGTGAGATGTCCTCATTTGTGACAAGGATAGTCACAAATGAGGACATCTCACAGTGATCGATTGTCCCTTGTGTAATTGCCACTTGAATGTATTGCTATTGAACCACATTAATGCTTTTCTTCTTCAACAAATGAGGACAGTCACTCTAAAGACAACATGATAATGTACACTCACTGTAAGGACAGTCACAAATGAGGACATCTCACAATGACTGTCCCTTGTGTGATTGCCACTTGAATGTATTGCTATTCAGCCACATTAATGCTTTTCTTCTTCAACAAATGAGGATAGTCACTCTAAAGACAACATGATAATGTACACGGGCTGTAAGTGTACATTATCATGTTGTCTTTACAGTGACTGTCCTCCTTCAAGTGGCAATTACACAAGGGACAGTCACTGTAAAGGCAACATGATAATGTAGAGAAATGTTGTCATTTGTATTTTCAACAATGCCGAGAGAGATTCCCTCCGCGAAATCACAGCTACAATTTCTGAGTACGTTGGGTTTATTTTTCTTTTGTCATTATTATTTAATCTGGTATTCAGCTGTTACAGAGCTAAAATACCCAGAAATGAGGACATATCTGTGTTGAATTTATTGTTAGCGGCTTTGGTTATTTAGAAGTTTAATTTTATTTGTTCATCTTTCAAGCACAAACTTTTTGTGGACCGTAACATCTTCATTGTTTCGGGTATGCAATGAAACAGCCGTAACTTGAAACTACCTTCACGGTACTTGTGTACATTATCATGTTGTCTTTACAGTGACTGTCCTCATTCAAGTGGCAATTACACAAGGGACAGTCACTGTGAGATGTCCTCATTTGTGACAAGGACAGTCACACATGAGGACATCTCACAGTGACTGTCCCTTGTGTAATTGCCACTTGAATGTATTGCTATTCAACCACATTTATGGGCCCATTTGGACCACAGCACACAGTAGCATCTACAGAGAAGAATATCCCAGGTGTAACAAGTTGTAAGAATATACCAACAGTTCTAAGAAGTTCACTAGCACATAGTAGCATCTACAGAGAAGAATATACAACATGAGGGCAGCCACTGTAAAGACAACATGATAATGTACACTCATTGTATGTGTACATTATCATGTTGTCTTTATAGTGACTGTCCTCATTCAAGTGGAAATTACACAAGGGACAGTCACTGTGAGATGTCCTCATTTGTGACAAGGACAGTCACACATGAGGACATCTCACAGTGACTGTCCCTTGTGTAATTGCCACTTGAATGTATTGCTATTCAACCACATTTATGGGCCCGTTTGGACCGCAGCACATAGTAGCATCTACAGAGAAGAATATCCCAGGTGTAACAAGTTGTAAGAATATACCAACAGTTCTAAGAAGTTCCCTAGCACATAGTAGCATCTACAGAGAAGAATATGGGTCAACGAGGTTGACTTCAAAGCCATGCAATCTAATGGTAATAGTAATATCATAATTTGACATACTATCAGAAATACTTCCTAAATAGACTATTCAATCTTATAAGAGATGGATTCATGAGAACTATTATTTATGAAATATGAGTCAATGACTTTAATTAAAAAAATTACACAATCTAATTCTTGTAAAAATATCAAAATTTGACACATTGAAAATACCTTCCAAAAGTATTGTTAATTGATTAATATGAATCACTACTCATGAAATATAATTTTATAAACCTAATCTAAAAACTACACAATAAAAATCTTAATAGCAATATTGTAAGAAACTATTCCCAAAAGCAAGCCTAACAAAATTTGATGAAAATAATTTTTGTTTCACTCAACTTTGACATTCACAACTTCCTCTTTTATTATAATAAGAAAAAAAATGTCTTTTTAGATATACCTCATGAACCATACTCGAATAATCTATCATTTTTCTTCTCAAAAACATATTTGCAGAGCCTGCTTCTTTTACTTGTTTGTACTTTTATGTCTCTGATGGAAAGGGTTCCTTTAGGACACATTTTTCCAAGTTCACTGCTTGAGATATTTGAGGAGGGTTCCCCTGCTTAAGTATCCATCCAACCCATATTCGAGTAGTTCTACAATTGCACAGTCTAAATTAATAATACTGACAATTGAATGACGAATGATGATACATAGAATTGATATAAACTAATCCTAAAAACACTAAAACATTATTAATATATTTATATTTCATAAATAAAATTGATATAAAAGATTTGGAAAGATACATTAAAAAATAGAAAAACAGTAATTTATAATAGAAGGAAACTTAAATTGCTATTTAAAAAAAAAACAAGAGTCTTAAATCTTATCATTTTGTTTCATTATCATCCATAAGTACACACCTCTAGCATAATAATTATATTTTACCACCCATAAAATGAAAAAAAGATTTTCACAAGAGAAATTGAAGCTAGATTATAAAAATGAACCATCTTATTGGAAACTGGAACTGTTATCATACCCAAAAGGACTACAAAATTTCACCTTATCATACCCAGATTGTTGCTTTGCCTGGCGGAGGGAAATTTGATCAGTAAAATTGACACAGAGTATGTTGTCTCCATTGTCATGCTGGATAACAAAACACCAACTTTAATGGGCATGTACTGTCCCTTGTGTAATTGCCACTTGAATGCATTGCTATTTGATGCAGGGGCATCCCTAATGCAAGGCAAAGACACCATGATTGAAGGAAGTTTCCATGAAGCCAAGGAGTCAAATCCTATCAATTGGAACATAAGATTTTCACCTTGGAGCTTTGAAGGATTGACTGGTGAAAGGTCCTTTTGATTGACAAATCAGAGTCTTTTTGAATGACAAATCAGAGTCTTTTTGAATGACAATAAATTAGAATAGGAGTTTTAGATGTTTTCTTGGTTTGTAATAAATATTAAGGATTGATTTTATCTCCTTATAAACATCCACTTGTTGGACACAAGACCCCTTGGTGACTTATAAACCTTGGGCATCTTTTGAGTCCTTGGATGAAATGAGCATAGTAAGTGTTTATTAGGTGTCTTTTAGATGTTGTTAAGAAGTTTGAAGGTCCAAAATAACTTTAATAAGGTTCCTAAAGTTTCACAACACATTTTTAACCTTCTCGGCAAAGTTGTTTGCAAAGTTGTAATGCAACTTTAAAAGTTGCTTAGCAAAGTTGACATTTGTTGGATAAACTGTTCTAACCACCTAGATGGTTGAACCAACATTTGGAGAGCCTATTTTAGGCTTCAAATGGTCGAAGACAGACATAGAACCAGTATTGTAATCATTTTGCTTTCATAAAAAATAAAAATAACCCTGTTTTAGTGCATTTCTGGTGAAAAACGAACTCTATACGGCTGTACAGATGGTGGTTGGATGATAAAATTTGCCTGGAAGTTGTAATAGTGACATCTGATGCTTTGGAAGTTGGTTTGATTGATTCTCTTTGTTTTATATCTAAGTTATTTCAAATTTTCCGTGCATTGTTTACAAACCCTCATTTTCAGGGTTTGACTGATGTAAAGACCTTAACTCACGTTTCAACCATTGGAATTCCTTCTTCCTTGGTGGAATGAGAGTTAAGGATGTATATTTGTATATTCTAAAAGCCCTGACTACTCTGCATCACTATTGAACCACATTAATGCTTTTTTCCTTCAACAAATGAGGACAGTCACTGTAAAGACAACATGATAATGTACACTCACTGTAAGGATAGTCACAAATGAGGAAATCTCAGAGTGATTATCCCTTGTGTAATTTCCGCTTGAATACATTGCTATTGAACCACATTAATGCTTTTTTCCTTCAAGTGGCAATTACACAAGGGACAGTCACTGTGAGATGTCCTCATTTGTGACAAGGACAGTCACACATGAGGACATCTCACAGTGACTGTCCCTTGTGTAATTGCCACTTGAATGTATTGCTATTCAACCACATTTATGGGCCTGTTTGGACCATGACACACAATAGCATCTACAGAGAAGAATAGCCCAGGTGTAACAAGTTGTAAGAATATACCAACAGTTCTAAGAAGTTCCCTAGCACATAGTAGCATCTAGAGAGAAGAATATACAACATGAGGGCAGCCACTGTAAAGACAACATGATAATGTACACTCATTGTATGTGTACATTATCATGTTGTCTTTACAGTGACTGTCCTCATTCAAGTGGCAATTACAGAAGGGACAGTCATTGTGAGATGTCCTCATTTGTGACAAGGATAGTCACACATGAGGACATCTCACAGTGATCGATTGTCCCTTGTGCAATTGCCACTTGAATGTATTGCTATTGAACCACATTAATGCTTTTCTTCTTCAACAAATGAGGACAGTCACTCTAAAGACAACATGATAATGTACACTCATTGTAAGGACAGTCACAAATGAGGACATCTCACAGTGACTGTCCCTTGTGTAATTGCCACTTGAATTACACAAGGGACAGTCATTGTGAGATGTCCTCATTTGTGACAAGGATAGTCACACATGAGGACATCTCACAGTGATCGATTGTCCCTTGTGTAATTGCCACTTGAATGTATTGCTATTGAACCACATTAATGCTTTTCTTCTTCAACAAATGAGGACAGTCACTCTAAAGACAACATGATAATGTACACTCACTGTAAGGACAGTCACAAATGAGGACATCTCACAGTGACTGTCCCTTGTGTGATTGCCACTTGAATGTATTGCTATTCAGCCACATTAATGCTTTTCTTCTTCAACAAATGAGGATAGTCACTCTAAAGACAACATGATAATGTACACTCACTGTAAGTGTACATTATCATGTTGTCTTTACAGTGACTGTCCTCCTTCAAGTGGCAATTACACAAGGGATTTGTGTTTTCATTTGTGTTTTCAACAGCGTCGTAACCCTCCGCGAAATCACATCGGGATATAAGGGCAAAACAAACAAGAACGTTGTCATTTGTATTTTCAACAGCGCCGAGAGAGATAAACAAACTTAAAACTCAGACTTAAGAAAGATGAAGGCAATGCTTCAAAAGGTCGATGCCCTAAATATGGGAAAACACAATACCACCATTAAACGATGCCCTAGTCACCGTATCAATGCTGCCAGCTCTGTACCAGTATGCTGACTGCTCACTTTCATCCTGTGATAAAGGTAACTTCATTAATCATACTTGAAATGGCAGCATACGAACTAAAGCTGATGAACATTTATAAACTAAAAGTTTAAAACTACAGATTACAAATGTAGTAGTTTCATACGAAAAGAACTTGATGTCTGAAATTTACCATTAGAAGTATCCAAAGGAATACCACAGTACTGTTGAACTTGGAGAATCGGAGATGATCTACACAGCAAGGTTCAACAGCTGTAAGGACTGTTACACCATCTTTAGCATTTGAATACATTTTCTCCTTGGCTTCTGGTGGATCCTCAAAGACCCCCAATGACGTTTTCCCTACAATTATCAATTGTTTGTCAGTATGAGATATTAATAAATAAACATTAATCACAATATTAGGCAAACAATGTTCTTGATGTCTGAATCTAAATCATAGAAAGCTCTAATAAAGCAGTTCTCAGTTTCACATTAAACTAAGTTTCAATTTCAAATGGTTATAATAATTTTTGCAAGTTATAAGTAGCTGGTTACAGTATATGACATAAAAAGAAAAAAAATCATTTCTATTCTTTTCTTCTTTTTCTCTTTCAACGAAGCTTTTGCACCACACAAATGCATACCAATAATTTCTCAGGAGGTTTCAAGACCATTGCATACCAAACTTCTTCTCTGTAGATGCTACTATGTGTCGTGGTCCAAACGGGTCCAAATAGACTTAGTGACTCTAGTAGGTCTCCAAAACCTGTTCTGCAGCAATAACTCTTCAATTTGACAAAGGACCTTATGAACTTATATGTTTTTTGAGTACCCTTTTTGATGTTCTAACAATCCTCCAACTCCCAGACCCTAACTCCACTCCAGCATATCAATGTCCTTATTGAGTCCACAGACCTAATGCATGCCTTTGGGTGTGGGTTCCAAAACAAGGCATTGAAAATGGGTGCATGAAACCAAGATCAGAGTTTGAAGATGTCCACCATGCTCTAAAGATCTATATTCAACAAGGTTTGAGGTCCTTTACTTGCCGCTACCCTCTGATCTTGCATAATCCATCAACTCCTAGTCAAGAACATTGAGATTCTTGACCTAGGGCTTGCTCTTGAAATTCTCTGGCTTAGTATCCTGTTCCAAAGCTTTTAAAATATGAAAATAAACCCCCTTAACTTGCATTTTACAAAGAACAGAGGATATCCTATGGTTTATTTGCAAGTTAAGGCCATTTGAATGCAATAACCCAAAAAATGAGGGTTTGACAGAACAACAGATAAGAAAAAGGAATAACTTTGATATAAGGTGTCTTGAATCTACCAAATAAACTCTCAAAGCATAAGATATAAATACTCTAACTTCCACACTGGTCTGCCCTCCCTTTCACATCCGTACACTGTACAGTGCTTGAAGGAAATGCACAGAAAAGGCTCTGAAATAGTGGCTCTATCTGACAGAGAGTCCATGCTAGGCTTCATGACTAACCTAGAGCACATTCCTTGTTATGGAGGAAGTTTGAATGGTGAAGAACTTATGGAATGGATAGAGGACCTAGATAACCATTTTGACTACAAGTATCTTATTAATAACCATTTTGACTACAAGTATCTTATGGATAGAGGACCTTGATAACCATTTTGACTCATTTAGTATCTTATTGAGCTTCACTTTGTTTCGAGAATATAGTTTAATATTCTCTACTAAACAGGGCCAACCACGTGAAGGTGGAAGGTCATTTGGCCCCACCCCCCTCCCCCTAACATCACTCTACATTCCCCGTTAACATCTAACATTCATTCATTCTTTCAATTATTAATAAAATGTAACATTCAATCAATATCACATGATAACATTCATTAACACATTAGATTCGTTAACACACAACATTCATCAATATGAAAATAAACACATAATTCATGAACATTCATTAGCACATAATTAAATTCATTGAGACATAAAATTCAGTCATTATCAATTAAGGTATTTAGATGACAATCATTTCTTTTTTCTCTTTCTAATTTTTTTTTCTATGTAAGCTCTAAGAGGAGCATCAGTGTTATCATCAATACCCCCCTCATCAGTTGTTTTGTTCTTTGTTCTTGATGATCTCAAATTCCTATGCTGCTGCAAAGGGGGGTCCTCTACAATAACAAATAAAAGAGTTAAATTTAAAATATTTAATTATAATTGTTACAAGTATTTAATTATTTTAAAGAACATAATTGTGGCGCTCTTTAATTACCTGATCTGGCCACATCATTTTGTCTAGACTCAACCTCAACATGCTCATGAGCATCGACCCCTCGATCCTCTACAGTTGCTATACAAAATGTTACATTAATCCAAACACCAATTGTAATTACATATAAAAATTTTAATAGCAAATGTATACCTCCACCACTAGGATGCACATCATGCGAACCTTCATTATGCATAGATTATGTAGAAGGATTGTCAGGCTGCATTCCAATATCCTACACATTGTTATCATTGCTTTCTTAAAACAGATATACTCACTTTATATTAGAACTTAACATCAAATAGACTAATTGGTAAAGTATTCAATTTGAAATAAATTTCATTTAGCTTATTTACCTGTGGCTCAGATGCATCATTATTTGAACCTTGCACACTGATTTCAGCTCGTAGCCGTTCAGCCACGGCTCTATAGCCTTGTTGGAAGCCAATTCTCTTGTCCTCTTTTGTGAGGCATCTATTGAACTCTGACCCCTACATTTTTTCTTGGTATGGTGAATTTTACTTGCATTGTTTGATCAAAAAAAATTTCCTTGCAATATATAAAAAAATTGATACAAGTTTTCATTTACTAATACTTACAACTCGTGCTTGAAGTTTGGAAAAACCACCAGAGCTGAGCTTGTGTGTCCCGTGCTTTTCTAATCTTGCCTTTGTTGCCTTTGATGTGTCAGGCAATCTATGAAAAGTTTGAAATATGTTAGAGACCAGTATAGGAAAAATTTAGAGGTTAATTAGTACATAATTACATTCTCAAAAGTATCACATACCTTGCTCTACTCTCTACTGGCATAATTCCTTTTTTCATGTCGGCTTTATACTTTCCATCCAAAATCAAACCCTGCCACTCAGCCTCAAGAACACAGGGCGGACGCTCGTGCCTTGGGTTAACCTCTAAATATTTCCTGTACTGGTCCCTAATATACTTCAAACATAAACCAGCTCTTTCAAGGAGCTTGTTTCTCTCGAATGCACGAGGTCCAAAAAGCTGGGTCATACTATGTACAAGATCATCCTTCAACTTTTTATCTTGGTTATTCCACCTTTTAAGTAAAAAAAAACATGTTAGACTCATAAATGAAGAGAAGCTACCTTTAATATAGTTCAAGAAATTGATGAAAAGGAAAACTATTCTAGCAATGATATGAAATCAAAATAGTGGTTTGGGGTTTTAGTTAGGATATGATATTCCACCATGTACGTATGGTGGGCCCGAATATCCGCAAACACTCGTCACCAAGTTTTCGCCAAAAAATATCATTCCCTACAAAATAATCATGGGATCATTAGTCGATGAAGAGTGATCAAAAACTAAATTACTATTATATCACTATAGAATAATAATAACTTTAAAGTACCTGGAAGTTTGGATACTTTTAAGGGAACGCCTTCATCGTCGCTGATGATCAATACGCAATCCTTCACCGTTCCCGTACTAGGAACACGGGAACATCTAGGAAATGATGTTGCATCGGGACTTGTTGCATCTCCTATTGCAAAAAATGAAAACCATTATCAAATGCCTCCAAGAAATAATACTTCAAGGGAAATAAATTGGTCCAGAGCACCCATGGCACAAACACAATCAAGGGATCTACATCGTAAACACATAACACTTAAACACATAACAAAAGAGAGAAAAAGAGGGATTTGTGTACCAGTAGATGGTGCAACAGTTGGTGCATTTAGGCTGTGTGTTGTTGACATGGCAGTCGGCAAGACATTTGTGGCTGTCCTGGATGGAGGCGGCGTTGTCATATCATCATGGAAAGGAGCTGAAGAATAAAATTGTTAGAGCATGCATAAATATAGAACGCGTGGACTAGCATGGACAAGATTGTTAGAGCATTAAAAAAAAAGATTGTTCGAGCATGTATTGTCAATGATTATGATCATTCCTATATATATTCAGTGGAAAACACAAGTGGGGAATGGAACATGTGATCTACCTGAACCACTTGCAATACCGGCCTCATCATGGGAATGGGGTTCAAAATTACACAAATAACTCTGTAAAGACAATGCATCCATATTTTAATTAATGTCATAAAAGAGCATAACATAAAAACCATTATTGAACTCTTGTAATAATTAAAAATTTCATTAATACTTACTTTAAAGTTTTCAGAAGTGCGCAACAACTCAGCTGCCCTGTCTTTTATTTCCTGAGTCTGAGGATGTATGGATACCAAACGTAGAAGTTCTTTCCCAATTTTCTTTAGCAGCTTTTTAATGGAACCGATCGGGTCATCGGTCTCTGCTAAATCAATAAAAAAAGGGTCCACAAGGGGGGACTCCTGAGGGACTGCAGGTTGCTTTCCCTCTCTCTGACCACTGGCCCTCTGTGACAACAATAGTATTAGTATTATCAAAATTACTCCAAAACAATGAAGAAAATAACATTAAAAAAAATAACATTTTGCTTCTATCTAGTTTGCACAATTACAATGAGTTTTACCTGCTCATGTGTAGATGAGCTAGGAATATCATCACCATCACCTTCGGGCGGTTGCTCCATATTGTGCCCCTGTGTCAAAAATCAAGTATAAAAATGTTAGCCAAAAATTTAATAACTAAATGGTATGTTGGAGTCATTGATTAGAAGTTGGTTTAATAGTATGTACCACCCCCATGATAGTAGCCTCGTTTGTATCTATGCGGTTCAAATTGTAATCAATAAGCAGCTCTTCCCCTGCACGTATTGATTTTATCGCACAGATGAATACACGATTTCCCTCGCGCACCTCAAATATGCAATTGGGTTGCTTTATAGTTGACCCAGGTCGTGTACTATTTATAAAACCCGCAATATTCCCTATTGCTTTTGGCCTTCCATCAATGTATATAGCCACACTTTTACTTTGATTATTGTCTTGCTGTTGTATATAATTTGCCGAGAGTGCATACCTACGCATACTTTTTTTATATTGAACAATATGCATCCAACTTTTGTAATCGTAACATGGTCCAACATACTCCATCAATTCAGAAACTTTGTTGTAAGACACCTTTATGCCATCCATAGAAAATAGGCCCAAACCATGTAATGATGATGGTGCTATGCGATATATCCTCTCATTAACACAAAAATCAGTGTTTATTGGAGGAAGTTCCTTGGGTACCCAATGTTTCTGTAGATGTTGGTACCTCAAGGGCACCTCGATGTCGCCTTTCATCTCATCATCATAAGAACATGACCCCCCTTGAGCAAGGAAAAATTTCATGTGTTTATTGAATTTCCTTCTAGTCCTTTGACCTCTAGTTAATCTCCCTATTCTAGATAAACTGCATGTCTCACTTTCCTCTTCTATTCCTATATTTCCCTCACTCGAGGAAGACACTTCTGACAAATACCTATTTGCTGGTACCTGCAAATGGGAGAGATCTTAGAAGACATCAATCTTACTATTGATAAGTGTATTAAATAGACTTTCTATAAGGTGTATTGACTTATACCTGTCGATCCATGAGACTGTGTGGGATGCTCTTGAAAGGGGTTCAATTTCCTGCAAATGTAATTCAATTATCGTGAGCATAATCACATCATAATCATAATCACATCCATCATAAGCATCACATAAAAATTAAAAACATTAAAACGTACACATTATAACACTTATAGCTTTTAAATAGATAATGAATAAACTATGTAACCATTTAAGACAAATATATTTCTATCAAGAAATGAATATTAAATACATTAAGGATTGATGGCATACCTTTAAATTTCATCATCATCATCCTCATCATCATCATCATCATCATCATCATCATCATCCTCATCATCGTCATCATCATCATCGTCGTCGTCGTCATCGTTGTCGTCGTTGTCGTCATCATCAACATCATCATCATCAACATCAACATCATCTTCATCATCATCATCAGTAGCAGCATCATCTTCTTCTTCTTCTTCATGAAAATTTGTCTCAGGAACATCATCCAATAATTGTCGATCGTGATCATCATCTACATCATCTTCTACTTCTTCGGTATCTTCTTCTTCCATCACATTATACTTTATCGGCCTTCCTCTCGGTTCATGTCTAACAACAAATGACCAACCCGGTTTATGTGAAACCTCTGAGTAAAATACCTGCTCACATTGGCTTGGAAGAACATAGGGCTCATTCCCAATTGGCTCAAACGACCTTGTATTAACCATTGTAAATCCATTATCA
This sequence comes from Chamaecyparis obtusa, assembly GCA_027943335.1. NCBI lineage: Eukaryota > Viridiplantae > Streptophyta > Pinopsida > Cupressales > Cupressaceae > Chamaecyparis > Chamaecyparis obtusa. Next base: position 432,394 of record BSBK01000566.1, read on the forward strand.
TGTTCAATAACAGTTCTATTAGGATCATTTGGATTAAGTCGTAGCCTGTACCATTTGACAACGAAGAGTACTAATTTGAAGGAACTAAAGTCGCACTCAAGTATATCATCTAAAATGCCATAGTATTGATTTTTAGACTCTTGAGGATCTAAGTCATTTCTAGATGAAATATTAGTCACTTGAAAGACTGCAGTTATTCCAGAATCACAAGTTTTCTTCGTGTCATCCAACACTTTGACGCGAAATTTTTGACCATTACAGAACATACCCTTGTGGTGTTTAACCTACAATAATATGTGAAACATGTCAAAATTATTATATCATGAGTTGATAAACATACGGGTGATTAATAATTTTGTACGTACCTGGAAATCTCTTAAACCATATGCTAAATCTATTTCCCTTTGCGTAACATTAGAATCTCCATTACGATGAGCTTCTTTAACCAATGAAGATACACCTTCCCATGTTAATGTGTGACCAGAATGTTGACATCGTTCAATCCATACCATCATCCAATCAAGATTGTTTGCAATATACAAATGTAGTGCATCCCACTCTCGAGCAACTGTACAAAAAAAAAATAGATGACTTACAACTGATTTATTTTGAAGATTAAGAAATAATTTATTACAATAACATCTTATAATTTATTACCTGTCACTTTCCTCAATCTACCTTTCCCCATCAAGTACTCCCCTTTGAATTTTTTAAAAGGGTCGAGATCCCAAATGCGATCTACATGGATATTTGAAGCAAACTTAGGAAGATATTCAGTAATGTACACCATAGTCTGGTATACCATGTATCCCTCTACCATAGAACCCTCAGGATGTGCTCTTTGTCGAACCAAAGCCTTCAAAGATTTCAAGTGCCTCTCAACCATCCACATTGACCTAGTGTGTGCAGGTCCACACAATTCAATCTCCTCAACTTGGTGTATGAGGTAGTGTTCTTGTGCATTGAAAAAAGTTGGAGGTAGACACTTTTGCATTTCACACAATAAATGAGGAATTCTTCTCTTCCAATAGTTTATATCTTCTTTATGGATTTCTTTAGATGACAACCACCTACATTAAGAGATTCAAGTCACAAAAAATATATAAATACGAGACTTTACAAAATAATATACAATAGATTACATAGCAAGAAAAACAAATCGTGAATATAATAAATATATACAACAAATTGAACAGATATTACTGCTTACCTCATGTATTTTCCAAGATCATATATCACTTGTTTGATGTTATTGTTGAAGTGCTCTGGGAGAGATAGAGGTAGCACGTACTACAGTAATTATAAACCAATCATTTCATTATTTTCTAACATAACATAATGAATAGTACACGTAGTTTATGAATATATTGTAAATACAGAAGAACATAACTTACCTTGATGAAAGTATGCCAATCATGCGTTTTGAGCCCTGGCCCAAATTCACTTTTCTTTGATATGAGATTGCTTATGTTCCCAGCAAATCCTGTGGGAAATCAAATTTTTCGTATGACTTCTTTTATGGCATCACTTTGCTGCTCCGTTAATAACCAAGGAAGGGCACTTATATTAATCTAATCTCTATTGCTATTTGAGTGAATGAAATTCTTCAGTGCATGATTGGATTCATGAATGTCATTACAAATTTTGACAATTTTTTCTTTGTCACGCCTTCCATCCAGTATTTTCCACAATGTCTCTGTTATATTCTTTCCAACATGCATAAGATCAAACAAATGCACAATTTGTAGGTCCTCGTAGTAGGGCAACCTACTAAATTGTCTGGGATAGCTTTTTAGTCCCTTTGGAAGGTTGTCAGTAGTGCCTTGACGACCTTCACGATCATCAATTACATAATTAGTAAACAAAAATCACAATAGAAATATATAAATTACAAACATAAACCATTAAGTGGAACGACATTACCTCGACGATTAATTCTATTATATTCCAACTTCCATAGGCGAGGTGTCATTCTTCGTGGCTTTGATGTAGTCTCTTCTTTCCCATTGAAAAGATGTTTTTCCATACTTTGATACTTTTGATTCCTGTGGAGGAAGTGTCTGTACTCATCAAACACATGCTTTCCTAAACTTTTTGAATGACGAGATTTCATCTTTGGACCACAAACTGGACATGCAAATTTTCCCTTTGTTTGAAGACCTACAAGATAATGATATAATTGGATTATTAAATATGTTGATTTTTATAATTAGAATTATCATGCGCAACTTGAATTCACTATAACATACCACAAAAATGTGTTAGCCCTGGGGCATCATGTATTGTCCATACAAGTATTGCATGGAATTGAAATTGTCTTTGTCCTATTGGTCTAGACACGTCATACATAGTGACACCGTTCCATAACTCCACCAACTCGTCAATAAGAGGCTCAATATATACATTCATATCTTTAACTTGATATTTACCTACTTGAATGAACAGTAACATTACATAATTATTGTGACCATTTTACTGTATGATTTGTAAGTACATGTAAATTAATAACTATCAAATGATAAAATACCTGGAACAATCATTGCCAACATAATGTGATCCCTCTTTATTGACATCCACGGAGGAATGTTATTGTTGATAACAAAAATAGGCCACACCGAGCAAACAGATCTCATCTCTCCAAATGGATTGACACCATCCGCTGCCAATGAAAGCCTGAGATTACGAAGTTCTTCTTTGAAGTGTTGCCACTTTTCCTCTATGTGCATAAATGCCGAACCATCCACAGGGATTCGAATAATGTCATCTCGACTTCTATTGCGTGCATGGTAATCCATAAATTGTGCCAAGCTAGTACACCTGAATAATTGTCACATCCGTGGAATAATGGGGATGTAACGAAGAACCTTGTGAGGCACCTTTTTTGTTATTCGATCTGTTCGATATCTACTCGTATGACATACAGGGCATTGTGTTGCAAATTCATGTTCTTTATAATATATAATATGATCATTGGGACAAGCATGTATTGCTTGATACTCCATTCCAATATCTTTCATAATAGCAGATAATTCTCGATATGAGTGAGGTAGAATATTTGATGGTGGTAACAAAAACTCGCCTATCAATCTACAGCAAAAAATATAAGTTGTTAATATAAAAAATATTAGTGGTACATTATTCACCCTTTGTTAACTATAAAGACATATATGACATACCTTAACATACGTGACATTGTTATGTTGGATAAACCATTCATAACCTTCAAGTTCAACAACAACAATACAGCAGAGAGAAGAGTTGTTTGGGAGTCTTTGTATAGGGGCTCGTATGCCTTCTCAAGTAGAGGTACATCAAGGCTATCATCATCATCATGATCAGATCCGCTTGGACTAAATGTGTCATGGATCAATGTATTTATACCATCATCTTCAATTGTGTTTTCTAGCGCATGATCATCATCTTCCATGGGATCATTATCTTCACCTTGGATATTCGCACCCCCATGTTCCTCCATATCATGTACTTCCCTGGGGAGATCAACCTATATAAAATTGATTAACATAAATAAACCATGATCTTCAACTCATCATCAAGTGATTTCATATGTATATAAATTGTTAAAATGATATAATGAACAACTTACCAGTGGATGATAGTCATGCCCCCCTTCAATGTGACCATTCTCCCTACAATGTCTCTTAACTATTTTGATTAGCAATCTTCTACGGTTTAAGCCCTTACAAATTTTGCAGGGACAATAACATTTTCCATCACCTTTTCTTTTCAAGTTAGACCACAATCTAGCGATTGTCTCCCTATTTTGTTCTTCACTTATATTATCTGACATGATCGTTCTTCGCAGGAAGCAAAAATTGGGCTATGAAAACTTCGGTCTACAACTTTCAGTGACTAAGCAAAATTGTCAAAAGTACACAAATCTTCTTAGACCTAGTTAAATCCTTTAATATTTTAAAAGTCTAGTTAAAATATACATTAGATTAAAAAATATACAATTTTCATGCCTGAGCGCGCGGCTACGACTAGTGCAATGGTCTTCTTGCTTAGCTCTAGAAGCTCTCTAGCAATCAAAACATATAAGCTACAAGGCCTAACAGCAATTTCAAAACATATAAGCTACAAGGCAAGACATATTACATGACATGGCAAAAGGATTAAAATATACATTAGATTAAAATATATACAATTTTCAAACCTGAGCGCGCGGCTATAACTCGTGTAAACTACTACTATTCTCTCCATAAGAACTAAGTACAAAATTCTTTCAAGTTCACATCCATGATTCCCTTTAGATTAAAATATACAGCAAAAATAAGCTAAAAGTCTAGTTAAAATATACATTAGATTAAAAAATATACAATTTTCAAACTTGAGCACGCGGCTATAACTCATGCAATGGTCTTCTTGCTTAGCTTTAGAAGCTCTCCAGCAATCAAAACATATAAGCTACAAGGCCTAATAGCAATTTCAAAACAAGGGTCATCAAAAGAACCAAAAACAATGTGTGCAAACAATACCTTGTGAAGTGGTATAGACAATTAGAAGATGCTACTATGTGCTAGGGAACTTCTTAGAACTGTTGGTATATTCTTACAACTTGTTACACCTGGGATATTCTTCTCTGTAGATGCTACTATGTGCCGTGGTCCAAACGGGCCCATAAATGTGGTTGAATAGCAATACATTCAAGTGGCTTACACAAGGGACAGTCACTGTGAGATATCCTCATGTGTGACTATCCTTGTCACAAATGAGGACATCTCACAGTGACTGTCCCTTGTGTAATTGCCACTTGAATGAGGTCAGTCACTGTAAAGACAACATGATAATGTACACATACAATGAGTGTACATTATCATGTTGTCTTTACAGTGGCTGCCCTCATGTTGTATATTCTTCTCTGTAGATGCTACTACGTGCTAGGGAACTTCTTAGAACTGTTGGTATATTCTTACAACTTGTTACACCTGGGATATTCTTCTCTGTAGATGCTACTGTGTGTCGTGGTCCAAACGGGCCCATAAATGTGGTTGAATAGCAATACATTCAAGTGGAAATTACACAAGGGACAGTCACTGTGAGATGTCCTCATGTGTGACTGTCCTTGTCACAAATGAGGACATCTCACAGTGACTGTCCCTTGTGTAATTAAGTATTGTGGGGAAGCATTCTAAATAACCAAAGCCGCTAACAATAAATTCAACACAGATATGTCCTCATTTCAAGGTATTTTAGCTCTGTAACAGCTGAATACCAGATTAAATAATAATGACAAAAGAAAAATAAACCCAACGTACTCAGAAATTGTAGTTGTGATTTTGCGGAGGGAATCTCTCTCGGCGCTGTTGAAAACACAAATGACAACCCGCTTGATTTCATGGAGGGAATCTCTCTCGGTGCTGTTCAAAACACAAATGACAACCCGCTTTGTTCAAAACACAAATGATAACCCGCTTGATTTCACGGAGGGAATCTCTCTCGGCGCTGTTGAAAACATAAATGACAACGTTCCTTTTTTTTTTTGCACTTATATCCCGACCAACATAAGGTCCATTTGTAATACAACATGATAATGTACACTTACAGTGAGTGTACATTATCATGTTGTCCTTAGAGTGACTATCCTCATTTGTTGAAGAAGAAAAGCATTAATGTGGCTGAATAGCAATACATTCAAGTGGCAATTACACAAGGGACAGTCACTATGAGATGTCCTCATTTGTGACTATCCTTACAGTGAGTGTACATTATCATGGTGTCTTTAGAGTGACTGTCCTCATTTGTTGAAGAAGAAAAGCATTAATGTGGTTCAATAGCAATACATTCAAGTGGCAATTACACAAGGGACAATCACTGTGAGATGTCCTCATGTGTGACTGTCCTTGTCACAAATGAGGACATCTCACAATGACTGTCCCTTGTGTAATTCAAGTGGCAATTACACAAGGGACAGTCACTGTGAGATGTCCTCATTTGTGACTGTCCTTACAATGAGTGTACATTATCATGTTGTCTTTAGAGTGACTGTCCTCATTTGTTGAAGAAGAAAAGCATTAATGTGGTTCAATAGCAATACATTCAAGTGGCAATTACACAAGGGACAATGTCATGAGCCGTGACATATTGAACTTAGTATAATAATAAAATGATTAGATGATATATAATAATCTATTATTAACGGTATATAACAATAATATATAATTATTATCAAAAGATTATAATAATATATAGTTAGCATAATAAGTAATATGTTAATTAAATAATATTAAAATATTAATAAATAATATAATTATGATTATAATTATAATATAAATTAATAATAAATAATTATTAATAAATTATATATATTATATTATAATAATATATTAAGTAATAATATTAAATCAATTATTGATATAATAATTTTAATATATAAATAATATTAATAAACCTCTCAATATAAAACAATATGTTATCACTATAATAATATTTATTATAATATTATTAATATTACTAACATCATTAATTATAATATTTAATAATAACAATAACATTAATAATAATAATAATAATAATAATAATAACGTTTAAAGCAATATCGAATATCTGTAATCGATATACATCTACATTAAACATCTGCATTATCTATCACGATGAGGAATGAAGAAGTGATACAACAATCACTAGTCATTACACATCGATACCATGAGAGGATGATTAATGAACCAAATACTATGAAGTCAAGATCAACATGATATGAATAAGGGATAGGTCGCTATGTGTTTCAGAAGATGTATTGATAAGCAAGAAGGATAACCATTCATATATTATAAATAATCATTAATTGCACAAGTTTAGACAATGACATATCCGATAAAGCAATATCAAACATGAAGACCCGCTAGCAAATATGCACCATCACTTCCTATGTTATCATGACAATAACATAAACTCGATTGAATTCTACTATCTATATCAATAGACACCACATAGGAGGATATCGACTAAAGGATTGAAAGATTATCGATTGTCTGAGATAAACCACATCTTGTAGAAACACAAAAGCATCAGTGATTATATCACAAGCTATTGATGAATGAGGCATCAGTCATGGATAATGAGTACAATGTATCCTTAAGTATTAACAGGAATGGAAGTCAATTTGAAGATCAAACTCCATTACCAGCAATCAACCAATAAATGGACAATTATCAGAAAATGATATCGACTTATATCAGAGTAGAAAGATTGGATATCATCATAACAATATGGGATAAGGCAAGAGTTAATATCGATTGACTAAATACTAATGATAGTTAGACCAAACTAATACAAACACAATGGATGTTAACTACTGGTTGCACTACCAATTAGGGAAGATTACCTTCATAAAAAGATTTGATATTGAGTCAATCTGGGAGTTATCTATGATCAGAAAATAATGAAATAATATTATGTGAACTATCGAATTATGGAAAGGTGTGATTAACAAAGGGACATGGAGGAAGAAACAAGACACGTCTCATTCATAGCATCTCTTCATTTGTTAAAGACAATATAAGAATGCATTCTCGTCAGTCACTCAAGGCATCATTAGAACTTTATTTACTTATCCATATTTGGATATACTCAATAGAGCATCTGCCTTTGGCAGTTTGGTTTCAAGTTTATCATTGCAGATCAGAGACAACACCATGATTGCACAGATAGAAAGGATAGTCAGAAACAGCATCAATATTTGAAGTTGCAAGCATATAATTCAGAATCTGAAATAGCAACATATCACTCATAGCGATATTACACATTTGCATAATTACATCATCATATCAGACACAACAAATACATTGCTGTAAGCAATACTTATTGATTGTATATCGTTATTGTTTATATCAGACATACCATCATTATACTATCACTATAAGTGATAGGAAACATCATATTCATAGCATATTTCATATCATTATATCCGACAGTGCTATTAAACATATTGGTATCAATATCATCTTGCACACATATTGTGATTGAATCTGAAATAGCGGTTGATATCTTAAGTAACCTCCATTACTTAGTTTAATTGTAAGTATCTGATAGAGTAAGTCTGAGAAGTGGAGTAATTGTTCCTATTTTCCAAGTTAGCCAAAAAGGGGACATTACAGACAATCACTGTGAGATGTCCTCATGTGTAACTGTCCTTGTCACAAATGAGGACATCTCACAATGACTGTCCCTTGTGTAATTCAAGCGGCAATTACACAAGGGACAGTCACTGTGAGATGTCCTCATTTGTGACTGTCCTTACAGTGAGTGTACATTATCATGTTGTCTTTAGAGTGACTGTCCTCATTTGTTGAAGAAGAAAAGCATTAATGTGGTTCAATAGCAATACATTCAAGTGACAATTACACAAGGGACAATCATTGTGAGATGTCCTCATGTGTAAATATCCTTGTCACAAATGAGGACATCTCACAATGACTGTCCCTTATGTAATTCAAGGAGAAATTACACAAGGGACAGTCACTGTGAGATGTCCTCATTTGTGACTATCCTTACAATGAGTGTACATTATCATGTTGTCTTTAGAGTGACTGTCCTCATTTGTTGAAGAAGAAAAGCATTAATGTGGTTCAATAGCAATACATTCAAGTGGCAATTACACAAGGGACAATCACTGTGAGATGTCCTCATGTGTGACTGTCCTTGTCACAAATGAGGACATCTCACAATGACTGTCCCTTGTGTAATTCAAGCAGCAATTACACAAGGGACAGTCACTGTGAGATGTCCTCATTTGTGACTATCCTTACAGTGAGTGTACATTATCATGTTGTCTTTAGAGTGACTGTCCTCATTTGTTGAAGAAGAAAAGCATTAATGTGGTTCAATAGCAATACATTCAAGTGGCAATTACACAAGGGACAGTCACTGTGAGATGTCCTCATTTGTCACTGTCCTTACAGTGAGTGTACATTATCATGTTGTCTTTAGAGTGACTGTCCTCATTTTTTGAAGAAGAAAAGCATTAATGTGGTTCAATAGAAATACATTCAAGTGGCAATTACACAAGGGACAATCGATCACTGTGAGATGTCCTCATGTGTGACCTTTGTGAAGGCAAGTGCCAATTTGTACCCAAGTTACCAATATTGTGGCAAAAGTGGGAATGAAGCATTTAGGGGTCAAATTGGGCAAAGAAGTGTAGAAGTGGCCTATGTGAGGTCTAAATAGCCTAACTAAGTCATGGTTAGGGTCTTATGGTGTTTGAACAATAAGTTTTGAACCAAAATCCCAAAGGTTGTAACAAGTTGTCAATGTTGTCATTCACAACATTGACAACATTTGTGCAAGGGAGCATTTTTGAGTAAGATGGTTATGTAACTATATGAAACCATTGAATTAGGCATCAGATCAACTATAAGAGGCCTCCATCGATCTGTGCAAAAGGTTGGGGGGAAAAACATTTGGAATTAAGAAGATTTGTAGAGTAACACGGTTTTAGTGAATTCTTTAGTTTTTTTGTTTCTTTGTTTTTAGTTGATTAATGGATTAGATAGCTCACAGTGTCTATTGGAAAAGTTAGTACAAGTTGTTTTTTTATTCTGTGTTGTGTTTTTTTTTAGTTTTGAAGCATTCCAACTAGTTTGTTAATTCTTTTGTTAAGTACCCTATCATTGGTTTGAACCAGGCAGGTTGAACAAATGGAGTCTTACCTCATCATTCCATTGTCAATTTTGTACGGGCTCTTGGAATGGGTGAGGAGACTCCATGTACTATATGTTTGGAAGGAGGGGTCCTGGGAAGCTCATTTTCTATGTTTGCATTGATGTCCTAGGTGAGTCAGTTGAGCACAGTTAGGGATGACAAATCATTACAAGAAGATTACAACAAGTTGAATGCATTGGTTGCTTCAACTAAAATCTCATGGAGAGGTAGACACACATCTAAAGAAGCCCCAAGTCAAATTAGAAGATTGGGTGAGTTTCTTTGGCTGCTAAGAAAACAAACTCTTAGTCAGACTGTCCAAGTTGTGTCAAAATACTTGTTTTCAGGCATGGCTGTAGCAGTTGGTGTACAAAAAATCTAGGAGGAGAAGACCTTAGATATCTTGGAGTTCTCAATAAAGGGCATCTGAATCCTAAGCCCTTTAGGTGGCTTAATATAAACAAAAAGGCTTGACAAAGGCCTAATTGCTAGCAGCCTATTTTTGGGTGCAATTGGCATGGTTTGATGAACCGAATTGAAGTACTGATGAAAAGTATAGGTGAAGGAGTAATATTGAAACCAATAGAGGTCCTAGTGGCCAGCCTCTCCATGGAGTAAAGTTCTAGTTGAATGTGTTTCAATTTTTGAAGACAAGACTAGGAGTGTCCTAGTAGCTAGATTGGTATTGAGCAGAGTTCGTTGTATTTCTTGTTGGTGTGCACTAGTTGAAGGAGTGGGATCTTGGGTAGAGATACCTAAAGAGTGTAGGGATAGTTAAGTACCCTATCAAGTCAAAACATTGGCCTAAAGAGACCCTAGTGAAGGATAGGGAGTGAGCAAGACAAAGTGTTACATCAATTAACAAGATCATTTTTTGGTAATTGTGTACATTATCATGTTGTCTTTACAGTGACTGTCCTCATTTGTTGAAGAAGAAAAGCATTAATGTGGTTCAATAGCAATACATTCAAGTGGAAATTACACAAGGGAATATCACTATGAGATGTCCTAAGTGTGACTGTCCTTGTCACAAATGAGGACATCTCACAGTGACTGTCCCTTGTGTAATTGCCACTTGAATGAGGACAGTCACTATAAAGACAACATGATAATGTACACAAGTACCGTGAAGGTAGTCGCAAGTTAGGGCTGTTTCATTGCATACCCGAAACAATGAAGACATTACAGTCCACAAAATGTTTGTGCTTGAAAGATGAACAAATAAAATTAAACTTCTAAATAACCAAAGCCGCTAACAATAAATTCAACATAGATATGTCCTCATTTCTGGGTATTTTAGCTCTCTAACAGCTGAATACCAGATTACATAATAATGACAAAAGAAAAATAAACCCAACGTACTCATAAATTGTAGCTGTGATTTCGCGGAGGGAATCTCTCTCGGCGCTGTTGAAAACACAAATGACAACGTTCTTGTTTTTTTTGCCCTTATATCCCGATGTGATTTCGCGGAGGGTTACGGTGCTGTTGAAAACACAAATGACAACGTTCCTTTTTTTTTTTGCCCTTATATCCTGACAACATCACAATTGCAAGTTAGGGCTGTTTCACTGCATACCCGAAACAATGAAGACGTTACGATCCACAAAATGTTTGTGCTTGAAAGATGAACAAATAAAATTAAACTTCTAAATAACCAAAGCCGCTAACAATAAATTCAACATAGATATGTCCTCATTTCTGGGTATTTTAGCTCTCTAACAGCTGAATACCAGATTACATAATAATGAAAAAAGAAAAATAAACCCAACGTACTCAGAAATTGTAGCTGTGATTTCACGGAGGGTTACGGCGCTGTTGAAAACACAAATGACAACGTTCTTGTTTTTTTTGCCCTTATATCCCAATGTGATTTCGCGGAGGGTTACGACGCTGTTGAAAACACAAATGACAACATTCTTATTTTTTTGGCCCTTATATCCTGATGTGATTTCGCGGAGGGTTACGGCGCTGTTGAAAACACACATGACAATTTTCCTTTTTAATTTTGTGCTTATATCCCGACAACGTCGCAATTGCGACAGTGCCAAATGTATTGTCGTCGCAAATTGCGACGGTGTCGGGCTATATTTGAAAAAAAAAGGCCAAAACCGCATGACATTTGCCTGCCATTGCAAATTGCCATCGTAATTTCACCCCAAATGTATTAGTGGAAGATTGTGATTCTTGAGGATATTTGGTGCATATTGCATGTTCGTATGATGGGTTCACAAGTAGAGTATGAGGCGAGCGCTTCGGTGGCGATGACAGACACTCAGAGGCTTTTTTGGGCTGATACCATTGCACAATGATATATCAGTTGGGACCACATGGTAGCCAATTATGAGAGACTCCCCATTTATTTGGCTGGATTAGTTGGAGGTCTGATGATGCCAGATCAAGGACAACATGGGTTTATGTGTGGCTGGTCCAGGGTTATAGAGGATATGATCTGATTGCCTAGTCATTTTTCTTGGGGGAGTTGTATCGTATCTCATATGTATAGGGAGCTTCATGAGATTGTGTTTCAGCATTCTCATACCATTATTGTAGGGATATTAGTTCTTCAGGTCTAGGTGTGGGAGCACAGCCCCATCACGTAGTTGATTGTGGATAGGAAACACAATACCGGCTTGCCCTATATATATATGTATTCTAGTATGCTTCAACAACCCCATCTGGGCAAGTTGGAGTACTAGTGATGAGTTCTTGATGACATTTATGATGTTATTTGGAGGCCATACTTGGATTGTGAGGGATGGCCATATGATGTCAAGAAGATGCCATTTTTCTTTTAGAGTAGATATCTTATCAGTAGGACCCGATATATCATAGAACTCTTTTTGATCATGAGTGTTTCTAGATAGTATAATAGGGTATAAGGTGTTTCTCAGGAGACATCTATATGTGCATACATTCATGATGAGGAGGCACAATAGGGTTCTCATCTAATATAAGAGATAGATCTTCATGAGATATCACAGATTGCATCTATTGCATGGGATTACCATCCAGAGATCACTGATGGCTGCATCACCAATGGATATCACACATATTATATGCAACATCCTTATCCACAATTTATAGCTCCTGATGAGGTTTCTCCTCACCTTGAGGACACCCTTGATTATGATCCAACTGATGAGGGTGGTGGCCAAGGCTGAGCTTCCAAAGGAAGAGACAAGATATTTGGCAGGAACAGGGGATGAGAATGAGGGAGAGATGGCACCCATGGAGGTGGATGCAGAGGAGGTGATGGACGTGGAGGTGGAGGGGGTGATGGAAGCAGATGGAGGGCCTCTAGAGGAGATGCAGGACATCAAAGACATTGGAGATTGAGAGTTACTCCTCCCTAGAGAGATACAGGTCCCTTGCTCCATAGAGATCAGCATGCACAATAGTAGAGAGTAGGAGATGGTGGTGGTGGAGGTGATGCAGGATAGTAGAGACATCAGAGATTGAGAGTTACTCCTCCCTAGAGAGATACAGGTCCTCTTCTCCATAGAGATCGACATGCATAGCAATAGAGAGCAGGAGATGATGGTGGTGGAATCGATCAACATCCTCCTAGGGATCCATTTGTAGGCAGAGACAGCGATCCTCTTTCACAGTACGAGCAAGAGAGAGTTGCTTTATGATTGGAGGTTTCTACATAGAGGGTACGTCTATTTGAGTGGGATACACAACTAAGTCAAATGAGATCAAAGAGAGATAGATATTCCCATATAGCCACTCACTAGGGACATAGGGCTACATATTATTTTTCTTTATATTGTGATGTTGTTCCTGCTCCTCAGAGAGCTCCCTTGTATTCAGTGATAGCACAATAGTCAGATGATGTGATGCCCCCACTGATCCTTGGTAGAGTAGATGTGCCCCCTCCTAATCCTCCACGAGAGGAAGAGGGTGCTAGTGAGGCCTGAGATTTTTCATATTCTCATATTTTGTATCTTTGTACCTCATTGGATATATCTTGTATTTGTACCATTTTTTATCGATATACTCTCTTGTGTCCTATGGACTATTTAGTGTTGATGCACTATTACATGTTATTCTAATACTCTTTCATTTATGCTCTGATATAATGCTATGTTGTTCTGATACTCTTTCTCACATATTGATGATATATTGATGTTTTTTGATGATGTTGATTCTGATATGGATTTCTTATCTGCTTTATGCTTCTTTATATGACACTTTCTGATTTTTGCACATGTGATGGATTTGATATGTGTCTCATACTTAGGATATTGATGTGATGGTCATACTTGGTCATGATTATATTATGTTAGATTGTGATGATAAAATGATGTCATGATATATTTCACTGATATATCCTCATGTTTTTGTATTTTGAAAGCTTTATGAATGTATGGATGTGAACTTATTTTATGTATGCATATGGATGTATGAGATGTATTGTGATATGATGTATGGACATCTCACTTTTATTTATGGATGGATGATTATGGATGCATTATGCAGATAGTTTTATGACATGAAATGGATTATGAATGAAAATGAATATCAGTGATATATACTCAGTCATTTCATTTCATTTCTTGATGATTTCATGATGTACTTGGTCAAACATGGAAAATGGTTAATGTTTTTATAATTTTCATCTCACATAGATATTTTAGATAATTGAATTCACACATTCATATTGATGCAACTTAAAATGAATGCAACTATATTAAAATGAATGCAATTTAAAATGAATTTCAATGCAACTAAAAACATGAAATGCATCTAAATGAATCTAATGCAAATTAATATGATATGCAACTAAAAATGAACCTTAATGCAATTAACCAATGAAATGCACCTAGACTAAGACACCTAGGATAGTCACTGTTTATTCAAAGTGGATCAATGATCATCATAGAGTGTTTGTAATGGGACCTCACTAGGTTAGTACAATTTTCACTAATAGATTTAGCAATCATGAAAATATGAATACTTCCCTCTCATTCGTCATGTCAAAAGTTAACCTAAACATTAAAGCATATAGGCTAGAATGTTCTGTCAGTTACTACCCCTTTAATATAAACCCTTTTCTTTTTTGGTGCATAATGTGTAAATATATACCTGCAATGACCTTTCATTTCATATGCATATCCTTGGGTATAATCCAATTTACTATGTACCTTACTAGGAAGTAGTTTTTCATTGTAGTTTAAAATAGGCAAGGAAATAAATCCAACCTCACTAAAGATTTCATAGGAAATGTGTCAAGGTATATGTGGTGTTCCAATCATGATGGAGGCACTTATCATAGACACCCATTCCCCATGATCACCTTAGATCATCAGATTTATCACCACAAATAGAAGACAAATAAAAAGTTATGCCCCCAGTCCTTGTTTCTCTAGTCCATAGACATCATCGAGTTACTCAAGGAAACATAACAATCAAAAATTGATAATAAGAAAAAGTTCAGTATTCATTTATAATAATCAATGTATTTTCTTTAAAATAGATAGTTGTGATTATAGTGTTTAGAAACATTATTGATTAATTTTGCAAACACGCACATAGAAATTATTATAAATTAGTGATTTTTATTTCATCAATAAGTGGTTTACCTGTTTAGTGTTTAGAAACACTCTTATCATCATGACATAGTGTTTAGGAACACTTTTAGGTCTAAGTATTAAGAAATTATATTTATGGTTGGTATTAAGAAATACCTTTGTTCGTAGTTTAACATCTATTGCGGACTAGGGTGGTATTGAGAAATACCTTTGTTCGTAGTTTAATGTCTATTGTGGAGTCTTGGGGATAAATGACACCATAGAAGAAATTCCTACATCGACTTAGCAACATGTGTGGTTTTGATCATTTCCCCTAGGAAAAATAGTTTACCTAGGACCTTAATGTGGACAAATTCCATCCTTAGGAAGATACGATTTTTTGATAGTTCATCTCAACATTTGGCTTGTCATGAAAGTGATTGAAAGATATATACAAGCTTGAATTTACCTCGGCCAAAGGTGCAAGCATTGTATTGATAGATAGATCGTTGATTACAAGTAGCACCTGTTTACCAGGTTTTCACCACTTGGCCAAAATTTTTCTATTTTTGTTATCATGGTGCCTATTTACCAGGTTTTCACCAAGGCACTTTTTCTCTTTTCAAATTTTTTTGTACTTTTTCTCTTTTCTATTTTTTGTGGACTCACCAAGGTGCCTATTTGCTAGGTTTTCACAAGGATGGTCAATTTTTCAGGACTTTTTCCATTTTTTTTAAATTTTTTTTAGGATCCATATTTGTTGTTTTTTCTTTTCTTCAAGAACTTTTTCTAATTTTTTTGTACTTTTTTCTGGACTCTTTTCACTATACAAAATCTATCTCAAGAATGTCAGGCATAAAACTTTTTTAGGTGTAGAGTGTTGATTGGATCTAGTAAAACATCTCCTTCAGGCGTAGCCAATTGATAGGCTCCTGATCCAAATGTTGTTGTAATGACAAAGGGACCCAACCATTTGGGTTTGAATTTTCCCTTTTGTTCTCGATTTTGCTGATTTTTAGGATTCTCTCTTAGAACTAGATCTGCTACCAGAAAACTTCTAGGTTTCACTTTCTCATTATATCCTCTTGACATTCTCTTTTGATAAGCTTTAAGATGATCAAACACCTATTGTCTGCACTCATCTAGCAATTATAGTTCTTTTAGTCTAGAGATTCTATAGTCCTCATCAGTGACTAGATGTTTCAATGATACCCTCAGTGATGGACTATCTACTTCAACCAGTAAGACTGCCTCTAATCCATAAACTAGTGCAAAAGAAGTTACACCAATTGGTATTCTGATGCTTGTTCTATAAGCCCATAATGATGGATTGATTTTCAAATGTCAATCCTTTCTTTATTTGTTCACTGTCCTATGCAATATTTTCAAAATAGTTTTGTTTGATGCTTCATCTTGTTCGTTACCTTTATGGTAATAGATCGAGGAACAATGCTGAGTGATTTTGAATTGAAAATACAACTCATCTATGTCTTTGTTTTTGAATTGGCCCCCATTGTCAATCACAATCGACGAGGGTATGCCATAACGACAAATGATATAGTTCAAGATGAACATTGAAATTTGTTTTCCAGTTGCATTAGACAGTAGGACAACTTCCACCCATTTTGTGAAATACTTTGTTGCAGTAATGATGTATTTATGTCCATTTGATGAATTCAGGTACATCTGACCAACTAGGTCAAAACCCCAATGCTGAAATGGCCAATGTGTTATGAAAGGAATTAGCTCTCTAGCTGGAGCATGTATTAGGTTACCATGGATTTGGCAATTCTTTCATGTTTTTAAAAAATGGATAGAATCTTTTTCCATTATGGGCCAGTAATATCCAACTCTTAAGATTTTTTTGGCTAATGAAAAACCATTCAAGTGTGACCCGCATACACCTTCATGAATTTCCTTTAATGCATGATTAGACTCTTCATTTTCTAAACACCTAAGAAGTGTACCATATAGAATACATCTATACAAGTCATTAGCGATGATTGTATAATGCGATGCCACTCTTATAAGGGATCTCTTTTCATTTTTGGAATAGCCTTCAGGGATTGTTTGGTCTTTTAGGTAAGAATAGATATGGGCGTATCTGGACAAAACTTGGGTTTCAAGGGCACAAACAATTTGGGATTTACGTGAGTCATAGGCAGGAAATAGGAGTTCTTCCACAAGGGAATCATAGCAAAATTGATGTTCTTCAAGTTGTAACATGGATGCTAAAGTATCCATCGCATCAACTTCTCTATTCTCTGATCTTGGAATTTTCTCAAATGTGATGAAGACAAAGTATTTCTTCAATTCATCCACCATTCTTTTGTAAGGCATATGCTTATCATCTTTTGTCTGGTAATCACCATTCACCTGATTGATAATGAGTTGTGAATCTCCATAGATGTGTAATTAAACAATTTTCCATTCTTTTGCAAGTTTGAGTCCATTTACAAGAGCTTCATACTATGCTATGTTTTTGTACATGGAAAGATCATCTTATATTCTTTTAGGATCTTATATCCTTGTGGTGTAATGAATAAGCATCCATCTCCTGATCCTTGTTGTGTAAAGGAGCCATCAAAATACATTTTCTAGGGGTGCTCTGTCAAGTGCATAATAGATTCATCTGGAAACTCCACATGTAATGGCTTATCATTTTTTAATGGTGTTTCTATAGGTTGATCAGAAATCACTTGTCCTTTAATGGCTTTTCTATCAACATATTCAATGTCGAATTCACTTAAAATTAGGACCCACTTTGTTAATCTTCATGTTAGCATTGCCTTATTCAATAGATATTTAAGTGGATCAATCTTAGCCACTAGCTTCACCTTGTGTGCCAACATGTAATTCCTAATCTTTTGGGATGAAAATAACACTACTAAGCATGCTTTCTCAATCATTGAATAGTTCAACTCAAATGCAACCAAAGTTCTACTGATATAGTATATAGCTCTTTCTTTCTTAGATTCATCCTCTTGCACAAGAAATACTCCTAATGATGTATCTATAGTTGATATGTATAGAAATAGAGGTTTTCTATAGATTGGTGCCATTAGGATTGGAGGATTCATTAGATACTTCTTGACTTGGGAAAAATTTTCTTCACATTGCTCATCCCAAGTAAATGTAGCTCCTTTGCGCATCAACTTTGTGAAAGGTTGTGCCTTATCCGCCAACTAAGATATAAATCTTCTTATGGATTGTAGCTTGCCTTGTAGCATCCTCATTTGACTAATATTTCAAGGTGATTGCATTTCAAGAATAGCTTTCACCTTTGCTGGATCCACCTCAATTCCTTTTGTCAAGACTATGAATCCTAATAGTTTTCTAGATGATACACCAAATGCACACTTCTTGGGATTAAGCCTTAATTGAAATTGTTCCATTCTATCAAATATTTTCCTTAGGTCTTCTATATGTGTAGTCATTATCTTTCACTTTTCCAATGTGTCATCTACACAATCTTCCATGTTTCTATGCATCATGTCATGGAATATTGTGGTCATTTCCCTTTGATAAGTTGCACCTACATTTTTGAGACCAAATGGCATCACATTCCAATAGTATGTTCCCCATGTGCATGTGAATGTAGTCTTTTCTTGATCTTCGGGAGAAATTTTTATTTGATTGTATCCAAAAAATCCATCCATCAATAAGTACATCTCATAGCCTACCATCAAATCTACAATCATGTCTATGTTGGGAAGTTGAAATTCATCCTTTGGGAAAGCCTTATTTACATCTCTGAAGTCTATGCAAATTCTTATAGATTTATCAGCCTTAGAAACAAGAACTACATTTTAAATCTAGTCTGTATAATCAATGACTCTAATGAATCTAGCTTTCAAAAGTTTTTCCAATTCTTCCTTTACTAGTAATGCCACATGTGGATTCATTTTTCTTAGTTTTTTCTTTATTGGTTTCACATCAGGTGAAATGGAAAAGTGATACATAATCAAATTTGTATCCAATCTCGGGATGTCTAAATAAGACCAAGAAAAATTGATCTTCTTTTCTTTGAAGAAACTGGTGAATCGGATCTTTTCTTCTTCTGTCAATGACTGAGCAATGTGGACTAGCTGAGGAGCTTCTTTTGTTCCCAAGTTAATGGGTTGTGTTGGTTCAATCTAAACTAAGGATCTTTCTTGAAAGTGATCTGGGAGGATATCAAGGATCCCATCCTTTGGCACCTCTAGGAGGTTTTCACCATCGGGTACATCTTTTTATTTTTCTCTTTTAGGATTTGACACTACCACTAGGTGGTTTTCACCATCAGATCTCTTATACTTCTTATTTTTCATTTTGAGACTGAGAAACTTGATATCCTCCTTAGTCATGGTTTCACTCTTTACACTAGTGGAAGAAAGGAAGGGTTCACAAGTGTTAAGATAATAGGCTAAGGAATAGTCATTGTCAAAAGATAATAGGCTTGTGGATGTGGGCTCATTCTAGTCTACCAATTCAGGATCTAATAAGGACAAAGATTCAATGGGTTCAAGAGACAACACTACATTATTATCAATGTTATTAACTTATAATATGTTTTTCATTAATTTTACTTCTAAATAAGCGTTAGGATTATTAGAGTCATTTTCATTATTATTAGAGTCCATGTTAGTGTTATGCAAATCTAACTCTAGTGATCTAAAATTAGAAATCTCTCCTTCAATCAAGACTCTAGGAAAAAACTTGTGTATCACATCCACTTCTATATCCATAGTAGCATCAGAAAGAGCATCCCATTCATACTCATGTGATTCTATCTGACTGTCATCTGAAACCCCCAAGAAGTAAGAAATGGTCATGGGTACTTCATCCTCCTTCATTGGCATTGTTCTCTTCTTCTTGTGTAGTTATAATCTCTGGATCCTCATCAAAGCAAGGTGTATCAAAAATAGGAAAATCTTGTTCTTTTTCTTCTCTTGGTTCTTCTACTTGTCTATCTTCTAGTCCTTGTTCAAGATTGGTACCAATTTATGATAATGGGTATCCTTGTAAGAGTAGAAACCTCTCATAAGAAATAGGTTGTCCTTCTACCTTTTCTTCATCATCTGATTCCCTAATCTATCAAATATAGGACCACTTTCTGCTCTAGGATGAAATATTGCCTCCTTGAAGCCTAATCCAGTCTTTTCTTTAGGATTTCTAAAATCCATGTGTATAGGTTCCACAAGTCCTTGTTTGCTTTGTCCCAAGGGTCTTTTTCCTTTGTAATCCATTTGTTTCATAATCTCATATCCTTTTCCATATTTGTTTGTAGATATCTCAACATGTTTGATATTCCCATCTTCTTTGTTTTCTTTATAAAGCCATTGCAAGATAAATTTTTCCTCATTTTATTCTTTAAGGGATGCTTTTGCTTTGACCATTCTAGTTCCTTCATGAATTGTTAGAGAGCTACCATTGGAAGGTATAAATGTTGATGAAGGTTGTCCTTGGGACCTAGCAAATATGGGCAGATCCATCAGAGACATGGCAGGATCTATCTTGTATTCACCCATACTCATTTCTTGAATGTTGACCTTTTTAGCATAGCTCTGTAGGACCATTTCTTTGGATGTCTCCACTTTATTAGAACTTTCTTTATTGTGTGGAACCATACTTTTTGTTTTTTTAAGATTATTACAAGGATATGTTGTGTCTGTTGGAATAGTCACCTCAACACCATTATGAGGAAATTTTATGCATTGGTCATAATTAGAAGGCACAACTTGCATTGAATGTATCCATGGCCTTCCAAGAAGAATATTGTATATGAGTGGTAAATCAAGGACTTGACATATCACATCTTGTTCCACTGGTCCCACTCTGATAGGTAAAACAACTAATCCTTTGGAGGATCTTTCTTCTTCATCATAGGCCTTGATTGTTATTTTTCTTCTAGAATCAATTGCATGTTCTCAAAATCCTAATTTTTTTACCAAGTTGTATGTGCAAATGTTCAAACTAGCACCTCCATCTATTAAGACACACTTGACATGGTGTTTATGAATAAGAACCTCTAGATGCAATGGTTGATTATGTGGTTGATTCAATGATTTTTCATCTTCCTTAGAGAAAGATAGGTAATGTTGGGAATTCAGGTGACAAACCATAGTTTGGAATCTATCCACATCTAGATCTTTCAGCACATTATTATTAAGCAAGGCCTGATCAAGAACTTCCCTATGACTAGGAGAGATTTTTAACAGCTCTACAATAGAGATTTGAGCTGACATACACTGCAACTAGTCCACTAGATTAAAATTTGGAGGTAATGCTAGTTATTTAGATGTTGTTGTTGTAGCTAGTGTATTTGATGTTGAAGCTCCTTTGAGAGTGAGCTTAGCTTCATTTCTTGTTACAACATTAGAGGATTTAGTTTTGTTTTGGACTCCTTTTAGAGTTGTCACATTGATGGAAGGTTTGCATGGTTCTACCATATGGATTACATTATCATTATCAATGTATGTATAGTTAATCTTGTTACTCTTGGAAGATTATCCTTTTTCATAGCTAGGTAATGGAGTTTGTAATGCTTTATGATCATTGTTTATATGATTTCCATCCACCTTAACTTTACCTTCTTCAATTAGATCTTGGATAACATGTCTTAACTTCATATAGTTGTTCATTTTGTGTCCTTTATTGCAATGAAAATTGGAGTAATCGTTATCATTCCACCACCTTGGTTTTACTTTTGGTTCCCAAGTTTTGTAGTCAGGGATTGTAATGATTTTATTGTCCAATAGTGACTTTAAGACTACTTCCAATGTATCTCCCAATGGTGTAAATATTCTCTTAGGTCTTGCTACCCAAGGCTCTATTTGAGTAGGAGTTTTATTCAAATTCTTGTTAGGCTTTGGTGTCACTGTAGAATTCAAAGTCTTGCTCTCTTGGAGATTCGTCATGAGATTGAAGACATAAAACTTCAGTTTTGGATTAGGAGTATCTACCACTCCATCATTAATGATATTCTTTTCCTATTTCCATATTTGTAATTATCTTTGGTGGGATAGTACTTGTCTTTATTTTCCTTGTTGATAGTAATTTCCCCTTTCTTGATCAAGATCTCTTCAATCTTGATGGCACTATCTATCATCTTATCAAAACTTGTTGGACCTTGTAATTTTATAGGAAAGTTCATTTATGGTACCAAGTTGTTAATGAAGATGTCCATTTTTTCATTTTCAAGTATCTACCAAGCATATCGTACAAATATTTTCCTCCATCTTTTTAAGAAAGTCAAGAATGATTCTCCCATTTTCTATTTAGTATTGCCTAAATCCAACATCGTCACCATGTGTTGGATGTTATAAGAGTATTGTTGTATAAAATTTTGCACTAGTTCATTGATTGTCTTGATTCCCGTAGGTAGTTTTGAGAACCAATCCATATCTTTTCCACCTAAGCTCCATGGAAATAACCTCATGAGGTATGTTTCTTCGTGCATAAATCCCATATTGGATGTGCAAAAATCCCTCACATGATCTTAAGGGTCAGAATTTCTAGTGTACTTGTCATATTTCAGAATCATGACATGTTGAGGAAATGGAATAATCTTTAGTCCCTTGTCAAAAGGGAAAGGAAATATGTGTTCCAAAGAGTATTGTTTCATTGGTTTGTCCTTTTCTTTCTTGAGTTCTTTGATTTCATCTTGCATGGAAATTAGTTGTCTTGTTAAGATTGATATAGGACTAAGATCTTCTTTCTATTTAAGTTGGTTTATGTCATAGTCCTTTGGTAGCTTTACTCCTTGAGAGGAAAGTTCTAGGAAGTACTTCTCCTTATTTTCTTCCAAGTTCTCTCAAGGATTTTGTTGAATCATTTACTTTTCAAGGCCCTTTGATACTCAAGTTCTGTAGGATCTTCATCATCATCATAGTCATATCATGCTCCATGGTGTCTTCCTTCTTCTTGGTTGTGTTCATCTTGTTATTGTGTTCATCTTGGTTATCTTGTTCATCATGTCTTTCATCCCAACAAAATTCTTCTTGATTTTTCATGTTAGGTGTTGTTGTATGAGTCATGTTAGGTGTTGTTCTAAATAGAGGATTAAGTCTGGAAGTTTCTCCTCTTTCAAATGTAATTAAAGGTACCTCATTTGAAAATGTATTAGTTTCAAATTTGTAGGATTTGTGTCTTGTGTTAACCATGAAAGCTTTGATTAAGAAAATTTTAGCATGTCTTATATTAAAGTGGGTCTGAAGGTTTGCAAATGTTTGATTGTGAGTCCAAGGATGAAATAGTGGGTCTGAATATGTCTTATGGATCCAACGTCAATGGGTGTTAAAGTGTCTTGATAGTGAGTTGGGAACCAAAATGTAAGTGAGTCTAATCATGTGAAAGTTCCAGCGTCAAAGGGTGTTAGAATGCCCTGATAGTGACCTGAGAACTTGATTATAACTAACAGGATAACAAGACTCCATAGTTTAGACAATGCATATTTGACCATGCAAGGTGATAAGACTTTCTTAGAAATGACTCTCTCAAGCTAACATGTAGATGTGTTTTGATAGAAAAATCTAATTAATGGCCAAAATGGGTATCTGGAAATGTAAAAAATTTAGTTCTGATGGGTACAAAAAGGCTCTCTATGCCAGATGCGACACTTTATAGGCAACTGATAATCTTTTGGCCCTAGATGCGACCTAGGAAATGGAGGTTGCGACTCAAGAAATGTTGTAGATGCGACCTCAGAAATGTGGTAGATACTAGATGCGACTAAGGATGGACAAGATGAAACATGGAATACAAGGTGCAATTCAGGATACTAGATGTGATTTTATGATGGTCTGTCAGATGTAATTTTCAATGAATTTTGAAAAAATGTGTCTTCTTTGTCGGATTTCAGTGACTTTTAGGTGTTCAAAAGTGCTTGGTGTTTGTTGATTTGGGGGGGATTTATCTGAGATTTGTATTTAGAACACATCAAGAAATCATATTATGCAAACACACCTAACCTTCCTTATGCTAGGTAGAGATTGATACCACTTATTCACTGACTTAGGAACACACTCAAAGACTCCTCAGAATATGGAATTCCATTTGTTGGGTATATTTTAGGTTTTTTGATATTTTTTCTTCAGGTCCTTGTTCTATATCTCCGCAAGTTATTTTATCTGGTCTAGGGTTTAAATTTCTCAAATCAGTCATGATTATGTTAGTAAATCCTTGCCCTAGGTCTTTTGGCCCTTGGTAGGGTTTAATCCTTCAAAAATCCTAAGTGTACCCTAGTTCTTATATTTCCATGTTACCTTTTTGGCCACTTAAGTTTTGAGATTGTGCATGTGGTCTTTCTTTTTCCTTATTGTTCGTTGGATCGTGCAATAATCTTTTCATGCCATTAAGTCTTTTAGCGAACTACCGACTGTGTGTTAATCCTTGTTAAGTTTTTCTTTGGTTAGTAATTCTCCCAGTCTAAACCATGGTTAGTATTTCTTTCAGTGAATTGGCAACTGTGTGGTCTCCTTTTCTCTTAATCCCTGGTGGTTTGCTCTTAACATTCAGCAACTAAGAATGGTGGTTATCTCTTATTCTTTGAATTGGGTGGTCATGCTCTAAGTTTTCTGGTGAATCAGCGAGGACCGTTGATCATCTCTATGGTCAATGATGGTTTTTTTAATCTTACAATGAATGGGCACTACAACAAGTTATTCAGCGATTAAGGCATTCTCATGTTCACTAAATTTGGTGGCTCTGATAAAGTAAATTGGCAAGGGTTAAAATTTTATTCATTCACTGGATCTTGAGAAAAGATGGCAAAGTTCCAAATCATTTGGTGACTCAGTGAATAAAGTGTTCATGCAGTCTCAAAATCAGTTGGTGACACCCTCTGTTATTCAGCGATCTGGAGAACAAAGCAATGGTAAAGGTATATTTCCTTTGATCGCCTGATCTCAAAATAGAATGATAAATGTTTCAAACTTTGGGAGATTAAGCAAATACTATATTCCCTGAATCTCATGATTAAATGATAAAGGTTTAAAAGGTTGGGAGACTCAGTGAGAGCCACTAATTTTTTTCAAGATCTACGGCCAGCACTTAATCTTAGAAAGTAACCCAAGTTATGAAAGGTATTCAGCTAATGAGAGATAAAGGTTGTTCACTCAATCTCCAAATGAGACCATGGTTAATGAATTCTTTTAGAGAATACGAGATGCCTATTTTCACTAAATCATGGGATGAATCAAGAGTTAAGCATGGCATTTTGAGATTAAGAGACTAAGTGGTTGTTGATTCTCCAGATATGACTATGGTCAAGATTTTATGTTCATGGGTTTATGAAAAGCTTTGTTCACTGGATCTCCAAGTTGTTGTTGGGTTAAGTAAAAGATTGCAAGAATGGGTGAAGTCTTTGGTTTCTCATTCTCTGAGTTAAACTATGGTTGACTCAGGTGTTCTGAGAACTAGAGATTGCCTTCAATCGCCCATTCTCTGAATGCGATCGGGTTAGTGATGGGTTTTAATGGATAATCTAAAGACCGTTAATCATCTTTTGGATCAACGGTGGTTACTGAATCTCCAAGTAAAGTCACGAGTTAGCATTTCTTTTCAAGATCATGCAAATGGCCTTGTCATTGAATCTCCAACCTTAACCCAGGATTAACATTTCTTTTAGAGATCACAAGAACCTTTGTTTGCTGGATCTCCAAATGAAGTCTGGTTAAGTTTTCATTAATAATGACTAATGAGAGTTGTTGCAATGTGGAAAGGTACTCTTCTGAGTTGTAAAAAAGTAAAACACCATCCAATCAAGTTTTAATGAGGGCTTTCATTAGTAATTAAGGGTTTTAAAGCTAAAGCTATGATCATTGCTCTCGCGCTTTATTTCTAATTTTCTAAATCAACCTATCAACATCTATGCCATGGCTAGCCTTGATTTGAAGTTGGTAATATGTAGAATTGAATGCAGAACTAAGTGAAGCTAGATTTGTAATGATTTAGCAATTGTGCGCATTCAATTCTTGGAGCTATATAGACAAGACCTCATTGCTTTTTGTGTTCAAAGTTTTTTTGAAGATAGTTGATATTGTTGGTGCCCAAGTAGTGAGTGAGAAGTAAAAGAAGTTGTAGAGATGAAGAACATTCACATTCCAAGATGAGTCAACCAGAGCTGAGTGTAGCATCATCCAGTGGACAAGCAAAAGAACAAAGCGGTGAAGAGAGAGGGAAGTCCAATTATTCAGATGAGCTCCTCAAATTGCTTCCCGGGTCAAACCAGAATAAGAAAGCTATTGATATGGCTTTTGAAGATCTCATGGACAAATGCAAAGACCCTATCAAACCTTCTGGTTTAGGTTACTCAATCTTCACTTACTTTTACAATAATAGACATAAAGCTATACTAATTTGTAATGCTTGGGCTTTGCGGATGGCTAATTTAATTATCCTAGATGTTTTTCTTGATGTTGACCTTATCATAGAGCTAGCTAGATTGTATGACCCTATTTCTAACAATATCAGGTGTGAAGACTAGTCTACCTTTGTTACCTTGGATAGGGGGTCATTTATGAAAGCTTTTGATTTCTTTGCCTCCTCCTCAACTGAAATTGATTTGAAGAAGGAAAGACAAAAGTATACAAGTCATATTGGGTCTGTGAAAAGTCAAATGGTCAAGCATATCCCAAAGCAGGGTAAATACATAGATCCTCTCCCTACAAGATTGAATTCCCCATATGAGTTCAAATCCCTTAACTTCTATATGAAGTTCTTGTGTTATGGATTGTGTAGAGTTCTAGGGATGGATGGGGATGAAGAGAAAATGCATGCTGATCTGCTAATGATAATTCTAGATATTCATAATTTTCATACCAACACTGATTATGATTACTTCTAGTATGTAATCGATAGACTCCATGAGGGTTTGATGTATGTTAAAGAGAATAAGAGGCCTATTAGGTTCATGCATTATTCCCTCTTGATGCACCTAATTTTATATTTCCATGTTAATAGTCTGAATGCAAGGATGCTGAAGCTAAGGCTTACATTTGAGGGCCATCCTAATCTAGTACAGTATTGGTTGAGGGTATGGAATTACACTTCCAATGAGTGTGATTTTTGCATTTTCCATAATTTCCTTGTTCTTCCAATTCTATGGTTTTTGGGGATAAATGTGATGAGATTGAAATCCAAGGTTTTGTAGTTTTTAAGGCCCATGTAGTATCAAAATGGTTGGCAGGGAAACCACAATTGGGGTGACTTCTACCTAGGGGAGAATTTCACTATTATCAGATTTTATGGTTTCCCTCAGCCCCCACATCTGCTTCCAAGATTTGTGCCACCAATGGTTGCCCTATTAGAATTCATATGGTAGTTGATATTGACTGATAAGGAGATTTTGGAACCTTATAGGAAGGGCACTTTCACAATGAGACAATTCAAGATAGGCAGTATCCTAATTAGGAAGAGAGCATTAGATGAGCTCAGTGGTTGGCTCAATCATTTCAAGATGATTTCTGGTACTTTCAAGTATGTTGATCCTGAAGATTTTATTAAGACTGCAAGAATGACATTGATCCCCAATATTGGCACAATAAGAGAGCATGAGGGATTGGATCAGGAAGATGTGGTAAGGAACATCTTAGATCAAGATGAAGCTGGTAGGAGATGGACTGAATATTTCAATTTGCTAAGACTTGAGGCCCAACTCAAGGAGGCCAAGATTACTTTTGAAGGTTTTTTCCCTGATCTCCCATACCTGAAGAGGATGGAGAAAATGATTGAAATGTATGGCACCCTATCCAATCAATTGGAGGGGATGATTGAAGAAAAAATAGATGTGAAAAGGGATTAATCCACTTCTGAACCTGAGGAGTTTACTAATGAATCACAATAGGGTGATAGTCCACCTCAAAATAGGGACTCGCCAATTATTGATTTGACACAAGATCAACCATAAATGGGGGATACCTCAAAGCCACCATTGAAGAAACAGAAGCTTGAGGTAGGTGAACCTTCTAAGGAGAAGAAACATAAAAGATTAATGGATAGAGCCTCTGCTTTGGCACTTGATAACATGGCTTATCATCATCAATTGAGAAAAGCCATTAGAGAGGGAAAGACAATAATGTCCAAAGATGAAGAGGAACTACCTCTATTGTTAGGAAAAGATGAGAGATTTGTATCAAGAGGAGTTCCTTAGTGATGACTAGTTCATCAAAAGTGAAGAATTCAGGAACTTCCTCATTTGGAAGAAATCTCAAGAGGTTGCAAAGGGTCTACCTGAAGGAATGGAACTAAGTGAGGAGACTATGAGGGCTCTCACATCTTATGACCCAAGCCTTGAGAAGATTACTATTGAGGAGGCCAGAGAGATGGTAAAATCAAGTGGAATGCTTATGACTCCTAGATGGGACCTGACCTCAGCTTTCATCATTGATCAAATTAGAAATCATCTAGAGGGTAGCTTTTCTTATGAAGTACATATAGGAGACATGATAGGAAGAAGTGCCTATGACCCTAAGTCTCAGGCTATTGCATTATGGTCTCTTGGTCCTAGAACTGAAAAGCCATCTCAGGAGAGTATTGAAGATAATATTGAGGGAGATAAAATTGTTTGGACTGTTCAAAATACTACTGATCTTGAGGTGTCCAAGGTAGTGACACACTTTTCCCACCTCAATGAAGCAAAGACTACTCAGTTAGCAGATAGATATGCTAAGTTATTTGAGAACTCAATGAAGGTTTCC
The DNA here is from genome assembly GCA_027943335.1 of Chamaecyparis obtusa. Taxonomy (NCBI): domain Eukaryota; kingdom Viridiplantae; phylum Streptophyta; class Pinopsida; order Cupressales; family Cupressaceae; genus Chamaecyparis; species Chamaecyparis obtusa. Next base: position 461,249 of record BSBK01000566.1, read on the forward strand.
AAGGATGGGGATTTAAAGTTGATGATGATCAATAAAATGGAGGATGAACTAAAGGATCTAAAGGCCAAGCATGAAGAAGCTCTTAAGGTAGTGCCTTCTCCACCTTTGCAAATTGACGCCCCCTCCCAACCAATGGTAGAAACTCCTGACAAGCCATCAGAGGATCTAGAAAAGGTAAGGCTAGATACAGCCTTAAAGACCATGTCAGATATTGTGCAACACAGACTAGACAAAATAAAGGAGAAAATGGACTTAGTCCATCTGTCAGTTGTCCTGTTGCATAAGGCAAATGAGAAGGTAAATGAATCATTGGCTACTTTAGAGCTACTTTATAGTGTTTGGTCTGGGAGAAGTACATTATTTGAGAAGCTTGATGCCTTGAAGCCACATAAGCCTAATATCCCTAAGGTGGTTATAGAAGTATTTGAAAAGCTATGGTTGGTCAGTGCCATTTCAAAGTTTTTCAAAGGGAAATCAAATCAGGTGATGACCAAGCTTGCCATATTTGATAAAGATTATAGTAAGTATTTTCCCTCTATTTATAGTAATAATAGAAGTATAGTAGTTATAGATGAGTGTAAGTCATCCATGGGCTAGATAATGATTAAGAAAGAGGCTTTCCTTAGTGGTGATGGTTCTTTGGACTTAGAAGGATGCAACAATATAATAGACAACTTGATTAAAGTTGAAAATGATTGCATAAAGTTTGTTGCAGATTTTAAGGGCATCACTAATTCCAAGTGGGAGTTGCAGATCAAGTCATTATAGGACTTGTAGGATTATAGTTTGCCTTTAGATGATGATGTAGTGGCCTGGGAAAAAAGTATAAAGAAAAAGAAAAAGAAGCCAATTGTCTTGGAGTTGGAGGAAGAAGAAGAAGAAGAATAGAGTACACTTGGCACCTGATCCATAATTTTAGGGAGAGCATGTATCAAACAAAGAATGATGTAAGTTAGCCTGTATTAGCGGTCATCATTCATGGAACAAACTCAAGCAACTGCTCTAAAATATCCTCAGACGAAGGTGCCAGCTATGAAGATTCCATTTGTTGGGAACTACTTTCTGCTTTCTCCAGTCTTTATGATCATGTTTGTACTTTTTGTCTATAGTGCAAGTCACTTTCTTGGCTATCTGAATCTTGTTGCATCCCTTCTTTGAGGATTCCAAGATTGCTAGTGATATAAATAGCAATTTTTCTTCTTTTGTAAGGGTGGTTGATAATACTTTGTAAATAGAGTTCTGAGTATAGGATCTTGTTTTTTGTTAGTCTCTATCAAAATGTAATGATACAGTTTGATATATTAATACAAAAATATTGGAACTTCTTTGCTAATTCTGGTTGTCTTCGTATATGGATGCTTAAGTTTTCTTATGTATTAAATTGTAAGGCTCTTTAATGCATTGTTTACAATGTTGATATAGGGGTTGAGCTCAAGTTTATTTCAAGGAAAGAAGTAAATCTTGAGGGAGGTCTCTGGTAATTAATTATCCATGTATGAATTTGATAGCAGGGTTAACAATTGGGAGAATGGAGTGTCAAGCATTTCATTTAAGTTTTAGTATGCCTATTTTGATAGGATTCTGTTGATGTAGGTTTTGACTTTGATGCCCAATGAATAAGGCACTGGTTATTTCTTGAATTGCATGTATTCACCATTAAAAAAAAAAAAAATCTATTCAATTTACATTTACTATATATTTCTGAATTGTATCATCTATGTCAAGCATGTAGATCACTATTGTAATGCTTTGTAGAAGCTGTTAAGAAAGGTAAACCCGCCTGAGTTTTATACTCGAAGTGAAGAAGGTTTTTAAACCTTAATACCTTAGCATTTGAATTGTGTTAGATGCATATGTTGGGAATACAAGAGTTTTGATTTCAGAGGTTTCTGAATCCGTTTAATCATCTACAAGTTTAAGTGCTAACAAAAGTGGTGACTCTACTGGGGATTTAACAAGGATACACAATGGATTTGTTTTGTTCATGCTAAGCCATCTGTTCTGTTTGTTGCAGACCAGCTTTATAAATTTCTATTCCCATTTATTTGTAGGTGGTGACTTTGAGTTCTATGTTTACCAGTTGCTGGTATTTGTGTAAAGATAATTTGTTGTATTTTATTGTAACACACCATGAGTCGACAAAGATTTACTAGTTCATATTTCAAAGATCATCCTGAAAGTAATATGGGTGATGTGCTTCACACACCTAGTAGGAAGCAATGGTCTAGGTGAGGTTTTTTTAATCCTAATTCTCCCAGACCCTCTAGAGAAAGAATTCCTACACCTATTCCTCATGAAGCCTCTTCTTCTTTTGATGACCTGAAACTTGTTAGGAAAACCAAGCCTAGTGTCGATAATCCTTCTCAAGAAGAGGAAGTCACAAAGATAATTTTTTTCCCTGCAAGAGAAACTTTAGATCAACTAGGGGAAACATCTGCTATAGAAACTGCCTCTTATGATTCAGAAAAGTTGAGAGAGGAGGTAATTTCTTTGAGGAAGAAAGAATGTGAGAAATTGTTGGAGATTGCCAATAGGAGAAAGGCAAGGGAAGAATAGATCTATGAATTACTTATGGAGAGACAAGAGCTCATAAGAAAAATAAAGACCAATGAGATCCAGGCTAAAGATCTAAGTCAAAATGTCCAAAGTTTAGATAGAGAGTTTTTTGGTGATATAGAAGCCTTAAGAAAATAGGCTGGTGGTAGTAAACTTAACCCACAGAAGAATGAATTTGAAGGAACAGGTCATGTTCTTAGACAATTGCATCCATCAGAAATTAAGGGGACTGAAGAGCTGAGAAATGCCCCAAGGGACGTCACTGATAAAGTGAAACAAATAGTAGTTGGTATAAATATCAATGAGCCTAAGAAGAATGTTGTTGTTCCTAGTATTGTGTCCCAAGTAAGTTTGAAATTGGGAAAAGCTAGAAAGGCTAAGGAAGATTTGGCTCTCCAACTTGAGAAGTTAGAATTGGAAGCTGCTACTGATGAAATGAAAAGAAAGATAGCCTTCTTGCATGCCAATATGAATATGTTTGCTAGTAGCTCAATCCCTGTAGCTTCAGGAACTCTACCATCAAATCAACTTGTAACGTAATTCCCAATCCCCAAGTCTCAAATCCCATGCAAAGTGCACCTGGACCAATTTCAAATACCAATATAGTAGCCCATGTGACAAGTGTTCCAATTAGAAGTGTACCTTATCAAAATGTTGGAAGAGTTCCCCAAGTTCAGGCAAATTTCCAAAGAAGACCAGTTAACCTAGATAGATAGATATAGGCCTTTTTTCTTTGATGGCAGCCCTAGTCAGCCTAATGTTATCCTAAATGAGATCAGAGAGAAGATCCCTAAGTTCACTGGAAATAATGTGGTTACATGTGAAGACCATCCAAAAACTTTTACTGATAAAATTAATGACTATGGGATTGAACATGAGGATGTGGTAATGGAGGTTTTTGTTCAGTCATTAATTGAAGATGCCAGGGATTGGTATAGAGGTTTACTAGGGAATAGCATTGCATCATGGGATGAGTTTGTTAGAAGCTTCAAGGAACAATATGCAGAACATGTTAATTCAAGCTACATGCTCAATGAGTTTAATAGCATCAAGAAGCATCAAAATGAGAGCATGTCAGATTTTAATGGTAGGTTCCAAAAGGCCATTTACAAACTATTCCAAGTCCTGAGGTTAGATGATGCAGTTTTCTTGATCACATATTTCAATGCCTTGGATGGAAAGATGTCATATCTTTTGAGAGATAAGAGTCCTCATACTCTGAGAGATGCCTTTAAGTTGGCTATAAATATTGAAAGTAACAGGAAGGCATCTAGTCATATGTATAAAATAGATGAGGGAAGATTGTGGAAGGAAACTAAGCCACAACCTAAAGGCCAACTAAGGATGAAGATAAAGTTGAAAAATTAGCTAGTGTGGTCAAGGATCTCTCAACTAAAATTGAAAATGGTGGGAGAAAATTTCAGGACAATAGACCCCCTTATCAAAGGCAAGATAGGTTTCCAAGATTACAAGATATGCCTTATAAGACAAACTGGAAAGATGGGAAACCAGACTTTGATAATAATGAGACTAAAAAAGGGAGAGATACACTAGATCCTTTAAAGAAAAATATAGCACATAATGTGGAGAGCATTCCTTGGTGTGTGTCTTGTAACATGCCCCATTCACCTTTCTAGTGTGTTGTGGCTCAGGCTTTAGAGGAAGAAGTTGATAATCCACATGCAAGAGATTATGAAGAATCTGAAAAGCCTACTATTAACATGTTTACCACTGAAAATGTGGAAGATCTCTTGTCTTCAGACGATGAAGAGATTTGTGTTGATGTTGATCAAAAGAGGAGGATTCTCCCTGGCTATGAGAAATAGGTGTTTACCCAATCTAACTAAGAGGAGTCTAATTATGATATGTATAAGACTAATATGGTTGGATCTAGATCAAATGAGAAACAATGGAGAAAGCCTAGTGAAGAGGAAATTAGAACTTTGACTGTGGCTGCTATAACACAAGCTAGGTCCTCTTACAATTTGAGGAACAAAAGAGTGGATGTTGATCAAGGAGTGTTGAGATCATTATTTGTTAAAGATGATTTTCAAAATAAAGAGCGTTATAAAATTTTTTTTACCAAGGGTAAAGGTGGAAATAATAGGAGAGAGGAACCTACTATTGACAATAAGAAGAATGAGGAAGTTGTTTTTGACAATGCCAAGAAGAGGATTGGTAGAACAAAGGATTCTTCTAATCTTTCTACTAATCCCGCTACTTTTGATATGAGACATGCCTTGTCTCAAATGAAGGTCTCTATTCCTTTGTTAAAAATGTTGAAGATCAAAGAGCATACGACAACAACTCTAGCTCTGATAAATGAACAAGGAATAGACCCTGTTATATCAGGAAAGGGAAATAAAATGGATAGATCTGAGTAAACTAAAGATATTTTTGATGTATGTGTTGGAAACATTGTGACACAAGAACCCTCTTCTATTGATCCCTTCTATGTTACATTGATTGTGAACAATTTTTTGCTAAAAATTTTTATGATTGACTCAGGTGTTGTTGCTACTGTAATGACATATCATGTAATGAAAGAGTTAGGACTACAAGTTGACAGATCCAATGGTAGATGTTATGCCATGGATAACAGGGTAGTGCCTATTTTGGGAACATTAGTAGGGATAGAAGTGAAGATTGTTGCATTCCCTAAGGCCACCTACAAGATGGATGTGGTTGTTGTTGACACTAAACCCCATTATGGCATGCTTCTGTCAAGACAGTGGGCTATAGTAGTAGGAGGAAAATTGCAATTGGATTTCTCATATGCCACTATTCTAGTCAATGGAATAGAGGTGAAATTATATAGGGAACCCTGTTCCCCAGTGATGGTTGAAAAAGTGGCACCAGAAGATCTGAACTATTTTGTTGATATTGACATGGAAAACTTCATGATTGAAGATATAGTACCCCAAATGAAGAACACTGATCCAATAGTGGTTGAATTGATATTATAGCAATATGGGCTCTAGCAAATGTATTTTGATGGTGGATGCTCCAAGGAAGGCTCAAGACCTGGCGTTGTGTTTATTTCCCCATCAAGTACTACATTCAAGTACTCATTTTTGTTAACTTTCCAATGTACTAATAACACTTTTGAGTATGAGGCTTTAATATTGGGTTTAGATGTTGCTATAAAATGCTTAAAGGTCCATGGTGATTCCAATTGATTATAGCCCAAGTTAGATCTAAATATGTTGCTAAAGATGACAGACTAAAATTGTATAAGCATGATGTCTAGGATAGATTAGAATTCTTTGAAGCTTTCAATATCCTTTGGGTAGAAAGGTCAAATAATATCATGGTTAATTTCCTTGCTAATGTTTCCCTGAAAAAACAATGATATTACTCTGACTGGTGTATCTATGTTAGAAATCAAAAGTAGGCCTGTAGTGCCTGACAATGTGTATAATTGGAAAGTCTTTGAAGATGACTTTGATATCCTTAGATTTCTTTAAGGTTTAGATCAGTATGATGGGTAGCAAATTGATTTCAGTGCTTCACAAAAGATTGTTGATGGAAAATAATGCATTATGGGAAATGAGATAATCCAGTTACCCTCAAATCACATACCTAAGAGATTAGTGGAATTAGAAGGCATGTTTAAGATAAAAGATGGATCTATGTCTCAAAAGTCTAATACCAAAATGGAGGACCTAGAGGAAATAAACTTAGGTTCAGAAACATCCCCTCAAATGGTATACATTGGAAAAAAAAAGAGTAGAGAGGTTAGGGGAAATTTGATAAGTTTGTTGAAAAGGTACAAGCATGTGTTTGCTTGGTCTTATGATGACCTCAAAGCTTATAGAGTAGATTTATTTCAACATGAGATCCCTTTGGAGGAGGATACTAAACCTTTTAGATAGAAACACAGGCCCATCAATCCCCTATTAGCTACAAAAATGTGAGCTGAGTTGACAAAATTGAGAGATGCTGGTATTATTGAGCCTATTAGGCATTCTTCCTAGGTTTCTAACCTTTTTCCAGTTAGGAAAAAGAATGGTGATATTAGAATTTGTGTAGACTTCAGAAATTTGAATGTTGCCTCACTAAAAGACAATTATGGGTTGCCAAATATGGAAGCTATGCTGCATAGGGTAACTGGTTGTGAGCTTTTGTCTATGATGGATGGTTTTTCTAGTTATAACCAGGTTTTGGTCAAAGAATCTGAATAGTTCAAGAAAACATTCACCACCCCATGGGGAACCTATGTGTATGTTTGTATGCCATTTGGTTTGAAAAATGCTAGAGCAACCTTTCAGAGGGCAAATAATGTTGCTTTCAAAGATTTGATTAATATCCTTATGGTTGTATATCAAGATGATTTAACTGCATACTCTAAGAAGGTTGAGGATCACTGTAACCATTTGTAGAAGGTCATTGTCAAGGCTTTGGAGTTTGATATATCACTGGATCCCAAGAAGTGTCAATTTGTTGTGACTGAGGGAAAAATGCTTGGTCATATAGTGTCAAAAGAGGGAGTTAGAATTGATCCTGAGAGAGTAGAAGCAATCAAAAAGGTCCCTCCCCCAGAGAATATCAAAGGTGTGTAGTCTTTTTTAGGAAAGGTTAATTTTGTCAGGAGGTTTATTGCTAATTTTGCAGAACTAGTCAAACCAATAGTCAAGCTCTTGAAGAAAGATGTAAAGTTTGATTGGAACTATGAAGCTCATCAAGCTTTTGAAAAGATCAAGCAAGCAATCCAAGAGGCCCCTATATTGATATCCCCTGATTACTCCAATCCTTTCTCATTGTTTTCCTTTGCATCTTTTCACACAATCACAACTATTCTGTTACAAAAGGATGAAGAGGGAATTGAACATCCCATTGCTTTCTTTAGTAAGTCACTGTAATCTATTGAGTTGAATTATGAATTAATGGAAAAGTAGGCATATGCACTAGTCAAGGTAGTCAAGGCCTTTAGACCTTATCTTTTTTGTGCTAAAGTTAATGCATATCTACCTCATGCAGCAGTAAAGGACATTTTAGTTCAGAGGAGGTCACTAGAAAAAGGTGTAAGTGAATCAACAAGATCCAAGAATTTGATATAGAGCTCCATATTATGAAGCTTGTAAGAGGTTTGGGACTTGCAAAGCTTATGACAAAGGAGAATATGGATCATGTACAAGTAAAAAATGTTGCCATTGGTGGAGGAAATGTGACTAGTATTGAGATGCAACCATGGTACACAAACATTGTTCATTTTCTCAAACATGCTAGTTGCCCTCAGGAGTTGAGTGATAATCAAAGAACAAGTTTGAGATTGTAGGCTCAGAGGTATGTGTTGATACAAGGTGATTTTTTTTGGAAGGACAGTGATGGAATATTATTTTTTGGCTTAGAAAAACACCAATCTAAATTTTTTTTGCAAGAAATGCACTTTGGATTATGTGGAGGGCATCATTCAACCCAGTCCATAGCTCATAAGATTATAAGAGCTGGATACTATTGGCCTATATTATTTAAAGACACTCATTCATTTGTTAGGAAATGTGAGCCATGTCATTAAAGGTTTTCAAAAAAGTTAAAGTTCTTTGGCACCTTGTTATTAAATCTTGTGGTTGTAGAAGCCCCTTTTGCTATCTGGGGCATGGATTTTATTAGAGAATTTTTTGAGAAATCTAGTGGTGGGCATAGTTGGATTTTGGTTGCCACTGACTATTTCACCAAATGGATTGAGGCCATTCCAACTAAAAGGGAAACTAGTGCAGTTGTGACTAAGTTCTTAATGGACAATATAATTACTAGGTTTGGTGTACCGATAAAACTAGTTGTGGACAATGCAATGAGCTTTAGATCACAGGAATTTACTAACTTTTTCTCAAAGATTCTACCTACCCATACCATCCACAGGAGAATGGGCAGGTAGAATATAGTAATAAGAACATTTTGTAGATTTTAAAGAAGACTCTAGAAAAGAATAAAAAGAGTTGGCATGCAAAATTAAAATTTTCTTTATGGGCAGATAGAATTATTGAGAAGAAAGCCACATGAAAATCCCCTTTTGAGATGGTTTATGGTGTGAAATCCAGACTCCATATAAATAATTTTTTACCTATTTAGAAATTCATACAAGAAGAAAATATGGAGATCAGTGATCCATTGCAAGATAGGATGATTCAGTTAGCTAAGATGGATGAACTTAGAAGGGAAGGTAAAAAAGAAAATGTGAAGTTGCAACAGAAAATGAAGTATCTTTTTAACAAGAGAACTACCATTAGAAAATTCCATCCTGGTGACATGGTTCTTCAATGGAATGCCAAGGTTGAGGACAAAGGAAAGCATAAAAAATTTGAATCCCTGTGGTTATGACCTTTCATTATTCATCAGATCCATGGAAACGATTCATAATTTTTAAGAAATTTGGATGGTGAAGAATAGGATTTTCCAGTGCATGGACAATTCTTGAAATACTTCTTCAATTAATTCTCAATATTTTCCATGCACAATAACTTTGTATATATGTACAGGTGTGTTTGTTTCTATTGTGTGTTTACTTCTTGCTTTAGGTTGGGATTTTTTGGTTTGCCACCCAGAGATTCATGGTTTGTTTCTATGAACTTGCATTCAAGCATCCTTACATAGAGCCACTATTGGGTATATTTTAGGTTTTTTGAGATTTTTGCTTCAGGTCCTTGTTCTATATCTCTGCAAGTTATTTTATCTGGTCTAGGGTTTAAATTTCTCAAATTAGTCATGCTTATGTTAGTAAATCCTTGTCCTAGGTCTTTTGGCCCTTAGCAAGGTTTAATCCTTCAAAAATCCTAAGTGTGTCCTGGTTCTTATATTTCCATGTTACCTTTTTAACCACTTAAGTTTTGAGATTGTGCATGTGGTCTTTCTTTTTCCTTAGTGTTCGCTGGATCACGCAATAATCTTTTCATGTCATTAAGTCTTTCAGTGAACTAGCAGCTGTGTTAATCCTTGTTAAGTTTTCCTTTGGTCGCTGATTCTCCTAGACTAAGCTATGGTTAGTATTTCTTTCAGTGAATTAGCGACTGTGTGGTCTCCTATTCTCTTAATCCTTGGTGGTTTTCTCTTAACATTCAGCGACTGAGCATAGCAGTTATCTCTTATTCTCTGAATTGGGCGGCCCTACTCTAAGTTTTCTAGAAACTCAGTGAGGACCGTTGATCATCTCTATGATCAACGATGGTGTTTTAATCTCACAATGAATCAGCCCTATAGCAAGTTATTCAGCAATTGAGACATGTACTTATGTTCACTAAATTTGGCAGCTCTGATAAAGTAATTTGGCAAGGGTTAAAATTTTCTTCATTCGCTGGATCTTGGGAAAAGATGGAAAAATTCCAAATCATTTGGTGACTCAATGAATAAAGTGTTGGCACAGTCTCAAAATCAGTTGATGAAGCCCTTGGTTATTCAATGATCCAAAGAACAAAGCAATGGTAAAGGTATATTTCCTTTGGTCGCCTGATCTCAGAATAGAATGATAAATGTTTCAAACTTTGGGAGATTAAGTGAATACTATATTCACTAAATCTCATGATTAAATGATAAAGGTTTGAAAGATTGGTAGACTCAACCACAACCGTTGATTGTTTTCAAGATCTACGGTTAGCACTTAATCTCATAAAGTAACCCAAGTTATGAAAGGTATTCAGTGAATGGGAGATAAAGGTTGTTCACTCAATCTCTAAATGAGACCATGGTTAAGGAATTATTTTAGAGAATACAAGATTCCTGTGTTCACTAAATCACGGGATGAATGAAGACTTAAGCATGGCATTTTGAGATTAAGAGATTAAGTGGTCACTGATTCTCCATATATGAATTTTATGTTCATGGGTTTATGAAAAGCTTTGTTTGCTGGATCTCCAAGTTGTTGTTGGGTTAAGTAAAAGATTGTGAGAATGGGAAAATTCTTTAGATGCTCATTCTATGAGTTAAACTATGGTTGAATTAGGTTTTTTGAGAACTAGAGATTGCCTTTAGTCGCTAACAAGGATTTAACGAGAGTTTTAACAGTAATTAAAACTGTGGTTAACTCAGGTGTTCCAAGAACTAGAGATTGCCTTCAGTCTCTAACAAGGGTTTAACAAGGGTTTTAACAGTAATTAAAACAATTTAATGAGGGTTTAATGAGGGTTTTAACAGTCAAGATTTTATGTCCATGGGTTTATGAAAAGCTTTGTTCATTGGATCTCCAAGTTTTTGTTGGGTTAAGTAAAAGATTGTGAGAATGGGAAAAGTCTTTAGTCACTCATTCTCTGAGTTAAACTATGGTTGACTCAGGTGTTCTAAGACCTAGAGATTGCCTTTAGTCGCTAATGAGGGTTTAACAGTCATCCAATCAGGTTTTAATGAGGGTTTTCATCAGTAATTAAGAGTTTTAAAGCTAAATCTATGATCACTGCTCTCGCGCTTTATTTTTGATTTTTTAAATCAACCTGTCAACATCCATGCCATGGCTAGACTTGATTTGAAGTTGGTAATATGCATAATTGAATGTAGAACTGAGTGAAGCTATATTTTTAATGATGTAGCCATTGTGCGCATTCAATTCTTGGAGCTTTATAGACAAGACTTCATTGCTTTTTATGCTCAAAGTTTTTCTAAAGATAGTTGAGATTGTTGGCGCCCAAGCAGTGAGTGAGAAGTAAAAGAAGTTGTAGAGCTGAAGAACATTCACATTCCAAGATGAGTCAACTAGAGCTGAGTGTAGAATCATCCAATGGACAAGCCAAAGAAAAAAGTGGTGAAGAGAAAGGGAAGCCCAATTATTCCGATGAGTTCCTCAAATTGCTTCCCGGGTCCAACCAGAACAAGAAAGCTATTGATACAGCTTTCGATGGTCTCATGGACAAATGTAGAGACCCTATCACACCTTCTAGTTCAAGTTACTCAATCTTCACTTACTTTTACAATAATAGATATAAAGCTATACCAATTTGTAATGCTTGGGATTTGAGGATGGCTAAGTTAATTGTCCTAGATGTTTTTATTGATCTTGACCTTATCATAGAGCTAGCTAGATTGTACGACCCTATTTCTAAAACTATTAGGTTTGAAGACCAGTCTACCTTTGTTACCTTGGATAGGGGGTTGTTTATGAAAGCTTTTGATTTCTTTTCCTCCTCCTCCACTGAAATTGATTTGAAGAAGGAAAGAAAAAAGTATGCAAGTCATATTGGGTCCGTAAAAAGTCAAATGGTCAAACATATCCTAAAGTAGGGTAAATACATAGCTCCTCTCCCTACAAGCATGAATGCCCCATATGAATTCAAATCCATTAACTTATATATAAAGTTCATGTGTTATGAGTTGTGTAGAGTTCTAGGGATGGATGGGGATGAAGATAAAATGCCTGCTGATCTACTAATGATAATTCTGGATATTCAAAATTTTCATGCCAACACTGATTATGATTACATCTAGTATGTAATCGACAGAATGCATGAGGTTTTGATGTCTTTTAAAGAGAATAAGAGGCCTATTAGGTTCATGCATTATTCCCTCTTGATGCACCTGATTTTATATTTCCATGTTAACAGTCTGGATGCAAGGATGCTGAAGCTAAGGCGTACATTTGAGGGCCATCCTAATCTAGTATAGTATTGGTTGAGGGTATGGAATTACACTTCCAATGAGTTTGATTTTTGCATTTTCCATAATTTCTTTGTTCTTCCAATTCTACGATTGTTGGGGACAAATGTGATGAGATTGCAATTCAAGGTTTTGCAACTTTTAAGGCCCATGTAGTATCAAAATGGTTGGCAAGGAAACCACAATTGGGGTGACTTATACATAGGGGAGAATTTCATTGTTATCAGAGTTTATGGTTCCCCTCAGCCCCCACATCTACTTCCAAGATTTGTGCCACGAAGGGTTTCCCTATTATAATTTATATGGTAGTTGATATGGACTAATAAGGAGATTTTGGCACCTCATAGGAAGGGCACTTTCACACTGAGATAATTCAGGATAGGTAGTTTCCTAATTGGGAAGATAACATTGGATGAGCTCTGTGGTTTGCACAATAATCTCAAGATGATTTTCGGTACTTGCAGATATGTTGATCCTAAAGATTTTATTAAGACTGCAAGAATGAAATTGATCCCCAATATTGGCACAATAAGAGACCATGAGGGCTTGGATGAGGAAGATGTGTTAAGGAACATCTTAGATCAAGATGAAGATGGTAGGAGATGGACCAAATATTTCAATTTGCTAAGACTGGAGGCCCAACTCAAGGAGGCCAAGATTACTTTTGAAGGTTTTTTTCTTGATCTCCCATACCTGAAGAGGATGGAGAAAATGATTGAAATGTATGGCAACCTATCCAATCAATTAGAGGGGATGATTGAAGAAAAATTAGATGTGAAAAGGGATTACTCCACTTCTAAAACTAAGGAGTTTACTGATGAATCACAAGAGGGTGATAGTCCACCTCAAAATAGGGACTCACCAATTATTGATTTGACTCAAGATCAATTAGAAATAGAGGATGCCTCAGAGCCACCATTGAAGAAACATAAGATTGAGGTAGGTGAACCTTCTAAGGAGAAGAAATAGAAAAGAATAATGGATAGAGCCTCTGCTCTGGTACCTAGTAACAAGGCTTATCATCATCAACTGAGAAAAGCCATTAGAGAGGGAAAGAAGATAATGTCCAAAGATAAAGAGGAACTACCTCTATTGTTAAGAAAAGATGACAGAGAGTTTTATCAAGAGGAGTTCCTTAGTGATGACCAATTCATCAAAAGTGAAGAATTTAGGAACTTCCTCATCTGGAAGAAATCTCAAGCGGTTGCAAAGGCTATGCCTAAAGGAATGGAACCGAGTGAGGAAACTATGAGGGCTCTCACATCTTATGACCCAAGACTTGAGAAGATTACTGTTGAGGAGGCCAGAGAGATGGTAAAATCAAGTGGAATGCTTCTAACTCCTGGATGGGACCTAACCTTGGCTTTCATCATTGATCACATTAGAAAGCAGCCAGAGGGTGGCATGTCTTATGAAGTACATATAGGAGACATGCTAAGAGGAAGTGGCTATGACCCTAAGTCTCAGGCTATTGCATTATGGTCTCTTGCTCTTAGAACTCAAAAGAAATCTCTAGTGAGTATTGAAGATAAGATGGAGGGAGATAAAATTGTCTGGACTATTTAAAATACTACCGACCTTGAGGTTTCCAAGGCAGTGACACACTTTGCCCACCTCAATGAAGCAAAGATAGCTTTGTTGGCAGATAGATATGATAAGTTATTTGAGAACTCAATGAAGGTTGCCAAGGATAGAGATTTAAAGTTGATGATGATCAAGAAAATGGAGGATGAACTAGAGGATCTAAAGGCCAAGCTTGAAGAAGCTTCAAAGGAAGTGCCTCCTCCACCTTTGCAAATTGACGCCCCCTCCCAACCAATGGCAGAAACTCCTGACAACACATTAGAGGATCTAGAAAAGGTAAGGCTAGATGTAGCCTTAAAGACCATGTCATATGTTGTGCAACACAGACTGGACAAAATAAAGGAGAAAATGGACTCATTTCATCAATCAATTGTCCTGTTGCATAAGGCAAATGAGAAGGTAAATGAATCACTAGCTACTTTAGAGCCACTTTATAGTGTTTGGTATGGGAGAACTACATTATTTGAGAAGCTTGATGCCTTGCAGCCACATAAGCCTGATATCCCTAAGGTGGTTACAGAAGTGTTTGAAAAGATAGGGTTGGTTAGCACCATTTCAAATTTTTTCAAAGGGAAATAAAATCAGGTGAAGGCCAAGCTGGCCATATTTGATAAAGATTATAGTAAGTATCTTCCCCCTCTTTACAGTAATGATGGAAGTATAGTAGGTATAGATGAGTGGATGTCATCCATGGGCCAAATAATGATTAAGAAAGAGGCTTTCATCGATGGTGATGTTTCTTTGGACTTAGAAGGATGCAACAACATAGTAGACAACTTGATTAAAGTTGAAAATGATTGCATAAAGTTTCTTGCAGATGTTAAGGGCATAATTGATTCCAGGTGGGAGTTGCAGATCAAGTCATTACAGGACTTGTAGGATTATAGTTGGCCTTTAGATGATGATGTAGTAGCCTAGGATAAAAGTAAAAAGAAAAAGAAAAAGAAGCTAGTTGTCTTGGAGTTGGAGGCAGAATAAGAAGAATAGAGTACAATTGGCACCTGATCCAGAATTTTAGGGAGAGCATGTATCAAACAAAGAATGATGTAAGTTTGTTAGAAAGTAAAGTCCACCAAGATAACTGAGAGGGGGGGTGAATCAGTTATCAAATAATTATAACTTTTAACATTTTCAACAACATTTAACCATGTAAGCAATGCAATTACTAACCATACAAATATATTCATACACAATGACACAATAACACAAGATATGTTGACTAGGGAACCTCTTGATCAAAGAGTAAACCCCGGTGGGAATGATGCCCACAAAAGATGCACTAATATGAATATTCCTTGTGAGAGGATGGACTCTGTTAGGAGTCTTATGAAATACATTTAGTACATATAAATCCTTGTTAGGAGATTCTGAATCCCTGTTAAAAGATTCTAACCCTGTTAAGAGTTATGGAAGACAGAAGGACCCACTGCGCAAATAGCTTCAGGGTAAGATCACTGAACACACTATCCAAATAACCTTGATATTATTTAGCAGAATAATATGAAATATTTTACCTCCTTACTGTTCCAAACTACACTCACTGCTACACCATATCTTAATTCCAGATCTATGTACTTCGCATGTCTTCCTTCACAATTTCACTTTCACAATCTCTTAGGCTCTTTTCTTCACTTCATGATTACATTCACATGCAACCAAACCATGCTCACACTTCTTTCACATTTCAACTACATACAATAAGGAAAACCATTCCTTCCTTTATACCACACTCAAATAATTACAAATGAGTTGGCACACAATTACAAAATAAAAGTTTCAATACTCTACATCAAAATTACACAAAAACTGTCAGCTTCAAAATGTAATATCTCTTCACTCATGCGATCTCAAATTTTTCATTGTGAACCACATCACCATCAATGTGTCTCAAACTTCCCTTTAACTTCACAAAACTAGATTCCATCCCGATTAGGAGATATCATCCGATTTCCACAAACTGCTACTCAGGAACACTGCCTGAATACTGCTTTTACCAAAATGCTCATAACTTTCATGAATCAATGAATTACTATCTACTCTCTTAACCATAGACATATGACATATCAAAGAGTATAACCTCAACATCACATAGCTCCAACTACAATATCCCACATGCGCTAATCAAAACACTATTTGCTTCTCTGCTAGTCTCTAGAAGATCATTGTGTTGACATCAATGACAATCATAGTCATGAATGCAACAACAACTGCTATAGAATGACTGCCAACATTCAACATTCAACTGCATCATTATTCAAAAGTAGACTGGGGCATAACCCCAAGCATACCTCTCAGATACTCAAATGTATCCTTAGGCAAAGGCTTTGTAAATATGTCTGCTATCTATTCCTTTGTGCTTATGTACTCCAGTCTAACTTCTTTCTCAGCAACTTTCTCTCTTACAACATGATACTTGATCTCTATCTACTTAGTTTTAGAATTCAATACAGGATTCTTAGACATACTGATAGTGTTGGTGTTGTCACAATGTATGACAATAGGTTCAAAAAATTTAATTCCAATATCCTTCAACATCTGCTTCATCCAAATTATCTGGTTACAATTGTTTGTTGCTACTACATATTCTACTTCTATTGTACTCTATGAAATACAATTCATCTTCTTGCTCAACCAGGAAACCAATCTTCCTCCAAGAAAAAAGGCTCCACCACTGGTGCTTTTCTTATCATTAACACTACCTCCCCAATCAGTATTTGTATATGCACATAGGGTAAAATCATTAGATTTTTAATACCACAATCCATAGTCCACTGTGCCTCTTAAATATCTCAATATCCTCTTTACTATTGCATAATGTGACTCTCTAGGTTCAGCTTGAAATCTTGCTACCATTCCAACTGAATGTTGTATATCCAGTCTAGTGTGTGTTAAGTACTGCAATCCTTCGATCATGGATTTGTATTTCTTCTGCTCAACTACTGGTGTTTCATCTTTGCTTGATAGTTTATGTCCTGTAACCATAGGTGTTCCAACTGGTTTACATTTCTCCATTCCAAATCTTTTCAGCAAATCATTCAAGTACTTTGTATGGCTAACAAAGACACCATCATTGTTCTATGTTATTTGTAATCCCAAAAATTATTTCATCTCACCAATCATGCTCATTTCAAATTCAGTCTTCATTTCATCAACAAATTTGTCACTAGCTTCATCTTCTCCTCCAAAGATAATGTCATCAACAAAAATAACTATAACTAAAATTCCATTTTAAATTTCTTTTGTGTATAGATTACTATCTGATGTTCCTTTAGTAAATCCCAATTTCAATAAATACTTATCCAATCTAGCATACCAAGTTCTAGGTGCTTGCTTTAGTCCATATAATGCTTTCTTCAATTTACATACCATATCTCCATCTTGAGTCAAAGGAAAACCTTCAGACTGCTCAATGTAGACTTCTTCCAATTCACCATTCAGAAATACAGACTTCACATCCATCTGATACACTTTGAATTTCTTAAAAGCTACATAAGCCAAAAACATTCTTACTACTTCAAGTCTTGCTACTGGTGCAAAGGTTTCTTCATACTCAATTCCTTCTTGTTGTGAGTATCCCTTACATACTAATCTTGCTTTGTTTCTTACTACTTCTCCTTGTTCATTCATCTTGTTTCTGAATACCCATTTAGTTCCAATCACATTCTTGTCTTTAAGTCTAGGAACCAATTCTCATGTCCTGTTCTTTTCAATTTGATCTAGTTCTTCTTTCATAGCATTAATCCAATGTTCATCTTCACAAGCTTCATTAGTAGATTTAGGTTCAATTTGAGAAATCAAACATAAATGTACCTTCTTTCTAGTCATAACTCCTCTGTCCAAACTTCTGATAACTTGTTCAACAGGATGATGTCTAGATAGATACCTATTCGGTGTCATAGTCACAGATCTTGCTTCAACTTTAGATTCTTCTCTTGTTTCTTCTGCAGTATGATTCTCATTCAACAATTCACTGTCAATCTCATAGAATAATTTAGTAGTTTCAATGTTAGGCTGAGGATTAGCTTCTTCATCAGATTCATAATCAAGCATTCTTTCCTGAATTTTAAACTTCTCATCAACTTTAACATTTGCACTCTCAACAATAGTTTTAGTTCTCTTATTGTAACATCTATATGCTTTTCTCTTCAAAGAATATCCAAGAAAAATACCTTCATCACTTCTAGGATCAAACTTTCCAATATCATCATCTCTTTTTATATAACATTTGCTTCCAAAAATTCTAAAATACTTAATTGAGGGTGCATGTCCAAACCATAATTCATAAGGTGTCTTATCTGTGTCTTCTCTAATTTGTACTTTGTTTATTGTATATACTATTGTATTCACTGCTTCTCTCCAAAATGTCTTTGCCAAGTCATTCTCAAATAACATAGCTCTTGCTGCTTCAGTTACTGACCTGTTTCTTCTTTCTGCAATACCATTTTGTTTAGGTGTTCTAGGGGTTGAAAAATGTCTCTTAATACCATTCACTTCACAAAAAGTGTTAAACTCTCTAGAAGTAAATTCTCCACCTCTATCAAATCTCAAACATTTAATCTTCATTCCAAATTCATTCTCAACTTTATTCTTAATGATCTTAAACTTATCAAATGCTTCAAATTTTTCTTTCAAAAATGCAATCCACATCATTCTTGTAAAATCATCAACAAGAATCATAAAATACCTTTCTCCATAGAATCCTCTAGTCCTGGTAGGACCGCTCAAGTTTGTATGAACAATCTCCAACTTCTCTGCCGATGTGAACTTCTTACTAGGAAATGAACTTCTCTTCGGCTTAGCCATCACACATTCTTTGCAAATCATGTTAGTAGGCTTCATAATTTTAGGCAAATCCCTTACTACAAGTGTAGTACTCACTTTCACAATGTTATCAAAGTTTATATGACAAAACCTTCTATGCCATAACAAACTGTCATCAATTTTAGTAATCAAGCATGTCATCTTAGTAGGTTTCAACTGAAATAAATTACCTCTAGTTCTAGATCCAGTTCCAATTAGATTTCCATCTTTATCTTTTATCACACAAGTTTTCTTAGTAAACCAAACTTGATATCCCTTATCCACTAACTGTCCAACACTCAAAAGATTATGTTTCAATCCATCAACAAAGTAAACATCATCAGTATTAGTCTTTCCATCAAGACTAATAGATCCGATACCTTTAATCAAACAAGGTTCATTGTTACCAACTCTAACAATTCCTCCATCATAATTGTTAAACTTTATGAACTTCTTCATATCTCTAGTCATATGATGCGAACAACCACTGTCTATAATCCAATTAGCTTTCTTTTCAACTTGGGAAACTAATGCTTTTTCTTCTTTAACATCAAATTCAAAATTTTCTTCTTTAATTGCTACAAATCCTATTTCATCATTATTCTCAGTATCACTTTCACTCAAATTTCTTTCTATACTAGCTTCAAGATCTTCATCATTAGCATAATAACATTCCTTAGATCTTCTAGGCTTGAAATTATTTTTGTACTTCTTAACTCTCTTAGGACATTTAGATGCAAAATGACCATATTCTTGACAAGTCTAACATTTAAAAATTTTCTTACCATCTGGTTCTCTTTTCACAAGCAAGGCAATACCTTCTTCAATCTTCTTATCTTCTTCATTTCTAGATATGCTTCTATGGGCATAATCTCCACTCGCACTGGTACCTCTTGAGAAAGGAGGATGAATACTAAGAGCACTGAATGTTGTCTCCATTCTAGGTAAGTCTCATGATAACCTCAGGTTCATCTCTGCTGCTTCCAATCTTCCAAGAAGAGTCTCTCTTGTAAAGTTTGTAGTACAAGGTATAACTTGTTCAATCATCTGTGCTGTCTGCTTAAATATAGGAGTCAATGTCCTTAGAATTTTCTATATCACTTCATTCTCTGTCTTTGATCCTCCACAAGATTTTATCCCTGCAATAATTTATGACATTCTACCAATATAGCTTCTAACAGATTCATCTTCCATCATTCTAATATCTTCAAATGCACATATCCAATTATGTAATATAGCTCTTTTTGCATTTTCATCACCTTCAAAAGTAGAGTGTAAAGCTTTCCAAATTTCATTAGATTTCTTAAAACATTTTACCTAACTGTATTCATTCTCTGAAAGTGCTGTCAAGAGTGCTTCTCTTGCAAGTATGTTACACATGAATAGATCTACCTCATCTTTAGAACTTGTTTCAAGACTATCTTCTTCAATTATAGTCCTATCATTCTTTTTAATCAACCAATAACCTGGTGCTAAACAAAATAGATGTGTCTTCATCTTTTCCTTCCAGTTGTCAAAATTTACTCCATCAAACTTAGGGCTTTCTTTCCTGAAATTCACCATGGATCTCCTTAAGTTGTTAAACTTTCCTTTCAAGGACCTGCCGCTCTGATACCAATTGTTAGAAAGTAAAGTCCACCAAGATAACTGAGAGGGGGGGTGAATCATTTATCAAATAATTATAACTTTTAACATCTTCAACAACATTTAACCATGTAAGAAATGCAATTACTAACCATACAAAGATATTCATACACAATGACACAATAACACAAGATATGTTGACTAGGGAACCTCTTGATCAAAGAGTAAACCCCGGTGGGAATGATGCCCACAAAAGATGCACTAATATGAATATTCCTTGTGAGAGGATGGAATCTGTTAGGAGTCTTATGAAATACATTCAATACATATAAATCCCTATTAGGAGATTTTGAATCTCTGTTAAAAGATTCTAACCCTGTTAAGAGTTATGGAAGACAGAAGGACCCACTGCCCAAACAGCTTCAGGGTAAGATCACTGAACACACTATCCAAATAACCTTGATATTATTTAGCAAAATAATATGAAATATTTTACCTCCTTACTGTGCCAAACCGCACTCACTGCTACACCATATCTTAATTCCAGATCTCTGTACTTCGCATGTCTTCCTTCACAATTTTGCTTTCACAATCTCTTAGGCTCTTTTCTTCACTTCATGCTTACATTCACATGCAACCAAACCATGCTCACACTTCTTTCACATTTCAACTACATACAATAAGGAAAACCATTCCTTCCTTTATACCACACTTAAATAATTATAAATGAATTGGCACATAATTACAAAATAAAAGTTTCCATACGCTACATCAAAATTACACAAAAACTATCAGCTTCCAAATGCAATATCTCTTCACTCATGCGAGCTCGAATTTTACACTGTGAACCACATCACCATAAATGTGTCTCAAACTTCCCTTTAATTGCACAAAACCAGATTCCATCCCGATTAGGAGATATCATCCGATTTCCACAAACCGCTACTTAGGAACACTGCCTGAGTACTGCTTTTACCAAAATGCTCATAACTGTCATGAATCAAATTACTATCTGCATTCTTAACCATAGACATATAGCATATCAAAGAGTATAACCTCAACATTGCAAAGCTCCAACTATAATATCCCACATGCGCTAATCAAAACACTATCTACTTCTCTGCTAGTCTCTAGAAGATCATTGTGTTGACGTCAATGACAATCATAGTCATGAATGCAACAAAAACTGCTACAAAATGACTGCCAACATTCAGCATTCATTCATAACAAAGTTAGCCTATATTGGTGGTCATCATTCATGCAACCAATTCAATAAATTGCTCTGAAATATCCTCAGACGAAGGTGCCAGCTATGAAGATTCCATTTGTTGGGAACTACTTTATGTTTTCTCCAGTCTTTGTCATCATGTTTGTACTTTTTGTCTGTAGTGCAAGTCACTTTCCTGGCTATTTGAAGCTTGTTGCATCCTTTCTTTGAGGATTCCAAGATAGCTAGTGATATAAATAGAAATTTTTCTTCTTTTGTAAGGGTGGTTGATAATACTTTGTAAAGAGAGTTTTGAGTATAGGATCTTGTTTTTTGTTAGTCTCTATAAAAATGTACTGATACAGTTTGATATATGAATACAAAAGTATTGGAACTTCTTTTCTAATTCTATTTTTCTTTGTATATGGATGTTTAAGTTTTCTTATGTATTAAATTGTAAGGCTCTTTAATGCATTGTTTACAAGGTAGATATAGGGGTTGAGCTCGAGTTTCTTTCAAGGAAAGAAGTAAATCTTGAGGGAGGTCTTTGGGAATTAATTATCCATGTATGAATTTGATAGCAGGGTTAACAATTGGGAGAATGGAGTGTCAGACATTTCATTTAAGTTTTAGTATGCCTGTTTTGATAGGATTCTATTGATGTAGGTTTTGACTCTGATGCCTAATGAATAAGGCATTGGTTATTGCTTGAATTGCATGTATTCACCATCAAAAAATCAAATAATCTATTCAATTTACATTCACTATATATTTCTGAATTGTATCATCTATGTCAAGCACATAGATCATTATTTTAATGCTTTTTAGAAGCTGTTAAGAAAGGTAAACCTGCTTGAGTTTCATACTCAAAGTGAAGAAGGTTTTTAAACCTTAATACCTTAGCATTTGAATTATTTTAGATGCATCTGTTGGGAGTACAAGAGTTTTGATTTCAGAGGTTTCTGAATACTTTTAATCATCTACAAGTTTAAGTGCTAACACCAGTAACATGCAATGGATATTGGAGCCCATATTAGCCAAGTAGTAACATCAATGAGGGCTCGATATGGTGAATGTCTTGGGGTAATTACTATTTTCCTCACATAAGTGATAACAAAATTTTGGAAGTGAACTGGGTAGCATCTAACTTAAGGCTTTTATTAAAGACATCTATTCATAACCACCTCCCATAGTCCCACTAGAAGGATTGAGGCCTATAGCCTTATGAGTACTCAAAATTGTGTAGTCTCGCAAGCAAGATTCAAGCGGCTCTGCTCTACACAAATTTCAAGCATGTCCTTGGATAAAGATCATTAATATTCCAAGCCCAAAGTAAATTATGTCTTCCAAAGTTTTCACCTCAAGGAAGCATCAAATTTTATAGTGGGGTGGAAGAGCCAGCTTAAGACCTGTCCCCACTTGGGTCATTCCCGGTAGATTTTTTCCTCAATCGAAAGGACCTCTAAAGGATTACAATAAAGAAAATGGATAAATGATTGTGAGGTATGGATTTATGATTCTCCATGAAGGAGAAGAGCATAATCTCCTATCTCAAATCAAGAATCCCAAACACATCATGCAAACATTAAGGTAAATTACTCCAATTTGACCTCAAAATGCAAACTAACTTTTGAGTTTCTGATTTTCCTCAAGGGAAAAGAGCATAATCCTCTGGTCAATTTTGACAATGAATTCAAATTGTAATTAACTTCCTAGAAATCAAAGCATAATGTCTTGTTGATTCTTTTAGGCAACCTACATACACTCATTAGTAGTTTGACATTGCATAGTCTCTATCATTTCATCCTGCAAACCAGTGTTAGGCTATTTGAAAATCACATGAAACAACAAATCAATCCATTAGAGGTTAGAAAATCCAAAAATTAAGCAAATAACCCCAGATGAAATCCTAAATTCAACTGAATATGACCCAATTTTTCATATGTGATTCAATTATCCAAATGCGACAAAGGACCTCGGATGTGATTTGGGAAATCCTAGATACGATCTAGGAAATGCGGGGTGCGATCCAAAGTCCTAAATGTGATTCCTTGCTGACTGAAACATGAAAAAAATAATAGAAAAATGAATAAATTTGGGGCTAGGCCCCACGGTGGGTGCCATAAATGTGTGTGAATTATTAACCTGCAAACCTGCAACATAACACTTCAATAATTCATTATATCACTTGTTAGTATGATCAAATAATCAAAGAAAGTAACAAATGAAATTGAATTATTGCTCTCTAACTAGCATAAGTATGAAAAGGACTTTAAAGTTTCTCTTAGATTTAATCCTAAACAGTGACAATGCATGCTAGAATGAGAGGTTCAACAGAAATGAGTAAATAGGAAGCTAAAACTATCAAATTCATTCAAATTAGCCATTGACTCATGAATTCATTACCATTATCCAAAATGAAGTGTTTTCTAATTAGCTATGAGCATATGAAATCAAATTAACAACATGTATGTATGAATTCAAAATTAACTTCTTTCCAACCTTGTTTGGGATTTGAAAATTTCTCTTTTATAGAATCTTGAGATTTTGGACGGTTAGGATGCATCCATGAGGAGTGGTTGAGATGCTTCCAAGCTTGATCCATGTGAGTGATCCATGTGATTACCTCTCATTGGCTTGAGGTGTCTTTGTTGTCTCTGTAAAGGGGACATGTCATTTTGAGAGGGATTTAATTCATTTCTTTTAATTAATTACTCTAGCCATGAATTTAATGGGGTTGATTTAATTAATTAGGCATAGAGATAATCAAATTAATTTTTCTTAATAATTTGATGATAAATGCTTGAATTAGGAGATTTAATTAATTTTATTGAATTTAATGAATTATTTTAATAATCAAGAATCAAATTAACATAATTAGGGTTTTATTCTAAATTAGGCCAAATAGGGCCTTAGGTTCTATTAGTCCAATTTTAGGTGATTACACTCTTAAATTGATCATGGATCTTAGTTGCGAGATAAAATTGTCCAGCAAGAAAAAAGAGGGATGACATATCCCTAATAAGCCATTGAATCATAACAACGCGGAGAAAAATTCAATAATCCATAAAATACAAGGGCTCATTTAGAAGGAAAATGAATAGGTTTCCACTAGGTAAAGAACCTTTAAGGTTGGAAGGATATAGAAAATTTGACTTAAGGGGAATCCCTTATTATCTTAGTTTATTACCAAATGAAATAAGAGTAAATATCCCAAATTTTTAAGGAAATAGACCATGAGATAGATGATAAGGGCTTTATCATGAAATTTGTAAGGTTCTCACTCCTTATCTATATTAAATAAATACTCAAATCCAATGTAAATATTGAAATAAAGTTAAATAACATGTGTGTGTGTGTGTGTGTGTGTGTGTGTCTATATATATATATATATATATATATATATATATATATATATATATATATATATATATATATATATATATATATATATATATATATTACATGGGTAAGTGCAACAAGATGGTGTGTAAAAAGGGGCGTATAAGTGGCCACTTTTTTATGAAATAAAGTAAACTTGAACTTGGAAGATAAACTTGAGAGTCATGCACTCAAAATTAGAAGATGCGCAAAGAAAAAGAATTGTAGTACTCTGAATCTAGTTTCTAAAATACTTAAGTTTTTAAAAATTGGATAAGATTAAGAGGGTCAAATATATTGCGCATGAAAAACAATTCTTAATTCTTTCAAGAAAACATAACATAGTGTTTGGCATGTGCATAAAAAAGGATATAGTTAGATTTAGTATTTTGAAAAAGCCTTTGCTAGAAAGATAAATAAGAGCGAGAGATAGAAGTTTTGTATTGTTTTGTAATTTTTTTTTGAGTATTTGTTTTATGATTTTTTTAAGTGGGCACATCCTGAAAATAAGGCATATGTTTGTGCACTAGACATAACTTGCATCAAAAAAATTTAAAATGTAATTTTTTTAAATAAAAGTGTATAGAATCAAGTAAAAAACAATAATATGCAATTTTGTGAAAAATTTGATCAAGTAGATCAATAGTTATTAAGAAAATGGCACACACATATCTTTGAGAGCTAAGGAGACACTGCTAAAGAAAATTAAACTTTAATATGTTAATTTTGTCCAAAATTAGAAAAAAAAATATGGTTGGAAAGATCAGAAGACACTGGTAAAGAAAATTAAAAGTTTAATATGTTAATGTTGTCCAAAAGTACAAAAATTTATATGGTTGGAAATATTAGAAGACATGTGAAATTATTGTGGTAGTTTTACAAATACCCAATTGATGATGTGTAAACCTGATGATGAGGAAGTTGAGAAAAAACATGAGAGAACAAAAGACATGAAAAAGGAGAGAAATGAATGGAAATGAATCTCCCAAGCCTCTAGATATTTATCCATGTCTATATATGCATGTCTCTCACCCTCTTTCACTCTCTCCCCTCCCTACTCTCACCATCTCTTCACCTTATTTACCCTCTATCTCTACCTCTTGTATCTCACCCTCTCCTTGTTCTCCCACATGTCCCCCCTATAATTACCTCTCTCTCTCTCTCTCAACTCATTTTATTTTTCTACCTCATCTTCCTCCCCTCTCCCTTGTCTCCCTTTTCTCTCCTCACTTTCTTTGTTTCTTACTTGGGATTTGTCTTAGGGAGAAATAACCTTCTTTTTATATAACTAAAATGCAAATGGGTTCTATAAGACAAAAACTTGTACATGTTTTATAAGACTAAAACATGTACAAATTTTATAAGACTATGAACTTTGGGTGCATTTAACACCAATATGAACATTGGGTGTTTATATCAATACAAACCAGATGGGTTTTGACCAAACATAGCCTATGTGTGTTCTATTGAGGTAAATTTCATTTTCAATGGCCAAAAAAACACTTTTGCATATTGTTCAAGACCCCATGGCAGTTTCTCATGGTTTTCTAGGATAGTATCAGATAGTATCAGACATTGTTTTATCGCATATGAGTTCAAATTATTGATTTCTCTTAATTTTTTATTTTTTCTTGCCATTATTTTTATTGTTAATATTTTTGATTATAGAAAATGATGATAATTTGTAGTTTTTTGGTGATTGATTGTGTAAGTGTTTCTAACATATGTTTGCAAAATGATATATTTAGGACCATTGATATTAACGATGGGAAAGAACAAGAGAGGGAAAATTGAACAATGAGAGAAAACAAGGGAAAGACAAAATGAGTATATGAGGAGATTATGTGAATAAAGAACAATGGAAGGAGAAGGTGTGTGATCTACACCATCTTGATTTGATATACCAAACAAACCTAATGTAATTGAACAAGAAATCACAATGAATAATCAATCAAATGATGAACATACACCAGTTCAAATTGATGTGATGAATGAACCTAATGGTAATGAATATCACGCACCAATCTTAACACCTCCTAGAATTATTTGTAGAAAACCAAATTTCTAATTGGCATTGATGAGAATATTTTAAATCCAATGATCGATAAAATTTGCAAACAAACTCGTAGAAGAATGGTTAACAGAATATGGAATAACTATTTTGAAAGCTTAAATCAAACTGGAAGATGCCAATTAGTTTTTGAAATGGTTAAAAATATGAAATGAAGAGAGATAATAAAATTTTTGGGGTTAAGAACATCCAAGAATGATAGTGAAGGAACTATTGTGAGAAATCTATTTGATGCATATCAAGAAATTGGTTCTTCGTATCAAGCAATTGGTTATGCATCACGTACTAAATATGTAATGTTACTTGACATGTTATCACATCAACCATAATGGGAAAGGAAATCAAAATAACTCATTTAATAAGAAAAACAAATAATTCATTAAAGATAAGTAGAACAACATTACAAAATGTCTTAGAGAGGCAAGAGAAAATTAAGGATCCTAACAATAATTCTCTTTGGGCATTCTTTAGTAGAATCCCACACAAATATAAGGTTATTGTTGATGCACTAAGAATATTAATAGAAATTTTTTGGCATGACAAAACAAGGGTTTCACCCAACCAAAGAGATATTTTTAGAAGGTGAACCATATCTACAAATCATAAGCCACATCAAAAACACTTTTAAGATATGAGTAAAACACAATTTTATGAAGGATTTCTTCAAAGCTTTCCTCAAATAAGAATTACTCAAAGATTTTTTGAAATGAAAACAAAAACAATTTTATGTTAAAATTAATCATGCATGTACAACATGTTGCAAGGTGCATATTGAATTTTCCATGCATTATGATATTTATCATCATATATGTTGTACTTTTCACACTAATGATATTTTGTAGGAATGTGGTCTACAAGAACCTCTTAAGTCACCAAGAGAATTTATTTCTAGTGTACTATGTAAATGAGATGATGGTTGCACTTATTATAAGATGATGTGTTTGAAAGGTTTTGTGCTACATGTGGTGGTTTAAATCATTTTCATAGATTCCTACATCTAACCAACACACATGAAATTGGTAAGAGACTAGTTTCATTTGGAAAAGACAAGTCAATCATGTATGAGGTTAAAGTTTGAAAATAATTGAAGAGGCATGAGTTAGTGAAAAATGATATATGTGTAGATGAATGTACAAGTATTTTCCAAGATAAATTATTTTATGAGTACATAGAACATACACATAGAGCTCAGTGGTTAGATGAGCAATTCAAGTTATGTAAGGACACTTTTCCCCTTGATACCATTGTCTCTGTCATTGATTTTGTTGAGAGTTATACACTAAAACCTGAAAATGAAGTGCAACCTACGTATTACCATTCTAAGCAAGTTACAATTTTTGTACACGTATAATTGACTCATGTACATGATAGCATAGAGGAGGATAGAAAAGGCTCTAAGAGAGTATCACTTCTATTTCAATAATTATTGTAGTAATTCATTAGAGTTCATGAAAGGAGTCTTTGAAGTTTTCTATGACAGTTTAAGGGAAAGAGATATAAGATATAGTAAACACATAATATGGTTAGATAATTGCATCTCACAATTCAAGAATAAGGATGTTCCACTGGTTGACTAGGACGCATGTGACAAGGGGTGTGAAATATTTTTGGAATTTCATTGAGGCTGTACATGGAAATGGAGAGTGTGATGGTGTAAAAAGAACCCTTGTTAAAGAGGAATTGAAGTACAAAGGTGGCATTGTGTTAATGGATGCATATATGATTGTGTGATGGTGGAACTCTACGGTGAGACCAGGTAATGCAAGCGAGTATATAGTTTATAGATATTTTTGGTCGATATGTGAATCTAACATTAAAAACTATCTAGATTGTTGTATTGCATTCATTTAGAAGTTTAAATGCAATGTCATTAGCTATTTATACTAGGTAGATTGCATATTTTTTATCTTCATGTATAATTATTTTATGATAAGAATGTAAATCAAAATAATGGGTTGACCAATGGTCTTGTAAACCTTTGGAACCCCTTGATATATATCAAGTTCCCAGAGCACTACAATTGAACTAGATGGATGCATTAGTGGATTTTGACCATGTATTTAAAATAATTGAACCAAGTAATTTCTCAATTTATTACATAGGTAAAATCAAATTTTAACTCATTTTATTAGACTTTATATTGATTTTGGTATTAATTTATCCTTCAAAGTTTGATTTTTTTATGCACGTAAGGCACCCAAGGGATATTGTCGGTAGGGTATGTCATAGAGCATTTGAGCATGTCAAAATACAAAATGGTACCATGCATAGGGTAAACCCACCTAATAAAAAATTATTGTTGTGTTGGTTTGTACCCATGATGAACAAAATAAGATGTATGATACCCTACAACTTTGAACTGAATGCATTTGTTGACTTTTGCATGAACTAAAAAAATGTTTCCCTATAAAAACCACTCTAAGTATTCAAACACCAAGATAGGTTATTTTATAAGGGTCTAACACAACCCTATAGGTTTAGATGGATCATTTTCAAGTGTCATGACTCACGAGAAATAGCCTGTCAACGTTTGACAACTTTATGGATGTAGGGCACACAAGGGACATTGTCACTAGGTTATGTTATTGAGAATTCAAGTGTTTCAAGAGGAAAATTTGGACCATACCTAGGGTAAAACAACCCAATTAGATGTGATCATAGTGTTGGTTCATGCCCACCACAAATAGAATGAGATATAGGCTACCTTACAACTTTTCACTGAATGAATCTCATGGCTTTTGTAAGAACAAAAAAATTGCTACACTACATAGACCACACTGATTATTCAAAATTTGAGATATGGAATATGTTAGGATTTGGTAACATTGATAGGGGGGTGAATCAGTATTATAGTGCTTTACTTGATTCTTTAACTTCTTGATCTTGTTCAAACAACATATAAAGATGTAGCATAAAATAAATAACCATGCAACATAGACAAACATAGAAGAACTCATAAAACCATATTTGTTTTTGAGGAAACCGTGTTAAGGGAAAAACCCTAGTGGGGATGGTACCCACAAATATCTACACTATAAGTATAATAACCCTATTAGGAGTTATGACCCTATTAGGAGTCCAATATTACAATAGGTAGGTCCTGGTCAAAGGAAAGATCCTGTTAGGAGTCTTTACAACGTGATCCTAATTAAGGAATCGACCCTACTAGGAGTCCAGCCCTGTTAGAGTAAATCAAACCCTTTTAGGGGTCTATAATAGGTGTAACAGTACTTGTAATCAATCTGATGTCATGAATACAAAGAGTTAACAGAGTATTCCTTGAAGAACACCTCTTGTTCTCCTTTCTTTTTATTTATTCTTTTCTTTTTAGATGTGCTCACAATTCACATCTAACATACATCTCTTTTTTTGTCATCAACATCATTGCACACTTTTATGAAGGTGTTTGTATACTTATACCTTGCTAGAGGTATATTTACAAAAGCTAGTCGATATTACTCTAGCTAAACATCATATTATTTAATATGAATTTGCACGCTTCATCAATACCCTTAGTCAACCTTATATCCAAGATAGCATCCAAAAATAACTTTCCAATCATTCACAAATTGGGCCTTAGTGATTGCCAATAGGTTATACTTTGTTTACTATCTTCACATCCAATCAACTAAGCGTATCACTTTGATACCTCAATATTAACACATGCAACCTTACACGTGTATTTTTTTGTGTCCTTTAAGTATGTACCTAAGATCACATGCCTTTATGAGGCTTCTATGAAATTCCCTATTCTTTTATGTTAGATTGGGTCACAAGAACAGACTATGGACTTAGGCATTTTTCCTTCATCAATTGTATTCAAACATATTCATGATATCCAATATGTGTGATCATAAAGTTGATAAGTGTTGCCATAAATCAAAACATTCCATATATGTGCATGTGCCTATATATTCATATGTGTGCATGTGTTGGCCACTTTCCAATAATCTCCCCCTTTGGCATTGATGACAACACTTAGTGAAAAAATGACTAAGTGCAACATCAAGACAAAAATGTAAAAGGAAATATTGACATAAATGCAACATAGAGAAATTTGACACATAGCCTTCCAAGGAAGATTTTCTTTTATTTATGTTTTTACTTTACATTACATTTTTTCTCCATCTCTCCCCCTTTGACATCAATGGTAAAGGGTGCCAAAAATTTCTAAAGCTGTTGTCAAAACAACCAAATTTAAAGAGTACCAAATCACAGTTGAACTGCCTGCAGTATATCTCTTTAGTTGGTCTTCATGATCTATATGTTTGTATCACAAGCTTCCTCAATTACCTCTGCAACCTAAATTATCCCATTTAGACCAAATGTGGCCTTTTCTGCCTCCTCTAAATCCTTAGGTATTAATTCTAGAAATATTTAGAGACCAAGTTGAAGGTCTACATGAGTACTCTCCAAGATACTGATCTTGGGAGTCAAAAAGCTTCTTAGCTCTAAAAATATCTTATGAATTATATCCTTTTCTAACTGGAGAGTGTGGATTTTTTCCATGATCATGTTTGTCTCCTTATTTATATCCAAAAATTTCTTATTTACAAAATCCTCAGAGAGTTTTACCAAACTTCATCCTGAGCTATGATATTAGATATGTTCTTTACATGCTTGTGCGAAATCATGAAAAGTTTGTATAGATCATGTCCATCTTTAAGACAATATTTATTTCCCTTTTAGTGGCAATCAATGTATTAAGATTACCTTTGATCTCATCTAGAGTGTCTTTCATTCTTAATCTTTTGAAATCTTCTACAACTTTAATTCTAGTTGCATCTTCTAAAGTATCAAAATCTTGTTCTATTATACTAAGAACATTGTCTAGACTACTTATAGGATCCTCATTATGTACAAGAGGTGTAGTCAAAAAATTACTCAATGCTTTTGTTTTTTGGTGGATTTTTTTTGAGGTCTTGTCAGTCCTTTTCTCTAATTTTTCTTTGGCTTTGGCAAAGGCAAGAACTAACCACTATATCAGGTCTGTAACATCCATGTCCTCTAAGCTAGTTGGAAGTGATTGAGAGACACTTGCCAACAAACTAGGTGTAGCAAAAGGAGTGATAGAAAATCCTTTTGGTTGTTCCTCTTTATTTTTTGTTTCCTTTTCTTCCTCTTTTTCTTTTGATACATGAGCCTTGTCAGGTGTTTTCTCTTCTTGTTGTACTTTCTCTATTGATTCTTCTTTAATGATCTTTGGTGGCTCAAGATATTTTACTATATTTTAAATGTTGGTTAAAGTTTCACTTATTTTAAATGGATCATATGCATCTAGATGTGTATCAAGTAAAATCCCAACATTGTCAATTAATAAATCAGGTGAGGTAGTATCAACTACCTATGTCTCTTTTGGATCTTCATCCTTTTCTACAATTTTGGTAACTGTAGGCTCTGTGGAGATTATCACTGGGGCTAGGGTCCTTGTAGACTTACCAAGATCAGGTCACTTCTCTAGGAGTAGCTTTCCAACCTTTTCATGAGTTTTCTATTCAACCTCTTCATACTTTCGAGCCATGAACTTAATAATTCTGGTTTTAGTTCTTAGCTTTGCCCTTAGCTTCTCAAGGCAATTTCTCATCTCATTTCCTTTCATAGTAGGATTATTCTACAAAAGAATATCCTATCTCATCTTGATGTCCTCATCAAAGGATTTTTTCTTCTTCCTTCTAACCTTTCAAATAGGTCCTTACTTATTTGACTTTCTATTTCAATCTGATTCTTTTTAAAGGTAAGTGTTACCCAAAATTACAGCATATAGAAGAATAAACACAAATAGAAAAAGATTTCATTTTTAGGGACCAATTAACACTATCTTTCAAGTACTGTTGATTTACATTTCATTATTATATTTATTATCATATTTCATTATTGTACTCTAAGCATTGATCACATTTCAAAATTTTAAATTCATAACCGATCATTACATTGTGCATTCAAACTGAATGTAGTATACAAGTGTCCTTTCATATTTCATATTTCATGTCAATCAAATAGTACATTTTTAGAATAAAAAGTATGATAGAAGTATGGATTAGAGTTCCCATGCATTTCCTTATTGTATGTTTGTTGTCAGCTGGTTGTCTATCAGGCCCTAGGTCTTCAGGTCCAGGACTTCATCTTCACTACGTCTTTAGGGTTTTCACCTATATCATGAGAGAGAAAATGGTGATAGATCCAACTGGATCTAAGAAATGCATGAAACAAAAACAACATACAACAATAATCAAGTACTCAATGCTGCATATCTATCTGGTAAATTCAATGCAATAAGGAAATGTGCATCCACTCTAAATGAAAGATAGTATTAAAGGGACTTATTTTTAAACATGAAACCTTTTACTATTAATGGTCATTGTGATGTATGTTGTTCTTATATTCAAAGCCAAGTATTTGAATGAAAGGGAAATAGTGTTTCTAAATGAGAAACCTTTTTCAGAAATAGCAAGACCTTGTTAGATTAGTGAACACAATAATCTGAATTTTGATTCACAAGTGTCATCATTTTTGGCATTTTCATAAACTGAATTATTTATTATGATCACTAACCCAACAAGATTATAATTTTGTTGTTTGAAGATCTTAACAGAGTATATTGCAGTGTTCAAAGTTGACTGGTTTTAACATCACAGTCAGAGAAAGAAGATGCAGTGCAAAGTGCCTCACAAGTTGCTACAGCAAAATGCCAAGTTGCTACAGAACACTCATGTTTAATTGCCAAGATACAAATGCATAGTCACTAGTATTACATATTTTGAAGTACCATGCTCAAAATTATTTCTAAATTCAAAATACAATATCAATGAACTCACTGTTGTTGATTAACAAAAGAGAAAAGCTATAGAATTGAACTTAAATGTCATAAAAAATGTTATTGATATGTACTTAATGGATGTCACGAGCTCATGCTCGAACTTCATTAGATTTCATTCTGATGTCCTTGAAAGTCACGAGCCCCTGCTCAAACTTCTTAGACAATAAATAAACATTTTTTATCTTTTTGCATTTCTTGTGTCAAAGATTCATATATTCAGCATCAAAGGAGAGGAAGGATTGTGTTCAAGCATGTTGCTTTGTACAAAGAAATGCTTAAGGGTGTCCACTATCATCAGTATAGGAAAAATAATATTTTCAAAATGACTATTCATTATTCATTTGAATCACTTTGAGATTAAAAATGACTGGTGCTAGGAACAATGATGTGTTTTTAGGCTTGGGTGATAGCAATTAATAATGACCGATGTTCAAGAAGAATCAAAACATGGTCAGTGTTTTGTGACAGTGAAGCTTTATTGGTCATTTTATTCAAATGAGGCATATGGAAATAAAAATGATAATGACTGGTGTGTGTTGTGTGACATCAAAGACTGGTGTACATTAATAATTTTCTTGAAGGTGGTTCAAAATGAAACAACAGAGAAAACATCTTCTAAAGAGCTCATAACAATAAGCATGGAAGGATATAAAATATAGTGAGCATGGTGTTTGCCTATGACAAACAACTACAATACAGCCGAGCCAAGAAGAATACATGTTTATCAAAGGATTTGTAAGCAACATGTAAAGTAACCAGTTCATTTTAAGTTTTCCCAAGTCCCAATGCAAGTTAGGCCATGGGCTTAATTATAAGTGGGTTTTTCATTTTATGTTGGAAAATGTCTATTTGTTGCAAGCTCAAAGAATAGTGTTGTTAGTTTCAACATTATTCATCTATGTATTTAAAGAAAAGATAGAGAAAATGACTAGTGTATTCAAGTTACGAACATGGTGTTTCTTCTACAAAAAATTGAACTGTACTAGTTCAATGAACAACAAAGCCCTACTTCAAAGGAGGGAATCAAGTGAAAGGACTTATCTACTTGTTTCATGAAAGAGCTTATGTCTTTTAGTCCAATCTTGAGACAATTTAAGTCATGTTGAAAGCCCAAAAATCATGGAGGCTATCGTGCACTGTCAAGAATAAAAGCTCACATCAAAAAAGGGAAAGAACGAACCAAAATTTTATGCATAAATTACACCAAATGAAAGGGATCATGCTTATCGTAAATAAATGTGTTCTCAGGTAGGCTAATTTTGAAAGCTGGTTGTAACTCAAGGTGAGTTTAAAGCTCAAAGTAAAGACTAGTCATGTTTCATGCCATGAAACAAGCACATCCGAGCATCTTTCACATTCAAGCTTAACGTCAAGTTCTAGTGCCCATGATAGAGTCTGAAGCTGTGGCTGAAAGATGCCCACACTTCTAGCTAATTTTATAGTTTGACATCTTACAACCATAGCTTAGGCTGGGCCAAGACCATTGGAGTTCATCCTCATATCAAGCTATGATCCAAGCACACAACAACTAGGGTTCAGTTTCATCAAGTAAAGCA
The DNA here is from genome assembly GCA_027943335.1 of Chamaecyparis obtusa. NCBI lineage: Eukaryota > Viridiplantae > Streptophyta > Pinopsida > Cupressales > Cupressaceae > Chamaecyparis > Chamaecyparis obtusa. The sequence continues at coordinate 496,381 of BSBK01000566.1, forward strand.
AGAAAAGTTTCAAGTCATAGTCAAGTCGTGACTCAAGATTAAATAGTAATGCTTGAGCTCAAGGCCGAGTCACAACCAGGTCATGATTCAGGATAAGAAAGGAGCCACAATCCAAATAACACTAGTCATAGTCCGTAAACAAAGTTCAAGCCCAATTATTAACCCACAGTCAAAAACTATTCATGGATTGCGAGTTATCTAGTCACTGTCCAAGTTCATAGCTTGAGGCTGAGTTGCAAGCTGAGAAAAGAGTTGGAGGCCAAGAATGCTCACAAGCTAAGCTTCAAGATAGGCCCTAAAACATGCATAAGCTGAGCTTAAAGCTCATGGTAACACCCAATGAACCCAAGCCAAAATTATGCAAAGTGATATCAAGATCACAAACAAAGAAGGAAAAGCCAAATATGCAGAGAAGATATGGAAAAATCTCAGTTCAACAACAATGCCAAAGGGATCTATTAAAACATAGAGACTGAACTTCATGCCAGTCAAGTCGAACTAGGTCCAAAATTTTTGCAGAGCTTTGCTCATTTCTTAGGGTTTTTCCCTATTCTTCTTAGAGACACTGAAACAAAATGCTAAGTTTGAGAACAAAATGAGTTTTGAGTTATTTTGAGGTTCGCTGCAGGTCAAATTCAATGCCATACTACAAAATGTCTACATCCTAGCAGAGCCTGATAACCATAGTGCTAGCTCACTACCTTATGTTTCGCATACTGTGTAAGTGGGTGGAATGGTCACATCAACCTTCTTAAACTTTGCATTTCATAGACTTAGGAGATTTTCTTGAGTTTAGATTTTAGGTAGTGTAGGTTTTTATGTATTTTGAGTTTTATCTCAAATTTAATAATTAAATGTTTGATTAAGAAAAAAATTGTAAAGGATTTATATCCTTAACTTAGAACCAACATTTAGGGCTTTTGTTTTGGCATGATCTTTAGGCTAGGGTTTTGGCATGATTTTAGGCCAAAATTAGGGCAAATAATAGAGGCTTGAATTTTTAGATTTGAGGCATAGAGAGATAAAACTAATTTTGATTATCAGTTTTAGGGGTTGCAGATTTTGGAGAGAAGGCTAAAAGTGAGCACACTGTTCCTTGATGCCTTGGAGATCTTGTTTGTAACCTATTTGTTAGATTTTTGGTGGATAATAAAGAAAATGATCTATTTCTCCATATACTTTTGAGTTTTGATTCAAATCCTATTTTCATATTTCTTCATAAGTGTTTACTCATTTTGATAGCTTGGAGAAGTGAATGATTTCCTATTCCTTCTCTAAGTGAGAAAAATTAAAACCTCATGAAGAATATGTATGTTTGCTAACAGATCAAGCTATTTGTGGTCTATACCCTAGTAGTAAGGTCTTTTAACCTATTTGTTGATCAGTGATTCAAGATGTCAAAATTTTGGTATATGAGTTGGGGTTATTGTTTTGGTTTCCAAGCAAAGTCCTATTTTATTTTGGTGTATCACACCATTTTCCCTTTCAGTTCAAAAGTTCCTTTTCCCTTTTCCCACTAAGTTTTCAATTAGGAGGTGATATCCCATATCAAATAGGAACTGGCCTAGAATCTGAAGACTCCTTCTTAATCAAAGTCCACCAACAACTCAAGAAGGTTTCTATTGTTAGGATAGAATATTGTTATGCCCTAATGCCTAAGTTGGGGTGGTATTAATAAACATCAATAGTTTTTGGCACGCTTGGTGGGACCTTGTGATTCATGAATCGAATCCAAACAAGGAGTGTTAAAGAATTTGAGTATTTACAGTTGTCTTTCACTAGGAGAGGTAGAATTTTCCAAAGAGAGCCTAGAGGTCCCAAAGAGCTTTCTGTTCAGCCTGTTCAAAGAGGTAGGAGACCTGGGAGACCAAGGAAGTTAAGATGTGAAAGAAGTTCAGCTCCTCCCTCTTACCGCACTAAATTTCTAAATTTAGAGTAGGAGATTTTTTAAGATCTTGGAGCATCTCAAAGTAGAGCTATTCCTGAACAGCCACCACTGGTAAATTAGATTGCAAATCACAATGACATTCTGTTGACTTCTTTGAAAAGCTTTCCATCATTCACTAGAGAAGGACAAGTAACAGCTATTGAGCATATCAGAGATGTTGCTACTCTTTGCAATGTCCGTCACATCATAGCAGAGGATGTAGCTTTGAAGCTATTAGCTACATCACTGAAGGGTAAAGCCCTTGATTGGTTCAGAACTCTCCCAGTGGATTCGATTGCCACTTGGGATGTTTTGGGAGAGAGACTTTCCAAATTTTTTGAAGACAAGTTTGACAACTTGTCCTTGGTGGAGAAATTAACTACTATCAAGAGGGCTCCACAAGAGGAAATGAGTGATTTCAATCTCCATTTCCAAAAGACTTGGAACATGATTCTTGCTATAGTAAGACCCTCAGATGAATATGCATTATATTATTTGAAGAGTTTGAATAGTGATATCTCTATTATGATTCAATCTATGGGGGTACTTCATTGCCTCAAGCTATTGATACCACTATTAGGGAAGAGAATAGTCTTATTTAGGCAAGAAAGATAGCTCCTAGGCCACCTATCCCTTTCTTTCCAAGTATTCAATCTAATATGTCATTGATTGTCCCACCTCTATTTGTGTTCTCATCATTTAAATCCCCAGAGGTAGTTCCAATTGCCCCTCTTAATGAACTACAGAGTATTAAAGACAACCAACAAAAGATAGAGAGTTTGTTGCAATCCTTTGGTAATGAATTAGTGACCCTTAAGAGGAATCAAGCACAGGAAAATCTTGTTGCTCAAAATTAGTTTGTTGGTTCCTCATCCCAATACCCTAATCAGCACAATTATCAAGCTAATAGGAAGCAATTCCAAGGGAATAATAATGCTAACAGATGAAATTGGAATCAAAGGCGTAATAAGAAATATAATCTTGCACCTCTTAATACTGTTAGGGATATTGTTCCTAGCTAGAATAACATTTCTACTGATTGGTTTTTTCCATCCAATCAAGCTCATGATCAGTCTACATGTTCTAATGGAGTCCTTAATTAGGCTCTTATGGTACAAAATTCAATAAATTCACAATAGAATGTGCCTATTAAAGAGGTACAACAACATTTAGATCAGAGTTTTCCAGATACTGGTTTCTTAAATTGGCAAGAGGAAGAGTTTTGTGGCCTGAATGATGATTCACTTGTTTTAGCGAATACTAGAACCAAAAAGAGAGCTTTAGAACTAGATCAATCGGCTGGGAATGTTCCTCCTACACCAGTTTCAATTTTGAAGGGGTCCTCTTCTTCCTCAAATAAAGATCAAAATTAGAGGCATACTAATCAGAGTTCTCCTAGATCTCCTCACAGTTTCTTGTTCCCTATAACATTGTTGATAGTATGAAGAAAATGAATGTAACCTTGTCTATGTGGGAAACCATAGCTATTCCAGGACAGGCTAAAATTTTGAAGGGTTGTCCAAGTTGATAGCCATCTCACAAAAAGTTGTTTAGTAGCCTCCTAGAGTTGTTATGACTAATTCAAAGCCTCCTAAAGCTTAGGAAATAATAGTAAAAGATGAAAAGAAGCCTACTAAAGTTCATCAACCAGTAGTACAAGAGAGTAAAAAGGTTGCAGATCTGAAGCAATCAGCAGTAACAGTTGATAACAATCCACCAAATGTGCAAAGGACAACAAAAAAGGAAGGTAAGAAACTTAAAAATAATAAGCCTCCTCCTTTTTATGTTTCTTTGATCATTGGAAATAAATTAGTGCATAATTGTATGGTAGACAGTGGTGCAACCAGCACTGTCATGCCTAAGAAAATAGCTAATTTGTTGGATTTAAAGTATGAACCTCTTGAGAAAGGAGTTGTCCAGCTTGATGGTACCTTAGTCAAAACCTAGGGGTTGTTAAGAATGCAAGCTTGACTTTACACTCATGTCCAAATTTCTCAATTCCTCAAGATATTTATGTCATCGATTTGCCACCTTATTTTTCCATGTGTCTGTCAAGAGACTTTACAGCCAAAATAGATGGATATTTCTCATTAGATTGGTCACACCTGTATTTCAGAATCAGATATGATACTAAGGTAACCATAAAATTAGAGTTATTGGCCAATGATCACATAGAGCCTTATAATCCAAGTCCTATTAATGAAAGTTGTGTAATTATGGATTTAGATGAGATCAAAGATTATTCATCTTATAATACACAAACTAAGGAATATCCTAAAATTTTTTTGGATGAATGGGCAACTAGAAATGATCAGAATGATGATATGTTTGATGTTGGTTTTGGTAACTATATGATTTTGGAATCTGATGTAGTTTTGCCTAATCTGATAAAAGATCAAGTTTTTGAATCTGAATTATCTAACCAACTTTGATATTTATATTTTGATGGATCTAGGAATAAAGATGGTGTTGGTGAAGGGGTTATGTTAGTTTCACCTGATGGTGACAAATTTTATGCTGCACACAAACTATCTTGTCCATGTTCTAACAATGTGGCTGAATATGAAAGTTTGATTCAGGATTTAGAGTGGGCAAGAAAAAGGAGAATCAAATGCTTGAGGGCATTTGGGGATAGTGAGTTGATAGTAAATCAGGTGAGAGGTATCAATGTTGTTAAGAATGATCTTTTAAAGTTGTATAAATCTAGAGTATCTAATATTATGGATGGTTTTGATGCATTTAACCTCATTTCTATACCTAGAAGAAAAAATCAGTATGTTGATAGGCTAGCTGGTATTGGTGCACATGTTTCAATTACTGAAAATAAAGGATAGATCTCAGATCAATCAAATGTCAAAATTGTTGTTAGGCCATCTATTCTAGATAATGATATCAATTGGTAATTTTTTAACACCGATGAACATATTTTAAGTTTTATGACTGAAACAGAAGATTTCTCAGCTTCTAAAAATGACAAACTCAATCAAAAAATGGAAGATCAAATCATTTAGCTAAAGACTAATAAGCTTCCAAAAGGATTGGTTAGCCTGGATTCATCTTTCAACTCTGATGATCAGTTCAGGAGGAATAAAACCAGCTTGTTGATCAAGGAAGATCACTATGAAGAAGTAGAGATATTCAAAAGACAAGTATTTGAAGGTTGGTAAAATTAATTCTCTTGAAGAAAAGGAATTGCTTATTGCTTTGTTTAGAGAATATAATGACATGTTTGCATGGGATTATGTTGATTTGAAAGGATTTGATCCCCAATTAACCCAATATACCATAGAGTTAGAACCAAATGCTAGGCCAATCGGACAAAGGCAAAGGCCTATAAACCCCAAGTTAGAACCTTTAATGCTTAAAGAGCTGAGAAAACTTCTGGATGGTGGTATTATATTTCCTATCAAATGCACATCATGGGTTTCCAATTAAGTTCCAATAAGGAAAAAGAATGGAGAGATCATACTTTGTGTAGACTTTAGAGATCTTAACAAGGTATCTCTAAAAGATAGACAGCTGCTTCCTTCCATGGAACAAATTTTACAAAATGTCTTAGGGTCAAAGAGATTCTCACTCCTAGATGGTTATTCTAGTTACAACCAGATTTTAGTCAAGGAATCAGATCAATTCAAAATAGCCTTTACAACTAAATGAGGTACAATGGCTTACAAAATATGCCATTTGGATTATCAAATGTAGGAGAAACATTCTAGAAAGAAATGGACATGGCTTTCAAGAATCTAATGTATAATTTTGTTCTAGTAGACCTAGATGATGTCACTATTTACAGAAAGGTTGCAAACTAGCACATAAATCTTCTAAAATAAGTGTTACAAAGATGTAGAGAGTTTGGAATCTCTCTTAACCCAAAGAAGTCTATTTTTGTAGTTTATGAGGGTAAACTTTTAGGATACCAAGTGTCTAAAGAACGTACAACTATTGATCCTGAAAGAATTCATGCAATTCTAGAACTATCATTGCTAAAACATACGAAAGGATTGCAGAGCTTTATTGGGAGGATAAATTTTGTTAGACACTTTATCCCTAATATTGCAAACTTGTTAAAGCCTTTGACTACTATGCTAAAGAAAGATGTACCTTTTAGCTAGACTGATGAGGAAAAGAAGAGTTTTGAATAAATTAAGTAGGCCTTGTCATCAGCCCCTACTTTGATTAATCCTAATTTCTCTGAGAACTTTATTTTATATGCTTATGGTGGTTTTGACACTGTTTCAACAATGTTGGTGCAAAAGAATGAGGATAAATAGGAGCAGCCAGTTGTATTTTTCAGAAAAGGTATGGATGATTATGAGCAAAGGTACAGTTTTGTTGAGAAGCATGTATTAGCTATTATTAAATCTTTGAAAAAGTTTGAGCATTTAGTTGCTAGAAATAAAATACATCTGATGGTTGCACAACCTAGCATTAAGGAGTTCATGTTGAACAAAGATGTCAATGAAAGGAGAGTAGATTGGATAACAAGAGTTATTTAATATGATGTGAAAATTCATGTAACCAAGCTGGTTAGAGGTAAAGGCTTATGTGATCAGATGGAAAATGAAGAATATAAGGTTGAAACCACTAAAGAGGTTTCCTTACTCCAAGGTAATTATGTGTTAATCAATGATTCAGCATCCTGGTTATCATATATGACTAGATTTCTACAAATTGGTCAATGTCCAATAAATCTTGATAAAGCTAAAAGAAGGTAGTTTAGGTTACAATCTATTCCTTATGTTCTCATTGATGGTATTTGTTATAGGAAGGATTTTTTTGGTATGCTTCTTAAATGCATAGACTATGTTGATCAAAATAATATTTTATCTGAGTTTCATGATCGATCTTGTGGCGAGCATTTCAGTCCTAAAACTACTGCATGGAAAATTATAAGAGTTGGCTATTATTGGCCATATTTGTTCAGAGATGCTCATTCTTGAGCAAGAAAATGTCAAAAGTGTGCTCTATTTGTAGGAAAGCAAAATTTGGCACCACTTCCTTTAAAACCAATCATTGTGGATCAGCCATTTAATAAATGGGGAGTGGACTTTATAGGTCCAATGAATCCTAATTCAAATGCAGGTCATAAATGGATTTTGACTACTAATGACTACTTTACCAGATGGACTGAGGCCATTGTATTGAAGGAGTCTACTAGATCTACTGTGTTGAAATTGTATGATGATATTATAACTAGGTTTGGTGTTCCCCAATCAATAATTTCAAATAATGCTTTGGCTTTTAATGGTTCAACTATAATAGAGTGGGCTGTTAAAAATGGCATTTATCTAAATAGTTCTTCCAACTATTACCCTTAGGGTAATGGTCTTGTAGAGTCTACTAATAAAAACTTGATTAAGATTATCAAAAATAATTTTCAAGAAAATAAGAGAGATTGGCACCCTAAACTAAAGGCGGCCTTATGGTTGGATAGAATCACACCAAAATAGATTAGTGGGAATTCACCCTATGTTCTGGTTTATGGTAAGGAGGCAAGATTGCCAATTTTTATTGATTTTCCAGCTTTACAGCTAGCTGATCAAATTATGTTGTTTGAAGAAGAAGATCATCTTAAGCTAAGAAATGCTGAATTTCTATAGCTTGAAGAAGAAAGGAGAAAAGCATTGAAAAATATGGAGTTAAGGCAGAGCAGACCAAAAGATCTTTTGACATGAGAGCTACACCCAAAGAGTTCAAGGAGGGTGATTTAGTACTCAAGTGGGATGTGTGTAAGACTAGACCAGGCCAGCATGATAAATTTGACAATTTTGGGTCAAGCCCTTTTGTTATTATAGCTTGCAAAGAAAATAATGCTTTCCAATTGTCTACAACTGATGGAGAGGTTTTGCAAATTCTAGTTAATGGAATTCACCTCAAGCTTTTCTTTGAGGGTTAGGTTTGGTCTAGTTTCCATTTTAATAAGTGTTGTCCAAGCACTAGGTCTTTAGGTTGCATGAGTCTAGATTAGATGCATTTTCATTTCAATAATGGTTGCATTCATGAGTTATGGTTTTCTAACCCCATTTCCCAATGATAAGGTATGTAGGTCATGTCTAGCAAATAGACATCTAACAGAAGTCACCAAAAATGTTACACAAAATTACAGCATACAGAAGAATAAACACAAATAGCAAAAGATTGCATTTTTAGGGACCAATTAACACTATCTTTCAGGTACTGTTGATTTACATTTCATTATTACATTCATTTTCAGATTTCATTATTGTACTCTAAGCATTGATCACATTTCAAATTTTCAAATTCATAACTGATCATTACATTGTGCATTCAAACTGAATGTAGTATACAAGTGTCCTTTCATATTTCATATTTCATGTCAATCAAATAGTACATTTGTAGAATAGAAAGTATGATAGAATTATGGATTAGAGGTCTCATGCATTTCCTTATTGTATGTTTGTTGTCAACTAGTTGTCTGTCAGGCCCTAGGTCTTCAGGTCTAGGACTTCATCTTCACTAGATCTTTAGTGGTTTCACCTACATCATGAGAGAGAAAATGGTGTTATATCCAACTAGATCTAAGCAATGCATTAAACAAAAACAACATACAACAATGATCAAGTTTTCAATGCTGCATATCTATCTGGTAAATTCAATGCAATTAGGAAATGTGCATCCACTCTAAATGAAAGATAGTATTAAAGGGACTTATTTTTAAACATGAAAACTTTTACTATTAATGGTCATTCTAATGTATGGTGTTCTTATATCCAAAGCCAATTATTTGAATGAAAGGGACTTAGTGTTTCTAAATGAGAAACCTTTTTCAAAAATAGAAAGACCTTGTTAGATTAGTGAACACAATAATCTGAATTTTGATTCACAAGTGTCATCATTTTTGGCATTTTCATAAACTGAATTATTTATTATGTTCACTAACCAAACAAGATTATAATGTTGTTGTTTGAAGATCTTAACAGAGTATATTGCAGTGTTCAAAGTTGATAGGTTTTAACATCACAGTCAAAGAAAGAAGATGCAGTGCAAAGTTCCTCACAAGTTTCTATAGCAAAATGCTAAGTTGCTACAGAGCACTCATGTTCAATTGCCAAGATACAAATGCATAGTCACTAGTATTACATATTTTGAAGTACCATGTTCAAAATTATTGCTGAATTCAAAATACAGTATCAATGAATTCACTATTGTTGACTAACAAAAGAGAAATGCTACATAATTGAATTTAAATGTCATAAAAATGTTATCGGTATGTACTTAATGGATGTCACGAGCTCATGCTCAAACTTCATTACATTTCATTCTGATGTCTTTGAATGTCACGAGACCCTACTCGAACTTCTTAGACAATAAATAAATAGTTTTTATCTTTTTGCATTTCTTATGTTAAAGATTTGTATTTAGAATCAAAGGAGAGGAAGGACTGTGTTCAAGCATGGTGCTATGTATAGAGAAATGCTTAAGGGTGTCCACTGTCATCAGTATAGGAAAAAAAAAAATTCAAAATGACTATTCATTATTCATTTGAATCACTTTGAAATTAAAAATGACTGGTGCAAGGAACAGTGATGTGTTTTTAGGCTTGGGTGACAAGAATTAATAATGACTAATGTTAAAGAAGAATCAAAACATGGTCACTATTTTGTGACAGTGAAGCTTTATTGGTAATTTTATTCAGCTGAGGAATATGGAAATAAAAATGATAATGATTGGTGTGTGCTATGCGACATCAAAGATTGGTGTACATTAATAAGTTTCTTGAAGGTGGTTCAAAATGCAACAATGGAGAAAACATCTTCTAAAGAGCTTATAACATTTAGCATGGCAGGATATAAAATACAGTGAGCATGATGTTTGTCTATGAAAAAAAACTACAATACAACTGAGACAAGAAGAATACATGTTAATCAAAGGATCTGTAAGAAACATGTAAAGTAACTGGTTCATTTTAAGTTTTCCCAAGTCATAGTAAATGTTAGGCCACGGGCTTAATTATAAGTGGGTTTTTCATTTTATGTTGGAAAATATCTATTTGTTGCAAGCTCAAAGAATAGTGTTTTCGGTTTCAAAATTATTCATCTATGTGTTTAAAGAAAATATAGAGAAAACAACTAGTGTATTCAAGCTACGGACATCGTGTTTCTTCTAAAAAAAACCAAACTGTACCAGTTCAATGAACAAAAAATCCCTACTTCAAAGAAGATGGAAGGAATGAAGTGAAAGGACTTATTTGCATGTTTCATGAAAGATCTTGTGTCTTTTAGTCCAAGCTTGAGACAATTTAAGTCAAGTTCAAAGCCCAAAAATCATGGAGGTTACCGTGCGCTGTCAAGAATAAAATCTCACATCAAAAAAGGGTGAGAAAGAACCAAAATTTTATGGATAAATTACACCAAATGAAATGGATCGTGCTTACCGTAAATAAAGGTGTTCTCAAGCAGGCCAAGTTTGAAAGGCGGTTGTAACTCAAGGTGAGTTCAAAGCTCGAAGCAAAGACCAGTCACGTTTCAAGCCATGAAACAAGCACATTTGGGCATCTTTCACAGTCAAGCTTAACATCAAGTTCCAGTGGCCACTACAGAGTCTGAAGTTGTGGCTAAAAGATGCCCACACTTCTAGCTAAGTTTATAGTTTTACATAAATAAAGGTGTTCTCAAGCAGGCCAAGTTTGAAAGGCGGTTGTAACTCAAGGTGAGTTCAAAGCTCGAAGCAAAGACCAGTCACGTTTCAAGCCATGAAACAAGCACATTTGGGCATCTTTCACAGTCAAGCTTAACATCAAGTTCCAGTGGCCACTACAGAGTCTGAAGTTGTGGCTAAAAGATGCCCACACTTCTAGCTAAGTTTATAGTTTTACATCTTACAACCATAGCTTAGGCTGGGCTGAGACCACTGGAGTTCATCCTCATATCAAGTCATGATCCAAGAAAACAACAACTTGTGTTCATGTTCATCAAGTAAAGCAAGAAAAGTTTCCAGTCATAGTCAAGTCATGACTCAAGATTAAATAGTAACGCTTGACCTCGAGGCTGAGTCACAACCAGGTTGTGATTTAGGATAAGAAAGGAGCCACAGTTTGAATAACACTAGTCATAGTCTGTAAACAAAGTTTGAGCCCAAGTATTAACCCATAGTCAAACACTATTGATAGATTGTGAGTTATCCAGTCATAGTCCAAGTTCATAGCTTGAGGCTGAGTTGCAAGTTGAGAAAAGAGTTACAGGCCGAGAATGATCATAGGTTGAGCTTCAAGCTAGGCCCTAAAACATGCATAAGCCAAGCTTACAAGTTGTAGTAACACCCATTGAACCCAAGCTAAAATTATGCAAAGTGATATCCAGATCACAAATAGGGAAGGAAAAGCTGAATATGCAGAGAAGATATGGAAAATTCTTAGTTCTAAAAAAATGCTAGAGAGATCTATTAAAACATAGAGACCAAACTTCATGCCAGTCAAGCCGAACTAGGTCCAAAATTTTTGCAGAGCTTTGCTCATTTCTTAGGGTTTTTCTCTATTCTTCTCAAAGACACTAAACAAAAATGCTAAGTTTGAGAAAAAAATGAGTTTTGAGTTATTTTGGGGTCCACTACAAGTTGAATTCAATGCCATACTACAAAATGTCTACAGCCTGGTAGAGCTCGATAACCACAGTGCCAGCTCACTACCTTATGTTTCACATTGTGTGCAAGTGGGTGGAATGGTCACATTGACCTTCTTACACTTTACATTTCATAGACTTAGGAGATTTTCTTGAGTTTAGATTTTAGGTAGTGTAGGATTTTATGTATTTTAAGTTTTATCTCAAATTTAAAAATTAAATGTTTGGTTAAAAAAAAATTGTAAAAGGATTTATATCCTTAACTTAGAACCAACATTTAGGGCTTTTGTTTTGGCATGATCTTTAGGTTAGGATTTTGGCATGATTTTAGGCCAAAATTAGGGCAAATAATAGAGGCTTGAATTTTTAGATTTGAGGCATAGAGAGATAAAACTAATTTTGATTATCAATTTTAGGGGTTGCAGATTTTGGAGAGAAGGCTGAAAGTGAGCACATTGTTCCTTGATGCCTTGGAGATCTTGTTTTTAACCTATTTTTTTTATTTTTGGAGGATAATAAAGTAGATGATCTATTTCTCCATGTACTTTTGAGTTTTTATTCAAATCCTATTTTCATATTTCTTCATAAGTGTTTATTCATTTTGATAGCTTGGAGAAGTGAATGATTTCCTATTCCTCCTCTAAGTGAGAAAAGTTCAAACCTCATGAAGAATATGTATGTTTGCTGATAGATCAAGCTATTTTTTGTCTATACCCTAGTAGTAAGGTCTTTTAACCTATATGTTGATAAGTGATTCAAGGTGTCAAACTTTTGGTATATGAGTTGGGGTTACGATTTTTGTTTCCAAGAAAAGTCTAATTTCATTTTGGTGTATCACCCCATTTTCCCTTTCAGTTTAAAAGTTCCTTTTCCCACTAATTTTTCAATTAGGAGGTGATATCCCATATCAAATAGGAACCAACCTATAATCTGAAGACTCCTTCTTAAACAGAGTCCACCCACAACTCGAGAAGGTTTCCATTGTTAGGATAGAATATTGTTAAGGCCTAATGCCTGAGTTGGGGTGGTATTTCTAAACCTCAATAGTAAGCATGTGCTCCACAGCTATATATTCTATCTTGATTTTCTCTTCTTCATCATATGTATCAAAGTATTTTTCAATAGAAGAGAGCTTACCATCATTTACTAATCTCTTTTGTAGAACCTTTGAGTGTGGATTGAATAGGTTACTTTGCATTTCTTGACCTTTCTTTTGTTCATCTTCTTTTGCTTTCCTTTTATCTGCTTCAAGTTCTCTTAGATTTTCCTCTTGAAGTTTTCTATCCTTTTCTTCTTCTTGCTCCTTCTTCTTTTGTTTATCAGTGTTTTCTATGTCCATCATTTGGACTTCCTTATTTTTTTATTCTTCTTGAGAAGTCCTTTTCTACTGATCCTTTCTATGTGAAGATGGAGGAGTATCTAATGTTTTCCTCTCCTTTCTTAGTCCACTAGCCATGGCCTTAGGTTTGGCTTTGAGAGGTGCTTTCCCTTCTGTAGAAGCTCTTGTTACTTGTCTCTGTGATGTTCTCCTAGTAGGTGTAGGAGTGTCATCTTTTTCTTTCTCTTCTTCTTCTTCAACCTCCACCACTTGAGGTGGCTCAATGCTAGTTTGAGGAGGGGGAATATTGTATTTCTCCCCAAGTTCTGCCACCTTTTCTCTGATAGTTTTCATTTCTTCTTTTGATATGCCATGCTTCCCTTCTATTTTGTCAACAAGGGATTCAAATTTCTTCTCCCTTATCTCTTTTACCAATTCTTCCTTGACTATTGTGTACTTTTCTTCATATGTGCCCCATCTTGGAACATTGGAGTCTTTGGGGGACTACAAAACATGCTGGCTATGAAGTTCTAGGATAGTATAATCTACTTCACAACCCATAGGAGTGGCCCATGAAGTATTAGGTTCCACTACTTTAAAGCATGTGCTATCAGCCTCTACCATGAGACATTTATCATTTTTGTATTTATCCACTAGTCTCTAAGGGATCATATCCCTTTCATTCATTTATTTCTAAAAGAATTTCATCATTCCTACAATTTCAGCATACATGTTCTTCTCATCACTTCTTCTGTAGCAGTCACTAATCATCTGCATGGTGCATCTATCAGATCTCCATAGATACATGTTAGGAAATATTCTCATAACATGAAATAATATGTACATTATTAGTGATCCAAATCTGAAGTGTGTTGTCATGTTTCTCTTTATTCCTGCTAAATTCTCCATTAGCTGTTGTCTTAGGACCTCATAAAGGTCATACTCATCATTTTCTACTACCATCTTCTATTCCATATGGACAAAGCTAGCTGATACACTATTTATCCTTGTACTATACTAAAACTTGTATCCCAATATCATTAGTACAAGTTTGACATCTTCTTTTGTGATGTCATTTACAGTCATGACTCTCTTGTTCCATTTACTTTTTGTTAGTTTTTCCACTTCAAACCTAATGTTCTTTTATGTTGTAGGTGCTTTACTTGTCATCAGTAAGATGGTGATTTCATTCAATAGTTCTTTGGTGATTTTGGTTGGGGTTCCACCAATCCAAATGAATCCATCTTGAATTCTACTCAATACAATTTTGATCCAATCTAGTTCATCAAATTCAAATATTTCCATGTATTTAACTATTGGTAGTCCGTGAAATTTCTTGCATTCTTCTCTTAGGGTTTGATCTACATTGTATAAGCCTAACATTTCATCATATATCTTTGTGGTGCCTATAAACTCAATCTTGTTATCTATATATGCCCTAATGTCTTCAACATGAAGAACACCAACTAGAGTATGCAAAAATGCACCCTCTTGATCCTCTTTAGTATATTTGAAGGGATGGCTCTTGAATCTGTATCCATTCATTTCAATCACATTAAAAACCTTAGGAGTGTCCATGTTGATTTCTTTGCTACTGCAAATGACAAATATTACTTGAGTTAATCATTGTAGGATTGGAGCAATACAAGTCCACAAAACCCGAAGATCACCTACATACAAAAACCTGTTACAAGGAAGTAGAGACAAGAAGAGGGCAAGGGTTTGACTCAAAAATATGAAGAAGAAAATATCCTCAAATAATGAATGAATTAAATGTACAATGGATCATCCTTATAAAGGATATTGAAAGCCTTGAAAGGCAAACCCTAGTGCATGTAATAATTAGTTAAATTATAACAAGACTAATGCATGCAAGTTTATATTTAAAACAACTAGTGCATGCGTTTAAATCAACTAGTGCATGTGTGTTTAAATATAAAAAACTAAAGCAAAAGAGTTGACATCTTAAGAAGGGAGTAACGTTAATTTAATTAACATAATTAAATTAATACTTTACTATAACACCCCCCCTTAAGATGAGCGACAATGTAGCTACAAACAATGCAAGAAGAAAGCAAAGAAAACTATAGTGTTGAAAGCATAAAATGGGTCCCGGCAACATGGACTGATGAGGTACCCATGTACAAAAGAGAGTCTCTATAAAGTGGATAAATATTGAAAACCACATGGGAAAAACTCTACTCCAAAAAGAGATAAACACTAATCTGAAGGACTGAAGAAGCCTCCAAAACTAGGAATGTTCTAGAAAATAGGAACAAAAATAAACATGTAGAACATCATTGAAGCAAGAAGATGCAAACTCTATCAAGAAGTAACTATTGATCTGAAGATCCTCCACTGAAATAGAGCATGACCAGGTAGAGAAGACTATAATCTATATGAGTGCCCTCAAATGATACTACTCGAATCAGGAGGCAAACAAAGGAAAACAACTAAACTCGAAGATACAGATAGTATAAAACACCAAAGCCTGAAGAGCTGATCAATGAAAGATGGAAGAGTGCCTCTAAAAATAGGAAAGAAAGAGTGTCTATATGGTAAATGATCCATCTCACTGAAATGCATAGGTACCCAGCCACTACATCCACCTAGTACATAGGAACAAATACTAAATACATAGTTCACACTATCAAACCAAGGAAGCAAATGAATGATTAGTAGAAACCCCCCATAATGCTAACAAGGGAGAGGTGGTAGGTACGCTAAAAATAGTGCCAATAATAACTACACTATGAAGAACTAAGAACATTGAAGGTGCAGTGAAAGTACAAACACAAATAAAGATACCCTGAGGCTAATGTCATGGAAGGAACACTCACTTGACAAAGGTAGATGGAAAATAAGGGCAAACATCAAACCCTCTCATGGCACTTTATAATGGAGTGCAAGTACAAATAGCACAAACATGTTCAAGATTCCAAGGATGCAATAGAATGACATGTTATCTCAGTGCATGTGCATAAAAGAATGCTACAAAAGTGAAGTATACATTGCTCAAAGAAGAGCAAAGGCTACTGAAACAAAAGAACAACCTAAGAAGACTCATCCCCTAAAGGGAAGAGATCCCAAGACCTATAACATCCAAGATATCCACCAGATTGCAAAAATGCAAAAATTTTAATAAAATGCACTTGGAGAATAATTTGGAAAAATGACTCACAGCACTAAAAAGCTCTATGAAAAATCTTTCCAACGATATATCATTTTCCAAAAATGGAGTCTGAATGCGCAAGATAGAGCTCCCAGAGTGCAAAACTAATCATCTAGCTTTGACAGTAAAAAAACACAATCAAAAAAGCAAAAT
Source organism: Chamaecyparis obtusa (assembly GCA_027943335.1). NCBI lineage: Eukaryota > Viridiplantae > Streptophyta > Pinopsida > Cupressales > Cupressaceae > Chamaecyparis > Chamaecyparis obtusa. The sequence continues at coordinate 512,529 of BSBK01000566.1, forward strand.
CAAAAATTCAAACCTCTAGATTTAGATAGAGCTCAGAACCAACTTTCTGACGATATCTTGTTTTCCCAATTTTGACACCGTATGCTCAAGTTATGAGCAAAAAACCACCGAGTGCTCTGAAGGGCCCAAAATGGTGTCTAGATGTGCTGATGTCAGCACTTCATGGGCTTAAAATTAACAGCCAAATGACCGTCGTAGCACACAAGCCCCTTGGGGCTTAAATTATAGGCCCCTGCTCGCCATATGACCAAGGGCTAAAATTGCTTTCCCTGGTTAAATTTGATGGCCAGATGGCTGTCATAGGCAAAAAAAAATAAAAAAATAAAAAAATTGCATGCGTGCCTTGGGATTCATACCAAGCACTATGAATTTTTGTCTCGATTTGTGTGCCAATTTTTTGGTCTTGATTTGCATGCCAAATAATAAAATTTTTGCCTCATTTTGCGTGCTAAAAAAAATAATTTGGTCTCAATTTGTGTGCCAATTTTTACAAATTTCACTTCGAAAAGTGTGTCAAGCTATTTGGTATCCCAAAAAATACCCCAAAATGCAAAGTTGTCCAAATTGGACATATTTTATATCAAAATAGGGGTTTTTGGGCACTATGAGCTCAACGGTGAGGTCCGTTTGAGCTCAAAGTGTACCAAAATTTAGGGACCCCTAATTTCAATAAAAAAATAACCAAAAAAGCCCTAATCTAAATCCTTCAAATGCAAACAAGCTGTAGCAGATTAGGCTCTGATACCATGTAGGATTTGAGCAATACAAATCCACAAAACTCAAAGATCACCTGCATACAAAAACCTGTTACAAAGAAGTAGAGACAAGAAGAGGGCAAGGGTTTGACTCAAAAATATAAAGAATAAAATATCCTCAAATAATGAATGAATTAAATGTACAATGGATCATCCTTATAAAGGAGATCAAAAGCCTTGAAAGGCAAACCCTAGTGCATGTAATAATTAGTTAAATTATTACAAGACTAATGCATGCAAGTTTATATTTAAAACAACTAGTGCATGAGTTTAAATCAACTAGTGCATGTGTGTTTAAATATAAAAAACTAAAGAAAAAGAGTTGACGTCTTAAGAAGGGAGTAACATTAATTTAATTAACATAATTAAATTAATACTTTACTCTAACAATCACAAATACCTAACTCATGTGGTCGTGTGAGGGTTTTGTGAACACAACTACAAACTCTTCAAGCTCCAACTACTACTCTGAGATCTTCAATGCTCTTTGATCTCAGTGTAAATGGTAGGTAATTTGACTACATTATTTCCCTTATAGATAATTTGGTAAAAGTCCCAAAAAGTGCCCATAAAGCTGAAAGGAACTAGTGCTAGCTCAAACTGGTACATCTTCTCATAGACATCTCCAAACTAGATGCGATCTTGTCCAAGATCCTATAATATAGTAACTAAGTTTCCTTCAAGATCTCACAGCTTAACTTATCCATATAGGGGCTCTGTATCTGACTGGTTAATCTTTCATGCTCCCCCTAAGGCATACATTTCCCATTAAAAATATGGTGAGGCAATGCACCCTAGTAATGATTCCACAAGACACTTAGGAATCTTGTGAGTGCTCACACCTCTTCTCTTCATCTTTCTTAACTTCAAACTTCACATGTTCATTCTGCTTGACCCATTTCTCCTTGAATTCTACTTTTAGTTCTGCTAGCTTTCTATCTTCTTCATTCAATTCCTTTTCTTTTATGAAAGGTCTGAAAGAATTCTTCACTGGTCCTCTAAATTTTTAATACTTCACAACATGTCCATCATTGTTACACTTGAAACATGTCACCTTCTTCTTAGGTTTCAATTGGTTGTAATCAATCTACAACTTACAATGTTTGGCAATATGACCGAAGTTATTGCACTTGTAACATACAATATTTCTAGGTCTAGTAATAGGTTTCTTAACCTCTTCCACTATCTTGTTGAATTTTTCCTTACTAGCATTAGAACCATTGTCTTGGATAGCATCATTTACTTTACTTTTTTTCTTATCCTCAAGTTGTCCATGTTTTGCATTTTTACTACATTCACCTTTTTTCCATATTTGCCTCATTCAGACTTTTCTCTTTTTGCTTCTTGAGAAAATCATTCAAGTGATCATATGTAGGTTTACTAGACCTCATATCTGGTTTTCTACATTCTCTTATCCTGTATCCATACAAATGGAAATTTAAAAAAAAACCATTAAATTTGGATTTAGGAATACCTTTCTCAGTTGACTTCTTTGATTGATCTTTATGGCTACAATCCTTGTCATTGTCCTTGCAAGGAGGTACCTCAGATTCTGTTATAACAACCTCAGAATCTGACTTCTTAGGTGAATCAAGATTCTTCGCAACTCTGTCTTTCCTCTAATTAGGATTGTCATTAAATCCTACTCTTGTCATATCTCCAACAGGCTTTTGCATGTCAATTTTCTCATCCAATTTCTTTTTTCTCTCATGAAGTTTTTCTATGCGACCTTTGGTCTGATCAAGTTCACCAGTGATGGTGATGCAATACCTTTCTACCTTGTCATACTTATTTTTTAGTGCACTTAGTTCACTTTCCAAATTTTGCAATCTATCCCTTGTGTTTGATAGTTCATTTTGCAACTTTTCTTTTTCTTCCCTTTCAGCATCAAGTTCTTTTATTAGGTTTGATTTTGTGACCTCCATTTCATCATTCAAGGACTCTTTTTCATGTCTTATCTTCTCAATCTGATCTTGATCTGATAGCTCCTTAGTTTGTGCTTCCATGAGATCACCTCTCAATTTGTTTTCATGTTCAAGCTGCTAATTCAACTTCTTGATAAAGTCATCTGCCTTCCTTAATTTATACTTTAGATGCACTCTATCTGCATTAGCAATGTCCACATCTTCCAATTCCATTTAAAAATTCTTCTTCAAGTTTTCCAAATCCATCTTGATCTCCCCAAATTTGTTAAGCTTTTATTTCAGGGGTCTGGTTCTCTAATACCAATTGTTAGGATTTGGTAACACTAAGAGGGGGGTGAATCGGTGTTAGTGCTTTACTTGATTCTTTAACTTCTTGATCTTGTTTAAACAACATATAAAGATGTAGCATAAAATAAATAACCATGCAACATACACAAATAGAGAAGACCTCATAACACCATATTTATTTTTGAGGAAACCCTGTTAATGGAAAAACCTTGGTGGGGATGGTACCCACAAATATCTGCACTATAAGTATAATAACCCTGTTAGGAGTTCTGACCTTGTTAGGAGTCTAGTATTACAATAGGCAGGTCCTGGTCAAAGGATAGACCCTGTTAGGAGTCTTTACAATGTGATCCTAATTAAGGAATCAACCCTGCTAGGATTCCAACCATGTTAAAGGAAATCAAACACTGTTAGGGGTGTACAATAGGTGTAATAGTACTTGCAATCAATTTGTTGTCATGAATACAAAGAGTTAATAAAGTATTCCTTGAAGAAAACCTCTTGTTCTCCTTCCTTTTGATTTTTTTTCTACGTTTTAGATGCCCTCACAATTCACATCTAACATACATCTCTTTTTTTTTCATTGACATCATCTCACACTTTTACAAAGGTTTATGTATACTTATACCTTTCTAGAGGTATATTTACAAAAGCTAGCTAGCATTACTCTAGCTAAACATCATATTATTTAATGTGCATTTTCACACTTCATCAATATCCTTAGTCAACCTTAGATCCAAGATAGCATCCAAAAATAACTTTCCAATCATTCACAAAGTTTGCATTAGTGATTGCCAATAGGTTATACTCTGTTTACTATCTTCACATCCAATCAACTGAGCATATCTCTTCAATACCTCAATATTAACACGTGCAACCTTACACATGTATTCATTTGTGTCCTTTAAGCATGTACCTAAGATCACATTCCTTTAGGATGCTTATGTCAATTTTACTATGCTTTTCTGTTAGACTGGGTCATAGGAACAATCTCTGGACTTAGGCATTTTTCCTTCATCAATTGCATTCAAATATATTCATGATATCCAATATATGTGATCATAAAGCTAATAAGTGTTTCCATAAATGACAACATTCCATATATGTGCATGTGTCTATATGTGGATATGTGTGCATGTACTGACCACTTGCCAAAAAAAATTTGTAGAGGTGTCTAACAAAATCCTATATGTTTAGATGGATCATTCACAAGTGCTACAGTTTGCAAGAAATAGCCCATAAAAGTTTGACAATTTTATGCACTTAGGGTACACAAGGGACATCATCGGTAGGGTATGCCAATGAGTGTTCAAGCATGTAAAGAAGCAAAATCAGACCATGCCTAGGGTAAAACCACCCAACCAGATGTGATTATTGTTTCATTTTTCATCCATAATGAATAAAATGAGATATAGTCTTCTTTAAAACTTTGCATTGAATGCCTCTGATGGCTTTTGCATGAATAGAAATTTTTCTCCCTACAAAAACCATTATAAGTCTTCAAAATCTTAGAAAAATTATTGTAGATGGGCCTAAGATGCCCCTATAGGTTTGGATAGATCATTTTAGGTGCCATGATTAGTGCAAAGAAACCTATCAAAGCTCAATGACTTTATACACTTAGTATACACAAGGGACATCACTAGTAGGGTATGTCACTAAGAAATTGAGTTTGTTGAGAGGAAAAATGGGACCGCCCCTAGGGTAAACCCACCCAATTGGATTTGATTTTGGTGTTGGTTTTTTCCCACAAAGAATAGAATGGGATATAGGTTACCTTACAAGTTTGCACTGAATACATCTCACGGTTTTTGCATGAACAAAAAAATTTCTACCCTACAAAAACCACTTAGAGTCTTCAAAATCTGAGATAGTTTATTGTAGAGGAGCCTAACAGAAAAAATATTTTTTAGGAAACACAGTTTATGATAAATATCCCGTCAAATTTCAACAATGTTATGTAGCTAGGATGCACAAGGGACATCATTGGTAGGGTATGTCATTGAGTGTTCATGCATGTCGAGAGGAAAAATGGGACCATGAATAGGGTAAATCCACCCAAACAGATGTGATTGCAGTGTTGATTCATGCCCATGATGAACAAAATGAGATATAAGCTACCTTTGATTGGAAAGAAAAGATATTTGGGTGCAAAAATAAGAACATTGTTCAAAGGGATAGAAAAAGGAAAAGTTCACAGTCTGATTTTATTATTTTGATGAATGCATTAGTCCTTTAGATCAAGAAACCTTTCTAGAATTTATGTGAAATATTTCCCCATTCAAGTTTCAGAGGTTGAGACAAGTTGAACATGATCAAATAGATTATTGCACAAGTTGTCATTAGAAAGAGTCCAAGAGTAAGGGTATGAGACCTAGTCATGATAGTATGTATGTGATCTTGGTATGTGAAGAAAGTTGAACTCATTATGAATATCATTAGGCTTGACCATGATGAGAGGATAAAGGGATACAATAGAAAGGTGATTAAATTAGGAGCTATGAGCCAAGTCCTTTAAATGCCCCCACCTTTGCATCAAGAACTTAGATTCATCTCCTTCAAAGTAGGATTGGATAGTAGTAAATAAGAAGAAAGTATCATTTATAAGCATACACCTAATGACTTGCATATCCTTTTCTATATGATAATCTATGTTCATATTTATTTATTTTTCTTTTTTTTTAAAGTCTGGGGATAAATATCCTAATTAGCAACTTTCACTGATTTTTAGTCCTTGTTTGCACCCTAGTAAGATAAATATTTGCAATAAATGAAATGAAATGAATAAAACTGTTGTCATGTTATTACCAAGACATGTAAATAATGAGCAAATTGGATCACATAAATATTTAATATTTGAAGTACATAGACATTCACACAATGAAGAAATTGGATCGAATATCAACTTTCATATATATCAAAATGTACAATAATTGTGTATATATACAAAAATGGCATAAATGTCAATTCAATAACAAAGTTAAAAAAATGTGGCACATGCCATGTCAAGGTTTATATATACAATAAAAATATATAATATATACATGAATTGGTCACTACAACATTTGGGGTCAAATTTTGATGCTAATTTTGACGGTAGTACCATTTGTATGTGTTTTTTGTGTTTTGTTTTTGCAAATGCACCTGATGGTGTTGTAATAGTGAAGGTGCCATCATAATTTCAACACCTACGTGATTATAAAAAAAAGAAGAAAAAGAAATGCTCATTTGTAATTTTCGTGAGCTACAAAGAGGGCACCGTGGGCAAAGAGGGAAGAGGGCACTGGACTTTTGCTTGCAGGCTGCGAAGAGGGAATAGGGCATTGGACTTTTTCTTGTGTGCATGAAGAGGGAAGATGGCACTGGACTTTTTCTTGTGGGTTGCGAAGAGGGAATAGGGAACTGGAATTTTTCTTGCATGCACGAAGAGGGCACTAGAATTTTTCTTGCGTGCACGAACTTGGCCCTAACTCTATACGGATTTGAGGTAGGCCCAAACTGGACTTTTGCTTGCATGTTGAAACTTGGCTGTCTTTTTTTTTTTTTTGGTTTTATCATTGCATTTCACTAGTTTAAAGCCAGGGCATTGGTGCAGGGGCACCTAATCAGCATAGGGCCCTCACCAATAGCAATTTTGTTGTGCTTTTCTCTAAGAGAGCCTTGTAAACAATAAATTTCTAATGACCTAGTTTTGTGTTTTGGCAATGTTAGTTAGGTGATTAGAAGTCCTAAGAGTCTTTTGATAGACCTTAAGGTTAGTAAGGTACTCCTTGTCATGAAGTCCTACTAGAAGGACACGAGCTAATTTAGAGATTTTTCAAGATGTTAGTAAGGAAAAATAGGTTTTCTATTCCTAGAAGTCACCTAGGAAGGGTCTCTAGTCTTATAAAGCTACGAGTTAGCCATTTTGGCAAAAAAAGTTGAAAAGTTGCAAAAGTTGCAAACTGCAACTTTGCAACTTTGAAAATGTTGCTCGACAACATTTGGCCACTTCATCCTATAATGGTGGAATTGACTTCTACCATGATAGGAACCCTAGTTATGATGGGAAAAGACCTAAGAGACCATATTTAAACTTAACAAACCCTAAAATTGCCAGAATGTGTGTGCCAAAGTATGGACAATATGTTGTTGTGACTAATTTGTACATGAAGAAGTATCACAATGAATGAATGAAAGAATTTGTGTGCTAAGTTTGTTACTGTAACATATTGGCATTGTAATTTGTGTTGTTTAGAGTATATTTGATTCATTAGATTAGGTGTATACAAGTTTTCATTTGCAAGTTTGTAAATAGTTTGTTTTTGCCAATCTATTGTCCTGAACCAGGCAGTTGTTGTTGTGAGCCATGTAACTCACTATCCCACCATAGAAATAATATGGCCTTTTGGGGATAGTGAGTGGGTTCAATGTACTATTTTCTTGTAGGAGGAGGGCCCTTCAAAATCCATGGAAGCATTTTTAACCTCTTTCCCTAGGCGAGCTAGAGCAAGCCCGGTTAGGGAAGAGTGATGTTGCAAAGGTTCTAACTTTCAGGGTTATGCAGATGTGGAAGAGTGGAATTATGGAATGGAAAGAGGATTGAGTGATAATACTTTGGTGTGAAGAAAGGGGTCTCATCAATCCAGGAAGGCACCTAATCAAGCTAAGAATAGTCAAACAAAAATAAGGCCTATAAACCCTCAAAAAACCTCATTTTGTGTCAGGGTTCTATACGGCCGTTTGGAGGCCCAAAACCCCAAAAATCCTTGAGTCCTAGTTGAAATAATAGGAGTCTTTGAAGGTATTTTTGTGGGTTTAATGACAAGAAATGGAGTTATTTTCTTGTTTCTTGGAGTAGGAGGGCTAATAGGGGCGCTTTCCTTGTAGCCCTATTTTGGGAGAGAACCTTGAAATTGGTAAGAAGAAATAATGCATGATGCTAACTTAAGCATTGGAAATAGTATTTTGGAAGGTTATCTAACACCTTCATGACCCTACAAGAACCTAGGAGATTTATGAGTGATTAGACCTTAGAGAAAGCTAAGGAACCTAGTGTATTCCTCACCCAAGATGAGTACCTTAGAAGTGGAAAGCATGGAGTTTTGCACCAGATAAAAGAGTGGGGTTAGGATTTGGGAATTCCAAGTAGTGTAGGTATTCTATATATCTAAGTGGTGATCTTGTAAGACACCTTAGGTTTTGTGGAAGACTAGTGGCAATGAACCTGTGAATGGTTCATCCCATCTCCCTATCAAGTGGTATCAGAGCCTTATAAAGGTGTGGGATAAGTAATTGAAGAGAAAGGTGAATTATTTCACCTACTAAATATATTGGATCAAGAAAGATGGTGACCAATGAAAAATTGGCCAAGAAAGTTGAAGAGCAAGAAGAAGATAACAGGTTGTTGAGAGAGAGACTAGCACAACTTGAACAGTTGTTAAGTGATGTCCAAGACAAGGCAGATAGAGTTAAGGACAAGATGGAATAGAAGGAAGAGTAGGAAGCCAAAGAGAATGAGATTTAGTTGGAGGAAGAAGCCCCAACACTAGACCCTATTATACCAAAGGAGCCTTTCTTGAAGGCACTAAAGGAAATCAATAGCAAAGCTTTGGAAGGCATACCTTTGTTTAGTGGCAAGATGGATCCAGATCTTATTATGGATTGGATTGATGGAATGGAGAACCATTTTGAATGTGATGGTGTCTCTAATGCTCAAAAGGTCAAGGTAGAAAAGTCAAAGTTAAGAGGCTCTACCTTAACCTAGTGGAAATTTGTCCAAACCAAAAGAGAGAAGGAAGGAAAGAGCCCCATAGTCACTTGGAAAGGAATGGTGGCTAAAATTAGGTAGGCTTATATTCCTGATGATTATGAGATATAGTTTCATAGGAGAAGGAAGAATCTTAGACAAAAGGAGATGGATGTACACTCCTACACTGAAGAATTTCAAAAACTATGCCTAAGGTCCAAGGTGGTGGAAGATGAAAGCATTAGGTTGGAAAAATAATTGAATGGTCTTAAGTGGCCTATCCAAGATGACATGAGTATTGTCACTCCTAAAATAGTCCATCAATGCTACAAAATTTCCTTAAAGGTGGAAGAGAAAGCAAAGAGGAAGTAGGACCAGACCTCAAAAAATAGAGGAAGAGGTAGAGATGGCAGAGGACATAGGGGAAGTTATGGAGGTAGAAGCAATGATAGTAGACCTCAAGGTGAGTCCAAGATGACTGAACAAAGTGGAGAGACCATCCAAAGGGGTAGTTCAAGTAGAGGTAGAGGATTTGGAGGAAGGGTTAGATCACCAGGAGGAAGAGGACCATCCTATTTTTCCACTATGAAGTGTTACCGCTGTCAGCAATTAGGGCATCCTTCCTATAGGTGTCCTAAAAAGAGATCATCATCACAAGGTGAAAAGAAAGTAGCATATGTACATGAAGATACTTCAAGTGTGAAGTCTCCTGATATTCAATTGGATTCAGAGAGGTGAGAATTTGATGATAAAGAGGATCCTAATTAGGGAACTAGCTAAGGAGGAACCCAAAAAAAGGAGGTCACTTTTCAAGGTAAGGCGTAAGATAATGGGAAAGGTTTGTAAAGTTATCATAGACTCAGGGTCTACTAATAACATTATTTCAAAAGAGGCTATCACCAAGCTCAAGATTCCCAAAATACCTCATAGCACTCCTTATAAGATCACATGGTTAAACAAAGGGCAACATGTCTTGGTTAATGAAAAATCATGGATTGAGTTCACCATAGGAGGGTATAAAGATAAGCTCTTGTGTGATTTTTTGCCAATGGATGCCTGTCACCTATTACTAGGTAGGCCATGGTAGTTTGATATAAAGGCCATGCACAATGGTGAGCTCAATTCATACACCTTTATAAAGGATGGAGTGAGATATAAAATTCAGTCATTACTTGAACAAGACAACCAAGGAAGTGGACCTAATGTATTGATCTTGAAGGGGAAAGAGTTCATGAAAACTCTTGAAAAAGAAGGAGTGGGTTATGATATTGTAGTGAAACCCAAGGAGGAAATAGAGACCAAGAAAGAGGACATACCTCATGAAGTGCAGCAGATTTTGAAGGAGTTCAAGAGCATCATATCAGATCAAGCACTTTCCACCTTGCCACCCAAGAGAGAAATCAGCCATCAAATAGATTTGATTCCAGGGGCATCATTTCCAAACAAGGCACCTTACAAGCTAACTCTTGAATAGAATAGGGAAGTTGCAAACCAAGTACAAGAATTGATGGATCAAGGGCTAATAAGAAAGAGCATCAACCCATGTGTTGTTCCTACTATTTTGGCACCCAAGAAAGGAGGAACATGGAGATTGTGTACAGACTCTAGGGCCATTAACAAGATTACAATCTGGTATAGGTTTCCCATACCTAGGATTGAAGATCTAATGGATTTCCTAGGAGGGGCTAGGTATTACACAAAGATAAACCTTAAAAGTGGCTACCATCAAATAAGAATAAAAGATAGAGATGAGTGGAAAATAGCTTTCAAAACCACTGAAGGACTCTATGAATGGCTAGTCATGCCATTTGGCCTCTCCAATGCTCCAAGCACATTCATGAGGCTCATGAATGAGGTGTTGAAAGAATTCACAAGTAAGTTTGTGGTAGTCTATTTAGATGACATATTAATTTTCAGCATGAGTAAAGAGGAACATTTAAAACATCTCAAGATTGTGTTATCTAAATTGAAAGAGGAACACCTAACTATCAATCTAGACAAGTGTGATTTTATGAAGCAGGAACTAGTCTATTTAAGCTTTGTTCTATCTCAAGGAGATCTAAAGATGTATGAAACTAAAGTAGCAGCGATATTAAGTTGGCCAACTCCTAAGAATGCCAGTGAAGTGAGGAGTTTCCATGGCCTAGCTCAATATTATTGAAATTTCATCAAGAACTTCAGTGGGATATGTGCTCCTATGATGGATGCCATCAAGGGTGGATTGAAAACTAAATTTGTGTGGACACCTGCAGCAGATAAGGGATTTGAGGCATTAAAGAAAGATGTAGCTACTAAGCCTATTCTAAGGTTACCAACATTTGATGAACCCTTTGTTATAGAATGTGATGCTAGTAACATAGTAGTAGGAGGAGTTTTGAGTCAAAGCAATGGACCAATGGCTTTCTTTAGTGAGAAGCTAAATGCAGCAAAGCAAAAGTACTCTTCCTATGACCTAGAACTTTATGCACTTTTTCAATCCCTTAGAAAGTGGAGGACTTATCTTTTGCCCAAGGAATTTGTAGTGTTCACTGGTAATCAAGCTTTGAGCTTTCTCAACTCCCAAGACAAGTTGAGTCATAGACATGTCAAGTGGGTGGAGTACTTGCAGTCATATACCTTCACCATAAAACACAAGAAAGGGTAGCTCAATAAAGTGGCAAATGCTTTGAGTAGAAGGCTACTCACTGTTCAAGAAGTCCAAATGAAAAGCATAGGATTGGATAAATTCAAGGAGTTGTACCAAACTGATGAAGATTGTGTAGCAGCATACAAGGTGTGTCAAGAACATTTGAATCACTTTCATGGTGACTTTGTAGAGTATACATTGCAGAATGGACCACTCTTCAAAGGAGGGCAATTATGTGTTCCAAGAGGATCCATGAGGGAGAACCTCATTCAAGAAAAACACAATGGGAGCTTGAGTGGCCATTTTTACCTCAATAAGACCTTGGAATTGGTCCAAAGATACTACTATTGGCCTAAAATGCAAAGAGATTTTAGAACCTATGTTGAGCAATGCATCATATGTCAAAGAGCCAAGGGCACTTCTACAAATGCAGGACTTTATCAGCCTCTTCCAATACCAAGTAGACCATGGGAATGTGTAAGTATGGATTTTTTGGTTTACCTAGGACAAAGAGTGGCTTTGATAGCATCTATGTGGTAGTAGATAGATTTAGCAAAATGAGTCATTTTATCCCATGTAAAGCCACTCATGATGCAAGTCATATTGCTTATTTGTTTTTCAAAGAAGTTGTAAGAATTCATGGCTTTCCAAGTAGTATTGTATCTGATAGGGATAACAAATTTATGGGACACTTTTGGAGGTGCTTGTGGTAAAGACTAGGTACCAATCTAGCATTTAGTTCAGCTTACCATCCTCAAATTGATGGTCAAACTGAGGTGGTCAATAGGATACTTGGAAATTTGTTGAGATGCTTAACCAAGGAATATTGTTTGACATGGGACTTAGTCCTTCACCAAGCAGAGTTTTCCTATAATGATAGCATTAATAGGACTACTGGAAAAATTCCCTTTGAAATTTTCTATGGGATACATCCTAGGGGTGTATGTGAACTAAGAAATTTGGAAAACCAAGTCCCTAATAGTGGCTATGCTGAAGATTCCAGTCAGTCTATGAAAGAGGTACATGACCAAGTGAAACAGTCCCTCATTGACAACACCAAGAAGATCAAGGACAAGGTTGATCTTAAAAGAAGAGAGGTACAATTTTTTGTAGGGGAATTAGTCATGGTCCACCTAAATAAAGCAAGAATGGCACAAGGAGTTCCCATAAAGCTTCAGATGCAGAGAGTTGGTCCATGTCCTATACTGGCCAAGTATGGATAGAATGCTTACAAAGTTGGGCTACCAGATGATCTAGCTATCTCTCCCATCTTCAATGTTGCAGACTTGGTTAAGTACAAAGGACCCCTTATTGAGGTAGATCAGAATGTGGAGGAAGCTAAGAAGGAGGTTCAAGCAATAGCCCTAACTCCTAAACCCAAACTACAAGCAGAGGAAATACTGGACACCCGGGTTCACAAAAAGACCTGGCATGGTACGTATAAGGAACACCTTATCAAATGGTAGGATAAACCAGACTTAGAGGCTACTTGGATCCCTAAGAATCAATTCAAAATTTAGGGCATAGATCTCCACCTTTTGTCTCTAGAGGGGACTTAGCTTCTTTGGTGGGGAGTATGGTGCAGGGGCACCTAATCAACATAGGGCCCTCACCAATAGCAATTTTTTTGTGCTTTTCTCTAAGAGAGCCTTGTAAATGCAATAAAGGTTTGATGACCTATTTGTGTGTTTTGGCAATGTTAGTTAGGTGATTAGAAGTCCTAAGAGTCTTTGGATAGACCTTAAGGTTAGTAAGGTACTCCTTGTCATGAAGTCCTACTGGAAGGACATGAGCTAATTTAGAGATTTTTCAAGATGTTAGTAAGGAAAAATAGGTTTTCTATTCCCAGAAGTCACCTAGGAAGGGTCTCTAGTCTTAGAAAGCTAAGAGTTAGCCATTTTGGCAAAAAAAGTTGAAAAGTTGCAAAAGTTGCAAAGTGCAACTTTGAAAATGTTGCTCGACAACATTTGGCCACTTCATCCTATAATGGTAGACTTGACTGCTACCATGATAGGAACCCTAGTTATGATGGGAAAAGACTTAAGAGACCATATTTAAACTTATCAAACCCTAAAATTGCCAGAATGCATGTGCCAAAGTACAGACAGTATGTTGTTTTGACTGATCTGTACATGAAGAAGTATCATAGTGAATGAATGAAAGCTTTTGTGTGCTAAGTTTGTTACTATAACATCTTGGAATTTTTATTTTTATTTTTTAGATTAGTTTTTATTCATTAGATTAGGTGTATAAAAATTTTCATTAAATAGTTTGTTTTTGCCCGTCTATTGTCCTGAACCAGGCAATTGGTGTTGTGAGCCATGTAACTCACTATCCCACTATAGAAATAGTATGGCATTTTGGGGATAGTGAGTGGGTTTGATGTACTATTTTTTTGTAGGAGGAGGGCCCTTCAAAATCCATGGAAGCATTTTTAACCTCTTTCCCAAGGCGAGCCAGAGCAAGCCCGGTTAGGGAAGAGTGATGTTGCAGAGGTTCTAACTTGCAGGGTTATGCAGATGTGGAAGATTGGAAGTGTGGAATGGAAAGAGGATTGAGTGAGCATACATTGGTGTGAAGAAAGGGGTCTCATCAATCTAGGAAGGCACCTAATCAAGCTAAGAACAGTCAAACCAAAACAAGGCCTAGAAACCCTCAAAAACCCTCATTTTTTGTCAGGGTTCTATACGGCCGTTTGGAGGCCCAAAACCCCAAAAATCCTTGAGCCCTAGTTGAAATAATAGGATTCTCTAAAGGGATTTTTGTGGAGTTAATGAAAATAAATGGAGTTATTTCCTTGTTTCTCGGAGCAGGAGGGCTAATAGGGGTGCTTTCCTTGTAGCCCTGTTTTGGCAGAGAACCTTGAAATCGGTAAGAAGAAATAATGCATGATGCTAACTTAAGCATTGGAAATAGTATGTTGGAAGGTTATATAACACCTCCATGACCCTACAAGAACCTAGGAGAATCGTGAGTTATTAGACCTTAGAGAAAGCTAAGGAACCTAGTGTATTCCTCACCCAAGATGAGTACCTTAGAAGTGGAAAGCATGGAGTTTTGCACCGGATAGAAGAGTGGGGTTAGGATTTGGGAATTTCAAGTAGTGTAGGGATTCTATAGATCCAAGTGGTGATCTTGTAAGACACCTTAGGTTTTGTGGAAGACTAGTGGCAATGAACATGTGAATGGTTCATCCCATCTCCCTATCAGGCATCCATTTCATAGAGGTTGTGAGTGTTTTATTCATTTTTTATTTATTTAAATGTATAAAAATATTATAAGAATTGACTAAAATAATTTTTCTTGCATTCACGAACTTGGCCATGTCTTTTTTGTTACTTGGTTTTATTACATTGTATTTCATTGGTTTGAAGCTAGGGCATCTGTTTATTACTTGTTTACTCACTTCTTGGGGCCCGTGAGTTTTGATATGGGCATACATGATGTAAATTTGGTCACTGTTATGTTCAATTATATATATTATAAACAATTACAACAATAATCAGTTTTGTTTCTTCCTTTTCCATATAAAGTTGATAATTTTAAAATTTCATATGAATCTAGTGATGATCAAAAGGCCTTGCACTCCTAAAATTTTGAGTTATAAGATTATTGTCCTTCTCTACAATTCATTCCAAGAAGTCACCTAGGGAACTTCTAAATATACTTTCAGAGTTTCTATAAAGCATTAACTAATTGGAGATGAAAAATAACATATTCATTTCATGCATATGTGGTAAAAATTCATGAGATACTAAAGAAGACCTACTATTTTTTAGACAAATCTTCATTGTCCCCGACAAAAAACTAAGTAATAACTACTCCACCCTTAATTTGTTTAACAATGCACCATATTAGATAAAGTAGGTTCTATCACACATGCCGCATACTCTCTTCAAACTCACAATATGTTGCATGTGTAGTACAAAAATCATGAGATTCTAAAGAAGGCCTCACTCTTAATCATCCAAATCTTCCTTGTACCACACAAAAAATTTTGTGATAACTGTTAGTAAACAGATTTATCTTCGCTAAAATGCCTTCACAAATGACTCTTAGATGCCCAAATTTAGAAGACAAACTAAACTAATAGATGGAAAGGCTATCATGAGATTGATAGCTTTCCTCTGAATTGTGAGGTACAACTCCCTCTTCAATGATATTCAATAAATTAAATAACTAGTTATGTCTTTTACCATAAGACACAAAGGCTTTCTAACATTCACCCATCACTATGGGATGAATGTGATTATAAGATTTGCACATTAGGGATGACGGAAAAACCAGCAAACAACCATAGGACTATCTACCAAGTCTTTCAAATTACAGAGAAAAATAAGGGAATCACATGACCCATTTTGCAACTTATAAGTTCTTCAATCAACTAATTTATAAACATGCACATGCTTGACACAATACTGCAAGACTATATCCCAGAATTAGAAAGAAACAACTATATAATTGATTTCAATCAGAAAAATAAATATTCAAACCTCAAGATCTGACATGCAAATATTTTTCTTTATTTCAAGAAAACATAACAAAATAACTATAGAATCATTTTGTCCCTACCAGTACAATCAAGTTGTAGAAAAATAACTATAGAATCATTTTGTCCCTACCAGTATAATCAAGTTGTAGAAAAATAATATAATTTCCCACTCTCTCTGTTACAATAAACATGCATAAAATATTCTCCTTTTCCCGTAGCCATAGGACTTACATAAAAGAAGAAAAGAGAACCTGAGAACCCCCACTCCATCATTTTTTCCCCCATTTAAAGAACAATCTGGAGAAGCCTTTCTTTTCCTATAACTTTCAGTTTTAAATAATTGATTCTTGATAACTGAATACTTTCTAAAGTTTTAATAAAACTTTAATAAATCCCCTTATAATATTTGGTTATGAAAACTAAACATTATTTTGATATCTCTGGCATTGTTAAATGATATTTAATTAAACATGTGGCATGGCCTCAATGACTCCTTTGTTCTGTTCTTTAAAGAAATTCTTTTGTAAATTGGATACTTGTTGGAATTCCATATAGACCCGTACACTAACCTTAATAACTTTTGGACCAGGAAATATTTTCTTGATCTCTCTAGTGAGGATTTAGAAAACTTGATTCTGGAAAACATATCCAAAATTTAGGAAGATCCAACAGTTGAGTTGAGAGTTATGGGCCCCGCACCAAGACTATTTTTTTCGTCATCAGAAAAATCTGGAAACATGTTTGTTTATAGACTAGTATTCTATTGTTCATATCTTTTGAACCAGATCTAATTATGAAAATCCCTTCAATAAATAATTATTAGACTTGATTAGAAACAACATATCCAAAGGTGAGAGAAATCCAATGGTGGAGTCAAAACTTATGGCCCCCGCACTAAGACCCATTTTTCTGTCAGGAAATTTGTGATTTCAGACTGCTGAATTTTGTGAATTGTAAAATATTTCACACCAGGCCTCCAACTAGAACTTAGGAAGGTTCAAGGTTCAAGTTCAACTTTGACATATTACAAACTGAAAGATCGACAACATAAAAACTTTTACCTTCTTGTGACATCCGACAGAACTTGAACTTGAACTTGAACTTGAACTTGAGGAAGGTTCAAGTTCAAGTTAAACTAAGACTTTTACCTGGACAAAATAATTGGCCATGAGAATAAAAGAATAATACAAGTGTAACAACTGGCTCTGACTAAGGATGTGGATTGTGAGGGACATGAAGAATCTAGCAATCTCTGGTATGAGGCCACTGCTTTATCCATTGGGCCATAGAGTCATTATATCATAGAGGATGGGGAAATACTTCTAGAGAGGACAACATACCAAAACACCAAAACTACCAGCAAGCCAAAAACTAAATAGCAAGAAAGAACTAACCAAACCAGACCAACAACTAAAGCTGAAACCAAGGCTAGCTAAACTATGCACAACAAAACTCAAAGAAAAAAAAGTTATTTACAAATATATATAGGTGAGAAGACCTCACCATAGAAATTGAAGCCAATAAATACTTACACAAAACCATTCACCGATTGCAAGAAGAATGAGCCTTTCCGGAATAAAGGGTTTTATTTGAATGAAAGACCCTGATACCACCTCCATTTGGAAAACTCTCCATTGCTGCAAACCAAACTGATTATGTGCAGGGATCTTGTGGACCAACTGTCATGTCCAAAGAGCCACATTTCATCATAGCTTTCATATTTCTCTTGATCTTTTAGCAAGAAAATCTCAAGGCTATTTGCAATCCATGGCTGAAAAAAATAAGGCTCACATTTTCCCAAAGAAAAGGTTAGATCATTCACCTCATCAATACTAATGGGACTCCAATCTTTGAGATAATTTTTAGCAATTAAAATACTTTCAAAATAAGAATGGACTTCATCCAACATAGGGTCAACATGAATTGGAATAACTTCATCATGCCTTGTTGCCACTAAATCTGAAAAAATTTTGTCCAAGATTAATGCATCAGACACATTAATATCTGAATCTTTATCTTTAGAATGCCCTTGCTTAATTGATTGTAAGAACCTTTCAATGATCTCTACCCTGTTTAAAGAATCACCACCCAAGTAGACCAATGATGATTTGGGCTACAATACTTTGAAAATCTCATCATCATTAAATTTTGCATCTATCTCAACTGAATCATCATCTTTCTCTTTGTATGTTCTGGAATCTACCTTTCAAGCAAACTTTTAGAATTAAAAGACTCTTTCCCAAGGCATGATTCCACTTCACCTTCATCAAAAACTTCATTAGAAGGGCATGAAATAACCTCATCTTGCAAATGAAAAGATTTTAGAATATGATTACTACATTCTTTATCTTCTATGCTTGTTCTAGCAAGATGATTCTCTAAACCTTCAAAGCCAAAAGTTTGAAATTCTGGGAGAGGAATAAAATCATATAAATCTTTTTCTTTTAAACTTGCTAAAATTCCAGTTTCTTGGCCATTCTTGGTCATTCAAGCTTACTCTTCATGCGGCTGAGAGGTTTCTTGTTGTACTTCCTGTTCATTTAAAATTGAATAATTACAAGAAATGTAATTAGATGAAACTACCAGGGCTTCTTCATTATCAACATGTAGTTCTTCTTCAAGCTGATGCACCCTTTTTTTGTGTTCTTCCAGATCTTTTAGCTTATGAAATCTATGACATAAACTCCTCCATAACAAGGTAGATGTGTGATCATCTTCAATGCTTAGGTTAATCTTTACAACATGAGAGTACTTTCTTTCAAGTGCTCCAAAAAAACTTGCAGCACTTTGTCATTTATTTGGATAATATCAAGAATGGTAGGGTTGGGTCTCATCTTTCTTGAGACCTTTCTATTTAGCATGTTCATTTCATAAAGGTGTTAGTCTCTTGCACATAGAGACAAAAATAAAAAATTGAGGAACCAAATGTCAAGCACTGATCTTTGCTTCTGAGTCCCCAGTGGAGTCACCAAAAACTTTTAGTAAACATATTTATCTTCGTTAAAATGCCTTCACAAATGACTCTTAGATGCCCAGATTTAGAAGACAAATTGAACTAATAGATGGAAAGGCTATCATGAGATTGATAGCTTTCCTCTGAATTGTGAGGTACAGATCCCTCTTCAATGATATTCAATAAATTAAATACCTAGTTATGTCTTTTACCATAAGACACAAAGGCTTTCTAACATTCACCCATCACTATGGGATGAATGCGATTATAAGATTTGCACATTGGGGATGACGGAAAAACCAGCAAACAGCCATAGGACTATCTACCAAGTCTTTCACATTACAAAGAAAAATAAGGGAATCACATGACCCGTTCTGCAACTTATAAGTTCTTCAATCAACTGATTTATAAACATGCACATGCTTGACACAATACTGCAAGATTGTATCCTAGAATCAAAAAGAAACAACTATATAATTGATTTCAATCAAAAAAATAAATATTCAGACCTCAAGATCTGACATGCAAATATTTCTCTATATTTCAAGAAAACATAACAAAATAACTATAGAATCATTTTGTCCCTGCCAATACAATCAAGTTGCAGAAAAATAATCTAATTCCCCACTCTCTAGATGTTACAATAAACATGCAAAAAATATTCTCCTTTTCCCGTAGCCACAGGACTTACATAAAAGAAGAAAAGAGAACCCGAGAACCCCCACTCCATTATTTTTCCCCCATTTAAAGAACAATCTGGAAAAGCCTTTCTTTTCTCGTAACTTTTAGTTTTAAATAATTGACTCTTGATAACTGAATACTTTACAAAGTTTTAATAAAACTTTAATAAATCCCCTTATAATATTCGGTTATGAAAACCAAACATTAGTTTGATATCTCTAACATTGTTAAATGATATTTAATTAAACATCTGAGCTAGAATTCATAAGTGTTTGACATGTGGCATGGCCTCAATGACTTCTTTGTTCTATTCTTTAAAGAAATTCTTCTGTAAATTGGATACTTGTTGGATTTCCATACAGACCCATATACTAACCTTAATAACTTTTAGACCAGGAAATATTTTCTCGATCACTCCAGTGAGGATTTAGAAAATTGATTTTAGAAAATATATCCAAAATTTAGGAAGATCCAATGGTTGAGCTGAGAGTTATGGGCCCCACACCAAGACTATTTTTTCAATCATCAGAAAAATTCATAAACATGTCTGTTTATAGACCCGTATTATATTGTTCATATCTTTTGAACTAGATCTAATTATGAAAATCCCTTTAATGAAGAATTAGCAGACTTGATTAGAAACAACATAACCAAAGATGAGAGAAATCCAATGGTGGAGTCAAAACTTATGGCCCCCGCACTGAGACCCATTTTTCTGTCAGGAAATTCATGATTTCGGACTGCTGAATTTTGTGAATTGTAAAATATTTCACACCAGGCCTCCAACTTGAACTTCAGAAGGTTCAAGGTTCAAGTTCAACTTTGACATATTACAAACTGAAAGACCGCCAACATAAAAACTTTTACCTTCTTGCGACATCTGACAGAACTTGAACTTGAGGAAGGTTCAAGTTCAAATTCAACTAAGACTTTTAACTGGACAAAATAATTGGCCACGAGAGAAAAGAATAATACAAGTGTAACAATAACTATGTCTACTCCAACCTTAATTGTTTAAGAATTGATCATATCAGATAAAGTATGTTTAAGAATTGTTGGGACTAGTCCTTTGGCGTGTATTAAACAAAATACAATTTTCAGCATATTATTATCATTCTATTTCTTTGTTGTAAACATGTCATTGGTTAATTTTTGTAAATTCTTTTTTTGTTAAATGCATTTAAAATTATCTTTATTGTCTTCTGATTGTCTAAATGCTTATTTATTTGTCAGCCAATTAATACATGCTAGTATATAAAGAAGACAATCAGAAGACAATGAAGATTTGTCTGACCAATAGTCTATAGAATTAGACCTTTATTTTAAATGCATTTAACACAAAAAAAATTTACAAAAATGAACCAATAGCATGTTTACAACAAAGAAATAGAATGGTAATAATATGCTGAAAATTCTATTCTCTTTAATACACGCCAAAGGACCAGTCCCCATAATTCTTAAACATACTTTATCTGATATGATGAATTCTTAAACAATTAGGGAGCTACTAAATATACTTTCAGAGTTTCTATAAAGCATTAACTAATTGAAGATGAAAAATAACATATTCGTTTCATGCATATGTGGTAAAAATTCATGAGATACTAAAGAAGACCTGTTACTTGTCAGACAAATCTTCATTGTACCCCACAAAACACTAAGTAATAACTACTCCACCCTTAATTTGTTTAACAATGCACCATATTAGATAAAGTAGGTTCTATCACACATGGCACGGACTCTCTTCAAACTCACAATATGTTGCATGTGTAGTACAAACCTCATGAGATTCTAAAGAAGGCCTCACTCTTAATCAACCAAATCTTCCTTGTACCACACAAAAAAATGTGTGATAACTATGTCTACTCCAACCTTAATTGTTTAAGAATTCATCATATCAGATAAAGTATGTTTAAGAATTGTTGGGACTGGTCCTTTGGTGTGTATTAAAGAGAATAGAATTTTCAGCATATTATTATCATTATATTTCTTTGTTGTAAACATGCCATTGGTTCATTTTTGTAAATTCTTTTTGTGTTAAATGCATTTAAAATAAAGGTCTAATTCTATAGACTATTGGTTAGAAAAATCTTCATTTTCTTCTAATTGTCTTCTTTATATACTTACATGTATTTATTGGATGATAAATAAAGAAGCATTTAGACAATCAAAAGACAATGAAGATTGTGTTCTTTATATACTAGCATGTATTAACTGACTGACAAATAAAGAAGCATTTAGACAATCAAAAGACAATGAAGATAATTTTAAATGCATTTAAAACAAAAATAATTTACAAAACTGATCCAATGGCATGTTTACAACAAAGAAATAGAATGATAATAATATGCTAAAAATTGTATTCTCTATAATACACGCTAAAGGACCAGTCCCCACAATTCTTAAACATACTTTATCTGATATGATGAATTCTTAATAAAGGTATGATTCTGTAGACTGCTAGCACAAAGGAAGATTTGACCTAGCAAAATATTCCTTGTACCACACAAAAAACTGTGTGATCACTATGTCTACTCCAACTTTAATTGTTTAAGAATTCATCATATCAGATAAAGTATGGTTAAGAATTGTTGGGAGTTCTATTAGACCTTTTTTGTAAATATGTCATTGGTTCAGTTTTGTAAAAAAAAATTTGTGTTAAATGCATTTAAATGGAACATTAACCATAGTAATAATATGCTTAATCTATTAGTAATTGGCAGATTAAATGCAGATAACACCTTTATCAGTTTAGCATGTTTAATGCATAGTAATTACAAATTGATTCTTATCTGCATTGTTATAAGATGCACTTCTTGGAATGAATAAGGTTATAAGATGCATTTTTATAAGGTTATTGTCATTCTCTATAATTCATTCCAAGAAGTGCATCTTATAACAATGTGGATAAGAATCAATTTGTAATTACTATGCATTAAACATGCTAAATTGATAAAGGTGTTATTTGCATTTAATCTGTCAATTACTAATAAAAAAATGAATAAAACACTCACAACCTCTATGAAATGGATGCCCTCTTTGCAACTCGCAAGAAAAATTGCAATGCCATCTTCCCTCTTCGCGCATGGTGCCCTCTTTGCAACTCACTAAAATTACAAATGAGCATTTATTTTTCTTTTCTTTTTTGTTTTGTAAAAAAATTTACAAAATTGAACCAATGGCATGTATTTATCAGACAAATCTTCATTGTCCCCCACAAAAAACTAAGTAATAACTACTCCACCCTTAATTTTTTTAACAATGCACCATATTGTGTAAAGTATGTTCTATCACACATGGCACAGACTATCTTCAAACTCACAATGCACCATATTAGATAAAGTAGGTTCTACCACACAAGATTAATTGTAAACTGCTAATATCAGTTTAATACACTATATAAAGTAACAGATAAAGTCATTTTTAACTACTATTGAATTGATGGTTTAATTTGAAGTAACTAAGAATGCCATACAGATTATATTAAGATAACTATTGTCTTATAACCTAATTTAGAATATTAATAAATTAAAGTATACGTTAATTCTTTATTTCATCACTATTAAGGGTGGAGTAGTTACTACTTAGTTTTTTGTGGGGGAAAATGAAGATTCTAATAGTAAAGAATTGTAAGGTTATTGTCCTTCTCTCTAATTCATTGTTAAACTAATAAGGTTATTGCATTACTTAAGGTTTAAAGTAATACATATTAATGGCATATTAATAGAACTATAAAGTATATATAGAATTGTTGGGACTAGCAGTCATGTCAGGACTGGTCCTACTTAGTTAATCGATTGAATTCCTTTTTTTGTGTGGTACAAGGACCTTTCTAGTGATAGAACCTACTTTATCTAATATGGTGCATTAACTATGTCTACAGATTAAATTTTATTCTATTTAATACACGCCAAAGGACCAGTCCCAACAATTCTTAAACATACTTTATCTAATACGATGAATTCTTAAACAATTAAGGTTGGAGTAGACATAGTTAATAAAGTATTAAACTAGATTAAACATACTTTATTTGAAGTAACTAAACCTACTTTATATGCTTTAAGAGTAAACTATTGAATTAGACAATTGGGTATTAATTGTAAATTCTATTCTTTATCTGAACATACTTTATCTTAAAACTGAACCTACTTTGTTTGTTAGCCAATATGTTGTAATTCTAATCTATAAAGTATATATAGAATTGTTGGGACTAGCAGTCATGTCAGGACTAGTCCTACTTAGTTAATCTATTGAATTCCTTTTTTGTGTGGTACAATGACCTTTATAGTGATAGAACCTACTTTATCTAATATGGTGCATTAACTATGTCTACATATTAAATTCTATTTTGTTTAATACACGCCAAAAGACCATTCCCAATAATTCTTAAACATACTTTATCTGATATGATGAATTCTTAAATAATTAAGGTTGGAGTAGACATGGTTAATAAAGTATTAAACTAGATTAAACATACTTTATCTGAAGTAACTGAACCTACTTTATATGCTTTAAGAGTAGACTATTGAATTAGACAATTGGGTATTAATTGTAAATTATATTCTTTATCTGAACATACTTTATCTTAAAATTGAATCTACTTTATTTGTCAGCCAATATGTTGTAATTCTAATCTATAAGAATTGTTTAAATAGATTAAGAATTTTCAGCATATTATTATAAGATACTAAAGAAGACCTATTTATCAGACAAATCTTCATTGTCCCCCACAATGAATACAATGAAGATTGACCTATTACTATGCTTAATGTTTAAGAATTGACAATTTTATAAGATCTGCTAGCACGAAGGAAGATTTGACCTAGCAGTCTACAGAATTAGACAAAGCTACAGATAGAGGTCTAATTATGTATACTTCTAGGTCAAATCTTCCTTCATGCTAGCAGTCTATAGAATTAGACCTTTATTTTAAATGCATTTAACACAAAAAGAATTTACAAAACTGAACCAATGGCATGTTTACAACAAAGAAATAGAATGATAATAATATGCTGAAAATTCTATTATGTTTAATACATGCCAAACGACTAGTCCCATCAATTCTTAAACATACTTTATCTGATATGATGAATTATTAAACAATTAAGGTTGGAGTAGACATAGTTAATAAAGTATTAAACTATATTAAACATACTTTATTTGAAGTAATTGAACCTACTTTATATGCTTTAAGAGTAGACTATTGAATTAGACAATTGGGTATTAATTGTAAATTATATTCTTTATCTAAACATACTTTATCTTAAAACTGAACCTACTTTGTTTGTTAGCCAATATGTTGTAATTCTAATCTATATGAATTGTTTAAATAGATTAAGAATTTTCAGCTTATTATTTTAAGATACTAAAGAAGATCGGCTATTTATCAGACAAATCTTCATTGTCCCCCGTAATCAAGACAATGAAGATTGACCTATTACTATGCTTAATGTTTAAGAATTGACAATTTTATAAGATTAAATGCATGATAATATTCTATAGACTATTAGTACAAAGGAAGATTTGACCTAGTAGTCTACAGAATTAGAGAAAGCTACAGATAGAGGTCTAATTCTATAGACTGCTAGGTCAAATCTTCCTTCGTGCTAGCAGTCTATAGAATTATACCTTTATTTTAAATGCATTTAACACAAAAAGAATTTACAAAACTGAACTAATGGCATGTTTAAAACAAAGAAATAGAATGATAATAATATGCTAAAAATTCTATTATGTTTAATACATGCCAAGCGACTAGTCCCAACAATTCTTAAACATAATTTATCTGCTATGATGAATTCTTAAACAATTAAGGTTGGAGTAGACATAGTTATCACATAGTTTTTTGTGTGGTACAAGGAAGATATCCATCAAGACATAAATAAAATTCAACTTTTCTTTAATGTTGTAGTTGCAAGTAACGAATTTTAAATTTTATTTTCTTATTCATAGAAGCTTGTAGTATGGTTGCTTTTAATGCAGACAATTTGTGGTTTTCAAAAAAGTTATGTCGTTCTCTTATCTAAAATATTTTATAAGTTAAACCAATAACTAATTAATGCTAAATCTCTTATCTAAAATATTTTATAAGTTAAAGCATATGTTCTTGATCCCTCTGATCAAGTTCTCAAGTCATGACATGGTTTCAACTATTGTGAGTGGTTTCAAGTTCTCAAGTCATGACATGGTTTCAACTGTTTTAAAAGATTCTAATTCTTTTAAAAGCATGACTTGTAATTTTCAAATAAATGTGAACATTAAAAGTAGTAAACAATGCAACAACCATGGCTAGCATTCACCTCTAGCTCTAGAATGCATGTGAAATCATGCCCTTAGAATTTGAACAATTTTGTAGGTAGGAGAAATATTTTTAGAGTAGTTTCAACAGATCATAACTTGTTATTTGATCTCAAGAATACCCCTTACTTGGTTTCCTACAAAGCATTTGGCAAAATTTGTCAGAAAATTAAGAGTTTGGTCAAAGTAAGTGTATACATGAAGGATGAAACACATAGGAAGCTATGACATTAAGTACAACATGTCCAATTTTTTTTACAGATATACACATTAAGGATCACATCATATAATACAAGGGAATTCGATCAAAATAGGGAGACAATCGCTAGATTGTTGTCTAACTTTCAAAGTGAAGGCGATCAAAAATGTTATTGTCCATGCAAGAGTTGTAACGGCTTAAAGACAAGAAGAATCAAAATCAAAACAACAAAGAGACATTGTAGGGAGAATGGTCACATTGAAGGGGGGTTTGATTATCATCTAGTGGTAAGTTGTTTGCTATATTGTTTTCACAATTAATATACATATGAACCATGGAAGGAGGTTTGATTATCACATTGAAGGGGGGTTTGATTATCATCATTTTTATATAGGTTGATCTCCCCAATGTGAATATAGAGGAACATGGAGGTGTGGGTATTGAATCTGAAGATCATGATCCCATGGAAGATGATGATCATGCGCTAGAAAACACATTTGAAGATGATAGTATGAATGGATTGATCATTGACACATTTGGTATTGGTGCTACTGGTGTTGGTGTTGTTGATGATGATGATAATTATGATGAGGATGAAATTGACATCGTCCATGATATACCTCTACTTGAGAAGGAAAACATGGACCTTTACGAAGGCTCCCAATCTACTCTTCTCTCTATTGTATTGTTGTTGGTGAATTTGAAAGTTATGAATGGTTTATCCAACATAGCAATGTCATGTATGCTAAGGTTTATCATATATGTCATTATAGTCTATAAAAGGTAAAACATGTACCATTAAGATTGTTTATAATAACAACTTATATTATTTGTTGCAGATTGATAGGTGAGTTTCTATTACCACCATTAAATGTTCTCCCTCACTCGTACTGATAATTATGTGCCACTATGAAACATATTGGAATGGAGTATTAAGCAATAGATGTTTTCCCCGAAGATCATATTATTTATCATAAAGAACACGAAAATGCAACAGGATGCCCTGAATGCCATATGAGTAGATATCGAGATGATCAAATGACAAAAAAGGTGCCTCACAAGGTTCTTCATTACATCCCCATTAGTCCACGTTTGAAATGATTATTCAAGTGCAACAGCTTGGCATAATTTATGGATTACCATGCACGTGATAGGAGTTGAGATGACATTATTCAAATGCCTATGAATGGTTCATCATTTATGGACATAGAGGAAAAGTGGCCATACTTTAAAGAAGAACCTTGAAATATCAGGCTTTCTCTGGCAGCAGATAATGTCAATCTGCATGGAGAGATAAGATCTATTTACTTGGTGTGGCCTATTTTTGTTATAAACAATAACCTTCCTCCATGGATGTCAATAAAGAGGGATCACATTATGTTGGGAATTATTGTTTCAAGTATCTTATTATTTTATAGTTATCTACATGTAATATAAGTCTTGGTGAGAAATGGCCAAAATAATTATCTGATGTTGTTAATTCAACTAGGTAAGTACCAAGTGAAAGATATGAATGTATATATTGTGCCTCTTATCGACAAGTTGTTGGTGTTATGGAATGGTTTCACTATGTATGGCATCTCTAGACCAATTGGACAAACACAATTTCAATTCCATACAATGCTTGTGTGGATAATTCATGATGCTACAGGGTTGACACATTTTTTTGATATGTTATGGTGAATTCTAGTTGTACATGATAATTCAAATTCTAAAATCTACATATTTAATCCAATTATATCATTATCTTGTAGGTCTTCAAACAAAGGGAAAATGTGCATGTCCAATGTGTAGTTAATTAATTCTTAATCTTCAAAATAAATCTATTGTAAGTCATCTATTTACTTTTGTACAGTTTCTAAAGAGTGGGATGCAATACATTTGTTTATTGCAAATAATCAAGATTGGATGACGGTATGGATTGAACGATGTCAACATGATGGTCATAGATTAACATAGGAATTTGTGTCTTCATTAGTTATACAAGCTCATCGTAATGGAGATTCCAATCTTACACAAAAGGAAATAGATTTAGCATATAGTTTAAGAGATCACCAGGTACTTATAAATTTGTTAATTAATCAACCGTATATTTTTCAACTCGTGATGCAATAATTTATACATGTTTGACATTATTGTAGGTGAAACACCACAAGGCTATGTTATGTAATGGTTATAAATTTTGCATCAAAAATTTGGATGACATGAAGAGAAATTGTGATTTTAGGATAAGTGTAGTGTTCCAGGTGACTAATATTTCATCTAGAAATGACTTACATCCTCGAGAGTTGCAAAATCGATACTATAGTATTTTGGTTGATATACTTGACTATGACTTTAATTCCTTCAAATTAGTTCTCTTCATTGTCAAATGGCATAGACTACGACTCAATAAAAATGATCCTGATAGAACTGTTATTGAACATGACAATGGATTTCCAATGATTAATACAAGGTTGTTTGAGCCAATTGGGGAAGAGCCCTATGTTCTTCCAAGCCAATGTGAGCAGGTATTTTACTCAAAGGTTCCACATAAATTGGGCTGGTCATTTGTTGTTAGACATGATCCAAGAGGAAGGCCGATAAAGTATAATGTGATGGAAGAAGATACCGAGGAAGATGAAGAAGTGGAAGATGATGTAGATGATGATCACAATCGAGAGCTAGTCGAAGAAGCATATGCAGAAGATGACGACGATGATGTTGCTACTGATGACGATGATGATGAGGATGATGATGATGATGATGATGATGATGATGATGATGATGACAACAAAGACGACAATGATAGTGGTGGTGATGATTTTGTCATCGACAACGATCTTGATGATGAGATGGATGAAGAAGAATATCAATGACATGAATGAAATGTACAATTATGCCAAATGTTTGGCATGTTCTAATGATTTTTTTATATGTGCCACTCTTATTCACCTTGTTTTATATGTCCTACTTATATATTTGATCTTTTGTTAAGAGAAATTTCATTCTAAAAGAGTGTATTTAATCTCTATATGCTTAAACAACCTCACTAGTTAAGACTATTCTCATTTGTAGTGGGCATGACAATAATCAAATCACTTGAAAGACACCAGTATTTAGACATGCACAAATTAGTGACGTGATTAAGAAAATTACCTTTCTTTATAATTTTCTGGGGTATTTTTTTATATCAATGCATTTAATATAAATACTATCTTATGAGAGTTGCTTGTGCTAATTTTCTATTTCCTTGTACATCAATAAGTGAGCTAATTCTAAAAGTATAAATAGATAATTTTAACAATGTATAAAGTCCTTCACAAGATGTAATAAAAACACTAGAAAGGCATGAGAAATGTTTGACGAAATGCCGCAATAGTGGTGTCTCATGCAATGCTGAGATGTTTAGTTATATGCAATGCTAAGATATTCAAAATATTATTGGATAAATAGATAATTTTAACAATGTATAATGTCCTTCACAAGATATAATAAAAACTATGGAGTGAACTATTTTTGTCTGATTATATAACTATTATCTTATGTCAGGTATCCCACACAGTCTCATGGATTGTCAAGTACAAGTCAATACACCCCATAAAGATTAATGTCTTTTACCATTTGTAAAATATCTCTCTCATTGCCACCTGTCTCTCTCATTGCATGAAGTGTAGGTACCAGAAAATAGGTATTTGTCAGATTTGTCTTCCTTGAGTGAGGAAAATGTAGGAATGAAAGAAGAAAGTGAGACATTTAGTAAGTCTAAATCAATGCGATTGACTCGAGGTCAAAATATCAGACAGAAATTCAATAAATGCATGAAATTTTTCCTTGCTCAAGGGGGATCATGTTCTTATGATGATGAGAGAAAAGGGGACTCTGAGGCTCCCTTTAGGTACAAACATCTACAGAAATAATGAGTTCCCGATGAACTTCCTTCTATAAACACTAATTTTAGTGTTAAAGAGAGGATATATCGCATAGCACCAACTTCATTACATGGTTTGGACCTATTTTCCATGGATGGCATCAAGGTCTCTTACAAAAAAGTTGTCAAATTGATGGAGTATGTCAGACCTTATTATGATTATAGTAGTTGGATGCAAATTATTAAATATAAAAAAAGTATGTGTAGGTATGCACTCGCAGTAAATTATATACAACAAAAAGTCTGTGAACAAAGTAAAATAATAACTATATACATTGATGAAAGGCCAAAAGGATCAGGGAATATTGCAGATTTTATAAACAGTACACGACCTGTGTCAACTAAGAAGCAACCCAATTGCATATTTGAGGCACGCAAGGGAAATCGCATATTTGTATGTGCGATCAAATCAATACATGGAGTCAAGGAGTTGCTTATCGATTACAATTTGAATTGCATAGATACAAAAAACTCCATCACTATCATGGATGAGGTGGTACGCATTTTGATAATTGTCTATTATTCAACGTAACTTAGAATAAGAATACATGTGTTTTAACATGTCTGAATGATTTTTTAAAAAAATACAGGGCTATAGTATAAATCAATAGCCACACAATACACATGGTGGTGATAGTTATCATGGGACTTCTTCTTCCCAATAGGTAAAACTCATTGTTGTTGTACAAATGCACATACAAGAAAAATATTAATATAATTTTTTTGTTATGTTAATGCGTATTTTTTGTTGTTCTACTATTTTGAATTACTTTTAAATAAAGTGATAATAATATTGTTCTCACAAATGAGTGCTGATCAAAAAAAGGGAAATGAACTAGTCCATGAGGAGCCACAGGATGAGTGGGATCCATTCAATGTTGATTTTTTATTAGACGTTGATCCTGTGCTTGCACTGCATAAGGTCCTTCATGCAATATCAAAAGAGTTAGCTCGAATGGCAAATATTCAACCTCACACTCCTAAAATATAGATGAGAGAGGATGTGTTGATTCACTATATTCAAAATTATACAGTAAGTATTAATATAGTTTTTAATTATAACAAAAGTTTAATAATGATTTTTATAGTATACTATTTTATTTATGTCATTAACTAAAATATATATGTGTTCTCTTTACAAAGGATGCTAAATACATTAAAGGGTGATGCCTCAGATGCAAATACTTTGGGTGGTACATCACATGTTCTATCCTCCATCTTGTCCATAGTTGTCCATATTTTTTTATGCTCTAATAATATTTTTGTTCAGCACCTGCTATTGATCCTATGTTGAGTACGCTGCCTGTTACGAGGATTAGATCCATAGAGGTGCTATCGCTTGCAATGTCGACAACACGTAGCATGACCACAGATGCAATGGCAACACCTATTATTGGTAAGTAGATTCATCTTTTTCTCTCTCATTTATCATGTGTTTCTTTCACTTGAACTATATATTCTTTCTTAGGGGGCATTTTGTAATATTATATTTATTTTATGTAGGAGGTGATGATGTAATTCTTGGATGTACTCGTGTTAATTGTATGGGAACAATAAAGAATTGTGATCAATTTCTTGTTAGCAATGAAGATGGACTTTCCTTGAGAGTAGCCCAGCTTCTAGGTACTTTAAAGATTGATCCTTTCTTTTACTATATAATATAATACTCATAATGTAATGCACTAACCCCCTATGTGGTCCCTTGCAATAACTAATTATAATAATCTCATTATTATCTTGCAGGGAATAATTTATTTTATGAAAAACTTAATGATGAATATTTGCGCATTTTTGGGCCGACCATATGCACATGGTATCATATTTTTATTTCATTGCAAGATCAAATTTTGTTTCATCCCTTTCTTCAAGTATATTAAAAGGTAGCTTCACTTCATTTATGAATCTAACAGTTTTTTTTTCTTAAAAGGTGACAATTACAAGATAAAGGGTTAAAGAATAAACTCATTGACTTTATGACAACAATTTTTAGACCCGACGTCATTCGTAGACTTAAACTCCTTGACAAAGTGGGCCAAGTTTTGAAGTATATTAGGGACACCTTGATGAAGGGTGCTCCCCTTAATACCACAAACACATAATAGAAATAGAGAAACAATAACAATATGCAAGAACAAAAAATTGGCTTCTTATTATCTCCACAAATGTGGAATTACAAACTTTCAAAATTACAATATGCAAAGCCACATGGGCATTCCCTTACAATATTCTGTAGGAAAAAGCCTCGAATCAATACCCAGATCTATACCCAGAACTACCCTAGACAACACTACGGGCCTTCTTTATATAGGCATTTTCCACCGTCGAGAAGGTTCCAGAAATTTAGCCCTTAAGGCCGACCAAACTTAGAATTATTTTATTTTTCAATTTATTACATCAAAGTCGGCTCAAAATAACTTTTGAAACTTGAACAAAAATTTTGAAGGAAAATTATTTTCCGTCATTTCAAGTGACCCAACTTTCGAAGACCATAAGTCATCACCAGTTGACCTAATTGACTATTATAACCCCATTTCGAAAAGGCCACGAAGTGCTCTATAGGCTTGACTTGGGCAAGTGCTTGTCACCCAAATTTTAAACCTCATCCAAGGCCTCTAAAGCCTTCAAAACTGAGTTTAAAGTTTCTGTACCCTACTGCCAATACTGAAAATCTTAAATATCTTCAAAACTAGACCTGATCTAGCCATGAAACTTTACTGGCAGGCTGATATGATAGAGATGAACCTCCACATGTAAAGTTAGAACATTACGAGATTGTATGACCAACTTACTAAAAATAGAAAGTTTCCATAAATAGCAGCTCTGCACAAGATAGCCCTTATTGAATACAAAAATAGAAATATTTTTTTGGGTGATGCAAGATTGCTCTTACACCCAAGATGCTCCTGCATCAGACACTCAGGATAATTTTAGAAGTGACCCCGTCACATCTCAGGTGTGTAGAGGAAACCAAGATAGTTAACCTCCTCCTTTATCAGCCATGATGAATCTTCAACAGGTCATCCTTTCCACTTGACCAGATATTCTTCATATGTCCTATTCCTTGTGCTTCTACCAACATGACTATCTAGTATATCCTCAATCTCTTTGGTATCTGAACTAGTTGTTGGAATAGTCCACTGTGTTGTTGTGATCTCATCTTCAACACCTCCTTCATGATACTCTATTAGATCTGAAACATTAAATACTGGTGAAATATTTAGCTCAGTAGGCAACTCGACCTCATATGCATTTCCTGAATCATGCTTCTTTAGTATCTTACATGGCCCAAACTTCCTCATTTTCAGCTTGTTATATGTACCAACTAGAAATTGCTCCTTCCGCAAATGCACCATGACTTCATTCCAACCTAGAATTCCTTATGCCTCCTTTTCTCATCTGCCTTAGCCTTATACTATGCATTCATCTTGGTAATATGCTTCCTCACCTCCTCATGCATGTTCTTCAAGTGTTATGCAAAATCCTCAGCTTCAACACTACTTATTTCTCCTTTATCTATCTTTCTCAATTTAGATGCATTTCTGGGACTACTCCCATCTACAATCTGGAATGGTAATTTACCAATGCTCCTATTTATAGAATTATTATATGCAAATTATGCCTGTGGTAAAATCAAATCACATCCTGTTGGCTTATCTCCAACCAAACATCTCAGCAAATTCCCCAAACTCCTATTCACCACCTCTATCTGTCCATCAGTCTGTGGATGATGTGATGAACTGAACTTCAAATCTATCTTCAACTTCTTCCACAATGTAGGCTAGAAGTATCCAACAAACTTAGTGTCCCGATCTGAAACTATGGTCTTTGGAAAACCATGTAGTCTCACTACTTCTCTAAAAAACAATTCTGTTACATGAACAACACCATTAGTCTTCTTACAGGGAATAAAATGTGCCATCTTTGAAAATCTATCAACTACCACAAAAATTGAATTATGTCCCTGTTGTGTCCTCGGTAATCCAAGAACAAAGTCCATACTAATATCCTCCCAAGGCTTCTCTGGTACAGGTAATGGCTAATACAGCCCTGTATTCTACCTCACTCCTTTCACCATCTGACATACTCTACAACTCTGTAAAAACTTCTTGACATCTTGCTGCAACTATGACCAATAATAATTCTCACTAACCAAAGAAAGGGTTTTATCATGACCAAAATGTCCAGCCAATCCTCTGCTATGCTTCTCCTTCATGAGATTCTCCCTCATAGAACTTCTTGGAATGCACAACTGACTCCCTCTGAATAGCATATCATCCTGAATGATGAAATCCAGCCACTTCATTCTATCTAGAGTAACAAGTTCTTTACAAGCTTTCCAAGCTTCACCAAAATCAAGATCCTCTGGATACAAATTCTTGAGTTCCTTGAACCCAACCACCTCAATTTACATCTCTGTTAGCAATAGTTTCCTTCTGCTAAGTGTGTCTACAACCCTGTTAGACTTTCCACTTTTGTGTTTCAAAACAAATTTATAACTCTACAAAAATTCAACCCATTACAAATGCCTTTGATTCAACTTTCCTTGACTATTCAAATATTGCAAAGCTTGATGATTGGTATACAAAACAAACTCCTTAGAAAGAAGATAGTGTGTCCACTTCTTTAATGCCTGAACTATAGCATAAAATTCCTAATCATAAACAAAATATTTTATCTTGGCATCATTTAACTTCTCATTGAAATAAGCAATAGGTTTACCTTCTTGGCTCATACAAGCTCCTATTGCAGTACCACTAGCACCACAATCTACTTGAAACACCTTATTAAAATTAGGAAGTGCTAAAATAGGTTGTTCTGTAACCTTTTGTTTCAACAATTTAAAACTCTTATCTACCCCATTAGTCCACTTGAACTCTTTTCTATCCCCTCTCATTGTTTCAGTCAAGGGTCCACAAGTACTGCTAAAATTTCTAATAAACTTTCTATAAAAGCTAGCCAAACCATGAAAATACCTTACCTCAATAGCACTCCTTGGAGTAGGCCATTCAAGGATAGCATGTACCTTCTCTGGATCCATTTTTAGACCTTCTGCTGAAACTACAAATCCCAAATACACTAACTCTTTCTTCACAAAAATGCACTTCTTCAAATTAATCAACAATTTCTCATCTCTTAGCTTCTCAAACACCATACGAATATGCATAATATGCTCTTCCATTGCCTTACTAAAGATCAAAATATCATCTAGGTACACAATGACAAACTTACCCAAAAATTATTTTAGAACCTCATTCATGAGCTGCATGAAAGTGCTCAGTGCATTGGTTAGCCCAAAAGGCATGACTAACCACTCATACAGTCCTTCCTTTGTCTTGAAGGTAGTCTTCCATTCATCTCCTTCTCTAATCTGAATCTAGTGATATCCACTCTTCAAATCTATCTTTGAGAAATACACAGCTCCACTCAAACAATCCATAATATCATCCATTCATGGTAATAGAAACCTATACTTGATTGTGATCTTGTTTATTACTCTGGAATCTATACACATCCTCTATTCTCCATTCTTCTTTGGTGCTAATACCACTAGTACAGCACAAGGACTCAAACTCTCTCGAATCAACCCCTTCTGTAATAACTCATGTACTTGTCTGTTCAACTCTTCACTTTCTACTGGTGTCATTCTGTGTGCTTCCTTGTTTGGCAAACTAGCTCCTAGAATCAAATCCATCTGATGACTGATCTTCCTTACCGGTGGTAATCCATCAGGTACATTATCAAATACAATATCCTGAAACTCATTCAACAAATCTGAAACCTCTATAGGTACATCCTCTATTTCCTCTTTACCAGCCTTTGGAATTAAAGAAAAACACACATGCTCATGCCTCATACCATCTAGGAATTTTCTTTCATCCACAAATGTTATTCTTGCATTACCACATACCTTTTCTTCAGTCTCCTTCAATGGCTTTAGCTTATGTCGCACTCCATCCTTTGTCAGGGAATAGGTATTCGCACGACCATCATGTACAGTACATTTGTCAAATTTTCACGGTCTACCCAACAACATATGACATGCATCCATAGATATGATATCACATAGTACCTCATCTTGGTACCCATTGATCTTGAACTTTACCAAGCACTATTCACTGACCATGACCTTGTGGTCATCCTGCACCCAGGCAATCCGATATGGATGTGGGTGTTTCTATCTCTTGAGCTTCAACTTTGTCACCATCTATTCTAACACCAAATTTTTAGTGCTTCCACTATCAATAATCACATCATAGCATTTACCCTCACACTTGCATCTAGTTCAAAACAAGCTCCTCCTTTGTTCAAGTTCATTCTCACCACTCAGTAGGACTCTACTATTAATTAGCGTTTCTCCTCTTTTAGCATCTTCAAAATTTGATGATCTGGCATCATCATCTACATGTGCAACTCTGGCCTAGCCTTCATTCCTCCTATCTATCCTTTCTTGGCATTGAGGACATTCAAATGCCCTGTGACCTTCTTCTCCACAGTGAAAGCATGTTCCACGGAAGCCTCCTCTTCCTGAACCTTGTCCTCTTCCTCTTCCTCTCTGATCTCTATTGTTCTGATCTTGGAAATGATTGGAATTATTTCCTCTCTAATTTTGACTGCTACTGGCCTCATCCTTCTTTTTTGGATCTTCATTTCGGCCTCCATATGACCATCCACCAGATCATCCACCGCAACCTCTTCCATTTTGTTTGCTCTCGAACTTCTTATTCAGCTTTTCCTCCACTTTTAGGGAAAATTGGTATGCTTCTTCAATACTATTCATTTGAACCAGATTCAGCTCCTCCTGAATGCTTGGCCTCAACCCATTAAGGTAATGGAAAACTTTCTCCTTATCAGCTTCCGCATGGCCTATTTTGATGAGGATTTGATAGAACTCCTCTATGTACTCCTAAACAGATCATCCCGATTGCTTCAAACTTTGCATTTTCTTTAGTAGGTCAAGCTCATAATCAACAGGGATGAACTGTCACTTCAATTTATCCACCATCCGATCCCATCTTATGATTTTATCCTTTCCTCTTCTATTTCACTCCAATTGAATCTCTTGCCACTAGATCTTCACATGACCTTTTAGTCTGGCCTTCGTGAATTTGACCCTATCAGGATCCTCAATATCTTCATACTCAAAATATTCTTCACATTCATTGATCCAGTCGATCAATTCTTCTAGGTTAAGATTTCCAAAAAATGTCAGAACCTCGATCTTAGGTCTTTTCCCGATCTTGGAAATGGCTTGGAAAAGCCTTTCTTCTTCTTGATTCAAAATTTCACCTTCTTCTTGATCATCATTTCCTTCTTCAGCTTCATTCTCACTTTCATCTCTAACATTAAGATTCATTCCTCTGCGAATCTTTTCTTGCAATGCTCGCACTTGTCTCTAGAGTGCTCTAATCTCAGGTGTTACAAAACTAGCTCTTCCACCACGTTCCCTTCGTGGAGGCATTTTCGCGATGTGTGTTGAAACCCTAACCATGGTCCTAGTGAAAACTACCTCATAGTCGGCGATCTGTTTACACACTCAAGAATTCCTACTCTGATACCACTTGATGAAGGGTGCACCCCTTAATACCACAAACACATAACAGAAACTGAGAAACAACAACAATATGCAAGAACAAAAAATTGGCTTCTTATTATCTCCACAAATGTGGAATTACAAACTTTCAGAATTACAATATGCAAAGCCACATGGGCATTCCCTTACAATATTCTGTAGGACAAAGCCTCAAATCAATACCCACATCTATACCCAAAATTGCCCTAGACAACACTACGAACCTTCTTTATATAGGCATTTTCCACCACTGAGAAGGTTCCAAAAATTTAGCCCTTAAGGCCGACCAAACTTAGAATTATTTTATTTTTCAATTTATTACATCAAAGTCAACTCAAAATAACTTTTGAAACCCGAACAAAAATTTTGAAGGAAACTTATTTTTCGCCATTTCAGGTGACCTAACTTTTGGAGACCATAAGTCATCACCACTTGACCTGATTGACTATTATAACCCCATTTCGGAAAGGCCACGAAGTGCTCTACAGGAGTGACTCATGCAAGCACCTCTCACCCAAATTTTTGACCTCATCCAAGGCCTCTAAAGCCTTCAAAACTGAGTTCAAAGTTTCTGTACCCTACTGCCAATACCAAAAATCTTCAATATCTTCAAAACTAGACCTGATGTAGCCATGAAACTTTACTGGCAGGCTGATATGACTGAGATGAACCTCCACATGTAAAGTCAGAACATTCCAAGATTATATGACCAACTTACTAAAAATAGCAAGTTTCCATAAATAGAAGCTCTACACAAGATAGCCCTTATTGAATACAAAAACAAAAATATTTTTTTGGGCGATGCAAGATTGCTCTAACACCCAGGATGCTCTTGCATCACAACTACACATCCCAAATAGAACACAACCCTTATTACGAGCGGCCTCCCTATATTCCTATTAATGAGTGGGAGAATCTTAAAAGGGATGCACTTGAGAGAAGCGCAAGACATAGTGGACAAATACTATCACCTAAGGAAAGAAGGTACGTGATAATCTTAATAATAAAATTATGTACTATTTACTCTTTGTACTTATGTGATCTAACATATTTCAAACATCACATAGGCTTCCTAACACATCAAAGGCAACAAAAGCAAGAAAACAAAAGCACAAGCAATACAAGCTTGGCTCGGGTGGATATTCAAAACTTGTTGCACAAGTTGTAAGTATTAGTAAATGAAAAATCATATGCAAATATTTATAAATTGCAATCAATTTAGTTTTGATGAAATTCACTACAATAAAAATTCATGATACCAAGAAAAAATGCAGACCTCAGAGTTTAAAAAACCAATTACAAAAGAGGACAAGAAAATAGGCTACAAACAAAGCTATACAGTTGTAGCTGAATGATACCAAGCAATGAGTGCACAAGGTTCTTTTGCTGGACCTGTTGATCAAGTAAATAAGCCAATTGATTTTTATTTCAAGTTAAATACTTTACCAATTACTGTATTTGATGTTAAGTTCCAACATAAAGTGAATATATTTGTTTTAAGTAAGGAAACAATGATTATATATTTGTTTAAAACTTTAAAGTGAATATATTTATATGTATTAAACTGAATGATTAACATTTCTCAGTATTTATCTTGTATATATATATAGTTGATAAATGCACTAATTATTTACATTGGAATGTAGCCTACCAATATTGATACTCCACCATTTGAGCACGACGGAGGCATCGATTCGAATGTGAATTGTAGTACTCAAGGTATACATTTTCTATTTGAATTTTGATTAATGAATATTTAATACAAGAAAACATGTTAAATTGAATTTGGCGTAGTAATAAAAATTTAATTATAATGTGTTGGGATTAATAAAACATTTTGTATTGCAGTTGTAGGGGATGTAGAGGTTGTTCTCAATGAGCATGTTGAGGTTCAAGTTGTCAGGCAAGATGATGTGGTTGGACAAGGTAAAGAGTGTCACGTTTATGTTTTTTAAAGTATTGAAATGCTTGTAACAATAATGAATGTGTTTTTAAATTATCCCCAATTATGATAATATGTTTTTAATTGAAGCCTTTTATTTGTTATTGCAGAGGACCCACCTTTGCAAAGGACAATGAGATCACGTGCATGACTGAGAAGAAATGATGATGTCAACATGGATATGCCTCGGCAACAATATAGGGAAGTAGAAAAAAAGAAAAAGACAAAAAAAAATGATTCTCATTTATGCAACTTATTTGATAATGACTGATGTTTATTTCTCTATGTTTATTTGATAATGGTTGATTTTTATTTACACGTGTTTGAGCTTAGTTCCATGTTTTCTTTCATTCTTGCATTTGAAATGTTAATAGGTTTCATACAAAGGTATATCGTAAGTCTATAGGGTTTTCTCCCTCCAAGCGTATTGTTTCTTCTACTCTTTTCAAAAAATCTATTTATCACTGCTAGAAACACTGAGTTTCCTTTTATACACTGTTGTAATGTTGGAGGTGTTTTTGCTAAATTTTAGTGGATTTCATATTTTGGGAGAAATTAGTATTAGAATGTTCAATGGTTTATTTTCTAAAACACACTACTTGAACAACAAAAAAAACTTGTAATACAAATGTTGATTGCAACTACCAAGTTAGAAGCTTCACAAAACACCTTAAATCATCATCTTGTCTAGAATAGTTAATCAATTGTTTAAGGTGGATTAGTTGTGATGATGAGATGCACCATTCTGATTCTTGGAACTTGATTTTTAACCATAAGTGATGGAGTTGAGGGGAGATGAAGGAATACCAAATAGTGAATTTGGAAATTATTATCAGAGAAATTGCAGTGGAGGTCTGATCAATAGAGAAGATAGTAATGACCATGGGAGAATGAATAGTGGTTACAGTTGTAGTGGAGAAGAAAGTGGAGGCCATCCATGAAGAAACTTGCTGATAGAGATGGTGTATAGGAAACAAAGGAGTATGAATGCTACCCATAATTGAACCTTAGTTAAAGGCTACCTATAAGATGAGCACTACAAAGATGCATGAATTGAAGGTTGAATCATATGAGATTTGAACCAAGGGTTTATTATACCTAGAGTGCCTTTGTGGGTGGTACAAATCATCTATGTGAAGAAGGATGAGACTTTGTGCATGTGCATTGACTATAGGATGCTAAATAAGGTAACTATAAAGAACAATATCCACTTTTTCCTGATAATTTAAACTTTTTCTCTTGTATAGTTTCATGTTAGCTGATTAAAATGGATGAAACACATGCTATTCATTGATACTCATACACCATTTCCTTATTTGTTCCATTTCATTTCAAGAATGCAATTTATTTTTTGTAGAGGTCCTACAAAGAGTACAGTACAATAATAATTTACATCCAAATCATCTGCGTATCCCTTGCACCTTCTTTCGGTGCAAGTGATAGTGTACTTTTTAATAATAAAAAAGTTCAATAATGGTTTTAGATGTTAACTATGGCAATATCTTGGTTTTAGGAAATGCAAAAGGAGACGCCTAGTTCAATATGCATTCTCAATTCATATACATAGGATATTAGGTGGAGCTGAAAGACACAATAGGTTTGCATTTTTTATAGAGGTCTTTAATTGTGTATTTTAAGTTATAAACCATCACAAACATTGTAATTTTGACCTATTAAAAAAATGTAAACATTTTGTGTCTTCTTAGCTCCACCTGCTATCCATGCATATTATGGTTGTGTTTCACGTGCATTCTTGATTCAGAGTGGGAAAATCTTATTTTTGATGCAAGGGAGAGAAGCCAAACACATAAAGAACATGCAAATAAACATAGCTACAAAACATAAATGTAGATATCACAATAGCTGAGAAACATAAATGTAGACATCATGGTCACAATTATTTGGAGACACAACATAATTGAATTCTATACCCAGATGATGCAACACAACCACTACTTCTGTAGTTCTAAGTTGACACTGTAGGATCCAAAAACTATATATACATTCCTTATCTTTGGTTTTTGGATCCCGCAGTGTCAACTTAGAATTGCAGGAGTAGTGGTTGTGTTGCATCATTTGGATATAGCATTCAATTATGTTGTGTCTCCAAACAATTGTGACCATGATGCCTACATTTATGTTTCTCTGTTGTTGTGTCCCAGGACCCCTTATGACCCTTTATGACCATTTACGATCCCTAAGAATACATCTTAGAGGTCTTAAAGTGTCTTAAAGGGTCATGAGAGGATCCTAGGAGGGGCTAGATGAGCTTCCACCTTCACGTGGTTGGCCCTATTAAGTAGAGAATGTTAAACTATTCTTGAAACAAAGAGAAGCTCAATAATTTAAGATCTCAATCCACCTACGACAAATATATATTTCTTTTTAAAAAATAGTGTGAGTCATCTCACTGTTGGAAACATCAATCACTTCAAGGAGCAATGATCACTTCAACTCACCTCAAGAAGTCTTGACCCAAGATCAAGTCATAGCGATCCATCTCAATGGCTACCAAATCAATAGATCTCTACCAAGAACCCAGTCACAAATAAACACCATAGACCACACCAAAAACCCATTGTAAAGAGGCATCCAATGTCTCATAAGTTGCATCAAATGACCTGATCTATAATCTAAGTCTCTTAGCTCGGTTCACCAAGAAGAAGACTTCTCCTAAGTCATCACAAATACCATAGTGATCTATGAATCTCCAATGTGCAAGTTCTGCAAGTCGTTCTCTCGACATCACATCTAACTCATTTGAAACTATGGAAAAAATAGTAGACAATCCAAGCGATCCATCACAACCCAATCTCAATAGCAATGCAAAGATTAGATCGATTCTATCTTCAAGCTGATCAATGCACGGTCTACTCAAACTCCAAGTCAAGTCATTGCTACACTCTATAGGAACAAAGCTTATCCAATTCAAACCAAAGAATTCAAGAAGTCACTCGAATCAGTTTTAAATGCAATCAAGTCTACATCCCATGAACACATCAGGAAGAATGCATCTCTAATCATCGCACTAGCTTCTTGTACTGGAGCAGTCACTGTCACAAATCTTGATTCAGTCAAATCCATTCCAAATCCATGTCTCTAGACTTGACTCAATAATCCATGAGCTGCTATTGAATCTACTACAAAGTCATCTCTAAATGACATAACCAAATCACGAGCAAGAATAAAAGACCTCAACTCACCAAACCACCTTGCAAGTCTAGATCTAAAAGTAATGCAACCAGCTCGAACTAGATTTGCAACTAGCTTGAACCAGATCTGTAAGAACACCGTTTTGAATTGATACCAACCCGATCAACAAATATATATATTTTTTTAAAAAATAGTGATTGTCGCCACAACTAAAATGGCAAAAAAAAATCAATGGCTACCTATTGGAAACATCTGACAGCTAGCCATCACATGTACATCACCACCATTGGCAAAAACCTAAAAGTGATAGCTATCTGTCAGAAACATTTGACATCTATCCATTGCACATATAGCACTGTCGTCGGCAAAAACCTAAAAGTGACGACTATCTATCGAAAACATTCAATAACTAGCCATCGCATGTACAGCACCGTCATTGGAAAAAAAATCCAAATGATGGCTATCTGTCAGAAATCTCTGATAGCTAGCCATCACATGTACAGCATCATCATTGACAAAAAACTAAAAATGATAGCTATCTATCAGAAACATCCGATAGCTAGCCATCACATGTTCAATATCTTTGACGCATGCTCATCAGCATTTCAACAATGACCGCCATCAGTAAAACTATAAACGATAGCTATCTTTTGGAAACATCCAATAGTAAGTCACACATTCAGCATCTATGATGCATGCTCATTGGAATTGCAATAGCATCAAATAGATCGACGGTATGTTCGCCATGTTGGCCAGTGCCTTTTTAGAGGGATATTCTGACAAATGTGGTGTCGTAATTACGACACCCATCGTAGCCATCATTTTTTTTTACTACAAAATTGTGATGGCTACTGGTGTCGTGTGATCGATGGTATAGTGTCAGAATTTAGACAATTAGCCATCGGAAAAAGGTCTCAAATGTACTAGTGGGTCCTTCAATGACCAAAAATAACACTATATGTCTCTATCAAATCCTAT
The DNA here is from genome assembly GCA_027943335.1 of Chamaecyparis obtusa. NCBI lineage: Eukaryota > Viridiplantae > Streptophyta > Pinopsida > Cupressales > Cupressaceae > Chamaecyparis > Chamaecyparis obtusa. The sequence continues at coordinate 556,026 of BSBK01000566.1, forward strand.
GGCTGTGGTGGATCATCAAAATTGAGCCTCTTTGAAGAAATGCATGCCTCTATAGATAGTTGCACAACAATAATTCAAATGTCAAATAAAATTGTCTTTGTCAAATATAGATTCTAGTTATCAAAATAACATAAAAATAACCATATATTGAATTTTAATTTCTTTGCAGTTGAATTTTTTATTACCTCATGTGTTTCTCCTACTCTTGGGTTGTGCAGTAATGATGATGGACACTGTCTTTGACGATCAATAATCCTAACAAAATGGAAAGGTAGAGGATTTGTGGGAAGTCACAAAGGGGGTTGTAATAGGTAAAAGGGAATTAATACAAGTTAATAACATCTATAGTTGAGAAACACTAAAAAACTAAAAATGCATGTACTTCTATCTAAATGTATATGTTTAATATATATAGAAAAAATGTGTACCATAGCCTTAGATAGTTCTCCTATACTCCTAGGAGACACCATCATTGATCAAGAAACTACGACCATTTCATGTATGATAAATGATAAGTGTTATAGTCATAGAGGAAGGATTTAGGTCTTTCAAATGAACAAGAATGCAATTGAAGAGGAGTTGAGAAGAGGGTTTCAACTAAGAAGAGGAGATGAAATTGAAGATGAAGATGTTAAATAGTTGAAGTTGATGCAAAATTACAAGATAATGAAGATGAACTTGAACAAGTTAGATTGTTAAAATCCATAGACAAACATACTGCTTCCCTCTCCTGAACCTCTGGTACATCAGGTGCATTCATCAATTATGTAAATCCTAGTTTCTGTATATAGAAGATACAAAAATACTTTAAATCAATCTACATGTACATGTTTAATCATAATACATTTTAGCAAATAAATTAAAATTATGCTCAATTACATTTTGGCGTTTAGGTGTCTGCAAGGATGTGTTTTTATAGTTCAATGTGCCAGAGGATACCTTTTTCACACACAAGATGTCCTCGACCTAGGTGGGGTAACCTAAGAGAAACAAAATTAACATAAGAGATATCAATATATAATATTAAATATAAGTTAAAAAAACCCTAAATTTAAATGACTCTCATAGATACAATAAAAAATGTAAATAAGAGGTGTGCAAAATATGATACCACACAACTTTCTAGGCCAAAGTGAATGGCCAAAAGAATGACATCATCAACTTGGGACATTTGATCTTCTGAAAACCCCTATAAAACACCAAATAAATATATATTAGAGAGTTAGTATATATATTATCAAAATTATTTTTAAATCAAGGTACTATTCTATTTTAAACATATTAATTTTTTTTACATCTAGTGTCAAATATATATGTGTGCGTTAAGTAGAAGGAATATGACATGGTGTACTCACACCAGCTGCTACAACCTGAAATGCATATTATTCATATATCAATTTAAATTATTCTACAAATGAATTTTTTTTTGCATTTATAAATTTTAAGTGATTAATTATCAAATTTTTATAAATACAAATAAATGCACCTTCTCTCCACCAAAAAATACCGTAGTCATCAAGTCATATGTAAGGGACATATCCTCTATGATGGAATCATGACATCTACTACCACAATGTGTACATGAATGGGATGTGGAACCATCCTCATTCGCATCAGTATCTATCCCATAACATATATGCTGGCAGTTGGGACACGTATGATCAATGGGATAGGTAGAGCTGAATGGTGCAATTGATGATGAGGCTGGTGGTGTAGGTCTTGAATCATCTTGTGGTCTGAGAAGCTAAACTAACTATGTTCCATGTTGAATGATGACATCAATTAATGGCATAGCTACTTGAAGAGTTTGTAACTCCATAGACTCCTTTGGGGCTACTGCGACCATGATGTGAAGCATGGATTTAACAACTAGAGAAACCCTATTTTTAGGGTCTACCAACCTTCAAACCCTTGGTCTATCCTAGGAAAATCCTCTCCCTCTACCCTTTAAATCTCACATGTCAAAGTAGTTCGACTTCAATCCAAGGATAAACTCACAATATAACTTTCTCTAAAAATACAAAGGAGCCTCACAATTGTTACAAGGTAGTTGGTCAAAAAACATATGCCACCTATCCAAAAAACTTATTTTTTAGCTTAGTGCACGACTATACCATTATATAGAAAACCTCTTCGAATCATGAGGTAAGGTCTTATTAGTTTTAGAATCAATGAAAAGAGAACATATATCACCTTATGAATATTCTTTTCACCTCATCATACAAAAACCCATCAGAATAGAATGCATGACATCTATCTCCATATGTGTCTCATTTTGTAGCTTGTGTGGATACCTCCTTGACACTATTGACCATTGATTCTAGGGATGTGGCAAGGGATAAATGATTCTCATTCTCATAGGATCTCAACCTATTCAATATCTGAGAAATTTGGGTTGTATTATGTGATAGGAAATTTAAGAGATCCTCTGTGTGGTTTGTACAGGGTCTATTGGAGGAGGTGGAGGGTTTTGAGGTTCTTGTGATTGTTGAGGGGCACCATTTTGGGGCTCTTGTTGTTGTTGAAGGGAAACATTTTTGGGCTCTTATTTTTGTTGAGGAACAACATTTTTAAGGGCCTTGGTGTTGTCATTGTTTTTCATGGATTTTTTTGCTATTGTGTGTTTTGTTGGGAGAAGTGTTTTGAGAACCTGTTATGAATTTAATAAAAAATAAATAAAAATCTATCAAATAACTTAAAATTACAATTCAATTTCAAAAAAAAACAAAAAAGATCAAATACTTACCTTTAGAATGACGCGACATGGTGAAATTTATTGAAAATGCTAATCAGGATCTACTTTTTTCGGCCTCCTCTCATTGTTCTTAGTCTGCAAATATCAGCTTAAAATTCCCTTTCAACTACAGAAGTAAACTATTTAAGTTTTATATAACCCGATCATGTTTTTATTATCATAAAACCTTGATAAATCCGATCAGGTTTTATAAAACTTAGGCTTGGTATTTACCAAGCATAACTCGATCGTGTTATTGATTTTTTGAACTATTTTTTATATAGTGGCCACTTTTTTATACACTATCTTTGTGCATACACCCACATCTCATAGGTAAAAGTGTCTAATCTAAAATATGAGTACAATAAATATGATATACAAAGAGTACAATTTATGCTCTTATTCCCATGTAGTCACCACCATACAAATAATGATGTAGAGATAAAAACAATGCTAAAAGAATCATAAAAACTAAATTCTTTAGTTGAAACTAACCCTACATTAATCTACAAACCTAGGAGATGAGAACATGGTCCGAGCAACTCTTTTCCTAGCCAAGAAGCTTATGCTTCCTCAAAATTCTTCATACTTGAAGAACATGCAAATTTTACCTTGCATGAGAAGCCTAACAACCTAAAGACAATAGGTAGGACAAAATCTGATGCAACCTAATACATCTATATGCATTTCACCTATGAACATGTTATTGGTAGCCTATATTAGGCATGTGTCCGAGAAGGTAAACCCAAACCACATAAAGAAAGAAAAAACTACTTTCCTTAACAATGACAATTCAATTCAAACATGTTGCCTAATAAAAATAACTCATCTTCTTTTCATGCAAAAAGACATGAACATCATGAAGCTTAATGCAATTTAGTTCACAATATGAATTCATATAGGATTAAATGTAAATGCTTAATAATTTTCATACAAAAATGATAATTATGTGATTTTTTAATGTATTTCAATCTTCTATTATTATTTAATATGATATTTGACACAAATGCATGTGATATCTAAGTTTCATGTTTTTCACCAAAGACATCAATCACTTAGAAATTGAGGCATGTATCTATCTCATGTATATGTTTATACATACATATATGAAGGACTTCTTTGACACTCCCAAGGTGACAATATACATATACAAGCATATGATATGTGTGTATATTTACCCACATTACAATTACAATTATCTCGAAAAGAAAGTCAAATTAATTGATTTCATGTCAATATTAAAGATCTAATTTCATACTACAACTATGATCAAATCCGAGATTAATTTGAGTAAAGGTCAATCTTTACAACAATTATGATATAATTTTACTACGGAATGTAGACAAGAAATTATGTTGAAAGAATGCCCAATAGCTGTGATGCAATCATTAGAATAGGTGCCCAAACCACCATTCCAAGCCCCCACCATATCGCTATCCTAAATGTTTTAATGAAGCACTATATTTTTTCCTAGTTTCTTCTCAGGATAGCATGAAAAAAATCATGACTTTTTGTAGCCTCCATTTTTGGGTTTCATGCCTTTGTTTTATGCCATTTCCTTGCCCTACTTTGGGAATATAAGACCAGTTGACCAATCATAATGTGCATCAATGGCTTTAACCTCACTTAATTTTATTAAATTAACACCATTTTCATGCTATGAATGACTCATCTGGCATCAACAATATATATATATATATATATATATATATATATATATATATATATATATATATATATATATATATATATATATATATATATATATATATATATATATATATATATATATATATATATATATATATATATATATATATATATATATATATATATATATATATATATATATATATATATATATATATATACACACAACATGAAAAAGTATAGACATTTTGATCTTTCTTATTTAGATTAAATATGTAGCATATAAAGACAATAATATGAATATTAAAGAGATGATTTTTTTTTTTTTAAATATTTTTTTTTTTTATTACTAAGTTATTCTTTCGTAATGAACATATCATAATCAACATTGCATATTCATAATCTAATCATTTAAAAAATCACAATCATAACACACATTTAAATCTATTATAATGCCTATGTATTCATGACAAGACAAAAAAAATGCATCATGCAAACATTCAAAATGTAGAATGGATGTAAGTACATGATTATGTGTATAGGATTTCCATCACAACCACTATTATCATGCAACTAGGTCATCTCTACCTTAGCCATGGTCTTTCTTTCAAATTATTCTCACACTCATTTGCAAATAATTTCTCATCAATATGTTAGTCCATAAAACCATAATATAAATCGAAGAAACCCATAACATCATAATTCATATCATCAATATTATGCATTTTAGAAATAGTATCTAGTTAAACATATTTATCCATAAATCAAACAATCGTAATATGATAATTGATGAAAAAAAGTCAAGATATGACATTCTTCCCTACTAGGGAGAGATGTCATATCATTGTCTTCTTAGACACGCACTAAAACAAATAAAAGCATCACACTAGTGCAACATAAATAACTCAACTAAGTCCTCAAATGAGGAACAAAATGGTCTATACCCTCTACATTCTCTCATGTGGCATTGTCCCTAGAATATTCATCCCATTGGATCTTATATTAAGAAATATCTCTAGTATGTAACTTAATGATGAATATTTCAAGGATTAGAGTGAGCTCCACTAGTGACGCAGGGGCAAGGTAGATACAAGAAGAATCAAGCAGAATTGACTCCACTTGAATCCACAAACAAGCCCTACTCAGAGTTACACAATGGAAGCAATATAATGAAACATGAAATCAGTGAAAACAAAATGGATATGAGACAATCAACTGGTAGCAACAACAGAGAATTTATATTATTTCTTTCAACATGCCTAGTTGTGAGGCCTTCTGGGTTTCGGCCTTATACAATGAGAATTATGAAATCAGAATTACAGCTTGCATCCTAACTTTGTTTCCAATTTTGTATCTTGATAATCCTTCCTATATCTACCTCATGATTCCCTACTACATCAATCTAGACTCCTTATATAGCTAGCTAAGCCACAAGTCAGCCAGTTAGGCATTTAATTACATTATAGGTACAATCTGGAAGATTTGAATCAAAACTAATGAAAGAGTGATCACCACTTGATCTATCTTAGGATTTAGGTCCTCACATGACCCAATAACATTCCTTTAAGGATTCAAGGCCCCATTTGATTAGACGGAACCATGCAAGAAGAAACACTCCACATTTCACGTGAAAATTGGTAGAAAATAGGTCCCTGAGAAAAATAGTCATAAATTTTGACTCATAATGAATTAGGACATGATCCTTTCGGAAAAGATAGTACTTTAGGTCCTCATAAATTACCTAATGGAACATAGGCTGAATCATTAAGGATCATGGGCGCCACTATGCTCAATCAGCACCAAAACTGTAGGAAAATGCAGTTCTGACGGTAAGGAAAACAACTGTAACTTTGAAACAGTCTATCCAATCCTTATGTGACCATAGGAGAAGGTTCCAAAATATTTCCCCAAAATCATGTAATATTTGGATAACAAGAAACCAACAAATTCAACAATTATAAGGAAAACAACAGAAAAATAGGTACAAAAATCAGAAAATGTTTTTGGTTGATGCAAGATTTCTCAAAGACCCAAGATGCTCCTACATCAGACACCTAGGGTAAATAAAGAACTAATGTCCACATTAGGCACTACTCATATTCTAACCTAAATCATAAAGATCCAACTCAGCTTGTGTAATCCATGAACTGTCTTCAACTGGCTTGTCTTTCCACTAAACTAGATATTCCATATAGTCTTTTCCTCTTGTACTTTTGCTCACTCTTTGATTCAAGATCTTCTCAATGTTGTCTCTATTCTTCTTAGGATATTATAGATCATCTTCAATCTCATCATTTGATTCAAAGTACTCAAATATATCAGCAATATTGAATATAGGTGATATATCCATATCCTCTAGTAATTCCACTTCATAAGCATTTCCACTATCAAACTTCTTCAGAATCTTACAAGGTCCAAACTTCTTCATTTTCAGCTTGTTGTAGGTACCAACTGGAAATCTATTCTTTTTCAAATGAATCATAACCTCATCTCCAACTTCAAAATATTTATGTCTCCTTCTCTTGTCTACTCTTTGTTTGTATTTCAGATTACTGTCCTCCAAATTCTTTTTAACTTCATCATGTATACTGCAAAATCCTCAACTTCAACACTTCTTGTCTCAACAGATAAATATCTTAGCTTTGTGGTTCCCTTAGGATGAAATCCAGTAACAATCTCAAATGGTGTCCTCTTAGTACTTCTATTCATAGAATTATTATAAGCAAACTCTGCTTGTGCCAAAACTAAATCCCAATTAGCAGGCTTCTCTCCAACTAAACATCTCAACAAGTTTCCCAAAATTTTGTTCACAACTTCAGTCTATCCATTTGTCTGAGGGTGAAATGTAGAACTAAACTTCAATTCTATATTCATCTTTTTCCAAAGTGTTCTCCAAAAGTAACCAATAAACTTAGTATCTCTATCTGAAACAATAGATTTAGGAAAACCATGCAATCTTACCACTTCCTTGAAGATTAATTCAGCTACATGCAATGCATCAGATGTCTTCTTACAAGGTATGAAATGAGCCATCTTTGAAAATCTGTCAACCACTACCAAAATAGAATCATTACCTCTCTAAGTTCTAGGAAATCCAAGAACAAAGTCCATACTCACATCTTCCCAAGGTCTATCAGGTACAGGAAAAGGTGTATACAATCCAACATTCTAAGTAGTTCCTTTTGTTGTTTGGAAAATTCTACAACCTCTAACCATTCTTTGTACATCTCTATAAATCTGTGGCCAAAAGTATCTTTCTGAAATCAAATTCATAGTCTTATCAATCCCAAAATGTCCAGCAAGTCCACCACTATGTTTCTCCTTCATTATGTTCTCTCTCATAGATCCTCTAGGTATGCACAACTAAATTCCTTTAAACAACATGTCTTCTTAAATGAAATAATTAGTCCACTTATCACTCACCATGTGTTCCTTACAAGCTTTCCAAGGATCTACAAAATCAATGTCAGTCTCATACAAACACTTCAAATAATCAAAACCAAGTACCTCAACTCTCATCTCTATCAGCAAACTTCTTCTTCGGCTCAAGGCATCAGCAACCTTATTTGACTGTCCACTTTTATGCTTCAATGAAAAGGAAAAATTCTGCAAGAACTCAACCCACTTCATATGTCTCTAATTCAACTTATTCTGACTTCCCAAATACTGCAAAGCTTTATGGTTAGTATACACCACAAAATCTTCAGGCATCAAATAATGTCTCCATTTCTTCAAAGCTAGAACAATAGTATAGAATTCCTGGTCATAAACTGAATATTTTCTCTTAGCATCATTCAACTTTTCACTAAAGAAAGCTATAGGTTTTCCTTCTTGACTCAAAATAGCTCCAATTGCACTTCCACTAGCATCACATTCAACTTGAAAAACTTTACTAAAATCAAGCAAAGCAAGTGTAGGAAACTCTGCAATTCTTTGTTTCAATGTTTCAAAACTCTTTTGTGCTCCATGTGTCCAATCGAAATCCCTTTTATCTCCTCTCATAGTTTCAGTCATAGCATTACAAATAGAACTAAAATTTCTGATGAACTTCCTATAAAAACTTGCCAATCCATGAAATGATCGTACCTCTCCAACATTCTCTGGTGTAGGCTAATCAAGTATAGCTCTTACTTTCTCAGGATCCATCTTCAATCCATCAGCTGAAATTACAAAGCCAAGGTATACAATCTCTTCTTTCATAAATGAACATTTCTTGAAATTAATCAGCAACTTTTCTTCCTTCAATCTCTGCAATACTTGTCTAATATGTTCAAGATGTTCTTCCTTACTCTTACTAAATATCAAAATTTCATCAAGATATACAATCACAAACTTGCCCAAGAATCTTTTGAGAACTTCATTCATCAGCCCCATGAAAGTCCTAGGTGCATTAGTCAAACCAAAAGGCATAACCAACCATTCATACAAACCTTCATTAGTCTTAAAAGTAGTTTTCCATTCATCCCCCTCTCTAATCCTAATCTGATGATATCCACTTTTCAAATCAATCTTTATGAAATACTTTTCTCCACCCAAACTATCCATTATGTCATCCATCCTAGGCAAAGGAAATTTGTACTTTACTATTATCTTGTTTATAGCTCTAGAATCAGTGCACATTCTCCATTCTCCATTCTTTTGAGGTGCTAAAATAGCAGGTACTGCAAAAGGACTCATAATTTCCCTAATCAAACCTCTCTCAAGCAATTCTTGCACTTGTCTATTCAATTCAGTCTTTTCATCAGGTGTCAACCTATGTGGTGCTTTGTTAGGCAAACTAGCTCCAGGTATCAAATCCATACAGTGACTTATACTTCTCATAGGTGGTAAACCATCAGGTACATTATCAGAAATGATGTCATGAAATTAATTCAACAAAGGCTTAACCTCAGGTGCATGTTCTACCTCATCTTGTTTCTCAGTCTTTCTTGGAATTAAAGCAAAGCAAACATTCTGTTCTTTCATTTCTCTTGCAAACTTTTTACCATCATCCAAACATACTCTGACTATGGTACAATGACTTTCATCAAACTTCTATATCAAAGGCAACAATACTTGTTTCTTTCCATCCATCCAAATAGTATATTGATTCAATCTACCATCATGCAAAGCTTTCCTATCATACTACCAAGGTCTACCCAAAAGAATATGACAATAATCCATAGGCATAATATCACACAAGACTTCATCATGATAATTCCCAATTTTGAATTTAACAAGGCATTGTTCACTTACAACTAGTTTATGCTCCTTCTAGATCCAAACAATATGATAAGGCTTCGGATGTTTCAATCTCTGTAACTGCAACTTGTTAACCAGCTCTTCGGATGCCAAATTATCAGAACTTCCACTATCAATGATTACCTTGCAACATTTGTCAGTGATCTTACATCTGGTTCTGAACAAACTTTTCCTTAGAATAGGTTCCTCATCAGCTTCTTCATTCCACAAGATCCTTCTTAGCATCAAGTTCTCACCATGTTTAGGTTCATTAGACATTTCCTCAACTTCTTCACAAGCCAAATTACTTCTGCCATTACCTCCAGTCTTCTTTCTAGAGTTAGTACATTCAAAAGCTCTATGTCCTTCTCACCACATTTGTAACAAGTACCTTTAAACCAAGATTTCTCTTCTCTTTTTCCATTATTTTTATTCCTAGAGTAACCAGTATAGCTACCTCTAGAGTAATTACCTCTTTTAGCGGGTTCATCTTTCCATCCTTTATCTTGTGTTGCATTGTCAAATCTGCTACTTTCTCCATAAGATCTTACTCTACTTCTCTGAAATCTACCACCTCTTCCTCTTTGTCTTTGTTCATGTCTCTTTGTCAATCTCTCTTCTACCTTCAAAGAAAATTGATATGCTTCCTCCATACTTTCTATCTTCACATAACTGATCTCATCTTGAATTGATGTCCTCAAGCCATTCATATATCTAGCCACTTTCTCAACTTCATCATCCACATGTCTATATCTGATATCCAATTTGTAAAATTCCTCAGTATATTCTTTCACACTCATTTCCTTTTGTCTTAGATTTTGCAATTTTCTCATCAGACTAACTTGGTAGTCAGTTGGAAGAAACTTCTTCATCTTTCCAAGCATCTTCATCCATGTCTTGATCTTTTCTTTTCCTCTCTTTTGTCTCTCAATTTGCAAATGATCCCACCAAAGAGATGCATGCACTTTCAACTTTGTGATAGCTATCTTAACCTTCTTATTATCAGGAGTTCCTTCATACTCAAAATATTTATCCATCTCAAAGATCCAATCCAAAAGTGTATCGATCTCAAGTCTACCATCATAGCAAGCGACTTCAACTGCAGGTTTGGAGTTAGCCTTAGACAAAACTCTCAAAAGTCTTTCCTCATCTTGTTCAACTTTAGGTTCAACATTAGGTGTTTCTTCTTCTTCTTCATCACTAACATCTTCAAGATGTGTGCCTCTTCTCTAGGCTGTCTCTATAGCTTCAAGCCTAGTTGCAATCTGCTTCAACATACCCATGATAGCATTATCATTTCCTCTACCATGAACCATCTTGACAATCAGGTTCTAGCAAGATCGTAACCTTCTGCAAGTTATAGGTCAGATCTCAGATCTACCACCCTACAACCAAATCCAATAAGGTTCTCCACAATCCAATCCATAAGAAAGAACTCGCTCTGATACCACTTGATGCAAGAGCAAGGTAGATACAAGTAGAATCAAGTAGAATTGACTTCACTTGAATCCACAAACAAGCCCTACTCGAAGTTACACAATAGAAGAAATATAATGAAACATGAAATCATTGAAAAAACAATGGATATGAGACAATTAACTGGCAGCAACAATAGAGAATTTATATTATTTCTTTCAACATGCCTGGTTGTGAGGCCTTCTAGGTTTCGGCCTTATAAAATGAGAATTATGAAATTAGAATTACAGCTTGCATCCTAACTTTGTCTCCAATGTTGTATCTTTATAATCCTTCCTATATCTACCTCATGGTTCCCTACTACATCAATCTAGACTCCTTATATAGCCAGCTAAGCCACAAGTCAGCCAGTCAAGCATTTAATTACATTAGAGGTCCAGTCTGGAAGATTTGAATCAAAACTAATGAAAGAGTGATCACCACTTGATGCACCTTAGGATTTAGGTTCTCACATGACCCAAGAAAATTCATTTAAGGATTCAAGGCTCCATTTGATCAGACGAAAGTGCACAAGAAGAAACACTCCACGTTTCGCATGAAAACTGGTAGAAAATAGGTCCCCGAGAAAAATGGTCATAAATTTTGACTCATAATGAATTAGGACATGTGCCTTTGGGAAAATATATTAATTTAGGTCCTCATAAATTACCTAAGGTTTCATATGCTTAATCATTAAGGATCATGGGTGCCACTATGCGCAATCAGCACCAAAATTGCAAGAAAATACAGTTCCGACGACAAGGAAAATAGTTGTAACTTTGAAATAGTTTATCCAATCCTTATGAGACCATAGGAGAAGGTTCCAAAATAGGTCCCCAACATCATGTAAGCTTCACATAACAAGAAACCAAAAAAGGAAACAATTATAAAGAAAACAATAGAAAAATAGGTACAGAAATCAGGAAATGTTTTTGGTTGATGCAAGATTGCTCAAAGACCCAAGATGCTCCTGCATCAACTAGTAACAATATTGGATTCAGTGCCTATAAAGCATGTCAATAAAGTATATGAGTAATTTTAGGATGATACAATTTAAGCATAGAAACATGAAACACATTGTGGATTCATGAAAAAGTAAGTGGTAGAGAAAGTCCATAAGCAATCATATAGATCACTTCCAACACATAAAACAAACCCACAAATCTAAGTACTAGTTTAGATGACTTTCCAAACAATATATGAAACTCTTATAAGATTTGACCTTTAAAAAGACTTTTTCCCTAATTGAAAACTATCTAAAATCCATCTTCTTATATACATAATTATTTTTTCTATCTACTAATTCCTTTAATTTCCCCTTGATCAATCTCACTTGGTCATCCATCTCTCTAAGAATATATGGACAAATTACAATTATTTCTTCCATTTCATCCCAACTAATAGGTGTGTGACACTTTCATCCATAAAGATCTTCAAATGGTGTCATCCCCAAAGATGCACAATAGGAACTATTATATGCAAACTTCACCAATGAAGGATACTCCTCCCACTTATAGTATTGATTCAATCTTTATGCCACTCCATCATAATGTGGTTGATATGTTGAATTCAAACTCTATATTTTCCCCCAAATTTTCTTTCAATGTTTTCAAACACTAAGACATCATGTGAGTCTCTCAATTAGATATTATCATCTCAAGAACTATGTGCAAATTAAAGATCTCTTGGACAAGCTTCTTGGCTAAGGCCAATGAACTATCCTTAAGATTCCTTGGGATGAAGTATGCTACCTTTTCCAACTTATTCATAACTACCAAGATGACATAATGTCTATATTAGAGCATGCATTTATGTTGCACATACATAATTTTGTTGTATTAGGCACATTTGGTATTGTTTCATAATTAATTGTTCACATGCTAAAAGAATATTTTCATACATATTCACATGCATATTTGAGCCCACACATGCCTCACTTAAATTCACTTTAGTGAGTCTAATTTAGTTTAGTTTAGTCTAGTTGGGCTCCACTTTTCTTTTTTAACTCTAGTTTGCATGTCATACACCTTTATTTTTCTTATCATCCACTAGTTTGCATATCTTAACTTTTTAGTTTTTTTTTCTATTTTTAAAGACAATTTTTTCTATAAAACACATTTAATTTCATTCATTATAATTTATCTTACAATCTTGTAATCGTTGCTTCTTGAGAAATGTAGCAATTCTTTTCTTGCAACTCTCCTTGTGGAAGGTGTTCTTCTTTTGTTGTTTGATCCTAGGTGTTTGTGTTACAAATTTCAACATGGTATTAAAACTCCATAACTTCAACATGATGTCAAAGCTTCATATCTCCAACATGGTATTGGAGCATGGATTTGGCAAACCTATTCTTAAGATTTGAGGGTTTCTTTTCTCAAGGGCATTGTTGGATCTCCAAATTTGTCTTCTTGTGTGGATTTTCATTTGTGCAATTAGTTATCATCTTTTTGGAGCAAAACAAGAGTCAGGATTTGTTTCCAAAGATTTTCTTTTTTCAAAAACTTTCCAATATTTAGAAACTTTTTATTTTCTATAATTTTCTATTTTTTTAAAAAACCATTTTTAGAAAATTTCTATTTTCGAAAAGTTTTTATTTTAAGAAAGTTTTCATTTTTTAAAAGTTTCTATTTTTCAAAAAATAAATCTATTTTTGCAAAGTTTATATTTTAAAAAACTTTCTATTTTCATTTTTTTCTACTATTGGAAACCCTTCAAGCATTCCAAGCCCTGATTGACATACAGTTGGTTTGTTAGCCATATAAACTTGAGCCTACAACCTTGAATTCACACAAATGATATATCATCAAAATGAGGATTCAAGGACTATCCAGTGATGTTGGTATTGTTTTTTACATTTTGTTGTTGGTGATATTTATAGCATGTTAAAGTTGGATGTGGTATTTTCACTCTCGAGCGGGTATCTTTTTTCTATTTATTTAGTTTTTTGTGTTTTCACATCATGAACGATAACTTTGCTATTTGTGTTGCTAGAATGGTAAGTGCACCAAGTTGTTGGTCAAAAAAGTAGCCACATAAAAAGAAACACAAAATTTTACATAATGCTTGCATTTTATTTGAATTTTGAAATATTTGGGCTTGGGAAAACCAAGCCTAAATTGGGAAAATAAAAAACATTAAAATTTCTTTCTAGCATGAGTGCGTTATGAAGAACTATTTCCTCATAACATGTGTGGGTTTTATAGACCTACAGCTTATGCTTTTAGTTCTACATAACTTGCATGGGTTATGTAGAGAGAGAGAGAGAGAGAGAGGGTTCCATTGAGCTAAAGGTCAACTTTCATATTTCCTCATAACCTATGTAGGTTCTATAGAACTAAAACTTATGCAAGCTTTTAGTTCTAAATAACCCACACAGGTTATGTAGAACTAGGAGAGAGAGAGAGAGAGAGAGAGAGAGAGAGAACCATGATTATCTAATCCAACCCTCCACTCATTCTCTCTCCTCCATCACATTCTCCTAATTCTCTCACTTGCCTTCTAATCCAAGCCTAATCACTGCCTAAGAATTTTCACAATCATAATCTATGGATTAAGAAATTCTAACCCAACCCAAGTCAACTCTCATGTCACATCCTCACATCCCCCAATTCCCTCACCTCATGTCAACCTTAAATTCTCTTAAATCCCTCTTACACACTCCACCCTTTTCATACACCTTTGTCCCCTCTCACATCTCCCAAAATGGTCACATTCCCCCATTCTTCCAAACCTCTCTCCTTGTGACACTTGTCACAATGAGAGTCATTTTAGAAAGCACAATCCATGTGCTCTCTCTCAAATGAATCTCCACCCTTCCTCATGTTTGCATCTTGACCATTCATTCCACCCATCTCTTGCCTATAAATTGAGCCTCATTCTCCTTCATTTCTATCCCCCATTTGACCAAAGTTATCATGCCATTTTGAAGATGAAAATAACTAAATCCTATCCTTATAATTCCAAAATCCCTCCACACTTTTAAGCTTTCAGAAAGCATTAGAGCACAAAATCCTCTACTTGGACAAATCTACACTACATTAGAGCTACTTGGAGTGTGAGGTTTGCATTCTCTTTTGGATTTTATCTCTATTTTGTAGGTCTTATCATATATGGTGTAATATATTAGTTATTTTAATTCTTTAACTTGTTTATTGTATTCTTTTAACTTCTATTTTCATTTCATACATTTTGGGATGCCTGTTGGGACCCACTTATTGGTTCATTTTCTCATCTATCTCCTCCATTTTATCTTGCGAAACTAAGAAAATACTAACATTTTTTGTTGTTTAAGTGTGTTGCAAGGTTTTATTGATTTTTTGCAGGTTGGAAGAAGGAAAAATAAATATTTGCGCTATCATTCATGTCATCAAAAATCACACAAAAATAAAAACATCCTTTGCCGGGATTGCTGGAACAGTTAGTGGAATCAAGGCCTAGACTCTCGGGATCATAATCCCATAGAAATTCCCCTTTCTATCTTTCCCATTTCTTCTTTTTCCTTTTCTATTTCCTGGCAGTCTGTGGGATCGCAGGATAAACCGACAGGATCGTGTTCCCGCATAAACTCACATTTTGTCTCCTCTACCATTTTCTATTTTTTAATTATTTCTAATTGTCCGCAGGATCACTGTTTGACCTAGAGGGATTGACATTTTACCTTGCCAGTGGCTCTTTAATTAATTTTTTCTAGATGTCTTTCTGATGTATTTTCATTCTGAGAGACCTGTAGGATTACGTGTACGACCCGTGGGATTGCAGTTCTACAGTATTTATTTTTAGTGTGTGTGCAGACCTGCAGGATTGAAGGCTTTGCTGGTGGGATAGTGACTAAATTTTATTTTTTTAAAAAAAATTTACACATTATCTTTTGCTGCACTAAAAAGAATCTTGAATGCATACACAAAACTTCATCCTTTTGATTTGTGCTTAAAATGAACAAAGGTTAAAATTAATAAATCAATCTTTACACTTCAAGTCTGGGCTTAAAAATAAATAATAAAAAATCTTGAATGCCTAAAAGTTAATGAACAATGCAATGAAACACTTCCATTTGGGCTTAAAAAAAATCATACAATCTTGAATGCTAAAGAGAAGTAACACTTGTTGTTTTCACAAAATCAAAATTTATATTAAGCATTGTCATTTGCTTTCCAAAGAACCTTGCATGCTAAAAATGAGTGTTTGATGTTCTAGGATAGAAAACACTTAGCTTAATTAGGTTCAATTGGGAAAATGTATTATTCTTGGTGTGTTTGAAGGAGTTTTTTCCAACACTTCCTTAGAGCTTTTCATTTATTGTAAAATCCTTGTTAAGTAAGTTACGTAGAAATAATGATTGTGTATTTGTATCTTCTCCCCTTGCATTTTTTAAACTTGGGTGAAGAGAAAGATCAAAATTAATTGGTTTTTCTTCTAGTGAGGCCTTTCTAAAGGGAAGCACTTCCCCTTTAGAGAATGACCTAAAACCGATAATTCCCCGATTGGTATATAAACAAGGTATTGACAAAACTCCTGCCTTATCCTCTCAAGCTTGGGCAATGCATTTTGGTGGTAGTCCAAGGTAGGTGAATACCCCTATGATTTTGGCATGGACAACTAGGATCTTAAATGATTCATTCACATACAAACTGATTGGGAGGACATTGTAGATCTTACTAGATGCCATTAATTTAGAGGCCCACCTGATCTATTCTTGAAGACTTGATAATCTTTATGCAAGGAGGATAGTAACCTCCCCAAGAAACTCACCATATCATGCCATCTTTAAGCATTTGGAGTCGGCTAATTCTACATTGTTGATCCATTGCATGGTTAGCAGTAGCCATATTCTAATTAGCTCTTGGGTGTGTGCCTAAGTTTGTAAGAAAAAGTTTTCAAGTTAAGCCAATTCCTTAGGGTAGAAAGTGCTTGTGTGTGTCTTCAATGTTGTAGACCATGTGAAAAAATTTGTTCAAACATACACATTTGGGGTCTCAAGTCCTTTTTCCAAAGAGATCAAACCATAACGTGTTATTCCCACAAGATTGATTTGTCTCTTGTGGGATTGTTAGCTCACCATTTTTCCAAATCTATAGATATTGTTCAAAACCAAAGTCAAGGTACACTTACCATAGTCACTACCTAGCTTGGAAAGATCCTAACTTTGTGCACATCATCACCTTCATAGATTGGAAAACTTGGACACATGACCAATTCTACAAGGTACAAGAAAGAGAAACCACCAATTGCATCTGTATATCAAGAGAAGAAAGTTGCAAAACACAAACTTAAAGATCATCAACCTCTAGTAAAATCCATCAAGGAAGAGACCAAGTATCAAGATAAACTCGATAGAGTAACTTGCAACACCAAAATCATGCAGTTTGGAGCATGCTTTCAGATAAAATGTGCCTTCATTAGCCTTGAAAGAGAATACTAGTTGGCTTATCATGAAATATATCCTTTTGATCCCCATGAAATTGTCTTAGCATCTTGACATCTTAGATCATCCTTTAGGTGCATTTATGTCATCCCTTTTAGGTAACCTCATTTAGATCAAACCAATCATCCTTATCCCAAATCCAAAATCCAAAATCCAAAAATCAATCAAGTCATCCAAACCTCCACTTAGTGTCACATCCTTTTGAGTTGCTCAAATCCTTATCCTAAATCAAAACCATCGTATAGCTCCACCCTCTTGACTAAGCATTGTCTAGGGTAGCTATTACTTTTCCTTGAAGGCCTCATCATCTTGATCCAAAGATTGGTTGACATTGACAAGGATATTGTCTTCCAAAGATCACAAGTCTATCTAAGGTTGAAAATCCCATTCAGTTGATCCTACACTAGTAAAGGCAACTCATTCCCCTTTTGACACTAGGTAAATCCTTAGATCCTTAAGCACATCCCCAATGTACCAATCAATCACCATCCAAACATCCTTTAGGTTAATCCTAAGTCTTGCATTTACCCTTTCCTTAAGCCTATCTTCTCCCCCCCACCCTTAAGTTTCCCCCTAGAATCATCTTGCATTCATCCATCATTGCATCTTCATTTCCCCATCTTAGGATTTATATTTTATGCCTGTCGAGACATGATCAAAGGAGAGAAAGGATATAGATCCTAATCTCACCACTAGTTCATCTAACCCCAATGATCCTAAAAATTATATGGTAACATATGATCCACAATCACCACCACAAATCAGGAATATGTGGGTGGACCCAAATGAAACACCTGCCACAAATTCTATGGAAGCATTCATGAGTCATCCTGGCCATGCACAGATGGTTAGTGCAATTATAGCCCAAAATTGTCTCACCATCTTTTCTAACTATGCCCAGGAGGGTACTCCCATTCCACTAGAACTTTAACCCTTCAACCTCACAAACCCCATACACATCCCTGCTAATGCCTTTCACACTGTTGTCCAAAAAATTGTCAACTCTAGCCTTCAAGTGACCCAAGTGGCCTCACCTATTCCTCATATTTTTCAATCTAGTGCCACCTTGTCTAGAGTGAAAATAATGGCGCAATCCACTCCCTTTTCCATCATGGAACCACCCCCACTTGTGATATCTCAAGTTTCTACTCAGGCACAAAGATCTACACAAGTGCCACCCCCACCTCTCACATAGAGTTCCACACAAATGATACCTCCACCTTTTGTAACCCAAAGCTCCATGTTAGTGACACCTTTTCAAGGAGCCTCCCAGACACCTTTGTCTACCATCCAACAAGCCTTTACCCAAGCACCTAAATCTACTACCCAATAAGCCTTCACCCAAGCACCCATTCCACATGTCGCACAAGTGTCTCTCCCACATTTCATCACCAATACACAAGCCCAATAACCAGTTTACACAATAGGGATGCCACTTACAAGACCCTAAAACCAACCATTCATATCACAAGTCCCCACCACCATATCCACATTCATAGTTGTATCCACGTCCCAACCTACTACAAGGATAAGTTCTTCTTGGGGCCTTACTTGTGCATATATGCATACCTTAGGGATACAAACACAATCACACATCTCCAATCTCATCATCCCATGATTAACTATCCCATTTGTAGCACAACCACCACTACCACCTCCTCAAATTGCATTTATCATCACATTCACCAACTATCTAGCCTTTTCATTTATCATCCCTCCAACTGTACCACCACTAAAACAAAAAAGTTCTTCCCACTTTTCTAATTATCTCACACAATCACCTAATATCACCAACATCCAAGGACCCATTCCACCCCTCAACAACGCAGGAATGTATCCCACATACAGTGACCAAGAGCATCAACAGTCCATGCCATTTTACCAACCTCCTCCACAATAGCAATACCTCCCTACAAAACAACAATATCCTTCCATCCCTTAGTATCAGCAGACACTGGCATACCCTATGTAGCAATATGCCTCCACACCCCAATAGAAATACCTTCTCCAGTGACCCCCACAAAACCTGCTCCAATTCGCCCACATAGTATGGAAATCCATTTTCCAAGTCCCCCAATATCCACCTCAAAATTATCCCTACTCACTTGCACCATCCAACCCCTTCCTAATGGGATTTCCTATTGGTAGTGGGCCAGAATCCCTTACAAGGTTCATTGCATGGCTTAACTACCTCATGTGTCTTCTATAAGTCTAGTGGTAGTATCAGGCATTAACAAGTCGATCTTTTGGTGCAATGGCAACCCTAGTGGTTAACAAGTGGTATCAGATCTTTGTCATAGGTTTGAATCCATGTAGAACATGATGAGTGACACTGGGAGGGGGATTGTTGGAAGTGGGCCGACATCCCTCATAGGGTTCGTGACATGGATTAACCACCTCATGTTTCTTCTATAAGTCTAGTGGTTGTATCGGGCATTAACAAGGCGATCTGTTGGTGCAACAGAAACCCTAGTGGTTAACAGTACCCACTCCAACACCTACCAACTTAGAATGGGAAGAGATGAAGACTACTCTTAAGGAGTTCAGAGCCAGAACATAAAGAAAGACCTTTAAGTTCAAAGAGGTTTGTCCTTACCCCTTCAAAAAATTCATCATAACAGTTGTCTTCCCTAAACATTTTGAGACGCCCAAGTTTGACAAGTATCAGGGGAAGGAATATCCAATCAGCCATGTCAAGGAATTCTACATGGCTTTCCAAGAGGTTTCTTACAATGATAATTTCCTCATTTACCTCTTTCCCAAAAGCCTAGGGGGAACTGCCATTGAGTGGTTCTACAAGATACCCTATGGATCAGTATCAACCTTTACAAAATTATCTGAAATGTTCGTAGCACAATACGCACATAACATAAAAAATGAGCTATCTCTTTTGGACCTTTGTAATTCAAAAAAAAAGGGAGGTGAGAGCCTGGCTGACTATTTGAAAAGATGACAAAACCTCAATCTGAGGTTGTCATATCAACTACCAGAGAAACATCTCACAAAATCTTCATAAAAAAATTGCATCTAAAGTTATCCCATTGCATGCACATGAATTGTATACAAACCTATCAGGATATCAAAGGAAAAGGGATGGACATTGAGAAGGGCCTCTTGGATAATGGTACCATTAGGTATTATAAGGGAGGTCAACAAGATAGAACCAACAATTATTGGCCATGCTACTAGAATAAAAACAAGAATGCGGTCACTAATAGGGCCATTGACACCAAGCATGTCCAAGTTGTTGTGGCTTTCCCTAAACCACCTATGCCTACATTTCAACAATAAACACAAACCTACCAACAACCCATGAAACATTTTCAAAACCAAGTGAATCAAATCAATGATATATCAGTCACCCTAGGGAAAAACAAGACACATGTCTAGAATAATCAAAAGTGCACATTCACTCCTCTTGGTGAACCCTTGGGCATGATCTTCCATCGAATGGTCAATGCCAACTTGATCATTTATCCTCAGACCAAGTCAATCAATGAGTTAACCCCAAAGATGACATGGTACAAGGAAAATGAGTACTAAGACTATCACCATGTCAAGGAACATGCCACCATGAAGTGCATGAAGTTTAAGCATTATATACAAGATATCATAGATAAAAAAGAGATCATAGTCGATGCACCTGCCCAAGCGTCACCCAATGCCAACCTCCAAATCTACCAAAATCTATTTCCTCAACACAATTCTAGAAAGAAAGTAGCCAATGCTAACTCACCACCCCATAACCAAGGAAAAGGAAAGAAAGGTGACCATTTTGATGGCAAATACTACACAACCGCCCATATCAATTATGATAAATTTGTTGGATGCATGTCCCAAGTTTAACCCACTGTCAATGTCATTCATGTCAAGGGTGAAGATAGTCAATGTATAGTCACCACTTGCAAGGTTAGGATATCTATCATCGGTGCTAATGCAGCTTCCACATCCAATGTGAAATACAACCTCCTATAACACCTTGGGAATACCCCTTCCCAAATCTCCATCCTTGATATTCTCCGCACCTCTTCCATCCACCAATAAATCCTCAACAAAGCCCTCCAAGAGGCACGTATCCCCATAGACATGAACACCATCTAGTTTGAGAGCCTTTTGGGGAATCTATCCATATCATGTGCCCTCTCCTTCAAACCCTATGACATGCCATCCATTGAACCTAACCACAATCTCCCACTTCATATCATTGTTATGGTAAATGACTTTGCTATCAAGAAGCTCATGATAGATAATGGTTCAGCCCTCAACTTGTGTACATTGAAATTCATCCAACAAGTAGGATACATAGAGGTTGAAATATCACATGAGGTCATCACCATCAAGGCTAATGATAATCTAGAGCATACCTCAAAAGGTACCATTTTATTATCCATCAAGCTAGGTCTAGCAATTCAAGAAACCATATGTCATGTTTTTTTATCTTGATCTTCCCTACAACATCCTCCTTGGTTGACCCTAGATTCATTCCATTAAAGTCATTTCATCCACCTATCATCAGTGCATCAAATTTCCACATCAAGGCATTGAAATCACCATCCATTTTGATCCCCAACATTTTCATATTATCATGCATCAGAAGCATCATCCCCCCATTATAGCCATTGTCCCAAAATTGACATTGGCACTTCCATTGCCAATTCATCCTGATCCCATTGCAATCCAAAGACAATCCTCACCTCCACCCTTTCCATTATCAAGATCAACAATAGGGGTTGTGGTGACTACGATTTAATAGATTCCTTTGCATTAGAGGCCCTTCCATTCGATCTACATACCCAAGGGTAGCCATGTCACCAAAGAATGCTCCCACAAGAGGAACCTGAAGTAAAGCACATGGGCTCATCCACATTCCTATCACATAGAATTCTGAATAATCAAGAAATGGATCTTGATATCAATAGATGGTTGTACAAAGATCCTCTACCTTCTGACACTAAACTCCTCAGGTACTTCAAGGATAAATACCCCATGTCACACAAGTGGGTTGTAGAATAATGGAACTGAAAAGTTGGAGGTTTAGGACCCAAAGAAGGTGGCATGAAAGACCCACTAGAAGCCTCACAAATTCTAAGACATCAAGGACTTGGATTTAACATGGCTCACCTACACATACAAGGTCATAATATGATGACTAGGGGCACTAATGTTCCCATCATTTCCCTCCTGAATATATAGGATGAAATTATGGAAATCAATGACATCCTTGAAGAGGAAGTGAATAAATCCTACTATGATATATTTGATGATGAAACCTTCCTGGTAAATTTTTTCCTCCTCCAAATATCCATCAACCTCATTGACCTCCCCCTCATCCATCCAAAACTCATAGACTAGGACCAACCAAGTGTTGCATATGTCAATGAGTTCTGAAGTGAGAGCATGCTCCTAAGATTCCTGGGTGTGGAAGGACAACAACAAGACTGGGAGCATGCTTCAATGCATGTATACAAGCTAGACCCCAATGGATATGTTGGGGAAGAGGAAGTTTTTAGCCACAAAAATAAAAGTGAAAAAGAAAAGAATGAGTCTTTTTGTGAAAACCCCTCTGGGGCACTTTCTAACTCCAAAAAAGTAAAAAAAAAGGGCATATCTTCTGGTGAAAACCTCTCTGAGGCACTAGAAGATGAAGACTTACCTCTTCCCCCTATCCATGATTACATACTAGAATAGTCCTCCATACTCATTGAAGACACCAAGCCCATCAACCTAGGAATTGAGGAATGTTAGAGAATAATATATATCACAGCATCATTGTCTAAGGGAGAGGAAGTGGCTTTCACTGCACTTCTCCAGGAGGGTACGAAAAATTTTGCATGGTCATACACTCACATGCCTAGATTGGATCCTAACCTGGTTGTCCATCATCTCACAGTGAACCCAAGTGCCAAACCAATCAAACAAAAGCTTCACAAAATGCACCCCAAGGTAGCCCTATTGGTCAAAGAAGAACTTAAAAAACTCCTTCAAGCAAAGATCGTTTGACCCATTGATCATTCAAAATGGATCTCTAACATGGTACCAGTCTCCAAGCCATTAGGGGAAATAAGAATCTGCATGGACTTTAGAGACCTTAATAAAGCATGCCTAAAAGATGATTTCCCCCTACCAAACATAGATATGATCATCAACCTCACCACTAGTCATGAGATGTTGTCACTCATGGAAATTTTCTAAGGGTATAATCAAATTCACATAGTAGAAGAAGATCAACATAAGACAACATTTATAATCCCTTGGGGTACCTTCTATTATAATATGATGTTGTTCAGTTTAAATAATGCAAGAGCTGACTATAAAAGAGAAATGATTTTCATATTCCAAGACATGATACACAAGATACTCGAAGACTATGTGGATAAAATTCTAGCAAAATCTAGGACATGGTTGGAACATCTCAACATTCTATAGCATGTGTTCAATCATTTGCATCATTATGGGTTAAAGCTTAACCCAAAGAAATGCATCTTTGAGGTGACATCAGGTAATTTATTTGGGTTCATTATATCATGTCGAGACATCAAGATTGATCCCAAGAAATTCAAGGCCATAATGGATATGCCTCCTCCCCAAACACTCAAGCAACTAAGGAGCCTACAAGGAAAACTAAAATCCATCTACATATTTGTATCATAGCTTGTCAAAAAATGTCAACCATTCACACATCTGCTTCACAAGGATACCAGTTTCAAGTGGGACCCAATATGTCAAAGGATTTTCAAGAAAATCAAAGAATACCTAGTCAACTCACCCATTCTTGTGCCACCAACACCAGGATGCCCTCTCATATTTTACATCTCAACAACCACTGCAGCGCTAGGGGCACTGTTGGCCCAGCTTGATGATAATGGTAAACAACAAGCCATCTACTACATCAGTCGCACACTCATTGTCTATGAGTTGAATTATTCACCCATGGAGAAGGCATGTCTTGCACTAGTTTTTGCCACTCAAAAGCTTTGGCATTACATGCTCATCCATATCGTAAAACTCATCTCCAAAGTAGATCCTCTCAAGCACCTACTTTCATGAACAACACTTATAGGTCGAATGGAAAAATGGGTCATGCTCCTAAGAGAATGTCACATCTAGTAGGTAGACAAGAATCCAATAAAGGGGAAGGTCATTGTAGATAGACTAGCTAAGGCACCCTTGGTGGATGTGTATACTGGAATTTCCTAATGAACATCTCTACATGATCGAACAATAACTGACATGGAAGCTTTATTTTGATGGCTCTTACACATCACATAGATTAGGAGAAGGAATCCTTGTTGTCACCACACAAGGTGACTACATCCCAAAATCATTCAAATTAGGATTCCCCTATACCAAAAAATTGCAAAATATGAGGCACTCATCTCAGGGCTCAAGACAGTTATCCAATAGAATATCATAGAGTTGCAAGTGTTTGGAGATTCCAACTCATCATCAAGCAAGTCTTGGATGAGTTTCAAACTAAGGATTATAAATTGTTACCATACAAAGAGTTAGTGGACAAGATGAAAGAATAGTTCCTAAGTCTAGAATTCATGCAAGTACCTAGGCTACAAAATAAAGCTGCAAATGATATGGAAACCATCAGATCCTTACTAGAAATACCTCAAGATTCTATGCAATACAAATTATTAGTCAAATAGCTACACATACCCACTTACAAGAATTACGATTCAAAAATGGTGTGCATCTTGGTTGCTCCCCAATCCCCATGGTACCATGAAATTCATGCTTATCTAAAAAATGGTATCATATCCCATCACCTCACAAATACCCAGTGCCAAAACCTCATCCACAGAGCTTCCTAGTATACTCTCGTAGATAACACCTTATATCATCATGGATATCATAACATCCTCTCTCAGTGTTTAGATTCAAACAAAGTTGTCCTAACTTTACAAGAGGTCTATGCTAGAATTTTTGGTGCCCACACGAGTGGCATAGTCCTAGAAAAGAAATTTCTTAGAGAAGGGTATTATTGGCCAACAATGGAACATGAGGCTTGTGAGTTCATACATAAATTCCTATCATGTTAGCTGTTACTCCTAAAGATAATTAATGGTTTTCATTAGTATCATTTAGTCATACAGTCGGTAAAGGAGATAAGACAAGACAGTAAGTCAATACACAGAGCCTAAACACCAAGAAGAACACAAGGAAAATCACTAAGTTAACCGAACATAGGTTTGACCAAGCACTCTTACCGAGCTAGATGATCACCGAGTACCAAGCATAGTAGTCATTGAGCATTCATATGAACCAAGCACTAGTTAATTACCAAGCGATGAATGTAGTACACACTGAGTGAGACAAGAAATGGCATAGCAGTTTGGAATGGCACAAACTTCAAGGCAAATAGTTTACACTGATTAAGAAAATAGTTTACCAAGATCGAGACAAAATTTAATATGGATGTAATCATTAAATTATTGATGATTCCTATGTAATGATGATCTAGATTTTTCATTTCTACCATTGATCTTAGGTTTTCTAAGATAGATTCTAAACCCTAATTAGGTCAAGATTAGTTTAATATAAGTATTGTTAAGATGTCATTTTGATACATATCAGCACAAAGTAGCTACACTCAAGGACATCTAAAGTTTAGACATGGTTTTGACAAAAGGATTTTGACAGAAGCATTAAGTTTATGAGAACAGATATAAGGCTATCAAGTAATTTAGAAGGACATACTCATCACAGCAAGGTGATATCTTTATTTTACTAAAAGGATTTGATATCAGCAATTTGAGTTGTATTTCATTTAGATCATATATCACTGTTACTCTCTAACAATTTTAGCAGACTCAAAATATCATAATAGAGTGGACTTAACCTTCCTTAGTAAAATCTCTTAACCGAGTGCACACATGTATTGTGTTGCTAAAATCCTCTAACTAGGTAGATCTAGTTGATCTCATTGTTACTCCTAACAAGGTAAGATCACTAGAAGTGATCAAAATCTTTGTAGCCTTAACTAGAAAAATTTGTTACTACAGTAGTGAAGCTTTGTGGGTGTCATCCCCACCACATTTTTTACCTTCTAACAAGGTTTTCTGCAATACCAAAATAATTGAGTTATGTGTATGAAGTTTCATGAATGGTTTATTGATTAGATTACATTTACATTTCAGTTATGTTTTGGATGTATGTTAAATGCAATTGACACATTTGGTTAGTGATATTCATGTTTACAAAGATTTAGTTTGAAA
This sequence comes from Chamaecyparis obtusa, assembly GCA_027943335.1. Classification (NCBI taxonomy): domain Eukaryota; kingdom Viridiplantae; phylum Streptophyta; class Pinopsida; order Cupressales; family Cupressaceae; genus Chamaecyparis; species Chamaecyparis obtusa. The sequence goes on from BSBK01000566.1 coordinate 582,730, forward strand.
ATTTTCAAGGGTACTAATTCACCCCTCCCCTCTTAGTACATATCTTTCCATAATCCCAACAGTTGGTATCAGAGATAGTTCTCTTGTTAAGGAAGTTTAGTCACTAAAGAGAAAATATCTTAAGCATGGAAAGGTCTAAGCTTGATAAGACTATTGAGAATCATAAATTGTAGTTGCAGATCTACATTGAAAAATTCAAGGAAGCCAAAGAAAAATTGAGAGAGTTACTAGTAAAAAGGAAGGATATGTAACTTCAGTATAATGAGACTGGTTATCATGAAGAAGAGATAGATGATCCATTTGAGGTATCTGGATCTAGATTCTAGTAGCATATCTGATGCATCTAAAGGAATCATATCAGATCTATCTGAAAAGAATAAACATCTTACTAAACAAGTGAAAGCATTGCAGATCAGTAAGGAGACCCAAATGGTTAGAATGATTGATGTCATGAATAATGCAAGATGGGCTGAACAAGAAATAAATTTGGCTATTGAAGATAGGAGGCAAATGACTAAAAAACTAGAAGAAAAGGAATCTAATATATTGAGACTCACCGAGCATCATTTTGAAATCTTCAATCAAATGGTTGTCAATAGTCAGGAAGTCAACCAAGTAAATCATGAGCTTACTAAGAAATCAGAAGACATAGGTGAATTGAGAGAAGAAAATGAAATATTGAAGAATGAAGTAAAGATTCAACAACAACATAATGAGATGATTAAGAAAGATAAATAAATTACTAAAAGGATGGATGAATTCCTAAGCAATCAAAGATGACTTGACAGTACTAGTGGTTTAGGCTATACTGAGTAGGGAGAGTCATCAAGATAAGATAAACAAAAGAGTTACTATGCAAATCCAAGGACCAAGAAGCTCTCATGCTATTACTATGGAAAACTAGGCCACACATCAAATGTTTGTAGAATCAAAGAAAAAGGTATTCCTAAATCCACTCCTAAATTTGATGGTTGTTGTTATAGTTTTAATAAGTATGGACATCAAGCACATGAGTGTAGATCAAAGTTGAATAGGTCATCTAGGAATCACTACATGGAAAAGAATTGTCACACTTGCAACAAGCATGGACACTTATCACAGGAATGCAGGACAAATATGAAGCAAGTTTGGAAACTGAAAGGACAAAATAAGAAATATCAATTGAGAAGGTAAGGTAATGCATATACTTGGGATTACAACACTTGAACTAGTTGCATAGCATGTGGAAAATATGGACATATTGCAGCAAATTGTATGAGAAAGAACTGGAGAGGAAGATCTTGAAATTGGACAAATTTTGGAATGGCATGTTTGCTCTATCATAAGGTCAGTCATTTGAGAAAAGACTGTAGAGACCAAGCACCAGAGATAAATGCTAATACTAATGGAAACATAATTGAAGAAATCATGAGGATTAGAAATCAAATGTGGAGAAAAGAAACAAATGATAATGTTGGATCAAGTACAACAATCGGTGACACCTCATCTTTTGGATTGGGAGATTCACCACCTCCACCTAAGCAATTCAAGTAAGTATGGAACTAAATTTTAATTGGTTATATCTTACAACAATTCCTTATATTTATTGAATGAACACCAAATCAGCATGAAATAAGATGCACTAAGGTATTGTATGTTTTGAGCTTAAAAATGTGTATAGTCGATAAAAGCATGATCGAGTAAAAATTGTTACTTCATGAAAATAGAAAGGTTAACCGAGTTAAAGTATCAACTGGGCTATATCTAGTGTTAACCGAGTTGAAGCTTCAAAGTGATAACCCAATGTCACTATGTTTTCTAAGTTATGGTAGGTAAAGCATTTAATGCATAACTTTGAGCGGGAAAATACTTTTTTAGGTATAAATAAATAATGATGCAAGTCATTTCCACACACATCAATCAAGAGAAGAACTAGAGCAATTTGGGTGAATGTGAGAAAAGAGATTTTTGAGTATTCAACAGAGATTTGAGCAGCTCCTGAGCAGTTTATCATTATTCCAAGTAAGTTCTTAGCCACCAAGTAATTTTTTTGAAGATTTCACGAAACCCTAAATTTGAAATAATGATGGCATCTTCATCCAAGACTATGAAATCCAAGACTGAAAGTGACAAGAAGGTCACATTGATCAAGTCCACAACATGTGAGGAACCTAAATATAAGTTGCATCCCAAGATTGCTTCACAAATTGATCAAACGGGTGCATTTTCTAACATATCACCTAGGGTTTTATAGGTATAGGATATGCTTGCTTATATCCACTACAAAATAAGTGAAATTGGAGACTTTGAACTACAATCAACATACCAGGAGTTGGGAGAGAATGGAAAGCTCAAGGATGAGCACAAACACCTTGAAATCAAAGGATTGACAAATACCCTACATTTATCAAGGGATTTCAAGTCTAAATTGATTAGGGTTGTACTTAGCCATGTTCACAAAGGTAAAATGTTGTTGGATGAACTGGTTAAAATATCTAAGGATGTTATTCATGTGGTTACCGGATACCCCACAAGTGATAAGGTGAAGGCTATAAGCAATGCACCGAGGGAAGAAACCAAGAAGCTTACAGGAGCCAAGTGGGATCGTAGAGGAATGAGAATAAAGACTATCACTAATCTGAAAACAAGGTTTGGAGCCTATGTCATTGGCTACAATAGTTTTCAATCTAGCAGGCCCAACAACATCCCATGCGAAGCAGTAGATATAGCATACAAAATTTTTAAGAAAGGTCTACAGTTAGACCTCACCAAGCTTGTATTGAAAAAACTATAAGAGAACATGAGAACCATTCGGGTAGCAAAGACCAATACATGTAATTTTGGTTCATTACTAGTTTTCATATTTTTCTACTTACATAACTACTTCCCATCTGTCGGTAATGTAGACTGGGATGTTGGCTGACCAATCATCATACAAATAAATGATTTTATCAAAAATCTAGGTCAAAACTTTGTGACTGTCATGGATGATTACTTTGGAAAGTTTAAGGATAGAATGCACAAAAGGATCAAAATTCTAGGATAGTTAGTTTAGAAACACAAGGAAGATATTTGTTTTCTAGTGGACATCGACACCACTTTGATCAAGGTAGTTGAGCTAAGAACTGCTTGGCTACCTCCAATGGGCTATGAACTAGATATTAACCGAGCCTCTAGGTCAATTAAGGCACTGCTGGCTAAGCCCAAAGATCTTAAAGCTACTAGGTTTGGAGCCTATTAGGAAGCTAAATAAAGGATAAAAATGGATCTAGTTGGAACTTTGATGAAAAAATTCAGAGAAGTTGAAGAAGAAGAAGCAGTAGATAAGCTGGTTGAAGAAGCAACCAAGGAATAACTTCTAATTGGGAATAATGAACATGAGGAAGAAACTGAGTCAAATAAAGAACTTCAAGCTACACCGGTAAAGGCCATAGGGAAGAGGAAACAAGTATACACACCTACATGAGAAAGGATAAGATCCTCCATAGCTGCTTCTCCACCCTTGAAGAAAGGAATAGCAAAAATCACAAGGCCTACTCCCACAAAGACTTTTCAAAAGAAGAAAAGAGGTGCACAAGTCACCACTGAGAAACCAAAGAAGAGAAGACTGATAAGAGGGAAAGATGATGTAGACTCTGAAGAATAAGATGATCAAAGTAAGTTTAAAGTTTTTGTAAATAAGAGCCAATCTATAGATGAGTTAGTTGAAAACATAAGGGAAATAGATAGACTAGGTCACCTAAGATGAATCGGTATACATATATGTCCATTGAGGATCAGGAGAAAGTAGAAGAGGTGATCATCCACATGATTATTAAATTTAAGAGACTACCTATTGAGTTTGTAAATTATATCCCTAAGGAACTACACGACAGGGTATCGACAAGGTGGACATATGCCTTGCATACAAAAAAGAAAATGAGGGAACATTCTTTAATTTTGGCAATGCCTACTCTTACAATTACCGAGGTTGATGAGATGATGAAATAGTATGCCAATCAATTTTTAGTGAAAGGCAGAGCACTTACATTTTGGCAGGTAAAATTGAAGAAGTTTATGAGAATAGAAAGCTATTATGGGAAAAAAAATTTGGAATCAAGGGCAGAAGCATATAAACTTGCACTGGCTATAATCCTTGAGAAGAAAGTTAAAAGAAAAGGGAAAGGAGTACATTCAAATGATGCTGACATAGCCACAAAGAAGCCAATTCATATATGCAAAACTAAGGTACAAGATTATACTTATGTCAAGGAATTCTATCCACCTAGATATACTGAAGAGGATACACATGATGCTCCTGAGCAATTAGTAACAAATAGGACAGATGACATCTTAATGTAAGACATTACACATGGAGATCATGATGATGATGCTAAGGCTGATGAAGACATCACTATGGTTGTAGGTAATACCAAAGATGATCAACCTACTGAGGAAGCAACAGTAGACATATCGTGTAATTTTTTGATACTAGTACAAGCAATTGATATTTCTACACAAGGGAAACCCAAGGATCAAACACCTGACCAACAAAAGGACACAACTGAAGGATAGTGTGCAGAAGAGAAAAAGGACACAAATGATCCTGAAAACAAAGAGGCAGAAAGTTAGGAGCCTAAAATTGAAACAAATGTAGATACATCTACAATAGACACCAAACAAGAAGCCCAAGGATGTCAAACTGAGACAACACTCAAAGGGCGGGACAAGGAAGAGTGTGTCTACCAATCAAGAAAAGTCTAATCTAGAGACCAAAGCTCTAGTACCATATATGAAATCTCTCACACCAAAGAAGAAGAAAAAGAAAAAACATGGTAAGGGTCAAGTCGCATTATATGAAATCATATAAGTTCCCACATGTGACCCGATGATGCAGGAGCATCCTGGGTGTAAGAGCAATCTTGCATCACCCAAAAATATTTCTATTTTTGTATTCAATAAGGGCTATTTTGTGCAGAGCTGCTATTTATGGAAAGTTACTATTTTTGGTAATTTTCATATGTGCTCAGAATGATCTGATTTCTTTCTTGGAGGTTCATTTTGGTCATATAAGTATGCCAGTAAAGTTTCATTGCCAGATCAAGTGTATATTGGAAGATATTGAAGATTTTTCGGTATTGGCAGCAGGGTACAGAAACTTCGAACTCAGTTTTGAAGGCTTTAGAGGCCCCGGATGAGGTCGAATTTTGGGCTGAATGAAGCTTGCTTAATTCAAGCATTGTAGAGCTCCTCGCGCCCTTTCCGAAATGGGGTTACAATAGTCAATCGGGTCAACTGGTGATGACTTATGGTCTTCAAAAGTTGGGTCACCTGAAATGGCGGAAAATGATTTTTCTTCAAAATTTATGTTCGGGTTTCAAAATTTATTTTGAGCCGACTATGATGTAATGAAATGTAAAATAAAAATAATTCTAAGTTTGGTCGGCCTTATTGGCTAAAATTCTGGAACCTTCCCAGGCGGTGGAAAATTGCCTATATAAGGAAGGCTGTATTATTGTCTTAGGCAGTTCAGAATAGTTCTGGGTAGTAGATCTGGGTATTGATTCGAGGCTTTGTCCTACAGAATATTGTAATGGAATGCCCATGTGGCCTTGCATATTGTAATTCTGAAAGTTTGTAATTCCACATTTGTGGAGATAATAAGAAGCCAATTTTCTGTTCTTGCATATTGTTGTTGTTTCTCTATTTCTGTTATGTGTTTGTGGTATTAAGGGGAGCACCCTTCATCAAGTGGTATCAGAGCAGGAGTTCTTGAGTGTGTAAATAGATCGCCGACTGTGAGGCAGTTTGCACCGGGACCGTGGCTAGGGTTTCAGCGCGCATCATGAAAATACCTCCACGAAGGGAACGTGGCCGAAGAGCTGGTGTTGTAACACCTGAGGTTAGAGAGCTGCAGAGACAAGTGCGAGCATTGCAAGAAGAGATTCGCAGAGGAATGAATCTTAATGTCAGAGACGAAAGTGAGGATGAAGCCGAAGAAGAATATCAAGAAGGAGAAGTTGAAATTGTGAACCAGGAGGAAGAAAGACTTTTTCGGGCGATTTCCAAGATTGGGAAAAGACCTAAGATTGAGGTTCCTACATTTTCTGGAAATCTTAACCCAGAGGAATTGATCGACTGGATCAATGAGTGTGAAGAATATTTTGAGTATGAAGATGTTGAGGATCCTGATAGGGTCAAATTTGCGAAGGCCAGACTGAAAGGTCATGCGAAGATATGGTGGCAAGAGATTCAGTTGGAGCGAAATAGAAGGGGAAAGGAGAAAATCACGAGATGGGATCGGATGGTGGATAAATTGAAGCGATAGTTCATTCCTGTTGATTATGAGCTTGACCTACTGAAGAAAATGCAAAGTTTGAAGCAAGCGGGAAGATCTGTTCAGGAGTATACAGAGGAGTTCTATCGACTTCTCATCAGAACAGGCCATGCAGAAGCTGATAAGGAAAAAGTTGCCTGATACCTTAATGGGTTAAGGCCAAGCATTCAGGAGGAGCTGAATCTAGTTCGAATGAACAGTATTGAAGAGGCATACCAGTTTGCCCTAAAAGTAGAGGAAAAGCTGAACAAGAAGTTTGAGAGCAGACAAAACGGAAGAGGTCGCGGTGGACGATCTGGTGGACGGTCATATGGTGGCCGAAATGAAGATCCAAAAAAGAAGGATGAGGCTAGTAGCAGTCAGAATCAGTGAGGAAATAATTCCAATCGCTTCCAGGATCAGAATAATAGAGATCAAAGAGGAAGAGGAAGAGGACAAGGATCTAGAAGAGGTGGCTTCCGTGGAACATGTTTTCACTGTGGAGAAGAAGGTCATAGGGCATTTGAATGTCCTCAGCGCCAAGGCAGAACAGACAGGAGAAATGAAGGCCAGGCCAGAATTGCACATGTAGATGAAAATGCCAGATCATCAAATTCTGAAGATGCTGAAAGAGGAGAAACGTTGATTAACAGAAGAGTCCTGTTGAGTGGTGAGAATGAACCTGAGCAAAGGAGGAGCTTGTTTCACACCAGGTGCAAGTGTGAAGGTAAATGTTGTGATGTGATTATCGATAGTGGAAGCACTGACAATTTGGTGTCAGAAGAGATGGTGACAAAGTTGAAGCTCAAGAGACAGAAACACCCACATCCATATCGGATTGCCTGGGTACAGGATGACCACAAGGTCATGGTCAATGAACAATGCCTGGTGAAGTTCAAGATTGGCGGATACCAAGATGAGGTATTGTGTGATATCATATCTATGGATGCATGTCATATGTTGTTGGGTAGACCATGGCAGTTTGACAGATGTGCTGTACATGATGGCCATGCGAATACCTATTCCCTGACAAAGGATGGAGTGCGAAATAAGCTAAAACCATTGAAGGAGACTGAAGAAAAGGTATGTGGTAATGCAAGGATAACTTTTGTTGATGGAAGAAATTTCCTAGATGGTATGAGGCATGAGCATGTATGTTTTGCTTTAATTCCAAAAGCTGGTAAAGAGGAAGTAGAAGATGTTCCTGTAGAAGTTGCAGATTTGTCGAATGAGTTTCAGGATATTGTATCCGATAACGTGCCTGATGGATTACCACCAGTCAGGAAGATCAGTCATCAAATGGATTTGATCCCAGGAGCGAGTTTGCCGAATAAGGCAGCACACAGAATGACACCTGCAGAAAGTGAGGAGTTGAACAGACAAGTACATGAACTGCTATAGAAAGGATTGATCCGTGAGAGTCTGAGTCCCTGTGCTGTACCAGCGGTATTAGCACCAAAGAAGAATGGAGAATGGAGGATGTGTACAGATTCCAGAGAAATAAACAAGATCACAATCAAGTACAGGTTTCCATTGCCACGAATGGATGATATTATGGACTGTTTGAGTGGAGCTGTGTATTTCTCAAAGATCAATCTGAAGAGTGGATATCATCAGATTCAGATCAGAGAAGGAGATGAATGGAAGACTGCCTTCAAGACAAAGGAAGGACTGTATGAGTGGTTAGTCATGCCTTTTGGGCTAACCAATGCACCGAGCACTTTCATGCGGCTCATGAACGAGGTTCTGAAAGAATTTCTAGGTAAGTTTGTCATTGTTTACCTAGATGATATTCTGATCTTTAGTAAGACATTGGAGGAGCATATGATGCATATTCGTATGGTATTTGAGAAGCTGAGAGAAGAGAAATTGTTGATTAATTTGAAGAAGTGCAGTTTTGTGAAGAAAGAGTTGGTGTATTTGGGGTTTGTAGTTTCAGGAGAAGGTCTAAAAATGGACCCAGAGAAGGTACAGGCTATCCTTGAATGGCCTACTCCAAGGAATGCTACTGAGGTAAGATCTTTTCATGGTCTAGCTAGCTTTTACAGAAAGTTTATCAGAAATTTTAGCAGTATTTGTGGACCCTTGACTGAAACAATGAGAGGGGATAGAAAAGAGTTTAAGTGGACTAATGGGGCAGAAAAGAGTTTTCAATTATTGAAACAAAAAGTTACAGAACAACCTATTTTAGCACTTCCAGATTTTAATAAGGTGTTTCAAGTAGATTGTGATGCTAGTGGTACTGCAATAGGAGCTGTTATGAGCCAAGAAGGTAAACCTATTGCTTATTTCAGTGAGAAGTTGAATGATGCCAAGAGAAAATATTCTGTTTATGATCAGGAATTTTATGCTATAGTTCAAGCATTAAAGAAGTGGAGACACTATTTGCTTCCTAAGGAGTTTGTTTTGTATACTGATCATCAAGCTTTGCAATATTTGAATAGTCAAGGAAAGTTGAATCAAAGGCATTTGAAATGGGTTGAATTTTTGCAGAGTTATACATTTGTTTTGAAACACAGGAGTGGAAAGTCTAATAGGGTTGCAGATGCTCTTAGCAGAAGGCAACTACTGCTGACAGAAATGCAGATTGAAGTGGTTGGGTTCAAGGAGCTCAAGAATTTGTATCCAAAGGATCCTGATTTTGGTGAAGCTTGGAAAGCTTGTAAAGAACCTGTTACTCTAGACAGGACGAAATGGTTGGATTTCATCATCCAGGATGATATGCTATTCAGAGGGAGTCAGTTGTGCATTCCATGAAGTTCTATGAGGGAGAATCTCATCAAGGAGAAGCATAGTGGAGGATTGGCTGGACACTTTGGTCGTGATAAAACCCTTGCTTTGGTTGGTGAGAATTATTATTGGCCACAATTGCAGCAAGATGTGAAGAAGTTTGTACAGAGTTGCAGAGTATGTCAGATGGCGAAAGGAGTGAAGCAGAATACAAGGTTGTATCAGCCATTACCTATACCAGAGAAGCCTTGGGAGGATATCAGTATGGACTTTGTTCTTGGTTTACCGAGGACACAGCGGGGACACGATTCAATTTTTGTGGTAGTTGACAGATTTTCAAAGATGGCACATTTCATTCCCTGCAAGAAGACTAATGATGCTGTTCATGTAGCAGAATTGTTTTTCAGAGAAGTAGTGAGACTTCATGGTTTTCCAAAGACCATAGTTTCAGATCGGGACACTAAGTTTGTTGGATATTTCTGGCGTACATTGTGGAAGAAGTTAAAGACAGATTTGAAGTTCAGTTCATCACATCATCCACAGACTGATGGACAAACAGAGGTGGTGAATAGGAGTTTGGGAAATTTGCTGAGATGTTTGGTTGGAGATAAGCCAACAGGATGGGATTTGATTTTACCACAGGCAGAATTTGCATACAATAATTCTGTCAACAGGAGCACTGGTAAATCACCATTCCAGATTGTATATGGAAGTAGTCCAAGAAATGCATCTGAATTGAGGAAGATAGATAAAGGAGAAATAAGTAGTGCTGAAGCTGAGGATTTTGCAGAACACTTGAAGAACATCCATGAGGAGGTGAGGAAGCATATTACCAAGATGAACGCACAGTATAAGGCTAAGGCAGATGAGAAAAGGAGGTAGAAGGAATTTCAAGTTGGTGATGAAGTCATGGTTCATTTGCGGAAGGAGCGGTTTCCAGTTGGTACATATAACAAGCTGAAAATGAAGAAGTTTGGACCATGTAGGATACTGAAGAAACATGATTCAGGAAACGCATATGAGGTAGAATTGCCTACTGAGCTAAATATTTCACCAGTGTTTAACATTTCAGACCTGACAGAGTATCATGAAGGAGGTGTTGAAGATGAGATCACAGCAGCACAGTGGAGTATTCCAGCAACTAGTTCAGACACTAAGGAGATCGAAGATATACTGGACAGTCGTATTGGCAGAAGCACAAGGAATAGGATATATGAAGAATATCTGGTCAAGTGGAAAGGATGACCTGTTGAAGATTCATCATGGCTGACAAAGGAGGAGATTAGCCGTCTTGGTTTTCCTCTGCACACCTGAGTCGCGACAGGGTCACTTCTCAAATTACCCCGGGTGTCTGATGCAGGAGCATCCTGGGTGTAAGAGCAATCTTGCATCACCCAAAAATATTTCTATTTTTGTATTCAATAAGGGCTATTTTGTGCAGAGCTGCTATTTATGGAAAGTTACTATTTTTGGTAATTTTTGTATGTGCTCAGAATGATCTGATTTCTTTCTTGGAGGTTCATTTTGGTCATATAAGTCTGCCAGTAAAGTTTCATTGCCAAATCAAGTGTATATTGGAAGATATTGAAGATTTTCGGTATTGGCAGCAGGGTACAGAAACTTCGAACTCAGTTTTGAAGGCTTTAGAGGCCCCGGATGAGGTCGAATTTTGGGCTGAATGAAGCTTGCTTCATTTAGGTGTTGTAGAGCTCCTCGCACCCTTTCCGAAATGGGGTTACAATAGTCAATCGGGTCAACTGGTGATGACTTATGGTCTTCAGAAGTTGGGTCACCTGAAATGGCGGAAAATGATTTTTCTTCAAAATTTCTGTTCGGGTTTCAAAATTTATTTTGAGCCGACTATGATGTAATGAAATGTAAAATAAAAATAATTCTAAGTTTGGTCGGCCTTATTGGCTAAAATTCTGGAACCTTCCCAGGCGGTGGAAAATTGCCTATATAAGGAAGGCTGTATTATTGTCTTAGGCAATTCAGAATAGTTCTGGGTAGTAGATCTGGGTATTGATTCGAGGCTTTGTCCTACAGAATATTGTAAGGGAATGCCCATGTGGCCTTGCATATTGTAATTCTGAAAGTTTGTAATTCCACATTTGTGGAGATAATAAGAAGCCAATTTTCTGTTCTTGCATATTGTTGTTGTTTCTCTATTTCTGTTATGTGTTTGTGGTATTAAGGGGAGCACCCTTCATCACCCGAGGACTTTAGACCCAGAAGCACTAAGAAGGAATGGAGAACTGTGCACAAGGAAGGTTGCACAAGAAAAACTAAGATAAGAAAGTAAACATAAATAGGTCTTAGAAGATGTTAGAGAAATTTTAATTCAAGTAGTCCCTGATATCAATGTTGAGGAGGTAACTCCTATCATTGACCAACTTGCTACTCTAACCAGCCACATAAATGCTCTAGATATCAATGCAGAGAAAATAACTAAAGATAGAGCAAAGGCCAAGATACAATTGAAACTAGTAGAGAGAATCTGCTAGGAAGTGGTAGTAAATAAAGTAAAGTTATTTGAGGTAATAACCAAGCTTGATGTTATTATTCAACAAGTCATTACAATTTTGCACAAATTATACACTATAGACCACTTCACTACTGATCTTAGTGAAAAGATACAAAAGCTAGATGAAGATATCAAGGTTAGTGCCAATAATCTTTTAACCCAGCCAAATGCATTTTATGATCATTATGAAAAAGTTCAATAAATCCAGTGGTTAAGATTAGAACTAAGGAAAGAAGAAGATAAAATCAGAGATCAAGTAACCGAGTTGCAAGAAGAGTTACTTCCACACCTCAAGGTGATAAAATGACAAGTAAATAAGGCAAAATATTTAGTTGCCACCCTTGAGATATTTGTATTAGAAAATATTTTTGATATGCATGCACAAGTAGGATTAGAGCACATTGCTCTTGATAATCTCAAAGAGGAATGGGAAACTTCTTGGCTACATTTCAGAAAACCCATCAGAACGTTTTTGACAAGTTGTGAGTACATTTTTGGCATTAATTTCAAAATAGGGGGAAAATATATGTATATATATCCTTGTATGTACTTCACACTGAAAGCATGTACAAAGGGGGAGTTCACATAGATTCATATTTTATGGTTAAGTTCAAATTTTGAATTTGTTACATATACATAATTTTTTTGATACTAATGCCAAAGGGGGAGAATGTTACTCTTAAAGAGAATTAATTGTTGTAATTAGTATCATTCATTCATATAGTTGGTAAAGGAGACAAGATAGGACGGTCAGTCAATACACAACCTAGACACCAAGTAGAACACAAGGCAGATCACTAAGTTAACCAAACATAGGCTTGATCAAACACTATTACCGAGCTAGATGATCACCGAGTACCCAGCATAGTAGTCACCTAGCATTCATATGAACCGAGCACCATTTAATTATTGAGCGATGAATGTAGTACACACTGAGTGAAACAAGAAATGACATAGAAGTTTGGAATGGCACAAACATCAAGGAAAATGGTTTACACCGATTAAGAAAATAGTTTACCAAGATCGAGACAAAATTTAATATGGATGTAATCATTAAATTATTGATGATTCATATATAATGATGATCTAGGTTTTTCATTTCTACTATTGATCTTAGCTTTTCCAAGATAGAGTCTAAACCCTAATTAGGTCAAGATCAGTTTGATATAGGTATTGTTACAATGTCATTTTGATACATATCATCACGAAGCAGACACACTCAAGGACATCTGAAGATCAAACATGGTTTTGACAAAAGGATTTTGACAGAAGCATTCAGTTTATTAGAACAGATATAAGGCTAGTGAGCAATTCAAAAGGACATACTCATCACAACAAGGTGATATCTTTATTGTACTAAACAGATCTGATATCAAAAATTTGAGTTGTATTTCATTCAAATCATATATCATTGTTACTCTCTAACAATTTTAGTAAACTCAAAATATCCTAACAGAGTGGACTTAACCGTCTTTAGTAAAATCTCTTAACCGAGTGCACACATGTATTGTGTTGCTAAAATCTTCTAACCAGGTAGATCTAGTTGATCTCATTGTTACTCCTAACAAGGTAGCATCACCAGAAGTGATCAAAATCTTTGTAGCCTTAACCGACAAACTTTGTTACTACAGTAGTGAAGATTTATGGGTATCATCCCCACCACAGTTTTTACCTTCTAACAAGGGTTTCTGTGATACCAAAATAATTGAGTTATGTGTATGAAGTTTCATGAATGATTTATTGATTAGATTACATGCATTTACATTTCAGTTATGTTTTGGATGTATGTTAAATGAAATTGTAACATTTGGTTAGTGATATTCATGTTTACAAAGATTCATTTTGAAAAGTTTTAAGGGTATTGATTCACCCCTCCCCTCTCAGTACATATATTTCCATAATCCCAACAGTCAGCAATATGCAAATCTGATTCATGCTCCAGCACATGACCTACATCTGATCTCACCACCTTGGCCCTTCTCATGTTGGTTATTTGACCTCTTTTGTAAGATAACCCCCCTCTCGGATGGACACAAGTATATCATAACAGCCACTGAATACTTCACAAAATGGGTTAAAGTGATTTCTATCACCCTTACTATCGGTATTCAACTATCCAAGTACATCTTGTACCACATCATCTGCCACTATGGCATCCCCTCCACCATCTTAATAGATCACAACACACCATTTGAAAACCAACACATGCAAGATCTATGTGTCAAATTCTACATCCATCATTGTTTTTCCAGCCCATATATTCCCCAAGGGAAGGACCAATATAAGGTAACCAACAAAACTATTTTGAAAATCTTCAAAAAGGTTGTCAATAATGTTGGTTGTGACTCACACCTCCAAATCAATCCCACCTTCTGGGCATACCACACTTCTTTTTGATCTCCCACATGCACCACCCCTTACTCCCTAGTATATGGTGTTGAGGTCATCTTACCAATTGAGTTCAAGTTACCTTCATTGTGTGTGTCACTAAAAAACAATATCATTGATAAACACTATCGTGTGGCACACCTCACCTAGCTAGATTTATTAGACGAGAAGAGAAAGCAAGCTTACGATCATTTGGTTGTGTACCATAACTGACTTAAGAGAAGCAACAACAAAAAGGTCCACATGAGACAATTCCAGGTGGGGGATATGGTCCTTAAGGAAAATTAGAAAGTACAAGCAGATCAAGAAAAGAAAGGCAAATTTAAACCTACTTGGTTGGGTCCCTATATTCTCACAGCCTATTTTAGCTCATGATCTTACCATTTGTCCACACCCAAAGGGGATCCTCTAAATGATCCCATCAATATTATCCATCTGAAGTAGTTCTATGCCTGAGTTATCTCCCATGTATATGAAAAATTCTTTAAAAGTGTAAAATGCCCTGAAAAAATCATTGTCTTTGTGAAAACCTAGTAAACAGGTATCTTGATAATAACAAAAATATTAAAAAATATTAAAAAAATCAAAAAGATCAAAAATGAAGAAAAAAAAGTAAAGATAAATAATCTTCCAATGGTGAAAACTTGGCAATCAAGTGCCTTGGGCACTTATGTTGGTGAAAACCTAGAAATAAGTGTCATACATAGTGGATCATATCATTATCTATCAAAATCCTACTCCATCACAAAATGCACATTTACCCCTTACCTCACCACCTAAACCTCTTTCATGAATCCATATTCCCGAGGTGTTCCAATCATCACATCGAGAATTTAAATTACTATCTAGTATCTTGAGCTTCCTGTATATATTGATTGTAAAGAAGGTTCAATCCTTGAACCCCGAGCTTTGTATATACCTGTCACTTGTTCAACTATCCTAATTTCTGAGCTTTTGTAAAAAATCATTATATATATCATCCTTTCCCTCACTTATAATATATTGTCAGCTCTCATTGTACATATTTTCGCTCCTCTCGTAGAAGCATGGTCAATTGTGTTTCCCTATCAAGTCTCATGTCGCAGCAAGTACCTCAATAGAAATTCTCAATTATGTAGTTATCCTACAACCATCCTTTTCCATCAAGACCCAATTTTCAGCCAATCCCACCAAAATAGGTCCTTGTAGGATGCATCCTTCCTCAAGTCCGGCCTAGTCCCACCATCTTTTAGTTTGTCGATCTCTTTTAGAAAAATGTGTCTTTTGGATTTTTCTCACATCTTGATTTGTCTTCTTTGGTCTTTGATAATATTTTTAAAAAATTCTTCTCATTATTTATCTCCTTAGAGTCGCCATGATCCTTTATATCATGGTGTGTTGCAAATGGGGGTAATCTGAGGCAGGATTTTTTATCTTTTCACTTTATGCCTATGATTCAGTTAGATGTGACCCTTGCACGACCCACATTTAATCCTTTTGGGTTACATGGTGCACTTGGAAAATATCATTTGTTTGTGGTTTCTCCAACATTATTTCCACCATGGCTCCTCTTAGGTTCATATGTGATGTTGGGGAAACCCTTGCATGTTTGTTGTGTCAGTCCTATGCAACACTGGTGACAAGACCTTGAGTTCCTAGTAACCTTGGAAGGTCTCTAATGTTGCTAAATCAAACTAAGTTCTCAAAACTACATGGGGGTATTACGTCCTAGAATACCTCATGCTCAAGCTTAAAAAATAAGTCACCCCATCAATCCCCTGCTAAAATCACATCATGAATCAACAACAACCTACAAAGAATCCAAAATTCCCCAAAAAATTCTTCATTTGTCCAAATCATCACCTAGCACCTACCTGCATCATCCAAACTCTCTCTACAAGAAATCCCTCATCCTGACGCAAACCTGAAACATACTAATCTCCTTTTGATCCCTAAAATATGGATTTTGATTATGCAAACATTTCCCATCCCATCATATTCAGCCTCTTGCAGCGAGGGTTCAGTCAAGCTGTGATATGCTACATATACCACCCCCCCTGCATTCATATTCATTTCTCAATTACATTCACCTTCATTTTTCATCCACCGTCATTTGCATTCATTCATCGTTCACATTCCTTTTAAGTTACATTCACTTTTAGCCACCTCATTTTAATTGCATTCATTTTAGTTCACCCTAAGCATTCAATTTTGGGCAAGAAGTTAATCACACTTGCATTGATTAGTTCATTTCCATTAGCCTGCACTACATCGTCTTCATTTTCATTTTTTGCATCATTAAATCATAAACATTTAGCTTGTATTAAATCATTTTCATTTTAGTTACATTTAATTGCATCATCATTTCCATTATAATTACATCATCATTATCATTTTAGTTATCATTATCACTTTAGTAGCATTTTAATTACATTATCATAATTCTTTAGTTGCATTTTTGCATTATCAGTTTCGTTGCATTTAGTTGCATTAAATCACAATCATTTAGTTGCACTATCCTTTTCACGTAGTTGCATTATCTAAGTCATCTTAAGTTGCATCCCAAAATCATTTAAGTTTACATTCATTTGTTAAATCAATTTAATCTTGCATTATTAAATCATTTTAGTTGCATTATCTAAAGTCATTTTAGTTGCATTTAATAAATCATTTAATTGCATTATCATTTTCATTTAGTCATTATTTATTCACTTAAATCATTTAGTTTGCATTCATTTTATCTTGCATTGTTAAGTCATTTAGTTTGCATTCATTTTACCTTGCATTGTTAAGTCATTTAGTTTGCATTCATTTTATCTTGCATTGTTAAGTCATTTAGTTTGCATTCATTTTACCTTGCATTGTTAAGTCATTTAGTTTGCATTCATTTTATCTTGCATTGTTAAGTCATTTAGTTTGCATTCATTTTATCTTGCATTGTTAGGTCATTTAATTATCTTGCATTGTTAAGACATGGTAAAATAGATCACACATCCATACATAAATAAATATCATAAACATCATATTAGATCATGCATCCATCACATGTATAAACATTTAAACATAAACCACACACACACACATCATATCCACCCTGCATCTACAAAATGTCAATAGATACATCCTACATAAATCACTAATCACACACATCATATAGATATCTAGAAGCATACATAAGCACATCTTGCATCACAAGTGTGTCAGTCACATATCATAATCATCTAAAATCCATCACATCCTGCATCGCACATATCAGGACACCATAAATCATGCATCCATACATTTGCATAGAAAAATGGGCTCATAACACAACTCGTCCCCCCAACTCAACATCATATATATATATATATAGATATATATAGATATATATATATATATATAGATATATATATATATATATATATATATATCTATATATATATAGATATATATATATATATCTATATAGATATATATATATATATATATATAGATATATATATATATATATATATATATATATATATATATATATATATATATATATATATATATATATATATATATATATATCCCACAAAAGAATAAAAGTGTCCTACATCAAGGAAACAATCAATGAATGTCCCAAAGTGTCCATCAAAAGAATATATATATATATATATATATATATATATATATATATATATATATATATATATATATATATATATATATATATATATATATATATATATATATATATATATATATATATGGGACAATGCCCTGAAAAATAATATACATCATATATATAAAACATGTCAAAAATAATGCAGCATATCACTACCTATCTACCTCTCTTGGGGGAGGCTACATCTTGATGTCTGAGGATGGGGCAACCTGTGATAGATCATGTGGCAATGTGGCTTAGATCTACATCCTCATCACCCTAGGTTGTGGCATCTCCACTATGTTGTGTATGCCTGTATCTTGCACCTATTTCGGTACTTGTGGTGGCCCTATCACCTCCCTATCCTTTCCCCCACCATCCACATCCATCCCAACCCATGATTCCTCTACCTCCTCCATCTATACTGAGCCACCAGGTGACCGTTGTTGGCTATGTGTGTGACCAGGCCGGTGGCTCTCTTGACCTATCCTCTGTGATGGCCCACCCCCTCTGTATCCCCATTCCTCTCCTCCCCCTCCTCCATATCCTCCTCCTCCTCCTCCTCCTCCTTTGTCTCCACCATCCACACCCATATCATCTCTTCCCCCACCTCTCCCATCCCCCCTACCTACCCTCCTCAAGGTCGGCCTCCCTTGTACTGTGATATCTACTGCTCTCCTCCCTCAAGATGCTACCATGGCTACTCACTCTCTCCCCCTAGCCACCTAGGTCGTCACCCTAATCCTCTCTACCTCTAGAGGCATCCCTATCCTCCCTACTACTCGTGGCCTCCTGAACTAGGCTCGGTATGCCACTGTGCTTCTTGCATCTATCTCCCCTCCTATCTAATCCCATTGGATGACCTGAATGGCCCTCCATGCAAAAATCACCCCATGCCTCTCCAATGGAGCTCCGAACTCTGAGCGCCTCTCTCAATTCATGCAGTGGTACCAATGCTCTGCATCTCGTACTCCTTGTGTAAAACCAAAATACCTAGCCACTTGATCTAGCATGTATTAATCGACGATGTACTCACATCACCGTGTCAAATATGTGGGGATCATGGCATATGGTAACTCTACTTGATCCTCTCGCCATGGCCCCACCCTCATATAAGGTCTCCAAGTAATAGCATCTTTGATGTCATCCAACACCTCCCTCCAGTAGTTTGTATCATCTGCATCATGATACATCAATAGCTCTACCCAGCGGTATACCACAAGATGATCTACCTACCTATCTCTCCTACCTACGGACCTCAGGACTACAATTTACTCCCAACCCCATACCTGGAGAAAAGTCACAAATCCTATGCTCCTCCCCTATGCCTCCCCACCATGGTAGAATATTTGGTGGGGGTCCTTATATATCTTTGCTAGCATGAGAGTTCACCATGCAGCAGGAACCTCATCATCCACAATCCTCACGATCACTGGGATAAGTGCTAATGTCACACTTGTCCCTCCCATGTCAGGGGCAATATACCCCAAGACTAAACTGCACACATAAAAATATACTCAGTGCGTTGTCAGAGCCACCCCTAAATGTTGAGTCAAGCCAATGATAACTATCCATAGCACAGTATCAAAACCACGCTAGGCCCCACCAGTGCCTACTGCTAGGTAGTATCTCCTGCTATAATCTTTGTCCCCTAGATAGGGAGACAAAATATCTTGTACACATCCTCCAAAGTCACAATCATATCCCTTGTTAGGAGATGGAAGGTAGCAGTCTCTGAGTGCCACCTCTCACATAAAGAAATGACCATATCCATATATGCCCACCTTTGGGGCATCCGTGCCAAGTATCCTAATCTGATGGCATCAACCTACGCCTATTCAACGGGTGTAAACTAATCTGTTGCATGCAACACAGCAACCTCTCTCTCCCTTGATGTCAACAAGTCCATAGACCACTACAACTAATCCAATTCAACTATGTCAGTATCCTTTCCTACCAAATTCTATCCCATAAACCCTAACGCTTCGTCCCCCTGCCTTGTCTCTTCCTAAAATTTATTTTTTAACCCCACTATTGCGATCTCATAGATTTAGCCTGAGTTCCCACAAAAAAACCAATTCTCGTGATCTCGTAGTCGTGGGATCACATAACCTAATCCTCCTTGTATCATCGTGGGAATGCATTTCCATGATGACTTTACCCATACCCCACAATCCCACACGAGATCGCATAATGTTCCCTCCATCTAACCATTTAGTTTGAGATCGTGATCTTGCCAAAATTTCTTTGTGGGATCACTTTCCCATGAGAAATCCATAAAGCCCAATAAAATTAGTGTTCCCACAAAAAATCCCCCCACCCCTTCCACAACCCCAAACCCCTAGCATTTCTTGTTGGATTGCAATCCTGTAGGTCCTGAGGGCGATTCCATCAATCCTGAGCCTATGGGATCATGATTTTGCAATAAATAAATTAATATAAATCTAGAATGACAAAGAAAAAATATAGGGTTTCAACCCTACCTCTCTATTGGGTACCCGGTGCTTTTGAAAACTCCTCACAATATCTATCTTTTTCCATGGTTTCCCTCATCTCACCATCATACTATGCTATATTAGAGCTCAAAATATCAACAAATCTCTAAGCTTGAATATACGCAAATAATCCCTTTCTAGCCCTCATGGCCCTTATTAAGGGCATCTCATGACCTGTTATTTCCTCCCATAGCCCCCCACTATCCCCATTTTTCTCATTTTC
Organism: Chamaecyparis obtusa; assembly: GCA_027943335.1. Lineage (NCBI taxonomy): Eukaryota > Viridiplantae > Streptophyta > Pinopsida > Cupressales > Cupressaceae > Chamaecyparis > Chamaecyparis obtusa. Next base: position 602,971 of record BSBK01000566.1, read on the forward strand.
CCCTCTCCCTTCAATTTCTTGCATGTATTACTATATTTTCACTCCTTATTGTTCCTTTCCCTCATGTTTTGTCAAACCCTTTCTTCCTTTCGAGATGTCGCTTGGGCCCCTTTTTCTTTCCCCGCTGCCCTCTCGAGGGGGCATCACTCAGTCTAAATTCCTTTTATGTATTATGAGGTAACTTTGTTACCTGGTAATTCTTCACATCATCTATTATTTTAAATACATCTTTAAAATAGTGTTATTTTAACACTATGTCGAAGAGGGGCAAAATGTAGGCACCTAAATTTGATCACACAATTAAGTAATCATGTTTAGCTCTCTCCTAGGACATTAATATCAATTAAATATTAAATATTTGTTTAATTTATGGCATCCTCCTAGTTAATTAATTTAATTAATTAACTATAGTCCAATTAATTATCTAAATGGCAACCCATAGTTTGATAATTAATTAAATCTCTTTTCTTTTATTAATTTAAATAAATGCATTCATCTATTTGTATTGATTTATAAACCCCTTTTCCTCTCACTTGGAATTAAATAATGCATTCAATCCAATTTGAGCACATGGCTCCTAACTTTGACCCCTAACCTAACCTATCCAAACTACCAAACCCCTAATTCCAACTCAACCCAATCCACTCACACATGCTAAACCTTCTTAATTAGCTAATGACCCATGATTAGCTAATCCAACCCTCCATTCATTCTCTCTCCTCCCATCACATTCTCCTAATTCTCCCACTTGCCTTCTAATCCAATCCTAATCACTCCCTAAGAATTTACACAATCATAATTAATGAATTGTATGGAGCATTTAATGCATGGTAAATCATTTCCTTATGGATTCAAAGAGAATTTTGGAGATGTATCTAGAAGGAAAAGATGAAGAACATAATGATGGAAGGATTTGATGAATCTGACCTAAACCTAAGATCTATGGAGGAGATTAAGCGGTAAAATATTGATCTACCTGATCAAGGAGGTATAAGATTAACCTAATTGTGAGGTTACAGAGTATGAAGAAGAGGTTGATGTTATTGACTGATAAGTCTAAGAAGAAGGCTAAAGGCTGAAGGTGAAATAGTAAAGGAGTTGAAAAGTAGATCAGAGATGAAGATGGAAATGGAGGTCAGTCAGTAAATCAACATATATGTGTGAAGTGGATATGTATTTGCAAAGTGAGTTGTATGTTTTTTAGATAAAAAAACTATTGTTACTTTCTAACCATTGTATCAATCTAAATCCTTTAATCAAGGTTGACCTAACAGTCATTGTATAAATCCTTTAATTAAGGTGACATTCTAATGGAATGTTCTTAAGTCCTCTAACTAGGCCACTTTTGAAAGAGTGTTTTAAATTCTTTAACAGGGTCACACCTAATAGTGTGTATGTAAACCTTTAATAGGGTTGGCTTTTCACAAAGCTCACTTTAGAAGAGCGAAAATCAATAGCATGTTACAAAGTGGTTTTTCCCAAATTGGGTTTCCACTATAAATCCTAGTGTTATAGTTGTGTGAATGATTTTGATGTGGATTTTTTTAAAGCTTTATATTCTTCAAGTTAATTACTTTTAGACAATGGAAAACATGTTATATGTTTCTGATATATGCTATAGAGACCAAGTTGAATTGTTGATTAGATCTGAGTTTTTTGAAGAGATGGAAAGTTCAATTAGTACATCTGGACCTGAGAACAACTAATTCACCCCCCTCTCTATTGTTCTAAATCATTCTAACAATTGGTATTAGATTTGTTGGTGCTAACAGAGAACTTTTAAAGGTACTTGAAGCAAATGATCAAGATTTACAAAAAGGAGGTACCAAAGTTGAACAAAGAGAACTTCCTTTCATGGCAGAGTCTGATGAAATTGCATCTAGCTGGTATTGGTGATTCGGAGAAATAATATGTAGAAAATGAGTATGTTATACCTGATGCACCTTTGACTACCGAGGAGATGAAAGCAAAACAAGAACATAATCAAGCAATGTTGGAGATTTCATCTACCCTAAGCTATCATGAATTTGAAGACATCAAGGACTATACTAATGCAAAGAAAATATGTGAAACTCTTGCAACTATCTATGGTGGAGATACAAATGTGTTGAGAGTCAAATCTGAAAGCCTGAGAGTTAAGTTTGATGAAATGAAAATGCAAGAAGGTGAAAATATTGCTCAATATTGTGGTAGAATTAAGGAGGTAGTGAATGCTATTAGAGGAGCTAATGGAAACATTGATGATGAAACTATTATTGGTAAAGTATTGAGAACTTTTCTTCCTATCTATGTCATCAAAATTTCTACAATACAAGAATCAAGATGTAACCATGGTAATGTTCTATCTCTGGAAAGTCTTTTTGGTAAGCTTACTACTTTTGAGTTGTCTAACTATGATAACTACAATGTTCCTAATGTTGAATCTACATTTAAGTCACAAATGGTTATGCATAAGTCTAAGAAGGAAAAAGAAAAGTGTGTGCAAATTAATAGTGATAGTGACAGTGATAGTGACACTTCTGATGAAGAACTAGATGATCTTGAGGCACTTATGGCTAGAAGGCTAAAAAGAGGAAAAGGGAAATATAAAGGTAAACTTCCTATAATATGTTTTTCATGTAACAAAGTTGTCCATATTTCAACAAGATGCCCTAATAGGATTGACAAGGATGAGAGAAGGGAAATCAAGCACAAAGACAAGAGAAATGATAGAGATCACCGAAGGTATAAAAGAGACTACAAAGACAAAGGTAATAAATCCGACTATATTGTTGAAGATGAAACTGACAGTGACACTAGTGAATCTGATGAGTGTGATATAGAAGTTGTTTATGTTGCTATGAAAGATGATTCTGATGAAGAGGAGAAAATTGCACTTATTTCTTATGTGAGCAAAGGTGATAAATGGATTATTGATAGTGGTTGCTCACATCACATGACTGGTGATAAAAGTAATTTTGAAACCCTAGATCATTACAAAGGTAGAAGTGTTAAGTTTGGCAATGATGCACCATGTTTTGTGAAAGGAAAAGGAACAATTAGATTGACTAACAAGATCACATGTGAAAATCCTTATTGGGTTGAAGGTCTTAACTATAACTTGTTGAGTGTTGCATAGTTGAACAACACTGGTTACCTAGTGGAATTTCATCATAGAAAGACTAAAATATTTGATGCCACTAGTGAACTACTTGGAAGTAGAGAATAGACAAGGGGTAACTTGTTCTATCTAGATCTATCTGAAGAAACATGTTTGTTTTCACAATTTGATGATGTATGGTTATGGCATAAGAGGCTATGTCATGTGAATTTTGATAATCTAGTAAATATTAGTAAAAAGAAGAAAGTTAGAGGTTTGTCGAGATTGAAGAAATTTGATAATGTGATGTGCAAACAGTGTCAATTGGGAAAAATGACAAAGTCTAGTTTTAAGAGAAAGACATATACTTGTGAAAATATTTTGGAATTGGTTCATACTGACCTTTGTGGACCTATGGGTGTACAAAGTTATTGTGGTGATAAGTATTTCATTCTGTTTGTTGATGACTATTCTAGAATGATGATTGTAATTTGTTTAAAGGATAAATCTAATGCATTTCAATTGTTTAATTGGTATTTAGAAAAAGTTCAAAAAGAAACATGTAGAAGCTTGAAATGTTTGAGATCTGATGGAGGTAGAGATTTTATATCAAATGAGTTCAATATGTTCTGCAATGATAGAGGAATAAAGAGACAGATGTCTGCACCAAGGACACCTCCACAGAATGGCATAGCAAAAAGAAGAAACAAGTCAATTATGGATTGTGCTAGAACACTAATGATAGAAAAGAATGTTGCACAAAAGTACTAGAGAGAAGTTGTAATTACAATTGTTTATACCTTAAATCGAGTACAAATCAAGAAAGGTACAAATGCTAAACCTTTTGAGTTATGGCATGGTTATACACCTAATGTGAAGTATTTTAGAGTCTTTGGGAGTAAATGTTATATACTGAAAGACAATAGGAATGGAAAATTTGATACAAAAAGTGATGAAGGAATATTCCTAGGATATTTCACTAAGAGCAAAGCTTATAAGTGTTTAAATTCCAACACTAACAAAGTTGTGGAAAGTGCAAATGTTAGAGTTGATGAATATGCAGGAAAGAACGAATTGGAGTGCAAGAAAGAACTTGAAGATTACAAATATTTTGTAAACATGGAAGAAGGAGAGGCAAGTAATACACCTAAACCAGATACAGAGTAAAAAATAGGTAATATTGTCGAGCATCAGGAGGATGTTGTCGAGCAAGGAGAAGAAGCAGATAATTTGTATAATGAACCTAAAGATCTAGAACAAGGAGAAAGTAAATCTAAACCTACTTTGGCACAATATGTAAGAAGACATCACAAGCTTGAATAAATCATTGGAGATAAAGAATTTGGACTCATGAGAAGAAGTAAGTTGAAATATCATACATGATTACTATGTGAGTTTGAGCCTAAAACAGTAAAAGATTCTTTAAAGAATGATGATTGGATACAAGCCATGAATGAAGAAATAGAGCAGATAGAAAAGAATAATACCTGGACTCTAGTGCCAAGACCAGAGGACAAGAATATTATTGGAACAAAATGGGTATTCAGAAATAATCTAAATGAACATGGAGAAGTCACAAGAAATAAGGCCAAATTAGTATGTAATGGGTATGCACAAGAAGAAGGAATTGACTATGGGGAGACATTTTCTCCTGTTGCAAGATTAGAAGGAGTAAGGACTCTACTTGCATATGCAGCTTATAAAGGATTCAAAGTATATCAGATGGATGTCAAATCTGCATTTATGAATTTGAGATATTAGAAGAAGTATACATTAAACAACCAGAAGGATTTGTTGACCCAACCAAGAAGAATATGCTATGCAAGTTGCACAAGGTGTTGTATGGATTGAAATAAGCCCCCAGAGCATGGTATGAGAGACTGCATAATTATTTGATAAAGATTGGATTTTCAAGGACAAATGACAACAGTAATTTGTATATGAAGACTGAGAAAGGTAAAGGGATTTTGTTAGCTGAAATCTTTGTTGATGGTATCATATTTGCAGGACAAGATGCCCTATGTTAGAACTTTTCAAATAAGATGCAAACTAAATTTTAAATGTCTATGTTTGGTGAGATCAAATTCTTTGTTGGTTTGCAAGTTTATCAAATGAAGAAAGGTATCTATATTACTCAATCTAAATATGTTAAAGAGATACTGAAATTTTTTGGTATGGAGGATTCCAGACCAGTAAGTACACCTATGGCTACTAGATAGAAACTATCTAAAACTAATGATACAACTAAAGTGAATCAAACATTGTATAGATCTATGATTGGAAAGCTACAATATGTTGTTCACAGTAGACTAGATATTGCTCTAGTAGTTGGGATTGTGGCAAGATTTTCTGCCAATCCTAAGGAAAATCATATGATGACAATGAATAGAATATTGAGATATCTGAAAGGAACAGAGGATTATGGATTGTATTACACGAAGAATGACAAGTTTGAACTAAGAAATTACACTGATATAGATTTAGCTGGAAATGTTGATGACATAAAAAATACAAATGGTGGAGCATTCTTTCTAGGAAAGAGATTAGTCTCCTAGACAAGCAAGAAATAGAACTGCATTTCCCAATCTTCAACAGAAGATGAGTATGTAGCAGCAGCAGTAAATTGTTCAAATTTAGTGTGGATCAAGCAATTGTTAAAAGGTATGAAGGAATAAAAAATTGAGTTGGTTGTTATTTTCTATGATAACGCAAGTGCTATTAATATATCAAAGAATCCAATTATGCACACTAAGACTAAGCATATTGCTATCAAGTATCATTACTTGAGAGAGCTAGTTCAAGATAAAGAAGTGAGATTGGAGTATGTGAATACAAAGGAATAATTAGCAGATATATTCACAAAATCTTTACCTAAGGATGCTCATGAATATCTTAGAGGTAAACTAGGGGTGATTCTCCTAACTGAGGCTACCTAGTAAAATAGGAGCACTGTATCAAATGTGCTAATCAAAATATTTGACAAATTGATGCAAAAAAGGTCACACTTTAGGAGTTGTCTAGACTTGTGAGAAATAAGGAAAATATATTAATCAGTCATAAGCAAGATGAAAAAGAGAGTATACAACATACATAACTGACATGAAGACACCTACATAGTAAAGATGTAAGTGATAGATACAAGATTTGGCATTGTTGTCAAAGAGGGAGAAGATTCAATGAAAACAAATGGAGTGATACAACACTGAGGGAGAAGTTTCAATGAAATTTGAGGGAGAGTTACAAAAAAGATTCAGAGGGAGTAATTGAGCAAGCGGTCGGGCAAGGCAAAAAGTTGTGAATCAAAATGAAGCTAAGGATATTAATAAAAGTCTGATGCACAAAGATTTTGGATTATTTGGTAAATCATGTGTTATTCATATGATGTTGCCATCAATGCCAAAGAGGGAGATGATTAGAAACTACAATTGAAGCAATTGTTATATTATCATTGATGTCAAACCTTAACTGGTAAGACAGTTTCTATCTAGGATAGTACCATATCTTTTGATTGATGAAGAGGGTTTGAAAAGAGGAGATAAGAAGAGGACCTAAGGAAAGGTTGAGTTATGTGATACTTCAATGGGTACTTGATCAATTGGCACATTGACAAGGTAATGTGTTGTTTATCTAAGCAAGAAGAAAGATTAGAATGTAGGCTTAACTCAGAAAAAGTGAATAAATCTAGTTTAAGATGAGTTATGCTAGTGTCGACCGAGCGCTAGTATATGCCAAGTAAATCTAGTGTTGACCGAACATCAGTAATTACTGAGCAATAGGAAATTAGCGAGAAAATACAGTGTTTGTCAAGGAAGGCAGTTTGTAGTGATGACTGAGAAGATGAACATGATATTGACTTAGTGTCAGTAATTTACATTTGAAGAAAGAATTGAGAATCCCAACTGACATGGTTGAATTCTTGGGATATGTAAAATGTGTTGACATTATTAGTGAATTGTATGGAGCATTTAATGCATGGTAAATCATTTTCCTATGGATTCAAAGAGAAGTTTGGAGATGTATCTAGATGGAAAAGATGAAGAACATAATGATGGAAGGATTTAATGAATCTGACCTAAACCTAAGATCTATGGAGGAGATTAAGCAGAAAAATATTGATCTACTTGATCAAGGAGGTGTAAGATTAACCTAATTGTGAGGTTACAGAGTATGAAGAAGAGGTTGATGTTATTGACTGATAATTCTAAGCAAAAGGATGAAGGTGAAACAGTGAAGGAGCTGAACAAATTTGTGATTGCTTGAAGTGAATTCTGAGCATATCAGAGATGGAGATGGAAATGGAGGTCAATCAGTAAATCAACATATATGTGTGAAGTGGATCTGTATTTGCAAAGTGAGTTGTATGTTTTTTAGATCAAAAACTACTATTACTTTCTAACCATTGTATCATTCTAAATCCTTTAAGCAAGGTTGACCTAACAGTCATTGTATAAATCCTTTAATCAAGGTGACATTCTAATGGAATATTCTTAAGTCCTCTAACTAGGCCACTTTTGACAGACTATTTTAAATCCTTTAACAATGTGTATGTAAACCTTTAACAAGGTTGGCTTTTCATAGAGCTCACTTCGGAAGAGTGAAAATCAGTAGCATGTTACAAAGTGGTTTTTCCCAAATTGGGTTTCCACTATAAATCCTAGTGTTATAGTTGTGTGAATGATTTTGATGTGGATGTTGTTGAAAGCTTTATATTCTGCAAGTTAATTACTTTTGGATAGTGGACTACTGTGTGTGTGAAAATTGTACCTGATCTGTAAACACAACACTCAGTAAAACATTAGAGGTTAGCTATAATCAAAATCGTGCAAAATTGAAAGCTATCTAACCAAGCGATTTACTGCCTTCTAATAGGTGCGAGATTAATGTTCTCAGATTGTAATCGAGATCAGTGACCTAGACGACACCTAAATGAAGGATTTGAATGCAAAAGATGGATATGAAATTGAATGCAATTAATCTATATTTTTGATATTTTCTATGCAATAAGAATGAAAACTTGATATGAATCTATGCTAATATGAAAAACTTGATATGAAATGAATGCTAAATGATCTAACAATGAAGATTCTAACAATGATATGAAAACTATGAATGCAAAAATAAGATTGATCTCACAAAGATGTCGATTCACAAGAGCTTTGATTCTTCAATTCCAATTCTCCAGCGTGATTGTGCAAAATATGAGATGATTTGTGAAGAGTTGAGCCTTTAATTTATAGAAATCCAGGGCTTTGGAGGTGCATGGGAAAAAGCCATAAATCACTCAAATAACTCAACTTGATTTTTGAGTTATTTTTAAATAAAAGATAATTAACTCACAAAAACATGCAAAAGCTAAGTTTTAACTCAAAATAGAGTTTAGCTTTAATTGATAATTGATAGTTGTTTGCTTTTATGATTGTGCATGTTTTATTTATGAATTAATTTAATAATAAAGTGATTTATTTCCAACTTAACTGCTTTTAAAAATAAAACAATTGATTTATGGGTTAATCAATTATTTAATCAAAATTTTATTAAAAACTATATTATTAAATAATGACAACTTGCTTTAATTAATTAAATAAGAATTTAATCAATTATTCATATGATATTAGATTTATTGTCAAAATTAAATAATACAATTAATAATAGATATAATTAAATTTAATTACACAATTAAGTGGCAAATATTAAATCTAATTAATTAAATATGAAAATATTCAATTAATCAAACTTTAGGATAAATGTGATTTATTGCCAAATAATTATAAAATTAAAGATAATTAAGATAATTAGGAATATCACTAGGAATATTCTCCGATGCAAAATTTAAGATAATCAATTAGATTTGATGATGTTTAGATGTGCCTTAGATTAGGACTTTGATGTCGATTTCGTTCGAATTGAAGATGTAGGAGATTAATGAACTTATAGCCCATTTTTGGGGTATTACATTTTGCCCCTCTTTGAATTATTGTGCGAAGCGCAGTGGTTCAAAGATAGTCTGTGTTTGATAGAGATATGAAACTGATGTTTGAAATTGATAATTGATATGAGATAGAAGCTGATTGATATTGAATTGATATGGAGATAATAGGTCCTGAATGACCAAAGATAATGTTCACTGTAGGAGATTAATAAACCTATGATTGCGAAAAAGTGTCAAAATGCCTGATTCCGAACCTTAGGATTGATAAGAAGTGAGTGACCCATTCTAGACTCGATTGTCTTAGCAGAACTAGCAAGTATCACATCCAAACCCTTCAGTTGTCAAAGAACCAAGGAAAGAACACTATGATCTGATGGTTGCAAAAACTAATACAGTTTACAAGATTAGGAGAATACCAGATTGATATGGATCGATGAATCTGATATGCCCCAAGTGATGATAGATTTGCCCCGAGTGATGAGGACTTTTGATGAATCAGCGACTAGACGTGATTGTTGTCTTGATCACTGATGAAAGATATTGATAGATTTGATCGATAGAATTTGATTTACAGACTTTGAATGATGTGCAATACCATGCCCCCTTCGGGATTAAAATTGAAATCTGACAAGAAAAGTCAGCGTTGATAGTTTAGAAGCATGTTAATTGATCTGAGAAGTGGTTATTTACATCCGAGAATGCATTCTGCATCGTTGGAAGGTCCCAAAAGACCAAGTTTGACTAGGTTTGACCATGAGTTGACCATGGTTGACCAAGTTGAAATTTTGATAGTTTGATGTAAGATAATCAGTTAAGTTGAATACTAGATTTCTGTGATGATTGAAGGTCGAATATGCAAGTAGTTAATAATATGAATGATCTCAGATTTGAATTTTGATCCCGAAAAAGGATTCTACTTGCTATTTCATTGGAGGAACCTTCGTGTGAGATTCAACTCTTGTTAGACTTGAAGATGCGATTTGAAAAATCATTTAAGCATTGAAGTTCGTTTAATCATTGTGAGATCATGTAAACATGCAAAATGCAATGAGACATGCAAAATGAAATGCAACCTAAGACCTAGGACCTAGTCACTGATCATGTGTCGATTTGTTATCATCATTGAACTTTTAGGTAACCGGATAAATCAATACAATGCCCACTAGCCATGAAACCATAGACATATGAATATCGATTTGTATGCGCAAGAATCAATATAACACCCACTGGTCAACAACCATGGATATATGAATATTGATTTTGTTTTCGAAATGTCAGATTAGATATAAGCACCAAGGCACAAATGCCGGGATGACCTGAATATCATGTCCATTTTGATATAGCAATTTGTACAAGCATCAAAACATACACGTCGTGATGACCTGAGTACGCCTTGCGTTGCAAACACATCAAACAGTCAAGAGATCATTCTAAATCCAATGTGAATTACCCATAGTGACCCTTTATCATTCACATCCTTAGGCAAGATTGCATTCCACAGTAGGAGAAAGAACTTACTCAAAAAGACAATAGTTAGATCAAACTTCCTTGAATTTTTTGGGTATCAATGGTCGAAGTACGCATGGCCATCCAATTCGAGATAGAGGCTCTTACAATCGGACACCATTTCAATCCAGAATTTCCAAAGCTGTTAGATTTTCACATACAAGCAGAAGACAAAGAAAAGATTATGCCCCCAGTCATCACTCTCTAAATCCTATAAAAGACATCATCGAAGAGCTCGAAGGGACACAATATGCAAAAATCTCAATGCGAATCAGTAAGCCTACAAGGAGATAAAAGCATGAAAAGCACAGATTGTTTTCAGTTGAGTTTTGATGTTTGATTGTTGTTGATGCAAAATCCTTTCTGGAGACGAGACTGACTGACTGACTCAACTTGAAGCTTCAAAGGACTCTGAGTGGATATGACACGTCTAAGATACATGGGAGACCATAGGATATGACATTGATTGCCCCCAAGTGTGAACATTGATAGGATGCAAACGCTTGAGCTGGTTGGTGTACAGGCCGACTTATTGAAAACTGGAAATGCAGGAACAAACCGGGAGATATGTACAAACTAAAGCAAGACTGAAAGCTGGGAAAGACCAAGATTGTGCTGATAGATGGAGCATTTTGGAACAAGTGGTGCCCGTTTGCCGAGTTTTCACCATCTTGGTAGAGATTCTATTTTTGCTACCGAGGTGCCTGTTTCCAGGTTTTCACCAAGGCACTTTTTTTTCTTTTTTTCTTTTTTTTTTTTTCTTTTTTTTGTATTTTTCATTTTTTCAATTTTTTTGTACTTTTGATACTTTTTGATTTTTTTTGTGAATCATCAAGGCGCCTATTGCTAGGTTTTCACCAAGATGTTCATTTTTTCAGGACTTTTTCCGATTTTTAAGATTTTTTTCAGGACATTTACCAAGCACTGAATGCCTTAAGCATAGAATTTCTTCAGATGGAGAACGTTGATTGGTTCTCGGAGCTGTTCTCCTTCAGTGGTTGAGAGTTGATAGGCACCAGAGCCAAAAGTAGCAGTGATTACAAAGGGACCCAGCCAGTTGGGTTCGAACTTCCCCTTGCGTTCTCGATGTGATTGATTTTTTAGGATTTTCTCTCAACACTAGATCACCAACCTGAAATTCTCTGTGTCTGACTTTCTTGTTGTAGCCTCTAGACATTCTTTTCTGATACACTCTGAGATGATCATACGCTGCTTGCCTGCGCTCATATAGTAGTTCCAGTTCTTGTAACCTAGACACTCTGTAGTCTTCATCAGTGACAAGTCCATGCATTTTGATTCTAAGTGATGGGATTTCAACCTCAATAGGCAATACCGCTTCAGACCCATAAACTAAAGCGAAAGGTGTAGCCCCTGTAGGCGTTCTGATACTAGTTCTGATACTGGTTCTGATACTGATTCTGATACTAATTCTGATACTAATTATTCTGATACTGGTTCTAATATTGATTCTGATACTGGTTCTGATACTGATTCTGATACTGATGCTGATAATTGTTCTGATACTGGTTCTGATGCTTGTTTTGATATTTGGTATACTTGATAGCATCTTTTTCCATTGCAAACTCCCAAGCAAGATCATATCGTGCAGTCCCAATGTCTAGCAAGGTGGAGAACAAGAGGGATTAGCAAGCTGGTGGATGAGATGGAAGACAAGAGAATGAAGGAGAATGAAGGGAAGAAATCCTCAAGGGAAAACTCCTCAAGGGTACCCAAGCTAGGGAAAAATTGTCATGTAAAGCACATTTGGACAAGCAATGAAAGGCTAGCATAGGATAAGTCACAAAATCATAATGGAAGAGCAGGAAAGGATGCAATCCAAAGGAGTAGACATGTCAAGAGGCTTCATAGCACTGTGTTTTACTCTTTCTTTCTTTTTATTAGATCAAGACCAAAGGGGAAAAGGACAGTGATAGGCGAAAATGAATGGAGGAAGATGGATATGAAGGCTAAACATGGAAGCAATGAAAACAAGGTCATCGTAAGATAGCTCACAAAATAGCCAAATATTCGTGTATAGATCAACATTGTCAAGATCAAAGAGAGAAGATGGAATGGATGAAATATGTAGAAGAACTACGCATGATGCCTGATTGCTAGGTTTTCATCATGGTACTTATCCAAGGTGCCACAAGGGAGTGGTTTTCACCATAGGATGAATTTATTTCTCTTTAATTTTGCTACCAAGGTGCCTGTTTCCAGGTTTTCACCAAGGCACATTTTCAATTTTTTTTTATTTTTCATTTCTTTTTTTGGAAGAAGGCAAGCTTTTTATGTAATGCTCCTTGAAAGGATAAACCATGATATGCCAAAGATTCAAAATGATATGCTCAAAGATGCTGATAGGGAAAGGGAGATGGAAGAGAAAAATGGAGGATAGGGTTTTATGTAAAGCGAGTGAGGTTGGAAGATAGGAGGAATAGACAAATGAGGAAAAAGGATAGAAGGTAGAAGGTTAATGAATGGAAAGATTGTGAAAGGGTAGATGGAAAGGAAGGCAAGATCAACGTAAACACACACCTTGAAGGGTGGCAAGAGGGTGGAGGAATCGTGAATGAAGGAATACGTGAAGGAATATGGCGAATGGATAGCAGAGGTTGTGGTTTAGGCACATGAAATGGAAGAATATTTTTGGAGGGAGATGAAGTGGAAGTCTTTGGAAGCTTGAATGTCAATTTCACTTTTTGTTCAACATGAGACTCTCTTATGAGAGACTTTGGAATCCATATAGCCTTAGGCTTTTTATTTCCCTTTGATGACTTAGAGAGAATATCTTGAATGATGGATTTTGGAACCCATACTTGTCTTGTATTTTTTTTCTTAGATATCTCTTTTGACTTTATGCTTCCATGTCTATGAGAGGAGACATGGTGATATTCTTTTTTTGATGGATTCTTGTATTGCTTCTTTTTCTTGTATTGAACATTCAAGTTACTTTCAAAAGACTTGGGATTTGTGGAAGAGGGAGGATATGACTGGTTTAGATGGGTGGGTGGATGAAAAGGATTCAAGGGTATGCATCTATGTTGATCTTGAGGAAAGATGGGAGATGGAGGTATGTAAGGACCTAAGATGGATGGCAAATCAAGAGAGCTAGGAGGGGAAAGTGAAGGGACATAAGGACCCAAGATGGAAGGAAGGCATGAAGCCCTTAGTAGTGGTAGAAGAGGTCCAAGGATGGAAGTGGAAGATGCAAAAGGATAATCAATAAGTTCATCATCATCTATATGACAACCAAGGATATCAGCATCTTTAGAGTGAGCATTAGAATTTTCAATAGAATCATGGACATCTTGAATATGATCACCTTCTTTGATTGTATTGTTCAAAGCTTGCAAAGACTCAGGAAGAGTAGAAAGTGGAAATGAACATGGAGTGGTAGAACAAGAAGATGAAAGACTTTGATCTTGACAAGGATCTTCGGATAGCATAAGCGCAAAATTTTTTTCTTGTTTTTCAATAGGCTTGACATTGGAAGGAACACCATTTTTACCAACCTTAATGGAAGTATCATCTTTGGAAAGCGCAAGCGTAGTAAGGTTATTTTGATTGTCAATAAGCTCAACAGTGTAAGTAGTAGCTTGATCTTGCTTAGGCGAAGACTTAAGACATGGTGGAATGCATGAAAAAGGGGGTATAGGATCAAAAGAACCATGAAGCAGATAAGAGACATCGTGAAAAGGAGTGGATGACATGGAGGGTTCTTGATCTTGATCTTTCTTTATATTCTTCTCTTTATCATTTTTAGAGTCCTCTTGACATGGAGCCACTTCTAAGGACAAGGAAGCATGTTGGGATTGTATGGATAATTTTGGAAGAGATGGTGGAGGACTAGCTGAAGTAGGGATTATAGCATATGAAGGTTTAGGCTCTTTAGGTTTATCATTATTGAAAGTCTTTGCAGCCAAGTGAAGGTTAGCTTGAGTTTCTTTAAGAGGTAGCCCTGGAGGATAACTATAGGGAACCACATGAAAAATATCAGGGCTTGTGTCAAATGAAGGTTCTGTGAAAGATTTGAAAGACTCGGAAGCTTTAGGAAATGTATGGGTATTGGAGGAAGTAGGGGATGGAAGGGAACCATCACAAGATAAAGGTCCCACATTAACATGATCTTGCTTGAGAGTGTAATCTTTATTTTCAGCCGGAGAGTTCTGAGAGGAGAGATCCTTATAGTATTGACGTTTCAAGCTAGCACGATGTATTTTATAGTCCTCAGCAGTAGTAGATGGATCATCATCAAGGTATTGTCCACAAAAGCCATCAAAATCTCTTTCAAAATCAGAATCATATGGATCACCATCACGATCTATCCAATGTGACGGCCCATTTGTTGTAAGCAGGAACGAACGATGAGGAGGACTCTTAGGAACAGAGGTGTCATAGGTATCATTACATTTTCTGTCATCATAGTCATCATAGTCTTCAAAGCTAGATGTGTCACTCTCCGTGGAAGAGGTATCATATTGCTCAATTTTTTTCCGAGGGCATGGTGACATGTACAAGTCTTTATCAAATGGAAAAGAGTATAAAGATTCCATGGAGAACTTTTTAGATTCCTTCTCTTTCTCAAGTTTGTCAAGCTGGACTTGCATAGCATGTATCTGTTTCATTATAGCGGCGATCAGAATTTCTTCCTCATGTGTACTGATTCTTTGAGACATGTGTACTAATTTTCAATAGCTACTGCTCTGTTCTTGACACAATGATATTTTTGACAGATTCTGGAACTAGGCTGGAAACATTGGATATCTTGCAATTTGACAATTTTTGACAACTCTCTCAAATTTTTCCAAACGACACTCTGCAGACTCATACGACAGTGGGTAGTCTATGAAATGATAGTTGCTAAACTCATACGATAGTTGGGTAATACTGAAATGACACTTGACAAAACTCGTACGACTTTTGACTTCTTGAAATGACTTTTGACTCCAGAAAGAACTTTACGTCAATTTTTGCAAAATTTAAGGTTTTCAGTTTTGGATTGTTTGCAAATTGTACTATCTAGATTTTGAAGGTTATACCAGATTTGATCGTTTTTAATAGCCAAGTAGATAAATAAGCACGCAGAATAGCAAGCAAGTGATTCCAAGCACGTCTGAAAATAATGAACAAGGGCAAAAGCAACCTTGCGCATGAACAATCAAGTGACCAAATTGTGCTAATCCCTGAGAGTACTAATTTTGTATGTTCTAAAAAAGTTTTGCAATAACGCACATATACCTGAAAGTGAAAAATTGGCCTGTCTAGGGTTTTTAGTAATGGTTTGACTCTATAACTTTTATGATTCAAAGGGGTGAACTCCAATCCCGGCGCACCAAGGTTTTGACACAGTCTGAGAACTTAATCTTCAAGAGCTGCTAGGGAGATCTGACAACCCAACAATGAACCATACCCGTGGAGATTTCTTCCACAAGGACATTTATATAGCGGTTGTCACTACCATGGCGAAAATGGCTATTACCGCTTGAGGTTCCGTCAATGCAGTTTGCCCTGTGAAGGGATTGTCCGCTACGGTTAACCCTCTCTAAAGATGACTCACAATAGTATACCACAAGGGGACTTGGCTCCAGATTCAAGGTTTTGACACCTCTTCACTTTTAACCCAAACAAAGCAAGCAGATTAATCCGACACGCTAAGACAAAGTTTTGTTCCACCAAGGTCTGTGATATCAACTCCACGTGATCTATCAACCTCTCCGGGGAGAGAATGTATCAATCAATAAGAGAAGATGCACTAACCAATTTTGATTCACCAAAGCTCGTGATATCAACCCCACGTGATCTATCAACCTTTCCGGAGAGAGAATGTGTCGATCAATAAGAGAAGACTCACTAACTAAGTTGAATGTGAAATGCACTAAGTATCCTCCCTACCTACAAGGATTCTATCGTCAAGAAGGATTTCGCTAGGAATCCAATCTCTCAAGAATCACAAATAGTGTTCATAGGGCCTAATTACTATGTGAGCACAGATGTATGTTCCGAAAGAAAATCTACCAAAAGCATCCAAAAAGTAGAAAGAGGAACACTTAACGTTTAAAGCGAATATGAGATGAGTCCACAAGGTGGAACACTTAACACCTCACACAAGCTAAAAACGAGTCCACAACTTAGAAAACAAGGGAGTTCCTAAAAGCACAAAAGGGTTGCCAAGTGGAACATTTAACGCTTCTGTCCTGTTGACCCCTCCCCTTTATGGCGCTGAGATTGCAACCACGGGGTGGAAATGAGGGGCCGGCGGATTAGCGAGTCCAATAACCTAAGATAGCAATCAAGATCAATCACAAGTATTCTAAGACTACTTAATGAATCCTTAAGGGTTCACAACCTAGTATTAATTATGCAAGTGTGTAGAAATAGATCAAAAGCATGAAAAGATGCACACAAGCTTGACACATAAGAGATTTATTTTAAGTCCCAAATCAAAATATTATTAGATGAAGGAGAATACCTGGGATCCTCGCAACGCGCTTAGTAGATTTTACTTGATTTTTAGCAATTTTTGTTGAGCTTTTCCATGCAAGCAAGTGACGAACTCTCCAACAAGCAAACAAGCAAACAAGATATGCAAAATATATTCAACTTATGAAAACCATAGGGTTAGCTCTAAAAATCAATTATTATCAGTAATAATAACCAGCAATTAACCCAAATGACAACTCATATCATTCATTGGACCATGTAAAAAAATAAGTGCATACCCATCACAAAATTTTATTTTTTTTGCTGCATTTGACCTAGTCAACAAGATCTAATTTTTTTGATATGATTTTGGCCACAAAAATAGAAATTCAGAATAGAGACCCCTGCTAAAAAATAGAGAGCTTTCCAAAAATGCAAAAATTTTAGAAAAACCTCTTCATTTGTGCCCTAGAGACCCATTTTATTAATACAGACCAGTTTTTGTAAATTGACTATTTGAGCTATGATATCATGTCTAAATTTAAAACACAAAGAATGGACCCCCTGTAGAATTTAAAGAGCTTTCCGAAAATATAAAAATTTTTGAAAAATATGCTGATTTGCGTCAGATATTAATTTTTTCCAGAATTTCAAAAAAAAATTATTAAAAATTCAAAACATCTCAGAAAATTCTAGATTTTTTACTATAGCTTCCATGATATGTCACCAACCTGAAAAAAAAATTTTAGATCAAAATTCAAAGCCGTTTGGGAGATAAAATTAAATCTTTGAAACTTTGGGGTTTTAGCTCCCAAAAAAATCAAAACCAGCATGCAAAGGTGGGTTGCCCCACGGTGGGCGCCAGAAATGTGTGTGTGAAAATTGTACCTGATCTGTAAACACAACACTCAGTAAAACATTAGAGGTTAGCTATAATCAAAATCGTGCAAAATTGAAAGCTATCTAACCAAGCGATTTACTGCCTTCTAATAGGTGCGAGATTAATGTTCTCAGATTGTAATCGAGATCAGTGACCTAGACGACACCTAAATGAAGGATTTGAATGCAAAAGATGGATATGAAATTGAATGCAATTAATCTATATTTTTGATATTTTCTATGCAATAAGAATGAAAACTTGATATGAATCTATGCTAATATGAAAAACTTGATATGAAATGAATGCTAAATGATCTAACAATGAAGATTCTAACAATGATATGAAAACTATGAATGCAAAAATAAGATTGATCTCACAAAGATGTCGATTCACAAGAGCTTTGATTCTTCAATTCCAATTCTCCAGCGTGATTGTGCAAAATATGAGATGATTTGTGAAGAGTTGAGCCTTTAATTTATAGAAATCCAGGGCTTTGGAGGTGCATGGGAAAAAGCCATAAATCACTCAAATAACTCAACTTGATTTTTGAGTTATTTTTAAATAAAAGATAATTAACTCACAAAAACATGCAAAAGCTAAGTTTTAACTCAAAATAGAGTTTAGCTTTAATTGATAATTGATAGTTGTTTGCTTTTATGATTGTGCATGTTTTATTTATGAATTAATTTAATAATAAAGTGATTTATTTCCAACTTAACTGCTTTTAAAAATAAAACAATTGATTTATGGGTTAATCAATTATTTAATCAAAATTTTATTAAAAACTATATTATTAAATAATGACAACTTGCTTTAATTAATTAAATAAGAATTTAATCAATTATTCATATGATATTAGATTTATTGTCAAAATTAAATAATACAATTAATAATACATATAATTAAATTTAATTACACAATTAAGTGGCAAATATTAAATCTAATTAATTAAATATGAAAATATTCAATTAATCAAACTTTAGGATAAATGTGATTTATTGCCAAATAATTATAAAATTAAAGATAATTAAGATAATTAGGAATATCACTAGGAATATTCTCCGATGCAAAATTTAAGATAATCAATTAGATTTGATGATGTTTAGATGTGCCTTAGATTAGGACTTTGATGTCGATTTCGTTCGAATTGAAGATGTAGGAGATTAATGAACTTATAGCCCATTTTTGGGGTATTACAACTACATGTTATATGTTTTTGATATATGCTATAGAGACCGAGTTGAATTGTTGATTAGATCTGAGTTTGTTGAAGAGATAGAAAGTTCAATTGGTACATCTAGACCTGAGAATAACTGATTCACCCCCCCTCCCCCCCCCCCCCCCCCCGCTCTCTATTGTTCTAAATCATTCTAACATAGGTTTACATATCATCAAGTAGGTATTTATAAATTTACCACCACAATCTCACACGCCTTCTCAGCTTTCTAGCCATATAAATTTTTCTATTTTGGACAACATTAGCATAGTAAACTTTAATTTTCTTTACCAATGTCTTCACAGTCCTTAGAGACATATGTCTACCATTTTATTAATAATGTTTGATCTACATGACCAAATTAAAAAAGATTACATATTATTGTTCTATACTTGACTCTATATGATTTAAAAAAAAATGTTTACATTTTCAATTATTTTAATGCAATTTATGCATAGCACACAAGCATGCACCATATTTTCAAGATGCGGCCACTTCAAAAAGTCATTAAAAAAATACTCAACAGAAAATTACAAAAAAATAAACAACTTCTAAATCTCGCTCTTACCTATCATTCTACCAAAGAGTTTTGCAAAATACTAAATCTAACTATATCTTTTGTGAAGCGCACGTAATCAGCTATGTTATGTTTTTCTAAATAAATTAGGAACAATTTTTTGTGCACAACAGATTTGACCCTCTTAATCTTATCCATTTATTTTAAAAAATTATTTTAGAAACTAGATTAAGATTACTACAATTCTTGTTTTCTACACAAATCCTAATTTTGAGTGCATGACCTTCGAATTTCTCTTGAAGTTAAAGTTTACCTGATTTCAGAAAAAAAAAGTGGCCACTTATACCCCCTTTTTGTTCACCATCTTGGTGCACTTACCCAAAAACTTTTAGTTTGTGTTGGATGACTTCACTTGGATTGTCTTATATGTATCTTCGACACTTTCCTCTACAAGGACATTTTAAGCATCTTTTACATGCACTTCTCTTGTAGTAGATGCATTGCAATAAAGTACCACCTTTATGTTTGTTTTGGGGGGTTTTGCACATTCTCTTGTGCCTTTTTTTGTACATGCATTGTATTATAAAGTTCCATGAGGGGTTATGTCGTGCCTTTCTTTTTATCATCACACCTTTGTCTAGTGAGTGTTCCTCCACAACAACAACAATTCCTAGTGATTCTTTCCCCATGCATGTGTGTATTGGATGCATATCCTTTTTTCAATTATAGATACTTTCATTTGCACATTCAGTTTCTCCTTCATGCGCTACTTGGTAACACATAATTTTAGTGGACCTGCCACACCTCTCCCTTATCAACATTATGGGGGAGGTTCAATTGTTAACATTAAATGCTTCCTTTGTTTCACTTTAGAGTGTGATATGTATTCATTGTTTGATCCTATGTACTAGTTAGATGCGGTGGTTATATTCTTTTATGAAATTGAGCTTTTACCATATAGACATTCTTACATTCCAATTTTGTAGAGGTGAATTTTCCTTACTTGATTAGTTCTTTAGACTATTGGAACCTATATTTTTTTACTAAAAAATTTACTTTTCCTTTGCTGATTAGTTTTGTTGGGGCTACCCATGTAGATTCATGTGCCATCTATATATTTAATTAACAAATGTTTTCCCTGTGTCTTCCATTTGTTCATTGTTCAAGTAGTGTTGTTTCGGGTACTCATTTAGATTGTTGTCTTCTTGATAGTGATCATCTTTTCTAACGATTTTCTTTATCTAGAATTATAGCAGTTATCATTTGATAGTTTTCTATATCTTCTTTGTTCTTCGGGGATTTTCTTCATGTTCCTATTCTTTTTGGGGATATTTTGTGGAGGTTTATTAGTCCTCAAATTTTCATTTAATGTTTCTTTCATGCAATGCATCTCTCACTTTTGGAGAGGATTTTTCTCCCATGTGATTTTTCTCAATTTTCTCCACTTCGAAAGGATTTTATTATACATGGGTATCTAATCATACATTTTGTTTCCCAGACCTAATCAGGCATTTCATGCTTAGAGCTTAGTGTTCCCCTAAGTTTTACTTAAATGGGGGTGTTAGAGTATGTATTTATGTTGCACATGTATAGTTTTGTTGTATTAGGAATAGTTGTTATTGTTGTATAATTAATTGTGCACATGCTCAAAGTATATTCTCATGCAAATTCATATGCATATTTGAGCACATGTTTTCACATGCATGCCTAGCTTAAATTTACTTAGTTGAGCCTAACTTAGTTTAGTTCAGTCTAGTTGGGCTCCAATTTCCTTTTTTGGCTCTAGTTTTCATATCATGAACATCACAAACCTTTAGTTTGCATATCATCTAGTAGTTTGCATATCTTAGTTTTTAAGCTCTTTTATTGATTTTTAGAGACATGATTTTCTATAAAAGCATATCATTCTATTCATTGTAACTTATCTCACAATCTTGTAATCTTTGCTTCTTTAGAAATGTAGGAATTTGTTATTGTTTCTCTCTTTGTGGAAGGTATTCTTGTTTTTCTATTTTATCTTAGGTGTTTTGTTTTGTAAATTTCAATATGGTATTAGAGCTCCATAATTTTAACAGTTTATTCTTAGAGATAGGAAACTCCTAAATGAATCCATACTAATCAATTTCCATTTATACTCTAGTATGTCATGTGGATACAAAAGCCTCGCCAAATGCACATACTCAAATTTGATTCACTGGCAGTTCAAGCATCAAGCAACTAAACAACCTTCTTAAGTCTTGGCAAAAAAATATAGATATCAATTTTGAAACCATCTTGGTTACTACACGGTACCCCAAATAAGGTGCATTATGAATCTCTTATAAGATTAGCTTTCTCAAACCTCTAAGTCTAGAATGTATATTATTCCTTGGTATCTCAAAAATTCATCTAATTCAAACTCATATCCATCAAAATGATCTAGTATGAGGGGTTTAACTCTAAGTATTGCTTCACTATAGAATATTGCTCATCTCCTTGTATATTATAAACCACTTGTCTCAAATTAGACCTAGTAGTAGTCATGGCTTCTATATTCCTTCTGCAACTAAGAGCATCAAATACTCTATTTTACTTTCCCTTAGTGTATTGAATCTCAAAATCATATTCACTGAGAAACTCTAGCCATCGCCTTTGACAAACAATGAGATTTGGTTAAGTAAAGATATACTTAAGTCCCAAGTGATGCATCTCAATTTAAATGACTTACCTAGAAGATAATTTCTCCACATCTAAAGTACATGAGCCATGGTCATTAACTCTAAGTCATGCAATGTATAATTCAGCTCATATTGCTTCAACTTCCTAGACTCATAAGCAACCATGCACCTATTTTGCATAAAAAATCCTCCACCTTGTCTTGATGCATCTATAATAACTATGAATTTTCCTATTTGCATTTGACATATTCAAAAATGGAGCTATAGTGAGCTTTTCCTTTAAAGTTGGAAATATCTCTCACAATTATCAATCCACTCAAATAATTTTCCTTTCTCCTAGAGTGAAGTGAAATAGTGCTACAATTCTAGAAAACCCTTCTAAAAATCCTATAGTATCATACAAGTCCCATGAAACTTTATATTTTAGTCATAGTCTATAGTATAGGTCATTCCACATTTGCCTTAATTTTCTATGGATATACTGCAATCTCTTGTGCTAAGAATATATGGCCTATCTTATGCACCTTTTCCTTATAGAAAATACACTTAGACAACTTATCAAAAAACATATTTTCTCCCTCTAATGTTGTAAAACTGTCCTCAAATACTTATCATTCTCCTTAATTGATTTTGAGTAAGTTAAGATATTATCAAAAAATATCATCATAAGGTCATCTAGGAAATCTCTAAATCATTGTTCATTAGGCTCATGAAAGTTTCAAGAGCATTGGTTAACTCAAATAGCACCACTCTGAATTTGTAGCTACCAAAACTAATCCTAAAAGTTGTCATGGAAATGTCATCTTTCTTCAACAATTAATGGTATTTGAATCTAAGTTCTATCTTAGAGTACTCTATATCTCCATTTATTTGATTGAAGAGTTCATCAATTCTCAAAAGTGGATATTGTTCTTTATAGTTGCCTTATTTAGCATCCTATAGTCAATGCACATACACAAAGTCTCATCCTTCTTCTTCACATAGATGATTTTGTACCACCCACAGTGACACTCTAGGTATACTAAACCATTGGTTCAAATCTCATATGATTCAACCTTCAATTCATGCATCTTTGTAGTGATCATCTTATAGGTAGCCTTTGACTAAGGTTCAATTTTGGGTAGCATTCATGCTCCTTTGTTTCTTGTACACCATCTCTGTCGGCAAGTTTCTTCATGGATGGCCTCCACTTTCTTCCTCACTATTCATTCTCCTACGGCCATTACTATCTTCTCTATTGATTAGACCTCCACTATGATTTCTCTTATGAACATTAATACATTATTTCAAAGCTTTGGCATTGGCACACAAATATGGAGCTATTGAGAAGGTGAAAAGCATGACTTTATATTTGCAAATTGAACTTGCTCCCTTAATTAACCAATCAAATAATACATCAGTTTGGATTCCAAAGAAAACAATACATTAGTTTGAATTCCAAAGAAAATAATTCATTAGTTTGAATTCCAAATAAACTAGAGAAAAAAACACTTCAATAGATCTATTGTTAAATGGTAGAGCAATTATCAAGTACTCTTTAGAGTTCTTCCAAATTCACTGTTTGGTATTCCTTCTTCTCCCCTCAACTCCATCACTTATGGTTACAAAATGAGTTCCAAGAATCAGAATGGTGTGTCTCATCATCACAACTAATCCACCTTAAACAATTGATTAACCATTATAGACAAGATGATGATTATAAAGGGATAATGAAATGGAAACCCTACAGCATAGATAGGGACAGAGGCAGATCCAAATCCAGCTATTGATCCACTCTCGCTTACCTTTAATTAGTTCAAGCAATTTTAATGAATACTTTATGTTGCTTATCTTTATGGCAATGTTACTAAATATTTTTCTTAGACTTAAACTACTCCACCTCCAAAGAATATTATCCTAAGGCTATATTGGCAATTTCTAGATTAATGACGTATATTAGATTTAAGAAGGTATTATGATGGGGACATGACAAAAGCATGGAATATACACATAAATCGTGAATCATAAATGGTTATACATAAAATAAAAAGCATGCACTTGAATTTAGTTAAGTCATGGCACATACATGTGAATGCATAAAGTGTAAAATTAAGTCATGAATCATAAAGGAAATATATCCATGAATTTACATACAACATAAATCATGTATACAACGTATAAGTATAAATTTCACTTAAGCCCAAAATATACCCTTTGCTATATTGAAAATTATTTAGTATCATACATACTTACTTTATGTTGCATGAAAGATTGGTCCAAAAACCTCATACCTTCTTGTCAAGCTAGAGTTGGAGGAACACTACATCCTCCACCCCTTAGACTCAACTTACTCTTGGAAGTCACAAAGAATAAGATAGAAACACAACACATTAGTTATGAAACATATTTTATTAATAAAATCAACATAACAGATCCTTAGATCCATACAACAACAAAATAAAATAAAACAGTTAGGCATAATACATGCATATATCCACTTCAACTCACATTCTTATCAATAATTTAAAAATATGTCCAACAAATGCACAATGGAAACTTCCCTTTTTTATTAGTAATCTAAGCTATAAGTTTCAACATAAGCATCAACATAATTCATTTTTTTGAAAATAAAGGTTAGCCATCAATGCACTAAAATTTAATTGCCTTTAAGATAATTTACTTTAAATTTTAATATCCATTCAAGATTCACATTTTGCATAATATTAACAGAAAGGTACCTTACTTTCTACTAATCCATGAATAACAAGTACACCAATTAACACAATGCCACTCAATTGTATCCCTATTTTTTCAATT
This sequence comes from Chamaecyparis obtusa, assembly GCA_027943335.1. Lineage (NCBI taxonomy): Eukaryota > Viridiplantae > Streptophyta > Pinopsida > Cupressales > Cupressaceae > Chamaecyparis > Chamaecyparis obtusa. Next base: position 627,974 of record BSBK01000566.1, read on the forward strand.
GGTAAGCAAGGTAAACAACTAGAATCACTTAATTTACCTTAAGAGTACATCAAGATTTTCAAACATTTTCATTTATCCATAATATAATTTCTATTTCTTTTCAAATTTCATAATCCACATAGTAATCAAAACTCATAAAACATGATAATATCAAACAAAACATGACAATACATTTCAATCTCTATAATGAAACAATGAATATAACTAGATATGCATTTTACACAAGCATGCCAATCCACATCACCAAGGTTACACATCACAAGGCTCAAGAGCAGCCACCTTTCTGGACAAGCTCTCACTCTAAGGTATAATACTAGTATCATCTACATCTGGAATCTATAATCTATGCCTCACTCAGTAGCTTGATGATGTTTTGGGCCATACACACAATGGAGCCCTCCATACAAGACCACATGCCCTATTACTTGTTTATGTAAGTTGGTTAGCCTTCAAGGAATGGCCACCACTCATAGGTGGGTAGTGGATACTAGTTGCATCATAGCCTCACATACCCCCATCCTCAGGGGTTCCTTGTGTCTTCTTCCTCATATACACTCACTGAGTCTGCCTCATATGTCATTGGAAAGGAATAACATCACAACACAAGACTGGCATTGAAAATACTGAAGATAAACAAGCTTAGCCATAAAAGTTTATAAATAAGAAAAAATGAATTATCTTTTTCAACAATAAGGTAAGAAAGCTAAAGATATTACAAAAATAAGTTAAACATAAGATAAATTTCACAAGTTGTGGCTAAACCATCACATGCAAAGATGAACAAATTTGTTGGTCTACACAAACAAAGATAAAAATCATCACAAATTGCACATTACATCACTATGTGACTATATCTAGCCACTTCATGAGGAAGGAGGCAACAATGTCTAGCTATCATAATAGCCCACCATATGGTGTGCCCAAGGAACACTATCCTCGTGGCATGGGGTGTTAACCTTGGGAACACCTAGCATTGAGTGGTACAAAATGAGAACATCAACACACCCAACATGACCATACACCAAGCAAAGAAGGAACACACTGATTGTTTGTTGCATGGTAGTGTTCCTCACTGAGAAAGAACACGCAGAACACACCATGCATAGTGATATCTCACATAGATCTTCATTGTAACTAGAGGCATACATGGCTAGGTTCCACCCATATTCCTACCACATCTAAACAACCAAGCATCAATGGATGCCCCTCTACAAGCATGCAATCGTCTCCAAATCGATTTGCATCAAGTAGGAAAACATAGCATACATATATTGTGCCTTCACATAACTATGCATGTGGCATTGTGCATTTGAGCTTAGTTCACTACCATTAGTGATACGACATCATCACCTCACACTATGTTGGAACATCAGTGGGGTGTGGCATCATGCCCATTGCATCATGTCAAAATATGTGTGGATACGGTATCCATGACAACATGGATAAAAATATCCCTCCACTTGTTGGACCACATAGAAAAGTATATATCCATGAATCATATATTTGTCCATAGAATCTCACATCGATTATTCGCATTGTGCTCAAGAACTATGGGGAATGGGCTAAGCACTTATGAACCACATATATGGGTTCATTGTAAGGGGAAGTATGGATCTACCTCCTCCCTTGAGTAGTAGAAGCTAAGGTTTCTATGTGTTGTCATTACTCGTACACCATTCCTTCTACCCAAGGAAGTGGTAATGTTACTAGTATACTACCCCTTCAAATACTAAGATATAGAGAAAAGTATTTATTACTTCATCCCTCAAGTAGTAGAAGCTAAGGTCACTTTGTGTTGCCAAATTATTTGTACACCAATCATTCTACCCAAGGAATTGGTAATTTTACTACCCCCTTGAATTATAAACAACTTGCAGGTTGGCACTCAGTAGGGTAACAACCGATAAAATAACACATAAGTGGTATATTCCTCCCATACCCATATACAAGCATGGCTTCCATGGATGGGTGCTTCATTACAGCACCCCATAGGAACACAAAGAAATTATTGGTTTTACACAATGCCCAACATAAGCACTGGTACTAGTTTTATTACATTGACAAGAGAATACATAATAACATCATATATTATCCATATTTTCTCATTCCGTAATGCACATCATTTCCTCCTAGCACATACTTATTTCCAATTTGACTTCCACATGGGCATACACAATATACACATTTCCATCTCATATTTTCTTATTACATGAAATAATAACATCTGTCAACAAGATGACTTAAACTGCTACAAATTAAGACATAGAAAATAATAATACATGATGCTAGCTTTTATTTCTTCAAAATCATTAAGTGAGCACATATTATGTTTACATTAAGGGAAAAACAAAAACTTTTACTTCATATATCTACTTAATCACATAAGACATTCATATTTAATCATCATAAGCCATTAAGGGCATCCAAATTTTCACTCTGTCATGGATACAAAACATCATATATTTAATGAATCAGTTAGATGCTTTCCATAACATATAAGAATGTCCTTCAAGCAAAACACATTAATTCGCAATCGTTGCATAAGAAATTCATTTCCATCTTCTAATTAAGGAGAGTGATTACATCTACTTCATATCACACCCTTTTCATTGCTCAAGACACTGCTATTTTAATAATGCATAAGAAAATCTAAGTAAATGAATAAGTGTTACACAAAAATTCATTAGCCACTAATACAATTTCCAATTTTTAGTTGGGGAGGATCAACCATAATTCATCCAAAAATACATAGTTTAACTCTTACCATGCCTAAACAAATAATTTCCCAAAGAAAACAAGAAAATGAAGAGATGGTATGCAATGGATCAATTCTAGCATACTTTTATTATTTTAACTAAACAAAATATATTCATTTAATCATTTATGAAAAATCCTAATTTTATCAATGCAATTAACCCTTAATTATGCCCCCAAATCATAATTGAACTTTGGAGACTTAGGTCCTCTACCCAAAGATTTCTCTATTCACACATGTGATTCATTCAAAATTGATGGTGTAAATCATACATAGTATTCCCTAACTAACATATTTTGATAGTCAATCATCAAGCAAACAGGAAGGGGAGAAAATGATATTTACTTTCATTTCCAATGTTCATTATCCATCAAAACCTATAATACTACAATTGGATATACATGCAATGTAAAGTTATTTCAGAGTCACGTGATACCATTCTTATAGCAATCAATGCACATAACTAGAAAGAATACTCAATCAATCAATTTTTTGTTTTATTAGCATTAGAATAATATAAAACAATGAAAGACTACACACAAAGTCAAATTAGCAATCCTTACGAAGAAGAGAATACAGAAAACAACTACATCCTAATTTTCTCCAGGGTCCAAAAGGTAAGCTCCTACACAAATAGAGAATAAGGGTTGGTAACCTTTACCCTCTAATGTCATGCTAAGGCTCTTGGACAAGAAGTCTCAAGACTAACTTGCCACCACAACATTTTATAAAGGCAACATGAGCAACAAAATTAACCAAAGATCTCAATGTTGAATCTTGGGCTTTGATACCAGATATAATACCCCGCCGAGAAACCCTTGGCACAAGGATGAAATACTCTTCAATACATGCAGAATAATATTTTTTTTCCTTTTTACAATAATGTACTACAATAAATTATGTAAACAAAATATAATCTCATTTGATTTATCATCTAAAATAGAAACCAAGAGGATAAAGATTATAGTCACTACTATCCTCAATCAACAATAATTATCACAACATAATTAAACATTATTATCATGTTCTTGCATTGTGATCACCATGTTCCATACTTGTAATTGCATGTGTGTGTCTATTGAACTAAATGCAAAAGATTATATGCATTGTCATAAATATAATCTCATCAATATCTTATCTAAAAATATGAAACTCAAAAGACAAACCCTAAGGGATTGGACCTAAGTTTCGGGGGCTCATCATTGATGGTCTTGCCTATGTTCAAACTAAGAGACTTCATAGTTTGACCCTTTACTCTTGAACCATATCATATTGGTTCACGAAGCAAGCATACAAGATACAATATATGCCTATTACTATATTTTATAAAATACATAAGCAAGTACGTAACCCTTTCTAGGGTAGAGTCCCCAAATAGTCTCACCATCGATTGCCACCCACTTAGGTGATATAGGGACGGTGTCGTAGACTTAATTGATGACTAAACACCAATCTCCACAACTCAAACAAGAAAATACCTACTATTATAGTACTAATGTCATTACATGATAACAATTATCACTTATTCACATATATGATTACTTTAAATTGGTCATTCTTTGCAAGACACAACTTGGTATTAGAGTGCAACTTAACACTTTATTACATAAAGGTCGCAAAACTATTATTCAAAATCTACTTATAGGTCTTGATCATTAACAAGTAATCCAAAACCAACTTCATATCATAGTAGTTATTTCATGAGCCTTCACTACTTATTCTTCCAAATAAGTACTTAATGTTATCTTAACGAAATCATGGGCTACGTTTATACTTCTATATTTTACTTTATTACTAGTTCCTTACAACATTTAATAAAACATGATATTCAAAACAATAAGCATAAAACCAATCTTAATCCTTATCCTTTCATTTCAAGTATATCTAAGTTATTCCATTAGAAGAATTGGGCTATAAGAGAAGTTTATAATAGATTTTGTAGAGCCTAGTTTAATTTACCCAATAACTTAATATATTTATCCATTAATTTTAATTGAATATTAGCTTCTTATATGAGACACTATGACATGGTCTCTTAATCAGATAGACATGTTAATCACAAAAATGAATATACTTATGAATGCCCAACCATAACAACATCAAAAGCTTACTCAAAAGATATAAACTTTATTTATTTTTTAATCAATGTTGAAACTATGTGTCATATAATGCCTATCAACGTACCTACACCAAATGTCCTTTGAAAATCATTAAAACATTTCTACAACCACCTAACCATGTATACACACTTCAATATTATAACATCAAATACAGAGCATTAACTTTTGAATTCTCACTATGATAAAATCACTCATATGAAATGATCAAGAGGGAACTCAAGTAACTATGGACAATTTAACTACTTTATTTAAGGAAACAATGCTAGACAAAACATCAAATCTATTGTTGAAGTATAGATCTAAAGAAGATGTTACAAATTATATAGAACTTTGGTGCTCTCTTATAAAAGTAAATGCAATTAGTAGGTCCCCTAAGCTACTTCAACCTCGTCAACATTATTAAATCTTTCTATCATTCATTCAAATCCCTTGGTACACGAGAAAAATGACTCCTATTTCCCTTACAAAATTCAAAGAACAATAAAAATTTGAAGGAAACAATAATGAAGAATATGACCCCACAAGGGGTATAATTCTATGCGTGTGGAATGGGTGTCCCGAGTCCTTACAAATGGGTCCCATGCACCTCCTTTTTCCCGCTCCAATTATCTCCATCACATATCTTGCAATGATGCGCCTCCCACTCAAACCTAATTTCTAATATGCCATTTTAACTTTTTCTTTGCTCTTAAATTCGTAGAAAGTTGTGCACATGAACAGCATACGACACTGTAAAAGAATTGAGAAAATTTGTCCAAAGCGGTCTACAGGATCCCCACACACTCATTTATTGAAATTCGAGCTACCCATTTCAGAAGAAAAATGCAATCAAAGCACATGGAAGTGTTGACAAAGCGCCTGTAGCACGTTGTCCTCCATTATATTTTATGAAAAAAAAGTGTTCTTTTGCTGCTTCTTTTTAAGAAATCGGCATCTAATCATTCACACTACGATTTTACCGGGGAATACAGGCGTTTTCTGCAGTGGGAATCTAAGACCAATAAAGTTGAAAATTAACCCCATTTCACCAGTTTCTGTATTGTTTGGCTTGCACCTACTTTCGTTTACTTTTTGCAATGTACTGGCAGAGAATTAATAAATAAGATATTTTCTGGGCACCTACTATTCAATTCAAAACAGGAATTCACACTGCAAAAGTTACTGAGCATAAAAAACAAACGGTGATTGTATTCAGACCAAAAAGGGGAAAAAGAAATTGCTAGCACAAACCTGTTGATCGAGTTTGAATCTCAGTTAACAATTCTACCATTGATTTGCCACTGCACAATTTACTTTGTCACTGAATAATGCCCAAAACTATAAATATATGTTACTCTGTCACTGAATAATGCCCAAAAAATATGGGCATCATCCATCTGTAATTCAGATTATTTGATGATGGATTGTTGAATGTGATCCGAAATGTCACAGTTGATTCTACAATTTTACCATTGATTTGCCACTGCACTGAATAATGCCCAAAAATATATGTTACTCTGTCAATGAATAATGCCCAAAAAAATATGGGCATCATCTGATTAGCATATCTGTAATTCAGATTATTTGATGATGGATTGTTGAATGTGATCCGAAATGTCACAGTTGATTCTACAATTTTACCTTTGATTTGCCACTGCACATTTACTCTGTCACTGAATAATGCCCAAAACTATATGAGCATCATCTGATTAGCATATCCATCATTCAATTCTTGATGATGGATTGTTGAATGTGATCAAACATGTCTATACAAAAATATGCACAGTTGATTATACAATTCTGCCATTGATTTGCCACTGCACATTCTCTATCACTGATAATGCCCTATAAGTATAGGTGTATCATCTGATAGGCATATTAGCATTCAAATTCTTGATGAAGGATTGTTGAATGGGATTCCAAATGTCTATACAGAAACATAGACAGTTGATTTTACAAATGGTGCTTTGATTGCTATATGAGATGTGGAAGAGATTGTTGTTCAATGTTTGTAATTCAGAATAAATGAATTGAAACCGGGATTTCAAGAGACAGTTTCTTAATGGGTAGGTTAGTAGAGAAGCTAGTGAAGCAAAAGTAGAGGAGATTTTTAGATCATCAAGAAGAACATTACCTCCCACTGAAAAATCTGCAGAGAAAAAAACATGAAATTGTGAATTTCAAACTAAGTTGTCATTACCCTCTGGTTAGAAGAGGAAAGTTTTTAAAAAAAAACTTAGGACAAGCTTCCATTGGAAGCAGGAAGAAAATGGGGATAAAGAGGAATATGGTGTTGGAATGAGTAATGTGATTATTGACATCAAGTAAGACAGAAAGAGTCTGCGTGAGGCATAATCCACACAAGGGAATAATAGTGTTTCTGAGAAAATTTGAGTTTCGGTTTCAGATCTCAATCTATGATTTGTGATCAGAATGAGGAAAATCAAATACCTTAAAATATGAAGACTGCTGAGTTAGTTTAATAACTAAGCCATGATAGACCAGGTGAGATATTCATGTGCACCCTGGATCTAAAATTTGATAAGAAAACACTAAAACGAGTTTGATCCAATGGAACAATATAACTTCCAAGAGAAAACTTATCCATGCATTAATGACAGAGTTATCCATATATTAAAGACAGAGTCTGCTAATTTTGATTAGCTTCTTATCAGTTGGTATGAGTTTTCCACAATTCAGATAGTATTGATAAGACCATTTCTGAAATATTGACACTTAAAATGGTGTTTTGGATCACATTCAGTGATTTATTATCAAAAGGAGGAGAGTACAGAATGCACTCCAGACATAACCTGATTCAAATACAGACACTACCTGATTCAAATACATAAAGTGTACGCGGTTGATTTCAAAAGCAATCTTCTCAATAGACTCTCATCGCCAATCAGATGCTCCATTGTCCCAAATTATAAGACAGAAACGCTTTATAAGGAAAGGAGATCTAGATCCAATATAGAACTAACAGTATCTGAGTACTAGACAAGTGGGTAGTTTCATCGAAATGGTGTGGATGAAACAAACAAAAAAATTACAGAAATTGGCATTCATAGCATGCATAAATAATAGCCATACCCTTCTGGTACAGGGCAGCTCAAATGCCCTAAACAATTTATCAAATTTATTGTAAGTTTCTTGCATTTAGTCCCATAAATCCTAGAGGCAAATAAAAACATTTAGCTCAATTATACCCCTTATTTACAGGAGATCCAATAAATCCAACTTACCAAAATCAAGACATGGCACCTGCTGAAGCCTTCAACAGTAGTAACAAACTCCAAAACACAGAAGAATCACAAATGTATTTTGAACAGAGAAAACGCCGTTCTAGTACATATCAAAACTCCCTGCAGTATAGTTACAAAACGAGCCGATCAATTAAGAATATCAACATTGCCTTTGCTTTCTAATCCTCAGACCCAAACATATATAGGTGTTTTAGCTCTCATTTTGCATCTCTTGTCAGCAATGGAAGCTCCTAAGTGAGCCATCATGTATACGTATATGAACGTCACAGTGTGCAGAGGCCTGAACATGGTGAGTGAACACATGAAGAACCCTCACACGCCCTGCCATTCTAAGATTGGCCTCAAGAGACATGAAAATAGTATTATTACCTCCCTGAGTTGGGTCATAATCTGGATTGAAGCTTGCAGAAAAGGGCTCCACAGGCAGAGTTATGCCAATAAATTGAGACCTCTGAGACATAACTTTTCCTGCAGGAATAAACATGAATCCAATCTGATTGCCCTCATAATTGAGCTGCAGGGTGCTGTCATAGTAGTTAAAACTTGCCCTATTGGGATTCTTGAGTGTCATATAAACTGAAATGGTGAAATTTACAGTACTGTTTCCTGGATCTGGAAAGTCGGAGACATGGAAATCAGGGACCTGTAGAGCATTGACTGTGATTCTGGGATCCTTGGTCTTGAACAGAGAGAAGAAGAGAATGAGCAGGATGATTATTATAAACACCAGAAATAAAGCACCCACTATACAAGATGCAAAGTTGCTTGAGCCTTTTGAACCTTCTTCCTTCATTCTGATTCTGATTCTTATTTGAAAAGGAAATCTCTCAATGCAGTCAGATCATGGAACAAAAGGTAATGACAGAACTCTCAGATTAATTACACAGTAGGGGAAAGTGTTTGATAAAAACATGCCACTGTATCTGATTAGGGTAAGCTTCATGGGAAAGGTAGGAAAAGGCATGAACATATCCACATTCCTTTCTCTGCAATTTTGTGAACAAGATTGTGTTCTGAATTGTACAGAGCAAAGTTTATGTGTTCCGAAACACGACAATCAACGAGCATGGAAAATTGACCGTGACAGACAGACGAGTCTAGCTGTTCCATATGAAAGACATCGGTGTAATCTCATGACTTTTTTAAATGTGGAAGATTAAGAAAAAAATAGAACTTAACGGGCAAGAAAGTGGTTAAAAGTTTCTTTTTTTATTCCTTAAACTTAGTTTTAGTTTTTATAGAGTTCTTTTCACATTTCCCACTAAGTTTCTTCTAAAGAAGGAAAGCAGCTGATCCCTCGTGGTTTTTTCCACACCTTTTCCCATACAGAATATTTAGTTAGGAAAGCATGAGGGAGTTTCTTCTTTTTCAAAAAAAAAAAAAAATAGAGCAAAACTTAAATCAACAAGTGAAGTTGAAAAAAGTTTAAAAATTTACCTTAAATTAAGTGTTTTCGGCTGCAAGGTTCTAATATCATAAGAGATGAGGCCAAGATCATTCCCCCAAACGACTTTGGGAGAATGGATATTGTGTATCCCTTGGCTCTTAGCCAAAGAAATTCAGCCTAAGGTTCGTACTCACTCCTGATAGCTAAAATGACTTTGTAAATGAAAATTCCTCCATGAACAATAAATTAATAAAATTTAAATTTGGAGGAGTTGAGAATGATAAACATAAATATATGGGTAATACAATAGAAATAATTGAAATATTTAAAAAATAGTGTTTATTTGATTTATTGTGTAATGTTGATTTTGATTTTTTGATTAGTTGAGACGTTATAAAAATTGAAAAGTGAAACCAAATTAATGATGAGGAGCTTAAGACAAAGGTATTCTAAAAGTTCTAAGGTGTGGGACAAGGCTACACTTGCAATATGGTCCTTGGACCCTTTGTTCACTTATGGTTTTGTATATTCCTGAATTTTGCCTTTGGGATTGATAAAACTTGTTCATCTATGCTTATTATACATGCATCTAAGAAATTATCGACATTAAAAAGTATTTTTGGGGACCTTCTATGGACAAAGGGAAGACCATTGACTTCCTTGATAGTAATCAAATCTTACAAGTGATGAAATTGTGAGCACCCAAAAACATATAAGCCAACATGACAATTCTAATTATTAGACAAACCCTCAAGTGTTAATATGGCACATGCTTAAAGGAAACAAATGTGACAGCTAGATCTTGTCTCTAAGGTGAATGCTCAGTATCTTAAACCTCTTAGACCTCTCCAACTATCTCTCATAGTCCTCATTTAGGTTTTAGTACTTTCCTATGGTTACATACTATAATGTTATAAATTGCACCCCCATTCAATTTCACTACACATAAGCATTCCATTTTAGCCGAATTAAAGATAATAACCAAATCCCAATATACAAACCTTCCTTGTCACTCGTCATGCTTGGTTTCTTGACATTTAGGTCTAGATTGCACATGGATGTGTGTGCATGATCAAGACACTCCACGCTAACATCCTTCAAATATTTGTGGATGAGTTATCCATTGGGACATTACACACTTCCTAGTTTTTTGTAGTGCAATGCCCCTCTAGGTTTTGTTGAACACAAACTAGATGCTAAGAGGAGGGGGGGTCAACATACACCAAAAATCTTACTTAGATAATCAACTATCTTAAATATTCACTTCAAAACACATTCATCAATTAATGAACGAAACAACAACACATCAACACCAAGATTTTTATACATGGAAAACTCAAATTGGGAAAAACCATAGTGAGCACTTGCCCACAAAGATAAATCACTGAGATATAGTTTGATTACAAAGATGGTAGGATCTCAATGCTTTGAACCTGTAACCTGAGGCTCACTACCCATACAAAACTTAATATAGATAGGAGCTCACTACTTCAAATTTGCAATAGATGCTCATTGCCAAAGTAGCAAGATATAGAAAAGAACTGTGCACTCAAGCTTCATTGTCCTAGGGACAAGATACATACAACTCTTCACAATAGATAAAGATTAATTCTCCTGATAATGTATTTTTCCTACACAACTCTATCAACTTCAGCAACACATTGTCACTACCTTTACTTCTCTACCACAGTCACAAAATAGAAACCTCACAAACTCTGCTCTACTCTTTTGAAACTCTAGTTATAGATCTTCACTTGCTCACACACTACACTCTTATTCTTGTTTCATTTTTCCAAAGAACATATTGTGCTTATATACAAGATAGGTCATTGGGATTACAAAAAGGTTGGCCATGCCAAAAGAAAATTACAATAAGGCCTTGCACAACTCTATTAACTTCAGTAACACATTATCACGACCTTGACTTCTCCACCACAGTCACAAAATAGCAATCTCAAAAACTAAATCTACTCTTCTAAAACTTTGGTTATAGATCTTCACTTGCTCCCACACTACACTCTTGTTCTTGTTTCATTTTTTCAAAGAACACATTGTGCTTATATACAAGATAGGTTATTGGGATTACAAAAAGGTCAGCCACACCAAAAGAAAATTACAATAAGGTATGTGCTAAGAGAATGCATACCAAAACATAAGTCACACATAACATGAACCCATCCAGATAAGAGATAAACATTAAACGCAATATCCAGACCAAAAACATGAAGCATGATCCACTCTAGGAAAGAGAGGGAAGCATGAACACATTACACATAGATCAATACCAGACCTGCAATCACCATAACAACTTCCATAATAATCTCAAACATGTAGCATCATATTGCCCAAAGAACCATATAACTCGCTAGCTATCTCCAAACCTCTATGTGCTATGGTGAAATCCAATATCCATGTCAGATGCCATATCACTTTCCAGTTGTCCATGTCATAAGCCAACACATTTCTAGACCAGAACACAAACTAGTCATAACTACAACACTCGGTAACATAATTTCTAGATCACTGAGAATTGTTTCCATAACACCAGGAAACACCATGACCAAGGCCAAAACTTGAATACAATACAAATCATATCTTCGCATCTTCAACTCTTATTTCCAAAGTAGAAACCTTCTAGAAAACACAACTGAACAATTGCCATCTTCAACTGTGTATCTTTGAAAATCCCTATTATTGAACCAATAACTTCTTGACCAAAGAATATAACATAGAAGCACTAACAACTATCATTCTCACGGTCTCGAGATACATAGCTATCTTCCACTATTTTGTATCACTAAATATATACTTTTCTTCCACTATTCTATAGCCACTAAATACATACCTATCTTCTACTATTCTATAACCACTGAATACATACATGTCTTCTACTATTTTGTAGGGTTTGTAGCACTAACATGTCCAATACACAACCTTACTTCTTATAGTCTAATATCCTTCTTCTAGACATCTTTGGACCACCTGATTTACCTAAACATGACATATCTAGACCACAATGTCTGATCAAATATAGCAAACACCTCCAAACCACAATGTTTGACATCAAAGACAACCAGGCAGACATATTTCCAACAAGTCCACACCAATGTCGGGATGAATACCAATTCATTATACCTTCTATTTTTTGGCCTTATTTCATCTCCTTCGATCATTCTTATCACTCTACCTATCATTTAGAATCTCTATTGCATTCTCTACACCATCTCATAGCTTACTAGACCTTCATTATCCTAGTGAGTCTCTACCTATCTTGGATGTTATTGGCGTTCCTCATTTTGGCAAGCCATGTTTCTTCTAGTGTTGAAGGGAGAGTAACTCTCTCCAATTTATTTACTTGATTCTTTGTCTTTGATTTGGCATATCATCCATTTTATTGTTCTTTTTTGTATTTGTTTATCCTTTTATCACAATCTCCTCTTTAGGTTGTTCGTAGAGGTGGAAACTCTAAAATAAGAGTTTGGTTATGGAAAACCTCTAAACACAATTGCCCTTTACCTTTCACCATTTATCTTTTGTGTAGTTTACAGTGAAGGAAGGCATTGCTTGAGTTGTAAGCTTCATTTTGCGGACCCCTATAAGTATTCCTTTGCCTCCTCTTGGTATTTTTTCTATTTCCTTTATGTTTTGTATTTCACATTTTATCATTTTAAAAGTTCCCTGTTGCCCTTGTCATTGATCAACTCGGGGATCTTCTTAACAATATCATTCTAGTTTCTCAATTTTATTTCACTATCATCCAATACAGGATCAAAAATAAATTATTAGCTTTAGATTTGATCTCATCTTTTTATATCTTTTTAATGTCATTAACTCCAATCTCTTCAATTTGTTTTAGAGGATCTATGCTTTAAAGTGGTCAAGAAAAATAATTTAGTGTTGTGACCCCCCTCCTTTAGCCATATGACTCTATATCACTATTTCTACAAGTCTTCTTCACTAGAAATAATCATGTGCATTTAACAAAGAAGCTTATTTTCTTCATGATTCATCCTTTAGCTTAGATTTTATTTTGGATCTTATATAGCTTCAATTTAAATTCTTCTTTTCTCTTCAATAGGTTTCCAAAAAATCTCTTATTACATGGTATAATGTTACTTCTTAGAAAACATATACATTTATGAACCATCCACATTGATCTATCCTACCCAACTACAACTTTCCCTCTAAGGTTATGATTTCTTTTCCATTATTTTTTCAAATTTGAAAGGAAATCCTTTTCATTTGCTAAATATTTTTGTAAGTAAGACGATATGAGAGTGATTGAACCAATTACAATGAAAGTGTTGAGAGAGAAAAAAAATACTAAATTCCAATAAGGGGGGATAAAGACATGGTCAAGTCTTACCTGAACGAGGGAGGTACCAAGCCAAAAATTTGACATCAAAATGTTAGCTCTTCCCAAAAATTTGATTCCAATAGGGAATTATCAATAATGAAGTCCATTGAGTCACACTTGTTGTCTAAGGATAAATGTGACCCCCTTATTCTCATTTTCTTTTTAGAGGAGCATTAAAACTCCTCACCTACAAGCCACTTGACATAAATATATTTCCTTCTAAAGGTAGTAAGGAAACTCAACAACTTTGGTCCCTACTAGTGTGATTGATATAGGTGTTAGAAATAATCTAGGATTACAAATCTCATTTTCTTGCAAACTAAAATGGACGCATGGTTAGTAGCAAAGCTCAACAATTTACCATTCAACATTGTCATGTTCCACAAAGTAGAAATTCCACTAGATGCCCATTTCCATATTGATTTCAAAAGCCCCATACTTTTGAAGAATTTATTTCTAAATTTGAGCACCTTATCCTAAGGGATCTTAATTTCTTCAATTGGTAGAATGTTTAGTTTGTTCATCCTGACAATTATTGTTAGAAGGTCAAGTTTCTTGTTCAACCCTTTGACATTTAATGCAAGAATATTCATCTTTTAGATTTAGACATGTGTCCCCTTCAAGCACATAGATAGAAGGGTTTGTTAGTTACTATTGGCTATATCACCTTTCTCTTGTCTTGTTAAATTTGGTTATTCTCACACCCTTTGGTTCCACCCTACAATCAACTATCTTTTTGTGTCTAGTTTACATTAGAGCCTTATGATCCACATTTTTTTAACACTCCCTTTTACCATTAAAGGAACTCATATGCATTCCACATTTATCCTCATTTTCAATCCCCCCCAAGAATTCTCATTATTCTCCCATTTATATTGTGAACTATAGAATCCATTATATTTATTAGATATTTCATAGTTGTGGGGGAAGCATATTTTTTCCAATATTGTCTCCCAACCTAGCATATATTCCTATCCCTTTGTTAGCTTCTTTTTTTTCAAGTTTTAAATTTTTCCACACCATCTTAGCCTCTCTTAAATCGATTCTATCTCCCTCCATGTGGGCCTCATTTACACTCAAGAGCAACTAAATGTCTCCATTGTTGATGTCTCTTTAGGAAGGATAATATCTTCATTAGTCTTCCCTATCTTACTTGTTTCCTCTACCTATTTCTATTTTCATTCTTTAGTTCCCTTCTATTTGATTCCAAACACCAAGTTTGAAAGTAACAAAGATCTTACATAGGACCTTAACACCTTAATTGATGCTCACACAAATTCTTATAAACACATGCCTTGTTTTAGATATAGTAACTCAATCTATAGTAAGGATTTGACTGGCAATCCACTTTAAGACCTCTTCATTAAAAAAATCCATATGTAACCTTAGCAAGTGAACTTACTCAAGATTCACAAAAAATGATTCTATTGTGGGATCAAAATCAACATACTACCTTTTAAGAATTGGGAATATTTCCCAAAACCAACGCCCAACAACACAAACATTATGCAGTTTTCTTCATATCAAAATAAGAAAAAGTAGGAACTTTTGGATATAACAATGACATCTAGTTAACCTTAGATTCACCATTTTTGAGGGGCCTAAAATATAATTGTATTAGATCTAGGATCCATGGACCTCCTAATTAAGGACATTTCCACTTTTGAAATAACCTTTTTCTTTCAATAACAAGGTCAAGAAATTTATTTCAAGCCCTTTTTTGACCTTGGGGTCACTATTATTGGATAAACACCTAGATTCCAATTATTTTCAAGGGTATTTAGTCCCTTTGGCTAAGCCCAAGAATTTTTTAGTTTCATTTGGAACTCAGAAAGGACTCTCAATGATAGATTCTTGGTTGTTTGTGCCCTTGCAGATAACTCAAGGGTTTGCTCCTCTTATTCCATATGAAGGTCACAACATCATTGATTCACATTGGAAGACTTTCTACCTTCCATACAATCTACCTCATTTTCCTTGGTACTTCCTTAGTTCACCTAGGAGGGGAGGAATCCCACTATCTAATGTACTCCCTCCTAAAGGAAACCATCTATATGATCGTCCTCCAAATTCAAACCCAAAGATTCAAATTCTACAATTCTATCAACCTTCCCACTATTCACCTTCTCGTCCTTTCCTTGCACACCACTCACCATTTTGTACATTTACCAACACACAACTATTGGTAAAAATAACAATAAAAGTACAAAATTGAATTCAAAATCAAAAGCTTAATGTTTAAATCTGTAGCCATGTGTTAATGTCTTAGGGGAGAAGACCCAATAGTTAAGTAGCCTAACTTTGCACTTCTCAAAATTTTATGTGAAAATTTCAAATCACTCCCAATTTTGTACAACAATTTACAAGTGGCAAGTCCTCTTCTGATAACCAAGGTTTCAGGGCCACGTCATCAAATATGATGCCACATCAACATGCTTTTTGTCAAGGTGTCCAAAACAACCCAAAATAAGTGAAACCAATTATCATGCAAAAGGGAAACCCATGCTTGTGCAGCTGATATGGCATCACATGATCGGTTGCTTTTTATAACAAAAGGATACATTCTATTGAATTATGAGTAGTCATCATCAACAATAACAACTTTAAAGTCACAACTATTAATGCAATGATTTCAAAAATATTGAACATTAAATTAACAAATATAAATATTAAATCAACAACTACTATCACAATCATCAAAACATATAAATCATTTCCCTAACTCAATTTTATACAACAATATTAACTTAAAATAATAATAAAATACTATAAATTATATTTCGTAAAAAAAAATATTAATTATAATTTTTTATTACATAAAAACATTTTAGTCAAGTTCACCAAAACATAAGAAAAATAGACACATGTATACAATTTCACTATTTCATTTTTGCCAAGCTAAATATATAAAGATGTGATTCTCCTAAAAGAAAAGATACGAGGAATTTAAGAAGCATCTTCTCTAAAGTGGATGAGATGCTTCCACGATAACATAAAAAAATCCACGAGATAAAATAAATTCATAATTTAATAAATAAATAAATAAAATGATTTCTTAATTTAAATTGGTCACGTCCATCCATATCAATTTATAAACGAAAGCTTCGAGAGTTTACCAGTTTTGTGGGCTCAAATTGCATTATTATTCATTGATTACAGTAATGATAAATCTTTGTGTGAGTTCTGATCTAAGATATATTTTAGCTTTTTGAGTGGTTGATTTTTTTATTTATTTTTATTTTTATATAAATAAAAGTCTTGTAAGAAAGCTTTTTAAGGAAGTTACTACAAAAGTATACTAAGTATTTCGATTTAAATGTCATTGTAAATTTCATATTTTATTTAGCTCTATAATTTATACAAAGACATACCAAAATCAATATCATTGTAAATTTAACATTTTACTTGATTTTTTTTTTTTTGATCGATGAAGGGTCAAAGCCGAGGTTTTTATATTAATATATATAAGCAAATAGTAAGCAAATATTAACAGTATGATAATCAGCAGTTTAAGCCCATTTCAGGGCCAATGTTACTTGACTTTTTAATCTATACAAAGATGTATACATTCTTTTCAGATTATTTTTATCATTTTCGTCAATAGATTTTATTTAGATTATGATATAAATAAATTATTAATTAAACTAGTTTGAAATATTTTTAAATATGATTCTAAATTTTGTTTTTTATCAACATTTCAAATCTCACTCTATGACCTATCATATAAACTACAACATAAATAAGAAAAAAAATCTAATCGAACTCTAAAAATATTTCAAGTTAATATATTAAACTATAAAAATATATATTTTTAATTAATATCCCTCAATTAAACTAATAACTTATGAAATAATTTTATTTTTAAAACATATATGTTTACAAGATAATTTTTTATTTATATAATCTCATAAATGACAAAATATGATTGAAAAAATTAATTTTAAATAAACTATATAAAATTAAATGTTGGCTAAAATAATTGATATTAGTGCATTATACATAATGATTTGATAAATAATAAAATATAATTGTAAATAAAATATACACAAATTTTAAAAAAGACTCTTGTCTTCATATGCCATATATTGTATATATGAAAATATATAAAACTAAATAGTGATTAAAATAATTCATACAAAGAATTACACATAATGAAGGGCCATTTTCATTAAAGAAAACATGAGAGACAAAATGCTAGGTAGATCGTTTGGATTATTGGTACTGATATGATATAGTTGTCTTTGATTTAAATATTCTGGCCCAATTCATTGCATACTTTGATACAGTTTATACAAACCTTTTTTACTGTGCAAAGAATTGATGTGACTTGACTCTTGAAAAGCATTATCATCCATGGATTACAATACATTAAAGTTAATTACCTATGCAATTTAATTTGATGACAAGAAAACTACATCCTTTTAAAATGGAGCTGGTACACTCGGACTTGATTTGACACTCAATTTATGGGTAGAATGACTATAGAGGTAGGTGGATATATCTATTGGAGTGGGGCATTTATTTGAGTGGGGGATTTGACAATGCAATGTATATATTTGTAAGGGTTTTTGGTTTTAAATTTATCTTCTTTCATAATGATCATATATAAGTGTGTTTTCAAGTTGGCTACAATATAGTGTAATTGTAATAAAGAGTATATAGCAATGATTTAGTATCAAGGTGTTCTCTTAACTTTAACTTCATGTGGAATGAAGGATTGAATAATAAATTATAAACAAATAGTTTGAGATGTTTTTTTTTTATATAGAAAATAACATGTATAAGATATACAACATGAAAATCATCATACAAAATAATATTTTTATCATATAAAATAGCATAGAGGGAACCAAAATGGAGAATTCTTTAAAATGTAACTATTTAAAAATATATAACAAGAGATAAGGATGAGATTCATGTTAGATTTTAAAAGTAACTATGATAAGCTAAGCTCTATATGTATTTACATTTGTGTCAACAAGATTTGTAGATAGACTAATAATTTGGAGGGTATCTTCCATCAAAGAAGGGTATTAACATGGATCTCACGAATAATAAGTCATTTGGAAGATTTGAAGGTAATCTGATTAAGAATTCATATTAAGTGTTAAGCTTGAAACTAGAAAATTGGATATGCTCGTGATGGTTTCTTTCTAACAAAATATTTTAGGAAGACAAGTAATTGTATGCTAGGCTACATTATTTTATCACATTGTTGACTAACTATTATGCTTGGAATTTTGGGTGGTTCTTTTGACAAATGTAGGCCAGACTTACTTAGTCAAGATGACATTTTCTGTCAAAGAGAGTTTCACTGGTTCAAGAGGTGGATTTGAGTTTGGATAAAGTAACAAAAATATTCAGAGTATTGTCAACAATAAATCTATTTATCATAAAATATATCGGAGTATTACTTTGGGATGGTTGTATTCAAATTGTAATTTTATAGATTTTATATAAACTTCATATGAGCAAGATTGGCGGTTTTCTTTGTCTGGTTGGGTGCTCATCTGAACTAAGATTGTATATTTTACAAAATGAATAAAATTAATTGAGTACGACCTTTTATCATATAATAATAATAATATAAATATTGATGTTATATAGCATAAATATTACATTATAATATTTATATTTATAGCATTATATTATGTTATATTAAGTTAAATTATATTATAATATAATATAAATAATATAAAATACAACTTCAAATTTTAAAAAACTTGTAAATAAAATCAAATAATTAAATAATTTTAAGTTAAAATTATAAAACTCTTAGTAATAAATTAATTATAGTAAATAAAATGAGATATTTATTAAACAAATAAAATGACTTAAGTAAAATATAAATATTAATGTAATGAATATATTAATGTTATAAATATTATTTAAAAAAATGAAACAAACAATATAAATAAGATAAAATAATTATTAAATAATAGATAGATATAATAGAATAATCATTAGATAAATTTAAAAAATCTAAGAGTATTTTATATTTATTTAAGGTATCTATTATTTTCATGTAATATAGATAATAGTAATAATCATCTAGTTATTAGATTTGAAAAATTGATTCATTATTTGATCTGAGTAGCTTATTAATGATATTTTACAATCCAATTCTATGTTTTTTATTTTATTTTTAGTAGGTTCTACCATTTTAGGGCTAGATCCCTCTATTAATTCAATAAAGGAAAATACAAGAATATAGGTCCATAGAGTCACATAACCACCTCCTTCAAACCATGCCCCTCCTCATTATAGTTTTTTATTATGGTAAAAGCGGGTTTTGAATGGGCCCCGAAACCATACATTTAGTTTTTGATGGGAACTGTAACCACGGGAGCAATAGGAAGAATTAGATCAAATATAGGAGAAAAAACTGGGGAAAAAGATTAACCTTACAACACCCCCAACACAAAAAGGCAGTAGAACTACCAGCATCACAAATCCAACAAAACTACAACAACCAAAAGAAAGATACACAAAACTCAAGTTGATGAAGCCAAACATGTAAAGCCAACGCTTTACAACAACATCAAGTTACAAGGGGAATTAGGCTCCCTGAACCAGACATAAGGGTTTTGATGGCTCCCATAACTAGGTGAAATGCTGCTTGAGGATAAACATTTTAAACCGGCAGCCCAGAACAAAAAAATAGATAGCTATAACTAAAGATAAAACACTTAGATCCCAGCTACCCAGAATACGGCCTTCACCTCACAACAAATAGTTTGGTGGAGAATAACATCTCCCCAAACAGATATCCAGGGTTTTATCAAGGAACCCAAAAACCTCAACAACAAATTCTTTGGGTAAGAAAGCCCCAAAACTACCTTTAACCATAACCAAAAACCATCATCCATGTAGAGCCCTTGAAAATTTTCAGCATCCATCTGCATACTCCTACCAGCAGCCAACAAAATAATAGCCCCTAAAGGCTTTAATAGATGGGACACACAACTGCCCCCAATCGTATCTTTAGAAACAACTCTAAAGCTTAATGCCAAAACTATCTGCACCAAGGAGATATCTCTATGGTAACCATCTACACCATTCCACTTAGTGCTAGGATTGGAAGGGAAGAACTACAAAAACCACAGACCTTCCAGCACTAAGGGAATTTCCCCAATAATGAGATGGTGATCCAAAACAACCCACTTCACAGAGTTAAGCAAAGGGTCCTTCTCCATCCAAATCCACTGCACCATCATGTCGTTCACAGAAGGAAGAAACCCCTCATAGCTACTAGCCCCCATCCAACTGCCACTATCCACCTCAATAGGATGGGCTTCCACCTCAATAGAATCTTCCCCCTCTATAGGATTAAGGAAAGAAGATAGTAGAAGCAGAGAAGGAATCTTCCACCAAGAAACCACATGAAGACATCCCACCTCGATAGGGATGTACTCCCCCTCAATAGGAGTAATGCAAAGAGGAAAAAAAACCTAGGATAGAACAGTCCTTGCACAATATTAAAAAAAAAACCAATAAAGGGACAAAACCGATCATGACACAAAATAGAGTAGAATGGGAATAGACAAACTCAACCTTAGGGGACTTAGGTCTTCCAATAGAAGCATCCTGAGACCCCTAGCAGAGCATATCAAAGATAGAATACCATAGAAGCTCTCCCCCATGAAAACTACTCCCACTACCATAGATATGGCAGAAAAAATAGAAAAAATCTTGTTTCCCCACCTCCTTTAGCTTCGGGAAAGAAAGGATGCACCTAGAAGACTGGCCACCAACAATGTTGGAAAATATATACTTTAAAACTAGCAGAGATCCACCATAAGAATCTCCATCATCAACATTATTAGGGTCATCCTTAGCTTCACCCTCCTCTTCCTCTCTCTGCGACAACAAAAACTAGTCACCCCAGCCAATGTAGCTGAGGTAACTCAAGCCACACCCATTGAAGTAGCCGCACAAACACCCCAGCCGCTTCTGCAGAGGCTGCACAACAACAAAGCAGAGGCAGGCAGAAGCCTTGTCCTCCCCTCCATATTCATCACTACTGCCACCCCCTCCCTCAGCGTCGTCCCCTTCTCCATTACCAGCAGAAACCCCAGGCTCTCTACCGAAGCAGAACACCCACAACCAAAGTGTAGAAGGCTCAAGAGAAGGGGGGAGATGACACCCAACACACCAGTGACAGCCGCCTCATAGAACTCCCACCTTCCCTCATCATCTTCATCATCTTCTGCGGCAATTTCCTTCTCTTTCAAGCCAGAGGCCTTCAAAACCCTATGCCCTCCCACTCTGCGCCTGCCTGTTCCGCTCCCTCTTCCTGATATGTTCCTGCTCCAGCTCCCCGCTCTACTCCCGCCTCCCATTTCAAAACTTTCGTTGAAGTTTTTAAAAATCTTTGACTTGGCTGTCCCTCCTCATTATAGTTATATGAAGTCATTACAAAAATATGTAGTACTCCTACATAGATTCATGATCTACGATGCAACATTTGAAGGAAATGAAGATTTAATAGAATAGACCATCCTATCTAGCCTTCCAAACTCATTCTTCCTAGCACAAATATTAAACTCTCTCCAAATCATACCATAAGTAATATTCTTCTGATCTCCCTAACCTTCCTCAAACTAACCCTCTGAACCACTTTCTTCTTCTCTGTCCCCCTCTGAAATAGATTGAAAGGGGAAGACACAATTTTCCCAACTCTATTTCATAGATATGATCCGCCACTTTTGGCCAAAAGTCAGGAGTTACAAAGTCATTCCCCAACTAGAATCCAATCTCTTTGGATTCCAAAGTTTGGACAATTGGGTAAAAGAAAGCCCTAAAAACTTCACCATCATGTTGATGCTCTCCTCTCCATATCACATCTAAAATCATAATCATTGCATTAAAAGTACATGATCCCCTTATCAAGAATAACCTTCTACATTGATCATATTTGGACTCTGGTTTACAAAGGCATCCAAACCCATAAAATGCCATTGCTCCACATTGCCTATTTATGCTACAATCTTGAATGGTTGCCTTTATAGAGATGATATGGATTTATCTCAATATAAAATCTAATCAGATTTAGCCAAAAATCTAGACTATCTATATCAAAGGGAATTTGCCCACTTTAAAGTGATATGGCTCTACTAAAGTTGCTAAACAATAAAAAAAAATCAAGTTCAACTCAAAGAATTAGGGATATCCGCCAAGAATAGTCAAATCCTCCTCTTATCAAAACATACCTATGTAGTGTCCATGAAACAAACTCCCTCTGCATACATTCATTGTGAGGCTACTACCATTTCCTTAAATCCAAGTTCTTCATGTGCCACCTCTCCTAATTCGTCACATCTTTCAAACTCCAAATCTAATTAAGATGTCGTTTATTATTCGAGATAGCTTTGGGAGATGACACTACCTCAAAAAGTTGCATGTGGGTGACAATTACTATCATTGCAACCTCTAATCTCATAATGAATTAATTTGGCCCATTCTTTTATGCCAAAAGAATATGATCATTACACATCTCATTCAAGGTCCAAATAAATTCGTGTGTTTCGAGATCAACTCCCAAATTGGTGATTTTATTAGCTAGCATATTGGCTTCTCTACAAATATGGGAAATGTTATAGTTTTCCAACTTCGAGAAAAAATCTAAAATGATATTCAACCATTTATTTAATCTCTAGTTTTGGATAGTTTTTTTGATAACTTAATTGATGCAAATTATAGAATCTCCTTCTATTTTACTATGCTTAATGCCCTTATTAATGTACAAGCCTAGTCCACACGCCAATGCTTCAAACTTTTCTTTATTATTTGTAGAATATCTCACCTTCCTATCCATAGCCCAAATGCATTTACCTTTCTCATTTATGATGACACAACCTACCCCTGCTTCCCCTAGGTTTCCACGGGAGGCTCCATCAAAATTGAGCTTCATTCTTCCCTACTTCAAAGGTTTTCATTTGACATCTCTTTGATCTCTCCCTCTATTTGGAAAAAATGTGTTGGGGGTCTTATATTACACCATTTTTTTTTGTAAATCTATGTCCCAAGAGGTCATATACAAATTCTTCTTCCACTTTTGGTTTGGAGTTGCTACCTTGTAAATAATTATTTCAATATTTTTAATCAACTCTCCCACTAGCAATGACTTGTCCTAGAAAATAAAAGGGTTTTTCTCCTTCCACAAATACCACACCAACATCAAAGGGGAAAGAGTCCACACATCACTCTAGATGTTTTTATTATAGCTCCTTGCCAGTTTAATGACTAGCTCAATTAGTCCCAATATTCATTAGCATATCCATAGTTCAATAATATACAATATGACGCTTCACAAATATTAAAACACAAGAAGCATAAAATAGGCCCTACTATCCCCAATTTTTGTAATCTTTCCCTTACTAAAATACAATCGTGCATAGCCATTCATAAGAAAGCACCCACCTTCAGAAGCACAAAAGAATGCCAACACAGACTCCTTGGCCATTCAAATTTTGAATCACAAACTATTTTTATTTGATAACCCAACTTTGTTAAGTAGTTACCAAGCTTGAACCTGCACCAAAAAACTTTGTCTTCTTCCTTCGAGAGCACAATCTTTTATTTTTTCAAAGGATTCTTGACTACCACAAATTTGTTCTCTGGAATCTAATGAGATTTCGACTACATCAAATTTCTTGCACACATAGTCTATAACCGTTTCACCAAATTTTATAATGACCATTGGAATCCAATGAGTTGTTTGAACAACGTGTCATAGAGTTGCATCACCATTCCATTATTTTTACTAGAATTTGGCCTTTCTCTCCTTGCCTATTCTCCAAGAGATGTGATTTTGAAATGACAGGTGACATTCACAAGTAAACTTCCAAATAGTAGAACCACCACCTATATTTTCTTGTGTTAGGATCCTCAACGGGTCATCCACATCTAAGTTTTTTTCCTAATAATGGACTACCATAGCTTGTGAGGCTCCTTATATATCTTCTACACTAGGTTTTCTCCAAGATGCCAAATTCTATTTCTCCACCTTTCTAAGGCTAGCTCCTCCATGATCCTTTGGGACGCAAGTTGTATCCCATCCAATTATAGGAATTTTCTTTTGATCTATGAATCTTTCCAAGATAAACCTCTTTATTGTTCCTTCTATATTTCATAAAGACTTTCTAGGCATCTTAAAGCAAAACATAACAAAAATTGGTACTAAGGCTAATATGAATTTGATTAAAAAAAACTTACCTACTGATGTAAGCCACTTATTTTTCTACAAGTTAATTTTATTTTTTTAACATTTATCAATTGTTTCCATTCAATGACAATTTTCACTTCTTTCCTTTGAAAGTGGGGCCCCAAATATTTGACTCAGAGTGAAGCAAATGAGAAGCCTAAAATATTAATAATTTTCCTTTACATACCAATATTGGTACTAAAATTTTGACTTATCTTTCTTGCACATTTGACCAGAAGTCAATACATATAAATCAGTAGAAATTTTAATCATCTCTACTTCTTAAATAGACGCCTCCCTAGATAAAACTATATCATCTACGAATTGGGAATGAGAAATCACAATATTTTTCACCATTGTAATACCCTTCCATAATCTATTCTCCCTCAATTTGAAATGAATCTACCCATAGCCTCTGCCATGGGATACTGACAAAAAGAAAGGGAGAGATAGGGTTCCCTTGCAAGAGCTTATTAGATGCATTTAGAAAATTGTGCATAAAGAGTCATTTACCATGACAAAGAAAGAGGGAGAAGATATACAAAAATTAATAATGGTAATCATTTAAAATTAAATCTAAATATTCTGAGGATAAACAATAAAAATTTTCAACTAACCCTAGTGTAAGCTATACTAATATTGAGTTTGAGCAACATACTTCAAATTTTCTCCTTGTTTATAGAATGGATAGCCTCATTTGCAACAATGATGCTTTAAAAAAATTATCTCCCTAGAACAAATCCATTTTGTTCCTTTGAAATGATTTTATCTAGAATTTTCTTATATATATATATATATATATATATATATATATATATATATATATATATATATATATATATATATATATATATATATATATACTTTTATAATTGTTTTATAAATGGTGTTGTAGAGAGAAATAGGCTTATAGTCCTTGAAGTCCTTACAATAATATTTGTTTGGAATAAGAAAAATAGTAGTATTATCAAATCCTTGACAAAAAAATTCTTCTTTACGAGGTCCTCTACCACTCTTTTTACATCCTCTACAATGAAATCCCAACACTTCTGAGAAAATTTAGTTGGAAAACCATCAACACCTAGACTTTTCCCAAGATGTAATTGCCCAACAACCCTTCTCATCTCTTCCAAAGAAAATTCTTATGTCAACATCTGATTGTCCTCATCTTCAATACATTTATAAATACAATTTAAAAATTTCTTCTTTTTCCATAATATCAATTAGATGAGGATTATCAAGAATATCATTGAAGTACTTAACTAATTCCTCCTCAATTTGTGATGAATCCATAATTATTTTTCCTTCTCGAAAGCATATCTCATCAATCCTATTTCTATCTAATCTACATTTCACGGAGGCATGAAATTTTCTTTGTATTAAGATCCCCTACTTTCAGCCAGTTTTCTCTCGCCTTTTTACACTAGTATAGTTCTTCTTGGGCCAAAATTGTAGAGATTTTATCCTTTAACACTTTTTTATTAATAAAATCTTCAACAAACATACCCCTTTGAATAATTTTATCATTTATTTCTTCAAGTTCCACCAAGATAATTCCTTCTTCAACAAAAATATTTTTTAAATGTTCCACATTCCAATTTATTAATTTATGTTTATTTAAATGAAGTCTCCTCCTAAAACAAAAAGGAGTCACATTGAAGATATTACTATCAAACCACCAAGTCCATAACTGATCCAAAATAGAGGCATCCCTCCACCAAATGTTGGCAAACTTGAAAAATCCTTTCTTAGGTCTTACACTATTTTTTATTTCTAATAAAACTAGGAAGTGATTAGAAGCCAAGATCAACAAGATCTTTTATTCACAATAGAATTAATCTTGGAGCCAACCATATCCTACAACTCAATTCTATGTGTTCACAATATTCATTTACCATTGTATCCATCCAAATATCCAATGTTTGGTCTTTCTATTTCATCAACTACAAGTTATCAATCTCACTCCTAGATACCAAAATTGGGATATTTGTAGGACTACTAGGTACAAATGCCATTCAAAATAACAAATATTTTACAAAATTATTCAATTGTTCTAGTTATTCTTTGAATTATTGTTTAGTTTTCATCTTTGGAAATTATCAATTTCACATTTTTAATGGAATAATCTAGATGGACTACCTCTTCTTCCATTTTTTCTTTACCCAAATTAACTTAGGTCACTTTCTAATCTTGAGGGATCATTTATTTGGCATCTTTATATATGGTAGGAGTTTCTATTTTAATAATCCTATCCCTTCTTTTATTTATTTCCCTAATGGCTAAGAGAATTCTTGTAATGCCCCACCAGAGAACCCAAGATAAATTAACCTAAAACATGATACTAAGTTTACAGAATAATTTTATTTTTTGAAGAGTTTACAAAACAATCATAATTAACAATATGGAAGCAATATAACATAAGACAATACATACACATAAATGTAACTCAATCATCAATTACAAATGCCAAGGCTTCCATGATGTAGAATTTGGTAAGTTAATTAATTATTAAGAATAACTACAAGTACAAAACCTATCATAAGAAAATGAATAACATTTACATCATCATATAAGTGTGAACATAAATACAACTGATACCACAAGGTATACATAACAAACCAACATCCACTGCACAAGTCGCATGGTATGTAATAATAAACTAAAAATAAAGTACGTATACAATATATGAAAGATAGGCGAAAAACTCCAAGGATGAAAGATGAAGGAAACTGCTACAAGGATCATCTAGCACTGGTACAGGAACATCGACATCTCAAATGGTAATAGAATCACTACTAGCCAAACACGTGGAATCCAAAGGTCCACTCCCACCGTGCTGAGGAGATAACATCAGATCCCACTTGGATATCAAACACATAATCAACCAAAAATGTAAAGCCTAGGCAAGGGATTTTGAAAGTTTTGTATCTCATCAAGTACTACTCAACTGTAAAGGTGATACATACTAATCTAGAGGCAACCAACACATGTAGGAAACCTAAGATACATATAGGGAAGTGTCATATCATACGTCTAACCCATGAGTTTTTCCTTGGTGGCCTCTATGGACCCCAACACTCAAGTGACCATATGTAGTATCCATAAACCTCTCATGCAGACAAGGCTACTAACAATGCCACAACACATGCCACACTAGATGAGAAGCATCATCTCATCCTCCATCCTAGCCTATACTAGCGCTCAAGTATGGGTGAGGTACACAAGTCTTATTACTTCATTTTAAAACCCCATTTAATGTATTACATCATCACTTAATTAAGTTACTTATAATAAGTGATCCTGACAACCACTTGTGGGCCCCGATGCTTATTGCAATCTAGTCCCATCTACACACCAATATAATCTACCTTGAGCCCATAAAAGTATATAAAGCATATCGATCAGGAATATAGTTCCACAAGATCATAAGGAATAGATATTGGTTCTCAAGACCATGATGTCACAAAAGAACTCTCAAACATCCATAAAACCCAAGAGCTTAAGACTAATAAAAAGTTGGATATAAAAGATTGAAGTAATACAATATTAGAATTCATGACAAATAAACACATAAGCATTAATAATGTTCATAAGACAAACCTCGAGCCTTTGGTAATTACTTCCTAATAGCCAACTTATTTTCCCAATTTCAACAATAAACAATTCAATGAAGCATACAATAACACCCAAATCAATTCATACTTTCTAGTTATTTGAAACAGTCACTTCGCTTACTAAAGTCCAATTTGACCATATTTGTCTACATATCAAAATAATTGTATATAAATATGTTAAATAAAATAATTTAACTAATCATATTTATTATTAATTAATAATATTATTTAATAAACCTTGACGAATTCATGAATTCACATCACCTTGATGAATTTGGAGGGGTAAACAATCAAATACTTGTCCACTATTTTAGGACAATAAATGGCTTAAGTTGGGATTTGGATCTATTTTTTATCTTCCCTCTCTTATCATTGAGACACTACGACAGGGCATGTTCAACCTGACAATTCAGGGAATTTGAAGCCCGATACTTGGAATCCCGCCATCACAAAGATCAACATAGGAATATATATATATATATATATAATTGTAATATATAAAAGTATATCTTTTTAGGGATATATTTTTATATGTTTTTGGGGTTGAGTGTGGGGGATGTGATGGAAAATGTTGTGGACATAAAAACTTAATAAACCATGAATACTTATCTTGAAAAAGGAGTAGACTTAGAAATCACTATTTTTGGTGTCTGTGTTCAGTTTCGGAAAATTCTACAACCGGATCTGGGCTGGAAATGCAAAAACAAAGAAAACCTAGAAATATTTTGTCTTTTTGAGAAAGGTCATCCTTGACCCAAGACAGGGGCAAGATCTTACCCTAAGATACAATCTTACCCCACAAAGTCATCCTTAACCTACATAGCTCCAACGAAAATTATATTCGTAGACCCCAGAAGTTCGCTGAAAAGGGTACTCAGATCTGAACTACAATTTGTTGTCCCACACCTATACCTACAATAAAAAGAGGATTTTTATTGTTTGGATGAGGGGTTTGCCTTGGTCAAACCCCGGTTTGGAATCAACATTTAAAATAGAATTGAAATAGAGAATGCTAGCAAGTAGTAGAAGTAGATCTAACAATGAAGCTATGATACTCAATAGATATGCAATTGTATTTGAAATGTAAACAAGTATGTTAATATGAAAGCTTGGACCCAACACTAACAAATGTAAATCAATACCTCTATTTGTATGCTTGGAATCCACCTTGAAAGGAGAATGAATAGATCTTAAAGATGAACAAAGGATCTTGAAGGAAGATCACACCACCATGATGAATAGATCTAGGGTTTGAATGATGAATCTTGAATGCTTGAACCAAATTCCTCCAAAGGCTTGAATGCTTGAATCCTTGATCTTCAATGGAGAACTTGAATGCTTGAATGGATGATTTCTTGAAGGATAGAATGCTTGATAATGGATGTCTCCTTGAGAGTGCTCATATGAAAAGTGGATGATGAGATTGATAGAGCACTTGATTGCCAAAAGAGAGATGTGTTGGTGTTCAAAATGGATGCTTATGCTCATAGGCTACCAATATACCCTCAGGTTGATTTTAGGATTGGTTAGTTCCAAAATGTATAAGGATCTTAGGGTAACTAGACCAACTATAGGGACAAGACTGCCCTCTTCACTTCTGGCTCTGCAAAACCAAGGCGGGTGCACCTAACCCAGTGAAAACTATACTTCATACACCAAAGACTAGGTCTAAACAACAGATTGATAGTAAGAAAGAACTAAATGCCAACCTCACATTCATTGACTCTCCATTACTATTGGGTAGCACAACCACACAACCAAAGACCTAAAGCTTAGAAAGGTTATTGATTTCAATTTTTTGGAATGCAATAACTTCAACCAGTGTATATTAACAAGAGGAATACTCACTTAGGCCAGTGCCTCATCCATTGGGCAAGAGTTCTTAGACACAAAGACACACAAACTTGAGAATACCTGATAATTCATAGCCATAAACACATTTATCTTAATCTTTACTGCTTACAAAACATCCTTACATAGACAAGGGAAAAATTATATCTCATTTAGATCATTGTTTAATCCAATCCTAGATCAGAACTCAAGAATGAAGATATATACATAAAAACACTATGTAATGAGCTAGAAAACTCGAAGGTTACTTGACTTGACACAAAGGAGAGATAAGAGTCAAATATTTGTATTAAGTATGATGAATTCCTTCTATGTACACAATGAATCACAAGACACCTTGCTTGCAAATTAAAGCTTAGACTTGCAACTTTCTTCTTTCATTAACAAACACCGAGTCAAAAAAAAAAAAAATATTACA
The DNA here is from genome assembly GCA_027943335.1 of Chamaecyparis obtusa. Lineage (NCBI taxonomy): Eukaryota > Viridiplantae > Streptophyta > Pinopsida > Cupressales > Cupressaceae > Chamaecyparis > Chamaecyparis obtusa. The sequence continues at coordinate 658,927 of BSBK01000566.1, forward strand.
AAACCTTGGGACCAGAAACTAGGGACTGATTTTGAACTTCAAAACTGGAACCATTACAAAATAAAAAATTCAACACTATATACCCTTGGTTACCTTGGAATCCCAAATAGGTTAGGATGCAACAAGCTACGGATAACTAGGGTAAGGGTTAGGGTTTCCACCCACCAAACAATTCAAACAGATCAACAATTAAAACATTGGATGGAAAACCAAGCAATCCTGAGCAATCAGATCCAAAAATTCAATCTTCACTTATGGTAAATATTCTAGAAATGTATTGAAGATCATGAAATTCTTGCAAATTCATCTGATTTGACCCCTGCAACATGCTTTGAGCAAGTAAACCCATCCCCCATGGTACAAAACTCTCTACAAATAATCATCAGACTCACTGGACCACACCACAACAACTGCAAATCATTTCTATTAAGTTCGGTCATTGAAACATTCAATTCTGGTCCTTTCTGTCACTGGAAAATATTCAAATTTTCAAATCTGCAGAGAATGGCTACTTTATGGCGCTTACTGACATGTCAACGGCCCACATTCAAATCTGAACTTGGTTTATATCGTGACCGTTAGATGCTTTCCCTTTTTCTTGGGTTATGTTCTTTACTATATAATAATCTAGCGAATACGCGACTGAAAAACCTTCACCCATTAGCGAGAACTTTGAGAGCACCGCTAAATCATTTGGCTATTACGTGAACACTGTTTGCCAAATCGCTAAGTCTTTAGACCCTTAGCCAAAACATCACGCGAACTAGCGAACAAAGCAAACATTTGTCAGAACCGCCAAAACCTTATCCACACTACCAAAAAGAGTGAGAAAAACTTACTGGGCCCACAAAGAAGATCGGCGGTTGTCTCAAAAGCACATAAACCTCCAAGATTCCTCCAGATCATAAGACAACCATCGGATGAAGAATATTTCCCTGCTCTGACAACCCTCTGACACCAAAATAGATCAATGACTATCTTAAGTTTGCATGTGTCAGAAAAAACCCATCAGATTACACACCGACCGTTGATGCTCTACAAGTGTTAGAACCCACTAGACATCAAAAAACCTAGCCCCACTGACATAATCCACTTCATCACCACATGGACAAATGAAAAGTAGACAACTTAGCACACCATGGCACATAAAATCCATTTGGCAATTGGACCCACCTTTATACTACCGCCTGAGAATAAAGTAACATCGACGGCTGGCGTAAGATCTCAAAGCTCTGACACATCTCATGAGAACTTACACCAATCATTGATCAACTATGGATGTCAGAACCCTCTGAGTCCTAGAAAATTAGGTCCCACTGACAGCGTATCTAGTCATAACATACGCCAACCAATAAGAGATCACCAACTGCGCTGACCTGGCACTGGACCCACTGACAACCTTTACGTTAGATTCCAAATCGATGGCTATCACATGATAGTGAAGGGGAAGAATATTCCTTGCGATCATGCGACAACCACAAGATCTTCAAGTGACTGACAACTTGACCCACCTTGCCATATCATCATTTCTCTCGGTCAATAAGGAACTGCCATTTGTACCTACGTGTCAGTGGACCCACCTACAAAGAAAGGCTACACCGTAAAAGAGAATCAACGGTTGTCATGAAAGTGCATAGCTCTGACACATCCTTTGCCCTTTAATGACCACCGTTGGATTGAGATGGTGTCAGAGAGACGGGCCTAGGAAAGACTAAGCCAGAACATTAGAAAGAAATAAAGCTGGACTTAGGGAAAAATAAAGTCGACCGACTTAGGGAAATATTTTGCTAGGTGCATGAAAACTTAGGAAAAATTAAAACTGAACCCTCCACTGGGAAATAAAACAATCAAGCACATGCGTTTAGGAAAATTTAAGTGACCCAAAAAGTAACATGAAATTAGAACTAGGCTAGGGCACGCTTAGGGTTTGTTCACTACAACGACTAGTTTTTCAAAAATTTCACCTAGGGTTTGAGCCAGAGACCTAAAAACAATTGTAGAGACCGGCAGAAAAATGCTAGAGCCATGTAGAATTTTACATGTGCTAACAAGATGATAGATGGATGAAAATGAGAGAGGAAGGCTTCCTTTTATACTAGTCTAGGGCACAAACCTCTAGAGAGGCCAACATAGGAGAATTAAATTCTAATTAAGCCTTAACCCTTAGAAATGGACCTAGATTAAATATAATTTTAGAGTTTACCATTCTGAAACCCAAAATAACTGACCAGGAAGTGGGAAAATAAAAATTTTGAATTTCCCCCCGCATTCAGCAAACTTTTTGATTAAAAGAGGGACCTGGGTCAAGGATGAGGTCGACTTTGACCTAGGTCAAAGTTGAGGTTGACTTTGACCTAGGTGAAGGTCAAGGTTGACCTTGACCCAGGGGTTTAGGACCCTTGGAAAATGAGCCAAAAGAGGAAAATAGTGCTCGAGGAGGTCCAAACAGAGCCCTAAACAGGCACAGAAGATGGGAAGGGGGCAAAAAATAGAGGACAACATGATGATGGCCCCAAAACACCCCCTAAGGAGGGATAAACATTCTGAACATGGAAGTGCTTCCATTTTAAGATGATACATTAAGCTCCCACTTTACAGATACAATGGAAATCAAACATGCTCACGGTAAAGAAGAAGAAAGATCCTTGAGTGGATTTGTAACAAGATAGAATAACACTTAGTTATGGACACAAGCCACCAAACTAAGGATTATAACTCAACATACACACACAAGGGTGCAAAAACAAACTCAAAACTTAAAACAAACCCAAATCAACTAGTAAAGGAAACCTTGCTAAGAAATGCCTCCTATACCAATAGCATATTTGGAAAGCTATCATAAAAGCATAAATGATTACATAAGAAAGACAAGAGCAACACTATAAATAACATAGCTTCATGATCCAGTCCTACTAGCATGAAAGAGAAAAGAGAGAAAAGAGAAAGTGATTACCTCACCCAGTAAGATGCCCACCTTACCATGAATCACCAAGGAGGGAGAGCCCAATAGGTAACCAGACTCAATAGTTCACCCAACAAACTGTGCTTTACAATTATAATGCATCTTCTGATGACTTTTGGAATACCCATAGATCCACCTTCTTGTATCACTATGAATATAAAATAAGTGTCCCTTCAGGATTTAGCAACTTATGTGCATTACCTTTTGTGGATTTAGCATATTGAAAATTGAAAATGCGTGTCTCTTTAGGATTTAGCAACTTATGTGTGTTACCTTTAGAGGATTTTGCATACTGAAAAATGCATGTCTCTTTAGGGTTTAGCAACTTATGTGCGTTACCTTAAGAGGATTTAGCATATTGAAAATTGAAAAATGCGTGTCTCTTCAGGATTTAGAAACTTATGTGTGTTACCTTCAAAGGATTTAGCATATAAATGAAAAAATATAGTACAAAGGAGACCCTATATATGCCCCCCTCCTTATCGTGGTTGTCTACTAGACATGATAAGGAAGAGAAAGAGGATACCTACTTCATAATGTAAGGAGATATCCTGCTTAACAACAATGTACACCATATTATTAGCGAAGGGTGTTGACCCCTACATCCAAGAGTATAGATAATCATGAGAAGGATATGTCACTCATAGAAAAGTATCCTCATAGAAAGAGATCTTATCAACAAGACCCCCATCGCAGAGGAGTGCTTTTAGATAAAATGTCATCTTTCAAAGATAAACCAAGTGGGAACAAAGATTCAATCATCAAGCCCCCTGCAATCAAGAGGAAGAGGAATCTTTGAATTGAGGGAAACAAATCTAATCACCAAAGAAAGGGCAAGAGTTTATAAAGAACATAATTGTAAAATAGAGAAGAGGTGATGACCTAGGACAACAACCTCTCATATAAAAAGGATATCCATAGTTAAAACATCGGTCAATATAATGAAATAATGTTGCAAGATAAACAAATGCCACTAAGCTAGGGAAAGAAGATCTCTAGACAAAGAGAAAGAAGGAAGAACATTTCCCCCCAGGGATGAAAGCAAGGGATACCTTTGCAAAAAGTCTTTAGAAAAGATATCTTGAATAATAAAGGAGAATCTATGGATGATTATGAACATAATACCAAACCATAGAAAGAGAAGAAAGAATACCGATTAAGATCAATAAAAATCCTAATGGATCCTAGGAGACTGGATGGAAATACACCTTTTTCCCCCCAGTCCAGAGACAAGAGGAGAAGAAATCTGTATTATATCAGAATAAGGGGTATCCCCTATATCAAAATTATGAAGGAATTGTAAAACTGCACGAGAGTGAGATATAATTCCTAAAGTAGCTCTTTCTCTAACATATGACTTGAAATGCACACAATCAACAAGTAAATGTGTATTACTATAATGAAAAGGACATTATACTTATATAGAGCATCTATCGGTATAGGTTTAAATATTTCTTTCTTGGAATTCATTAACTAAACATATACCTTCTTAGCTACCTCTTGATGAATATCAGGGTTATCTAAGGTAGGTGTAGGGAGAAGAGGGGGAGGACGATCAACATCAACCACCTTGTTTTAAGATTGTGAACAACCAACACCATGCATATCTTGTTTATGAGGTATATGAACTAGATACTTAATACCATGCTTAAGGTTGTATAAGGTGGAATAATAGGTTTATAAGAAGTTACTTTTCTCTTCCCTTTAATATCTTTTTGGATTGGATAAGAAGGGGAAGCTAAATCCAAGAATTCTTGCACATCTGCATCATGAACCATAGTTTGAATCCCAATATAAGTATGAGAAGAACTAGGGATAGTGGATGAAGAATTAGGCATATTAGGAATGTTAGGAATCGAATTACGATTAGGAAGATTAGGAACTATATTAGGAAGTATAGGAACTATATTAAGAATTATATGATTAGGATTAGGAAGATTAGGAGATGGTGTATCATCTACCAAATTCTTCACATAATCCAAAAGAGTAATAAGTCCTCCACATAAATCTTTAATGAAAGTTTTGAAAGTAAGAAGACTAGTATCAGTCAATCTCACAATAGCATAGGCAAGTGAAAAATGAAGAGTAACCAACATAATGAAGTGGATGATACTATCATAAACATCATAGGTATGGTAAAGAGATGCTAAGAGAAGGATAATAAAGAAAATAATCACACACCAAAGCATCTTAAAGATCTTCATAGAAAATGAAATGCAAGGAATATTTTTTGTATTTTGTTGAATATATGGATTTTTTTATATTTTTGAATTTAAAATGCAAGATAACAAAAGAAATCTAATCTTAAGCAAAGCATCTAACACCAAAAAAGAAAGAGTCGTCTATCGCGGGTTCACCAAAATGTAATATATAAAAATAGATATTTTTAGGGATATATTTTTATATGTTTTTGGGATTGAGTGTGGGGGGATGTGATGGAAAATCTTGTGGATATAAAAACTTAATAAAATATGAATACTTATCTTGAAAAAGGAGTAGACTCAGGAATCACTATTTTCTGGTGTTTATGTTTGGTTTCAAGAAATTCTGCAATCAGATCTGGGCTGGAAATGCAAAAATAGAGAAAACCCATAAATCTTCTCTCTTTCTGAGAAAGGTCATCCTTGACCCAAGATAGGGCAAGATCTTACCCCGGGGTCCAATCTTACCCCAAAAAGTCATCCTTGACCTACACAGCTCTGACATAAATTTTATTTGTGGATCCCAAAATTTTGCCAAAAAGGGTACTCAGATCTGAACTGCAATTCGATGTCCCGCACTTGTACCCACAAGAAAAATAGGGTTTTTGCTGTTTGGATGAGGGGTTTTTGCTGGTCAAACCCCGGTTTGGAATCAACCTTTAAAATAGAATTGAAATAGAGAATGCTAACAAGTAGTAGAAGTAGATCTAACAATGAAGCTATGATACTCAATAGATATGCAATTGTATTTGAAATGTAAACAAGTATGTTAATATGAAAGCTTGGAATCAACACTAAAAAATGTAAATCAAAAGCTCCATGATTGTATGCTTGGAATCCAGCTTGAAAGGAGAATGAATAGATCGTAAAGATGAACAAAGAATCTTGAAGGAAGATCACACCACCATGATGGATAGATCTAGGGTTTGAATGATAAATCTTGACTGCTTGAACCAAATTCCTCCAAAGGCTTGAATCCTTGATCTTCAATGGATCACTCAAATGCTTTAAAGGATGATTTCTTGAAAGATAGAATGCTTGATAATGGATGTCTCCTTGAGAGTGCTCTTATGAAAAGTGGATGATGAGATTGATGGAGAGCTTGATTTCTAAAAGAGAGATGATAGATGGATGAAATTAAGAGAGGAAGGCTTCCTTTTATACTAATCTAGGGTATAAACTTCTAGAGAGGCTGACATAGGAGAATTAAATTCCAATTAATCCTTAACCCCTAGAAATAGACCTAGATTAAATATAATTTAAGAGTTTACCATTTTGAAACCCGAAATAGTCAACCCGGAAGCAAGAAAATAAACCTTTTGAATTTCTCCCTGCATCCAACAAAATTTCCGATGAAAAGGAGGACCTGGGTCAAGGATGAGGTCAAATTTTACCTAGGTAAAAGTTGAGGTCGACTTTGATATAGGTCAAAGTTGAGGTCGACCTTGACCCAAGGGTTTAGGACCCTTGGAAAATGAGCTAGAAGAGGAAAATAGTGCCCGGGGAGGCCCAAACAGAGCCCTAAATAGACACAGAAGATGGGAAGGGGGCATCAAATAGAGGACAACATGATGATGGCCCCAAAACACCCCCTAAGGAGGGATAAACATTCTTAACATAGAAGTGCTTCCATTTTAAGATGATACAATAATATTATATATATATATATATATATATATATATATATATATATATATATATAAGAGACAATGGTTAGGATTGGTACATCAAGTGGATCTTGCAAGCATGTAACTATGACTCTATCCCATACCATATCCACCATGCCAAATAGAAATACAAATATGATCCATGTGCATACAAATATAAGGTCAGTATGTTAGTAAATCCATAAAGATAATAACATCATAACATATAAATAATCATCATGAAAATAACCATAAATATAACTATAAATACATGATATCACACAACTATCCAATGGTTCGTAATATATCAAATTACAATGTAAAATCATACATACATATCTTCAATATCACTGAAATAACCAACACACACATTAAAGTGGACTAAAAGGGTTTGGAAATATAAATTAAAAAGAAAACTATGGGAGGGGTATTACATCCACCTACCCTAGAATTAATCTTACTCCTGGAAGCCTATCAACAAATAGGGATATAAATCTTGTAAACTCAATGTGTCCTCTCAAGTTGATGATGAGTCATTATTTGGGCCCCATTGGACACTTACCCACTTGATGGTGTGACTCATGAGGGTCAAATCCATCTAATAAAGTATATGAGCAGGATCCAAATCTAGCTTCCCGTCCTTGACCTATAATGCATTCCAATCAAGAAAATGTGTTATATTTGGAATATATTGTCTACGTACTAAAACATGGAAAACATCATGAATGCGAGCTAAGTTGGGTAGAAATGCAAAATGGTAAGCAATCAGTCTTATCCTCTCTAGAATCTCAAATGGGCCAACAAAATAAGGTGCCAACTTTGAACCCTTTCCATAACAGATTAGACGCTTCTATGGATGCACTCTCAAAAAGAACCTATCGCTAAATGCAAATTTTTTATCCACCCTATGAGCATCTTCATACTTCTTTGGTCTATCATGTGTTGTGATCAAATGCTCACAAATGTGCTCTACCTACTACTTCATATCTTGAAGCATGTTAGGACCTAGAAGAATGTGGTCATGTAGTCTATCCCAACTCAAAGGTGTACAACAAGGATAACCATACAATTATGAAAATGTGACATACCAATCAAGCTATGATAACCATTCTTATAAGAAAACTTAACCATATAAAAATAGTCCTTCCAATGAGTCTATCTATCCATGAAATACATCCACAAATATCCTCTAGCACCTAATTGACCCACTAGGTATGTCCATTAGTCTCAGGATGATATGCTAAATTGAAATTTAGTTGGGCTCCAAGATCATGTTGCAAAGAAGTCCAAAATGTAGAAGTGAACACATGATCTCTATCTAAGATAATCCTACATGGTACACCATATAGTCTCACAATGTCCTACATAAAGACTCTAGCTACTAAAGCTTCTATGTAGGACGATCTCATAGGAGAAACTTTTTCTACCTTGTTCAATCAATCAACATTAACCATGATAACATCGTATCTATGAAGAGTCACAGGGAAAACCATAATGAAATCCATCAAGATGATATCCCACATCCACACTGGAATGATATTAGGTTGTAAAAGCCTTTCTGGATGTTGGTGTTTTGCCTTAACTCTTTGACACTCTAGAAACCTTTCCACCAAATCAGAAATGTTACGTTTCATACCAGACCAATGATATAGCTATTGAAGATTTGCATGCATCTTCTTGACACATGGATGTGCCAAGTAATGTGTATGATAAGCCTAAAATAAAACCAATGCATGAAGATCACCTGATGGTGGTACATATATCTTTCTCATGTGTTGCAAAAGACCATTTGAATCCAAGGCATAACCTATAAATATGCCCTCCAAAGGTTTTCCTGACCAAATCTCTGCACTCAATTATTGATACCAAGTATCTGTAGGAAGTGCATGGAGTATATGAACCTACAAATCTACACTAAGATTTAATGTTGATATCTCATGTCTCCTTCAACTCAAAGTTTTAGCTACCATTGTTTTCTTACCCTAAATATACTTGACCTTAAATCCATACTCACAAAGAAATTCCATTTATCACCTTTGTCTAACATTTAGATTAGGCTGGGTAAAGATATATTGTAGACTGCAATGATCACTATGAAGATCAAATTAATGCTCCAATAGAAAGTGTCTCCATCAAACCAATGCATGAACTATTGCTACTAACTCAAGATCATGTGTAGGATAATTTAGTTCATGATCCTTGAGTTTCTAAGATCCATAAGCAATCAACCATGCTTCTTGCATAAGGACTAATCCAATACCTTCCAAAGAAGCATCAATACACACCATAAAATCACCCAATGGATTGGGTACTGCTAAAATAGGTGCACTAGTCAAATGCTCCTTGAGGTCCTAAAAATCCTCTTCATACTTCTCTATCTAAATGAACTTCTTCTCATTTCTCTGAAGAGAAGAAATAGCATGAGAAATCCTAGAGAAGTTATAAACAAATCAGCGGTAATATCCAGCCAACCTCCATTAAACTATGAACTTTAGAAACAACGGTGGGTGCTGGCCACTCCAATATTGCCTAAATATTTGAGGAGTCTATTAAAATACCTTCATCTATAATCATGTGGCCTAGACCAAACCTCTTCTGAAAGAAGTCACACTTTTTCACATTGGTATACAATTGGTTATCTCAAAGGCATTGCAAAACTTGTCACAAATATTCTTCATGTTCTTGTGTGGACTTGGAATATATTAATATGTCATCCAAGAAGAAAAGAAAAAAATTGATTGAGATAAGATCAAAATACTCCATTCATCAAGCACATGAAAACTAATGGAGCATTTTTCAAACCAAAATGAACTATTGTGAACTTATAATGTCCATAGCAAGTGTGGAATGCATTTTTGTGAATATCTATATCCTAGATATGAAATTAATGATATCCTGATTTGAGAACACCTTGGCTCCCTTAATCAGATCAAATAAATCATCAATCCTTAGATAGGGATACCTATTATTGATTTTTACCTTATATAAATGTTTGTAGTTAATACGTAACCATAAAGATTTATCTTTCTTCTTAATAAAGAGTATAGGCATTCCCCATGGGGAAACACATGGTTGAATGAAACCCTTTTCCAAAAGATCCTCTAAATGAATCCTTATCTCACTCAAATCCTGAGTGGACATCCAATAAGGAGCTTTAGAAATAGGTGTTACTCCAGGAACAAGATTAATACATAAGTTTATTCCATAATTTGGTGGCATACCCAGAATATCACTCAAAAAGACATGTACAAATTCTTGAATAATAGGATGAAAAAGAGTCTTGTCCTTTGTCTCAAATTCATCCACCTCATTCATAGTCATGGTAAATAATTAGCAACCTTTTTGCATGAACCACTTGAGTTTCATGGAAAAAATAATATGAAGGGATATAGGGCATTGAATACCCATGATCTCAAAGTCTTTTCCAACATCATCCTTGCACTTAACAATCTTTTGTCTACACTCGATGCTACCTCCATAAGATCCTAACCAATCCATTCATAAAAAAAAGTTATATGATCCCAAAGGAATCACATGAAGATAAACTAAGGTAGAAAATTTATCTAATCTCAACTCACACTTATACACTAGAGAGTTTGTTGTCACCCTATCCATAGAGGCTAACTCAACTTTCTAACTTGTGCCTTGCTTTATTGCCACTAGCCCACTTCGTTCTACTAGAAAAGGAGATATAAAATAATATGTAGCACCTGAATCAAATAAGATAGAAAGAGAAATACCTATAATAACAACTGAAGTCTCTATCACTATGCCCTAGTGCTCTTCTAGAGGATGATCCACTAGTGCAAATATTCTATGAGATCTTCTAGCATCTCCTACTATAGGCCCAAAAGTTACATGCCTTTGTCTTGAGAGTTGTGAAGCACATTGAGGAAAATTGGATGCAATATGTCCAAACTATCCAAAAGAGAAACAACCAATTCCTCTACCAAAACCCATCCCAACAGAGGGTGCACTAGACTACTAAAAATTTCCTCTACTAGCAGTCGACTATGCGCTCTGTACAAGATGACTAAGTTGATTTCACTTGAAGTGCTAACCGTTATGGAATTTACTAGAATGAGAATCACCTCTTTGTGATGGAGGAAAAAACCCCTTTTTTAATGAATTCATACATAGGTAGGAGGTTTCTTGAAGTTTTTAGCCCCTTGGGAGTGATTATCTCTATACCTCGAAGGTGTAGGATCACTAGTCTAAACACCCATTTTCCCACCATGACCCAAAGCTAAATTTGTCTCCACCAATGTATCCTTAATAACCACCTCCTTGAGGTTCTTAGGTTTTTCTTCCTTAACTCCCCTAATGATGTGACCATTAAGTCATCTAATAAAATGTTGTACCATCAATGATGAGTCATGCCCAAAACCTACGTACTATTTGAGTTCAAAGATACAATGCTCATACTCCTTGATGGTCATAGATAACTGTCACAATTATGGAGATCATCTACCCACTATTTCCTCCAATGATTAGATAAGAAGTGTTCCTAAAATTTCTCACTAAAAAAATCCCAAGTGATAGTATCCATGTTAACCTCAAGTTTCTTCTCCCCAATCCTCCACCAAGTGGCTCCAAATTTTATGAGGTGTATGATAGCACACCTATCCTTGGTATTTATAGCATAGGGATGCATAGAAAAACATAAATCCAAACTAATAATCCAAGTCTCTACCTTAGAGACACTACCTTTCCCATTAAAGGAAGGGGGTCATAACCTAAGAATATCTCTCATATGATTAGCCTCGATGGCATCCTGGTCCACTGCAGTATTTCTCCTTCTAGGACTCCTAGATCTTGGTCCCTCCTCATTCCTAGAATGATGAGACTCATCATGACCATTATCCTAATCAAACCTATTATGAAAGGGTATGTGATCTAGAATAGCCTAAAGTAGATGCCTATTATGAGTCTCATATGAATCAACATATTTCTCTCCACTATGCTCTTCCATTATTCCTCTTGTACACTCTCAATTATGATACTTGTAGAAGGTCGGTGAAGCATGCCCCTTCCATGTCCTCTACTATGACTTGAACTACAACCTCTAGCAAGATATCTACTCTCAGTAGGCATCTTACCTACATGAAACATCCAAACGAAAAGGAATGATATCTCAATACAAGTAAGAAAATAAAGACATGATGTATAGTAAAAAATAATATTCTAAAATACAAGAAAGTTATATGTCTAAGTTTTATTTTCAAGTTTTAACTAATAGACATCTAATGGGCATGCAAAAATTTCCAGAGTTCCTAGTGTAGAAATTTGGTCTCTGATACCAACTATAATGCCCCACTAGAGAACCCAAGAGAAATTAACCTAATCATGATACTAAGTTTACATAATATTTTTTTTCTTAAGAGTTTATAAAATAATCATGATTAACAATGTGAAAGCAATATAACCTAAGAAAATAAATACTCATAAATGTAACTCGATCATTGATTACAAATTCCAAGGGTTCCATGACGTAGAATTATGCAAGTTAATTAATTATTAAGAATAACTACAAGAATATAACCTCTCATAAGAAAATGAATAAAATTTACATCATTATATAAGTGTGAACATAAATACAAGTGATACCACAAAGTATACATAACAAACCAACATCCACTACATAAGGTGTACCAACATAGGGTATGTAATAATAAACTAAGAAAAAAGTACATATACAATATATGAAATGTAAGAGAAAAAATCCAAGGATGAAAGAAGAAGGTAACTACTACAAGGATCATCCAACACTAGTATAGGAATATTGGAGTCTCAAATGGTATTAGAATTACTATCACTTGATTACATGGAATCCAAACGTCCACTCCCACTATGCTGAGGAGATAACATCAAACCCCACTCGGACATCACACAGATAATCAACCAAAAACTTAAATCCTAAGCAAGGGATCTTGAAATATCTCTATCTCATCAAGTACTACTCAACTGCAAAGGTGATACACACTGCTCTAAAGACAACCAACACATGTAGAAAATATAAGATTCATAAATGGAAGTGTGATCACATACAAATAACATGTGGGTTTTATCCTTGTAGCCTCTCCAGACCCTAGCACTCAAGTGACCATATGTGGTATTAGTAAACCCCTCATGTAGACAAGGCTACTAATAATGCCATAACACATGCCATAATGGATGAAAAGCATCATCTCATCCTCCATCCTATCCTATACTATCACTCAAGTATGGGTGAGGTACACAAGTCTTATTAGTTCATTTAAAACCTCATTTAATGCATTACGTTATTACTTAATTAAGTTACTTATAATAAGTGATCTTGGCAACCACTTGTGGGCCCTAACACTTATTGCAAGCCACTCCCATCTACACACTTAGATAACCTACCCTAAGCCCATTAAACTATATAAATCATATCGATCATGAATACCATTCCACAAAATCATAGGGAATGAATACTAGTTCTCAAAACCATGATGTCACAAAATCACTCTCAAGTGTCCATAAAAACCATGAGCTTAAGACTGATAAAATGTTTGATATAAAAGATCAAAGTTTAATACATCATAATGCATGACAAATAAACACATAAGCATCAATAATGATCATAAGACAAACCCTGAGCCTTTGGTAATCGCTTCCTAATGGCCAACTTATTTTCCCAATTACAACAATAAACAATACAATGAAGTATACAATAACACCCAAATCAATTCATAATTTCCACTTATTTAAAATTGTCACTTTGTTAACTAAAGTCCAATTTGACCATATTTGTCTACATATCAAAATAATTATATATAAATATATTAAATAAAATCATTTAATTAATCATATTTATTATTAATAATTAATAATATTATTTAATAATCCTTTTAAACAACCCACATTAATAATAATAATTAATAATATTAATTATTTAATATTAATATCTATTATTAATAAATATTAATAAATTAATAACTAAAATTTAATTAAATTTTATTACATAAAATAAAATTTAATTAAAAATAAAATTTCAAACAATAAAGGGGTGGCAGGAGTCTTGTGGACCCCACCTGCATCCCCCTTGCGACATTGTTATTGGCAAATCGTTGGCTTAGCTTGCGGCCTTAACATGGAAAGCTCAATAGCCTTGCTTGATGGCTTTGCCAAAAGTATTTCTATGGCAAGCCACGACAACCTTTTAATAATTTTTAAATTTTTTTTATTATTTATTTTTTAAAATGATTTATATATATATATATATTTTTGACTAGTGAATTTTTCTGAGACTTTCTAGAAAGCTTCTCTTTTTTATATATAATTTAGAATTAAATTTCTACAACCTATATATATACACTAAGAGCATAATTATATAAATGAATACATATTTTTTACCAATAAGTTATCTGTAGAAGCTCAATACATTAATACAATAGGATTTTTTAATATCAAACACGTTTAATCTCAAGAGTTTTCTACTAAGAACTAAATGAAACCCTAATTGATTAATCCTTAAGTCTCTCCCAAATTTGTTTGTGTGTAATCTCCTCAAAAGATTCTAGGGTTTACTAGATTTGATAACAACATAGATTCTTACACAATCTTAACAACCTTTTCTTCTGAATTTTATAAACAAGGAAAGATCCACAACAATAATCTAAAAACCAACAACAAAACTTGGCAAACACAATGAAAACAATCTTTTTGAAAATGAAAGATTTACATAGGTTATTAAACCCTACCTTAATCCAAAACCTAGAATGCAACAACAAAGAACAACTCCAAAACTTAAAAAATCCCAAGGTTTCAAAAGTTCCTTCAATTCCAAATCTAGTGCCAAAACCTATATGTTAGCTTGTGGTGACTAATCAGGAAAGTACTATCCAGGAAAGTACTGTACACTTTTCCTCCCGACTACTTTTCGGTTATTTGGGCCGACTACTTATAACTCATTCTAACCCTAAAGCGGGAAAATATTGTATAATATGGCTTAGGGTTAGGGATTTTCATTATGTATGATTTTAGTACTTGCGGCAGAATTGGGCTGTAAGGGATTACAGATTGTAATCAGGTTGTAATCACTGGATAATAATAATATTGGACTCGCTGTTGGTGGACATAGCCCAGGGATTGGGTGAACCACATTAAATCTGTGTGTCTTGTGTTCTATTCTGTGTGGTTTATTATTTTTTAATATTAGTTATATTTGCACATAATTGTTATTTCTGCCTTGTTAATCCTAACACTATAATCCTTCAAATCTCTCTAAAATGACCAAGAAAAGGCTCTAATAATGAAAACGTAGAAACAAGGTTGAAAACACGCAACTCCCAATAAAAAATTAGAACTCAACTTCACTTTTTTCTAGCGAACTCTTTTGCATGATTTAATTTTAATTTTACTAATAATAATATGCACTTTTCAATTAATAACTCTTAATTCAAATTTAATATAAAATTCTTAATTGATTTAATAAATCGAATGAACAATTAAATTGTATAGTAAAGATATTTTTTTTAGCATATTATAAATATGCAACTTTATATTTTAACTATTAAAATTAACTATGCATTTAATTCGTAATTTGGATTTAATATTTAATTAAATCCTAAATTTCCATACTTAAACTTTTAATTAAATCCCTTTAATAAACATGAGTTTCTAATTAATTCTTATTAATTAAATATCCATACATTTAATATTTTAATATTTAATAAGATATAATAATTTAAATTACATAATTACTCTTAATTATATCCTAAATCTATTTTAGTACAAAAAACCACAATAAACCACTTAACATGCAAACATGAAGAAACCAACTACATCAAAATGAAATAATCAAGCTCAAATGAAGGTTTATGATTTCATGTTACCTTGATGAATTCAAAGGGGTAAACAATCAGAGACTTGTCCACTATTTCAGGACAATAAATGACTTAAGTTGGGATTTAGATTTTTCTATTATCTTCCCTCTCTTACCATTGAGACATTGTGAGAGGGTACACTCATCCTGATAATTCAAGGAAGTCGATGTCCAGTGCCTGCAATCCTACCATCACAAAGATGAACATGTGAATACACACACACACACACACACACATATTGTTGTCATATTTTTTACACATTTTTGAAACCTAATTACTAGATGAGCTATATCCCCTAGTTTGCATTATTAGGTGATCTGGATTAAGATTTGTGCTCATTTCATTGCAAGTACATGAAAGGGAAAAGAGATAATAAATACATCTAAGATTACATGTCATATCCTGAATATGCTGCATAGAAAGAAGAAAAGAACTGAAAGGAACATTTATCTAAGCTCACACATGCTGTGAGCATAGAAAATGCAAGAATTGCATAAATGAGTGCAAGTATACATAAAATAATGGAGCTAGATGCAGGGGTACCAGACATTGCCTGGTAATGTGAGTTAATCTTCTGTGTTCCTGGTGTGCTCCTGTGATCCTGAACCTGCAGAGAGAGAAAATAGTGGGTTAGATCCAATGGATCTAAGCAATGAATGGTGCCACAACATCTATAAACATGCATACGTGTACTCAATCATGCACCTCTGGCACGGGCTGTGCTCAGGGCATATGCATCAAGGAGCCTCTAGAAATAAAAGAAATACCATTGTTTTTTACTAATGTGTTTGTTCCATGTGTAGATGAATGATGATGCCCTGTGATGTGGGCTCTCTCAGGAGAATCTCAATTTCCTGGAGAGAGACCACATCACAGGTCAAAAACACCCATGCTCAACAGTGTAGCATTCAATGGATGGCAGTATCAATGAGACATAAAGCCAAATCAAATATGAAACAAGGCATGAACCAGATCTAGGAGGCATTCACAACATATTAAGATGGCATGAATTATGTTTAGAACAAAGCACTGGTAGTTTCAGAGGAAATGCTTCATCCACATACCCAGAAAAAGATCTGCATTATGAACCAATAAAAAGGACTTCCCATGTCCTAATATCCCAAGTGATAACATTTGATGCATGATAGTACATTGGATTTCACATAATATCATCATTGCTATGGTGGTGGTGGCATCAATCAAGGTGGTAAATGATTCACAACAGGTATGGAGTAGAGTTGATGGCAATAGTTACAATATATCAGGGCTACACAACTAGAAGGGCAAAACCAACATGATGTTTTTCAAGGCATGGCACTGGTGTACAATAGTGGGATTTGCATGTTACAAGTAATAAGATGATTTTTCAAAGTAGAGGTATGAATGTCAATAGCAGGGCATAATAAATAATAGCAGTGCTATAATGAATGTGCCAACAGTAATGAGGATATGATAGTAACCAGTAAATATGCTTATGGAAATGCTCTCAAACCATGTTTAGATGCATGTATATTAATGAAACATCAAAATCAATGCTATTCTCAGGCCAGTGCTTTTTAAAAATAGAGGATATATGGTAACAGATGCAAAGATCAAACATATCATGGCCTTGTGCTCTTGGGCTGATAAGAGTAGGAACAGTATGATAAACTAGTGCCAACTTCATGAAGGCTAATCAAATACAATAGTGCCCTCAAAATGTAGTGAAAAGCATTATCTAAGTTACAACAATAATATACACAACAGTACCATAGTATACTCTCGAGTTCGAGCCCTTAGACTTCAACATCATATGCATTGATGCCCATGACAAGAATAGCAATCAGCAGTATGGATCTTGGGCCCTTAAAATTTCAACAACAAATAACCAGATATGTACAACAGAGGAGATACAAATGCAGAGAGAGCAAGCTTCAACAAATAAAAAAAGAAACCAATGGAATCAGATGCAGAGATGTAATATACCGTGCCCTTGAATAAAGAGCACAAGAATAGGGAATATGAGCGTGGTGTGTCCTAACTCAACAATCAATATCAGTGATGCCCTAATTCTAGACAGAGGCAAAATGAATACAACATATCATACAATAGTACTAGCATATAGCAAATACAATTCATAGTGCCATAGCTCAAAACATGAGCTTCATAACCTTTACGGGTTGTATAACATGATGCTCTAATGTCTCAAGCTAGTGCCCTTAAATTGCAAAGAATAAGCAATAAATTCAAAATATTGCCCTTGAATGGAGGAGATGATGCCCTAGTCTTTTTAAGACTCAACAAACAATGAAACATGCAATTGATACAATGATACAACATTCAAATACAATATAGTAATGCCCTGGATACAACTCAATATCAAATGAAAAGACAGTGCTATGTCATAACCAGTTGCCTTAATCATATGCCTCTCGAAATATGCAATGAATGAGATGAGTAATACATCAAATGCAGATGCAGGTGCAGAGAAAATAATAACCACTGAGTGCAATGAATAAAGAAATCGATGCCTACCTCCAAGTTTTTGTCGAGATGAGTTGTTGTTTCTAAACCCGAGAATGGAAGTTGCCATCAAAGACTGCTGGAGAGTTTTGGAAGCTCCATATTCCAAGATGGAAAGCATGATCGCAAGAAGTTGCCTTTTGAATGTAGGGTTTTGATAATGGCATATCATTCTTTTGTCTCTCCTTTTTTTTTTAGGGTTGAGCATTCATTTCACCCCCTTGCTAAGTTATTTCTCGGGCATAGGTTTATTTTTATTAGTATAATTATCTCTTTTTGAGATGATTATATTAATTATTTTGATGCCCTAGGTTCCTATTGAAGTCATGTGTGACTTAGGTACTAAATGCTATATTTTAATCATGTATTCATGTATGGGCGGGGCTATTGTTATGTTTAGAATGTTTATGTCAT